>CM065331.1:6262369-7502959 GCA_033032175.1 Saturnia japonica
TATTTGTTTGTATTTTAGGGAAATAATTTAACATTGCGTTTTTTTCTGTTAAAAAGAGCGGGAGTGGGGAGGAGGCATGATAACTTTCGCACCCCGGGGCTAAATATGCTTAAGACGGCCGTGGGAATAATTTTGTCGTTTTGACGAGTAATGTATAGAGACTTTGTTATCATTTAATAAATAATAGTTTAACAAAAAGCTAAAAAGTTCACTTTTATAGAAAAGTAGCAGTTTGCCCGCGGCTCCGCACGCGTTCATAGTTACGCAGTAGTTATTTACATCACGTAATCAAGACGGGTTCTTCATACAAACTTTCACCCAAGTTTTATTTGCACCATATGTGGAACAACACAATGAAATAGTTTACTCGTAGCACAACTGTATAATCCAGATAATTCACAATAGGTATATCGCTTAGAATATATAAACTCCCGCGAGCCGCGATTGACAGCACACGTCATATTTCTATCATAAAATAAAAGAGTAAATATGCCGTAAAGCTTAGTTAAAGAGTTTAAAAACACTTCAGCCAATTTTAAAAAGAATATTGAACTATCATTTCATAGGTAAGTATTTGAAATACAATACATTTCTTATTTAAGTATAACAATGTCAATAAATCAACAAACGAGATTGACAATCAAAAAATTGTTTGGTATGGCAGCCGATTCATTTTACCGTTATCGCGCATGCGCATTTGGTGTCCCCATACTTTGTTCATAGAAACGTCAATATTTTATTTTTATGCTTAAAGTTTTATTTTCGCTAGAATAAGTACTCTATATCCTTTCCCAAGGTCCAATCTATCGTTATAGGTACCAAAATTCATCATAATTGGTTCAGCAGTTTAGGCGTAAAAAAGTAACAGACACACAGACAGAGTTACTTTCGCATTTATAATATTAGTATGAATGCGACAAAAAAATTAAAAATAAATTTTAATAAAATTTGAATTAAGAATAGTGTAAAAAAAAATTAAGAAAAAACCGTATTTTATTGTAAAAAAAGCGTGGGGTGCATGGTGTTAATATTTATAATTATTGTATTGACAGAAACGAGTAGAAGGATTATTCACTTTGATAATGTCTTTAAAAACACCCCAAAGTTTTATACAATAAAACACATTTTTTTTTTTTAATTTATACGCTTTTCTTAATTCATATTTTCTATTTTGATTTGCTATAAAAGCCTGCTTTTTAGTTGCTTTTTTTTCAACTATTATTTATTTTAAATTTTTTACTTGGAGTTTCGTGAATGCTGATTATCCTAGTAAGGATAACGGGTCTAACTGCTTGAAATATTGAATTTTCATTGGTCCTTGATTAGTATGCCAAATTTAGTTAGATTTTCGCTAATTAATTCTGATTATCCTAGTTAGGATAATGGGTCTATATGTTTGAAATATTGAATTTTCATCGGTCTTCGATAAGTATGCCAAATTTAGTTGGATTTTCGTTTATCCTGAATATCTTATTAAGGTTAACGGGTCTAACTGTTTGAAATATTGAATTGTCATTGGTCCTTGATAAGTATGCCCAATTTAGTTGGATTTTCGCTCATCCTGATTGTCCTAGTAAGGATAACGGGTCTAACTGTTTGAAATATTGTACTGTCATCGGTTCTAGGTAGGTATGCTAAATTTAGTTGGATTTTCGCTCATTTTGATTATCCGAGTATGGATTACGGGTTCTAACTGTTTGAAATATTGAATTGTCATCGGTCCTTGATATGTATTCTAAATTACTATTTAATCCGACGTTTTGAAGGGGGTCAAAACCATTTCAAACTAAGTGAAATCGGCCCAAAGCAAGACAAATATCAGCAATAGCAACCAAAAGATTTAATGAAATGACAAATTTCGATACTCCTAATGTTGTGATTGATACAAAAAAAAAAAACAAAACTCTTGTATACTTCAGTTCTATTAATAACCAATATTCAAGTTGTTTTATCAAGGAGAATCTTAATTAACTTACAAAATTAACATAAATATATTTTCGTGGATTACTATATCCTGGCAGTAGTCCTTGGAGAGGAGAGGGCGAGGTGAGAGTCAGTACATAAGTAGAAGACTGAATATGCTATCTACTGAGACTTTTCCGGATCAAATGTTTACAGAAAAAGTTTTTATATCACTTGATGTACTCTGTAGGTAAAGCAAATAAAATAAAAATCATTTAAAAATAGAATGACAGAATTCAAAATTGTAGCTCTCTCAAAACGTTGGATTTTATATATTTGTAATATACCAATGTAAATTTAACAACAAATATTAATGTGGACACTTTGCCGAAATACTGAAAAATATACCTATCACTGTTTCTCTTGAGAAAGAATAATAATATAATTTCTTAGTTATGTATTAGGCAGCTTTAGTTTGTTTTTTGTTAGTTTAATTTTTGGCAGGATATGTTTGCCCATAATTACTAGTTAGTACTTTGAGCATATTTTCGTGAACTGTATGGCTTATAGCTATATAAATATTATACAACTATTGGCTAACCTAACAAACAGATCACATTACCGATAGTTAGCTGGTAGAAAATGCTTTATAGCATTAAGTTCGCCAGTGTACAAACCAAAAGTGAAATAAAATGTTAATTCATTAATTTTTTGCCTCTTAACAGACGTGAAGAGTTCAAATATCTTGGATTCATTATATCGCAAAAGCCTGTGTGGGGAAAGATATACATAAATCACGACTATGTCCCAACGGGGTAGGCAGAGACCACGTCCTTCCACCTGCTACGATACTTGCATACATCTTTCGCTTCTTCAACATTAATTAATCTTTTCATGCATGCTCGTCAGTTTAAAGTACTCTTGATCTAACCTTTCTTCAGAACGTCTTTAATTTGTTCGATGAATGTTCGTCTAGGCCTTCCTCTTCCAACGTTTCCTTTCACACTCGCATTATAAATTTGTTTAGTCACTCTTCCTTCATTCATCCTCTCTACATGCCCAAACCATCTAAGCATCCCTTTCTCAATCCGTGTGACTATATCTTATTTCAAACCACAAAGTTCTCTTATCACACTATTTCTTATCCTGTCATTCAATTTCATTCCTAACATACTTCTTAGCGCTCTCATTTCAACTGCATTTATTTTACTTTCATGATTTTTCTGCCACACCCAGCTTTCACTTCCGCACATGAGTGTTAGAGCCAACTCTCCTCTATGCACAGCCAAACGAGGTTTCATAGAAATTCTCTGGGTGCTCATAAAGAAGTATAACGCCCCATTCACCATATTATCGGCATTTACTCTCCTTCCTATATCATTCTCACACTTTCCATCCCTAATAAACATCGATCCCAATTATACAAATTCACTTACTTGCTTCAGTTCATCGTAACCAATCCGGACTCATACTTCTGTCATGTTCTCTTTCTTATCAAACACTAAAACTTTCGTCTTTATTGCATTTACTTTCATTTCCTTTCTTTCCAAAGCTTCATTCATAATAGTCACCATCGCTTGCAAATCCTTAGGCGACGATGTAAGTAAAGACATACACAATAAAATCCAGGCAGCCTGGCTGAAATGGAGATCGTTATTTGGCATTTTATACGGCTACCGTAAGCTAATTAGAGTTAAGAGCAACGTATACAAAAGCGCAGTAAGACTAGCCCTACTATATGGATCGGAGTGTTGATGGAGGAAGACGGATGAACCAAAAATTCACACCACATGGTATCATGCAATTTCGAAAATTGATAAAATGAGAAATGAATATATTAGAGTTAGATCCCAGAGCGATAAGACACAACTTATTTTCTAAAGCATAGAACTAGAACTTTCGGTTCTTAGTAGTCTCTCGTGTACTTTTTAATACCTGTACGTTTGTGGAGTTGGCTCGGTGACACCTGCGCAGGTACCAGGTGAGAAAGGTAACTAAAAATCAGAGTTACTTAACTTAAATTTTAATGAGTTATATTTATATATATTAAGTAGAATATTACTCTGAAGTAATATCAAAAAAGTCAGACGTTTTCCATGGGCCAGAACTTTTGTCAGACGGTTTAAAGCTCTACAAAAAAAAATGAACTTAATTTATTTTTAAATGTCTGATTTTTATATATGTTATTAAGATAAATATTACAAAGTTACATTTAATCAGTCAGACAAATTGTAATGACCAAACATCCCCTAAACACAAAAATTACTCAACTATGAATATGAGCACGAGAGCACTATGCGCATGCGCTTCAGAGTAAAATATCTTAATATTTGAAAAATACTTACTGCTTTCAATTTCATATTTTTGCATATCTATTTAAATAAGATGAAATTTTTAATTAAAATAATAATGATTTCAAAAGTAATTATATATTATATATTACAGATATATAGGGAAAAATGATTTTTTTTCGGAGCAATTGCCTTACAAAAAGAATCATTTTTATTTTATTTTAAAAAAAGATATCAATTGTAATAATTTTAGTAAAAAAATTAATTATGATGAATTAATGAAATAAATTGATTGTCTCTTAATCATCTTCATCATCGTCATAATAATCATTTGAATTTTCATCATTAAGTACATCACGATACTGTCCACTCAAATCATCATCCTCATCGTCACTAGTTATATTGTTTAACATTTTAAAGATGCTTCCGAGGATTCTTCCATATTCTCTATTGAAAATAACTTGATATCACTCACAAATCACACGATATAACTGACAAAAACATGTTGTCTCATAAACCTGAATATAGAACTGTACTGTATACTATACAGTGTGTGCACCTGGCATATACACATACACAAACAGTAAACTGAAACAGATTGTGGATGTAAGAAGGGAAAACCGAGTTACCATGGATGTCTCACTCGCTTTGAAACGCATGTATAGTGCTCTCGTGCTCATACTCATAGTTGAGTAATTTTTGTGTTTAGGGGATGTTTGGTCATTACAATTTGTCTGACTGATTAAATATAACTTTGTAATATTTATCTTAATAACATATATAAAAATCAGACATTTAAAAATTAATTAAGTTCTTTTTTTTTGTAGAGCTTTAAAGCGTCTGACAAAAGTTCTGGCCCATGGAAACGTCTGACTTTTTTGATATTACTTCAGAGTAATATTCTACAATATATATATAAAAATCAGTCATTAAAATTTAAGTTAAGTAACTCTGATTTTTAGTTACCTTTCTCACCTGGTACCTGCGCAGGTGTCACAGAGCCAACTCCACAAACGTACAGGTATTAAAAAGTACACGAGAGACTACTAAGAACCGAAAGTTCTATGCTTTAGAAAATAAGTTGTGTCTTATTGCTCTGGGATCTTGGACTATATCCGTGGTTTATGTCTTCTTTCTATATATAATTTTTTAGTAGACTTTTAGTATATAACATAAGATAAATTAAATTATTTATTTTAGATGTGTTTTTAATCTAATACACATTTTATTATAAAATGAACTAAATATCGTAATTTTTTTTATTAATAACATAAATTAAAAAAATCTACTAAGGTACACGAAAACATTGCGCTGGTACGGAAATATTGTGATCAAGCGAGATAATGACCATATGACCAAGAGTCATGAATACAGAAGGCGGAATAAGAGCGCGTCGACGACCACCAAAAAATTGGCTATGAAGAATTAAAAATTACATGATATCGAGTAACATAACAAAAGAGACAGCCCACAACAATTCGGTGTGGCGCAGCAATACTAGGAGGGATAACCCCAAATAAATTGGGATAATAACCAGGAGAAAGAAGAGAATTCAAATAATATATAATATACAATCACATTAAATTCTTTGTTAGTACGTTTGAATGAGTTTCATTTCAATTATATTTAAAAGAATTTGATGAAATAATAAAATTCTTCGATTCCAGAAGTGCTAAGTTTATTTATCATAATAAATTCAATAAAAAATCAATGTCCTTTATAAATTTCAACATATATTATTATTATTAAAAACTCAGTTACTTTTTCATGAAATAAAATATCAATCTTAAGTATTCAATTTTTTTAAATGAAATTATTTACATAAGAAATATATTTTCATGATCTATTGTAAAATTAAATTTAGTTTTGCAGTATTGTTAAGTTAACTTTTTTTAAATCGTGTATAGGTATAGTATAGCATTATGACCACAATCTCACCCTCAACTTAATTGATAATGTTTCCCAAGATGGTTGTTTTTTTTCGATCTGACCTTACTGTTACCCTGAGGGGCCCTATCCAAAAACAGAGCCGCTTAAGGCTTTTACAGCTTTACCGGGCTTGGGGTGGTTGGGTATCTGCCACCCTCGAGTTAAAAATCTACCGCCAATCACCTATAAGTTTGTTCCGACGGCTGTACTTGAGAGCTAGTTTCCTCCATTAAACTTAATATGTTACCATCTTGGGCTACATACTTAAATAAAAAACTCCATTATCAATCATAGTGAACTCCTGGTTACTAAGTAAGTAAGTAAACACATGAAGGTTAAAAATAATGTAGATAAGTTTATAATTTGTTTACTTTTGTATTATTACTGATACGAATATTGAACTCCGGGTTTTTGTTTAATTTAGATATAATATTAATGACTGCTTATTTTCTTTAAGCTTTAAATTAATTAAATTTAATACGAAAAGGATAATAAAAACAATATTCCAAACTTTTCGTGATATGATTATCACAATGAAAAATAAACAAGGTAATAATGTATCTTTTATTTGCCTCCTATATACCTATTTTATATTCACAAGTTGTGCCCTACGGTTTCACCAGTGTTAAATTTATTCGACAAACCTTCTTCTGTGTAGATGCTACCGCATCTCTGAAGTCTTTTGCTCACACTTTTCGTACTTGAGGCATTTAACGTGAAGTGAACAGATGAAAAATGTTGATTTTTCCGAATGCATTAATTTATGTCTATGTTATACCTGTCTGTATATGTCTTTGGCCTAGATATAAAATATGTTTATAGTATAAAGTCTGGTTAAAGAGGTAAACGACTTTGAAGTGTTGTCCAACTGGTAGGTATGCACTACTTCTAATCCCATTAATCAATTCTATAGAAGGTTACAATAAAATAAATTATGCAATGAAATTTATACTCCATGCAATGAGCCTTTTAACTGCATTTTTGGATTTATAAGGAAAATGGGCGCAGAAGACATTTTAGGAGCTAGAACAGTTACAGTGACAAAGCGCGGCCGTCGGAGCTAACACGACCTAATAATCAATTTGATTTTTTTCCTAATATTATTAAATAACTTTATTGTATTTTACTTACATGCTTAAAATTACAACTATACAAGATAATTATATAGTAATGAGGATTTATAAGGCTTATTTACATTTTTTACAATTTTATAAGCTGCCCAATTATTCTTGCCTTTTATGATAATACCTTTAGTAGTCGGAACGGAGTCGTAGAATTTTTTGTACCTGGAATTGTCACTGTAGAGTTAAATCTGCATCCATAAAACATCAGTTATCTTCAAATTCCTCTTTCCAAGAAAAATAAATATTAGGTTCTGGTATAGATGGTATGATAATGATACAGTGGTCATTAAACAAAGCCTTCACGTTGTACGCGTGGGCTAGCTAAAGAATTAAAGTCCTTAATCATTTTTTTTTAATGTAGTACAGGTATATCCTTGGTCTCGATCTTACCTGATGGTAAGTAAAGATGAGGCCGACGATGAATCGCCTTTACATATTAAATGCCTATTCACTCTTCCTTTGACCACGGAAGAAGAGGTGAATGGGAAAACAGACGCCGGGAGTGAATTCCGCTCCTCTGCTGTTCGCATAATGAACGACGAAGCGAAACGCTTCGTGCGAATCGGGGAATTTCCACAACATAAGAGTGGAAACCCTCACGGCGTCTAGTTATCCTATGGTGGAACGAGTTGGGCGGAACTAAATCGTGCAAATCCTGTGCACACTCTCCAAAGTGTAACCTGTAAAACACTGAGAGGCAAGCTACCTTACGTCGATGCTCTAGACTGAGTATGTTTACCGTCATCAGTGCTTTATCGCCAACATTCGATGAGCTCGGCGTTTAATGGAATCAAGAGTAGCCAGCTGATTTTTGGCTGATTCATGTCAAAGGTGACAACAGTATTCCACACATGACCGTACCTATGCTTGATTATAAGCTAAGAAGCTATTTAGGTATGAAATACCGCCTAGCCTTGAAGAGGATCCACAATTTCTTGGCACCGGTTTTCGCCTTTAACAAATTTAACTCATTACACATAATTTATACGATAATGCCTGAAGAGATATTCTCGTTGGAGCAATTAGGCCGTGATGATGTCTGAGACTAGTGCCCAGTTTTACAAAATTAGCCAGGCTACAGGTGACTGTAGGGAAGGTTGGAAGCCACTAAAGGATATCATAAACAAACAGATATCATATTTTCAGTAATTGACGATTCACTTTGCTTAGTCGCCCGATGGTATTCTATGATTTGTAGACAGCAGAGTATTCTTCTAACAATAAATATTTTTTCTTTATTATTAACATTTACAGAAAAGCTGCTATGCATAAAAATGCATTTCGCTTAAGTCAGACTCATCGTAACAGAACGCTACTATCTTAGCAAAATAACATTTATTACTAAACCATAAATAATTAGTTGTTCTCTGCTTAATTATTCTATCGTTTATTATTATGTTTAATAATAAGATGCAATTGATTAGAACCGACTAACCGCCTCATCAGTGTACGTATCACGTAATATTTTATCATGCATGTATATTACGTCTAATATATAATACGTCAACAACATACCATCATGCCTGTATTCCCCGAAAGGTTATGCAGAGGTGTACTAATGTACACCCACAGTTCGCCGAGTATGTTTTAGGTACCATGTGATAGGGGGCGAGCCTATTGCCATTAATCTGGCACTAAGCCAAACTCCGAGCTGCTATTGAGGACATTCATAGAAAACACCCAATAACACTTTGCTCGACCTGGGAATCGAACCCAGGACCTCGATCATAGCAGTCGCGCTTACGACCACTGCGCTAACGACAACAACAAAAAACAATTTTTAACAAAAAAGAATATCAACTTCAATTATTTTGAAGAATTTCCTTCAATTCACTTCAATTCAAATTCAAAGTCCAATGCCAACTAAATTTAAAATTTAGTATACATTGAAGTATCCTCTATCCAACAAAAATAGAATCATCCAAATCGGTGTATAAACAAAGAAGTTATAGCCGGACGTCCATAAAAATATATACATTCGAATTGAATAACCTACCGTCTTTTGTTGAGGGTTGTTTAAAAGCAACCAATTAGGTCTTGCCTCCTACCTGATTACTTGAACTGAAAATATAATTTATATCGAAATACTATGAAAATAAAAGATAAATAAAAGATAGAATATTTTATTAATTGTTATTAATATAAATCCTTATTATTTATTTACACACTATGCGTTAAATACGCAATGGCGGACTTAATGCCTAAGGCATTCTCTGCCAGTCAACCATTAGGTGATGCATTATATTATTATATGCATTATTATAGTCATTCGTTGTTTTACTTCAGCCACTAATGCAAGTTTTCTTACATTCAGCTTTGGTCTCGAAATTGTTGGAGTTACCTCCACAACCACCATATGTGAAGAGTTCACACTTTTTCGTTTCCGTATTATATCCATACCTGTGAAAAGATAACTTTGAAATACATTTTTTTTTTAGCTTCATTTCAGTTTTAATGTAATCTTATAAGACTACAAACTTCAAATCTCTCCAATGAACATGTGTGTGAAGGACAACATCGCGATGAAATCATAGAATGGTTGTAGGGTATTTTGTAATGACCGCCTGGCAAGTTGAAAATCTATTGCCGAGCACATTTATGTGCGTTTCAGCAGCTGCACTTAAAAGCCCGATTCCTCACTAAAAGTGTCATAATCTTGGGCGACATCGTCACTTAAAATCAGGTGAAATTGTTGCCATAACGAAAAAAAAAAATATTATAAGGGTGCAAAAAGATAAGTTTATAAAATCAAGATCAAATTGAAAATCAAAATCAAAAAACCTCCAATTGATAGTTCGTGATCACTTCTAACTTATAATATACTTAATTACCTGGTTATATTTGCGTCACATTTTCCCGCAACAATTGGTTTTAAACATTGCGATGGGGGCTCTGAAAATTATATAGAATGCTTATTTATATTATATGTTTCTTTTAATTCGCGATGGTCGAATATTAGGAATAATGGAATAACAATATAGTGTTCCCCGATTACAAAGTTGACAAACAAGCGGACGGCCCTCCTGATGGTAACAGGTTACCATAGCCTATGAAGGTTCGTAACACATACCTATCACGCCTGTATTCCCCGAAGGGTTAGGCAGAGGTGTACTAATTGTACACCCACAATTCGCCGAGTATGTTTTTTGGTCCCATGTAATGGGGGCGAGCCTATTTACCATTAATCGGGCACGAAACCAAACTCCGAACTGCTACTGAGAATTTCATAGGAAAAACCCAATAACACTTTGCTCGACCAGGGATTCGAACCCAGGACCTCGCTCATAGCAGTCGCGCTCACGACCACTAGGCTAATGAGGCTAACGTAACACCAGAGGTACAACTTAAGCGTTTCTGACATTGAATGATCATTCCCCAATAAGCTCTGAACTCCCTACTCACCGCGGGAACACAATATAACTATTTAGCTGCAATTTTCTGTAGGGCGGAGGTCTTGAAGGTATTTCACCGGTCGTGATGCACCAAGTAGAAAAAAACTCTTAAATTAAAAACTTCCCTTAGCCCTACCTACTTCTTTTAAAAATGTCGTTTAACGATGAACATCTTGAGAAATACACTGTACAATACAATACAATACAATACAATACAATACAATACAATGTAAAATATTACAATTGTACAAATGTACAAACTGACACAACTGATGCCATGCGTTTCAATCAATAGCTTCGGTGCCCTCAAGCGAAAGCGGGCACTGATGCATTGGATCTAAACAGGTTTTAATACTTTCAAAAATTTTGTAGCTATCATCATCATGATCAAAAAATCAATGTCGACTCAGTGGTGGCGTCAATCTATGTGAGTTCGAATCCCTGCAATGAGCCTAAGTTTTTATGTTATGACTTACTAGGACATGCCATCTTGGTACACTCAGCATGTCCAGACGTGCACGAGCAAGTGTTGCAATCATCCTTCCACGTCGTGCCCGGAGCACAAGTCCTATACGGATCTGGAAATAACCACATCTATATTATTATTAGCTTATAAAAATTGGAAACCTTTTCTCCATTAATTCGTATCTTATTTCTGCTGAACCAATCTGAGCATACATAAACGCAGCTACTCTCCTCAGAGCTCAGTCAGAATGTTCTCGAAACGATAAATAATGTTAAGGAACATTCCATCAAAAATTATTTCGCTTCGCGTGTTTTTTTAATCGTTCGCTTAAAGGGAATGGAGTTTTTAGGGTGTTACCAGTCACTATTGAGTTCGGTTGACCAGTAAGGTAAATAGTTGAGTATTGTGAGAGACACATTGGTCACAAAAGTGTTAAAGTTTTGCTATTTTTAATGCAAATTTGAAGACGATTTCAATGGAGTTTCGAAAATTTCTATTATAGGCATTACGGAGCAGTGTTTACTAGTTACTTACGTTAAGCTTGTAACTAAGTCAGTGTTCATTCTATACGTTGGTTAGATCTAAGAGCCAAATGTCCAGGAACATTAGACATGTTTTGTTATATGCATATTTTTAGTTTTGGATTGTATTTAGTATATTTTGGAACACATTGGTGTTGATTATGGTTTAGGTTGATAGAGGTTTGGTCTCCGATTATAACGCTATCTCTCATTAAATGGTAAGGTTACATGATCCAATTTAGTTGGTAATCCAACCTAAAATTTACAGGGTATTTTGCTTACGATCCATCCCACTGAGTATAAAGTGTCAATAGGTGTTCCTTTGGGTACCTCAGATCCCTGCTTAGTAGCAACCTCAATACAATGTGTTTCTCCGTCACTTCATATTGTCTTGGCATATTCATATTCATATTGAATCAAGATTTGGCGATAGCGCGGCGATAACTCTAAATGGATTTTCATTTCATATTTGATCGCAAATATGTCACTAATTGCTATAATGGACAGTGTAGGTTCAGTAACAAATGCGCTGTCAGAAAGGTCTATTGTGTTTGAGTCAAGGGTCCTGCAAATAAGGATTCCGACAACGCTGCTTACAACAAGCCACCAAATCATTTCAGAGGGCTTACAATAGAACGAATATCCAGTGCGTCATCCGTTTTCACCAGAAACTAGTGGAGCATCCGACTACATATTGAAGCTATATAGTAGAATCTAGCCAAATCCGTATGCTGAAGTAGGTATGGTATGGCTGTAGTATCATATTGGCAAATAGTATTAAAAAAATACTTAGCATTAGTTTTCCTTTGGCTGTCGCTCTCTGGCCAAAATCCTGTCTACCCACATGATTTAGGACTAGTTGATGTATTTCGCTTAAGTTGCTTAGCGATAATTTTATACTTGACTCTTATAGTATTTGACAACCCTTTGAAAAGTAATAGATTGTTAATTTAATATGCTTAAAAAAATAACATACCATGTTCATCTCCTACACACATTGCACGAGTGCACCCTGGCTTTCCATCAATAGTACACATGCAATTGTTGCATTGGCTTCTCCAAGAGCTCCCAGGTTTACATAGCTTACCAGACGGGAACCCGGCCTCCTTCGGAACTGAAAATAATTTCATCGTCAAAATTATTTTAACATCTATGGTATATATCCAGAAAATTTTAATATTTGATAAATTCTTGACGAAAACAAGAAAAGAAGTATTATACGCAAGGATATAATAGTAAAGTCTGTCTCTTTAATTATTGTTCCTCAAAAGTGTTTTTTTTTTTGTACCAACACTTTATCTCCTTTAATTCTTCATCATAATTAACTTTTCCAATATCATTTTAAAGGTTAAATTAATTAATTTGTTAATTCCACGCTATTAACATTACATTGATAAATACTTTAAAACCAACACGCAGATGCGCTATCTATGAACTAACTCTATATTTAACCAACATTTCAGCCGATACATTGTTTACATTTTTTAATAATATGCGAAATACACGCTAGTAACTCAATTTTATTTCTTTTGAGTTCTATTTCTCTTTCTTTTTATTTCCACGAGAGCAATTACGATATTGCATATTATTTTCTCGATAGCTTCTAGTGATCACTCCTCGAATGCAGAGTAAAATTTAGACAGTTCTTTAATTTAGTAAGACAGATCGTGGATCCCAATAGTTTGCAACGGAATACCTGTACAGCGACGAACTAAATTGAAGAATGATCGCGAACAAAAAGTAAAAGCAATTGTATGAAACAGTTGACTAATGATGATATTGGCATAAAAACGATAGCAGTCAATTTGGATATTCTATGGTTAAAGAACGTAGATAATATCTGTAAGACGTCAAGTGAGATTTGACGTTAAAAGGCAAGAAATTCAAAATACATTTAAAATTGCTCATTTAAGCCGCATAAAAAAAATTGCAAAACAAATACAAAATTCATTTATAAAGTTGCTTACTTATACTATATTGCTATATTATATTATATAATAAACCGGAAAAGTATTTTATTTGTCGGTTTCTTTATGATTATGTTTATGATTAATCCTTTTTGTGTATGATGAGTAGGGCCCGGATTAATATGTAAATACATATTTTTAATTTACACGATTTTCGTTCTGCAATGAATTCTCTACATCAATTATCGTGTTTGGATCGTTGAAAAAAAAATTTTTATTTTCCATATTTTTGCATATTTGAAGAATAAGTACATATTTTAGAAAAAAATATCACAATCATCCATATTTTCAATAAAAATATCATAGAACATGAATCAGTTCACAAAAATAGGTATAATTTGTAGGTGTTTGCATTTGGCGCTACTACATGGCCGCGTGGCGCTCTCTCGTGTCGACCGTATATAGGTTTTTGCGTTTCATTCTGCATTCCCTGTCCCCGCCACCCGCGCTGGCTAGTACCGCGGTGCGGGGGGAGGACACTCGTCAGTCGTTAGTCCGCAGTCGTCCGTCGCTCAGTAAGGCTAAGGCGACGAATCTATATTCTATACGTACGTGCCGTGTTGAGCTGCTTGCATTGTATTTTTACGTACTCACCTACTACTACTGTCTACCAATTTAATTTATCATGCCTAAGGATAAACAACCATTGCGGTTAAAATTGAAAAAATATATTGAAGATTTTCCAAGCCAATCGCTAAGTACAGACGGAAAAGTACTATATTGTAATGTCTGTGAAAAATCTATTTCGTCTGAGCAGCGTTTTTAATATCGCAACATGTATCTACTGCAAAACATAAGGCAAATAATACGAGGAAGAATAAATTCAACAACAATTTTTTACTGATGCAATGGCAAGTACTTCTCAAAGTTGTACTTTCTCGAATGAATTGTGTTATGCTATGATATGTGCGGACATACCTTTATGGAAATTAAACAATCCGACATAAAAATTTCTTAGAAAAATACTCAGGCAAACGTATTCCCAATGAATCCACACTTAGAAAAAAATATAATACGTAAGCAATATTTATGAAGATTGTTTAGCTAAAATTCGTGAAGATATACAAGATGGCCCCATATGGGTTGCAATAGATGAAACTACAGACGCACAACGTCGTTGCATAGGAAACGTGATTATCGGACGTCTATTTGAAGACAGACCCAGCAAATCCTATTTATTGGCGTTTGAAGAACTTCCGAAATGTAACCACCAGACATCAGCAAAGCTTTTTAATGATGCTATGAGTGATTTGTGGCCTGATAGAGTTAAACATGAACGAGTTTTCTTGTTACTTACTGATGCTGCTCCATATATGGTGAAAGCTGCAGAGGCTCTTAAAGTTTTATATACTAAAATGATTCACGTAACCTGCTTGGCACATGGTGTAAATAGGTTAGCCGAATGCATAAGGTTCCAGTTTAAAAATGTTGATAGTTTGGTATCAAATGTGAAGAAAATCTTTCTAAAAGCACCGAGCAGGATCTCCAAATTTAAAGAGATGTATCCCGGAATACCTTTGCCACCAGAGCCAGTGCTGACACGCTGGGGTACATGGCTAACAGCGGTTTATTACTACGCCGAGCATTTTAATGAAATTAGAACAATTATATCTCAATTGGATGACGATTCTGCAAGTATTTTAGACTCAAAAGAATTTCTTCAAGATGAGACTCTCTATAACGATTTGGTCTACATAAAAAGCAATTATTGCTTTTTAACACACAAGTTACAAGCATTAGAAAATCCTTCAACACCATTGAATGAAAACCTAAAGATTATTGAAGAAATTGAAAAAAAAGTTTCTGAAGCGGAAGGCCCCGTTGCTGAAGTGGCTAAACAAAAACTAAAGCATGTTTTGGAAAAAAATAAAGGATTTAATACACTAAAAGAAATTAACAAAATGCTGTGCGGTAGTTTTGATGGCACTGTAGACGTGGCTTACACGGTTCCCGAATTATGCAGGTTTATGTATGCTCCAGTCACATCATGCGACGTGGAAAGATCATTCAGCCAATATAAAGCTATATTTAGACCAAATCGTCAGAGTTTTAATTTTGAAAATTTAAAGATGCACGTTATTGTGTACTGCAACCAATTTAATAAAGCAAATGTAGGGGAAGTTGAATAAAACTATTTGATTAATTATTTTACTGTTATTTTACTATTACAACAGTAAATAATTTTTCTCAATAAAGAATGTTTGAAATGAAACGTATACTCAATATTTTTTCCATATTTTTGATTTTTTGGTCCATATTATATGTACATATTTTTTATTTTTTAGTACATATTAATCCGGGCCCTAATGATGAGGAATAGTAAGTATTGCCTATCTATAATTAGACTACAACTCTCAATTAGCCTTAAATATTGATTTTTGTTAAGTAAACCGGAAGTGGAAGCTTTCCTTGCAGGTTAAACATGTCGGGTATTCTGATTTTCTTGAGAAAATTACATGTTCAGTACTTTCCTTTATTTTCTTTAAGCTATGAATATTTAGGTGTCCCATTCTTTGGTTCCATAGGTAAAAATCTTATTCTTCAATATCGGGCATGCATGCATAAGCTTTTCCAGCTATATTAATCCGGTACATGCTGTTGACAATATTAGCAGTTGCTACTATCTGATTTTTATTATTCATAATAATACAGCTTGTTTTATCTAATTTTACTTGACCACCACTTTTGATAGTAAGACATACGGATAGTAGATTGGATTGCAATAACTGTATCATTATATATATCTAACTTCACTCGTCCCAAGCATTGCGCAGACAAATCTTTATTGTTTGTCATTCTTATGTTCTGCATGATAGAAGTAATCTGTTTTTAAAGTAGACTCCTATGCTTAATCATGTGTGGAAATGCACCAGAACTCACATAACGAGCATATTCTTGGGTGGAAGTCGCTACAGACACAGCAGCATAAGACGAATGTTTGATTTTTGTGGTGTATTCTTACATTTAGACATACAGTCTGGTCTTTTATGACCATGTTTATTGAGAGTGTAGCAGCGTGGACCTTTAGCTGTAAATCTTTTTCTGGTTTTCTAACATCCTGTAATAATTTTTCTTTGACATCATTTCAAGATATTTTTATTCTAGAGCTTTTAATAGCCATTATCATTAGCTGTTAGGAGTCAGGTAGACCAGAGAGCAGCAGTGTGCTTAGCCATTGACGCTTAAGCCTAACGCTTTTATATTTGCGGGCGGAACTAATTATTTTTTTCACAAATTCCTCTACATTTTGACATTTAGTTAACGTGGTGTTACTGAGATGACGCAGCAAACAAACTCAGTGTATCAACCTCGACTCGTCAATACCGGGAAACAAGCTTTAAAATTATATGTGAATCATTAGTTGTGATGAAGACTAAAGGGAGATATGGTGTCGTCACAAAAAACATCTTTGAGAAATAATATATAGTATCCAACTAAACTCATCAAAGAAGTCTAAGCAACATGTACTAATTTAAATTTTAGGATGGTTCTTCACATTATAACGTTGTATTTTATTTTTAAAATAATATCTTTGGGTTCTATGATGTAAAAATAACAGCTGTTGTCTTTAACTAAACTTTTTTCTTACAAAATGAAATTTCTAAAGAAAATATATTTATTGTGAAAGAATAGAACAATTTAATACAAAGTATGGGCTCCTCTGCTATTCAGAACTTGTCGGCAACGATTATTCATTGAATTAATGAGACTGTTTATGTCATCTTGCGGTATTTGCCCCCAATGGAATTGTAGCAAATCCTTCAGCTGTTGGGTTGTTGTCGCTCCGTCCAAGTCTTTCAAAACACCTCCATGGAGCATGTCCCATGCGTGCTCGATGGGGTTGAGATCTGGCGATTGTGCAGGCCAGTGCAATACCCGGATGTTCTCTGTTGCAAAGTATTCAGTGGTTCGCCGAGCTCTATGTGAACGCGCATTGTCATGCATTAACCTAAAATCGGAGCCAAAGGTTTATGCAAATGGGTAGACATAATAATAATAATAATGGTAGACATAGGTCTTAGAATATCTTCAATGTAATTTTCAGCATTAATGTTTCCATTTACAAAAACGAGCTCAGTTCGCCTGTTCTTCATAATACCCGCCCATAACATAACTGTTGAGCCGCTGTATGGATGAACTTCCTGAACACACCTGAGCCTTTCAGTATTTCCGGGCCGACGATACACTCGCACCCTTCTTGTATCAGGCTTAAACCCGAATCGCGACTCATCGGAAAACATAATTTTATCCCATTGTTCCTGGGTCTATGTTATGCGTTCTCTACACCATTTATATCGACGAGCGCGATTCCCGTGACGTATCGGTGGGCACCTGATTGGGCGTCGAGCTCGTAGGCCGTACTCATGCAGTCGATTTCGTACAGTTTGAGGACTTACATCAACACCACTTGAAATTTGTAGCCTCAAACTTATCTCTCGAGCGGTTAACATCGGCTGGCGTCTTGCAGTCAGTTGTATGTACCGGTCTTGCCGAGTGGTTGTACTCATTTTACGGCCTGGATGCTGTTCAGCGGGTTCTCCTGTATTATTGTAGCGCTGCCAAAGACGACAAATAACACTTCTATGAATGACAAAATGTCGAGATACCTGAGATTGATTACTTCCCGCTTGCAATATCCCTACAGCTCTTTGCATTTCATCTGCCATCAAATGACGTCGCTTCATGACGTAAAGAATATCTAACAATTCAATTTTGTCGCTAACTTTATTTAAATGGTTGGTAAAATTATAATATCAAGACTAAACGTAGCAATTAAAACGCACTTAAATTCAAAAAAATTCGCAGTCATTTGAATTTTATGAAAAAACAAAACATAATCAAATATTTTTTTTTACAACCAGCCAGTATGTCAATAATAACAAAAAAGTTTACTTACCTACGCACTTTGTTTGAGTAAATATTTAGAAATTAATTAATACAAATGGAAAAATTTGTAATATTACGCATGTTGCTTAGATTTTTTTGATGTGTGTACATTATGATATGTATGAAATATTTGAGAATCACCTCAGTCTAAATAATATAAAAATGAAATAAATAAAAATAGTTTATTACCTTCAGCACTACAAATAACAGCGGTGAGAACAATTAATAAAACCACAAATTTCGACATTTCTTATTATGTTGTGGTCGAAACACAAAAAAATATCGAATACACATGTATACTACAGTCAAGTCATTTAAATAAATATTCTTATCAAAGAAATACTTAATTAACTTACACTTTATATTAAACATAAAAATATTATCAGAAGTTAATAAACCAAGATAATGTATATCTATACTAATACTAGCTGTGCCCCATGGTTTCACCCGTGGTAAATTGATTGACCTACTCTTCACTGTACTAGTTGTTCTAACTTTCCATAGTTTACTAGAGTTTTCCAGTTTGATTGACGTCCATTGTTACTGCTCTAGTCCTTAGAGTCCTAGCGTGAACCTATATAGCCTATATATAAAACTTTTTTTATAAATAGGCTATAAAATCCAAATAAGTACTTTTTTTTTAATATATGACTGGTAGTTTCAGGGATTAACACATTCAAACAAACAAACAAACAACAAAATCAACTATCTCTACTACATATATTAATAGTACATAATTTGATATATATGTATATTAATAAATGTCTAGTCATGTATGTACATGTAATTATAAATTTCCTGATAGACGTACTATTTAAAGGACACTGATCACAAAAGCCCTATGATTTTATTTATCTGTCTGTTTGTATGTTCGCATTTAAGTCAAAAACGGTTTGAGCGATTCTTATGAAATTTTGTATACGGGAAGCTTATGTAATTAGTCAATTGATAGGTTATATGTTTTATAGGTTAAGAAGCACATGATCATTGCAGGGATTCGAACTCAGGTCGGAAAATCATTGTTTTAAATTACAAACTTTTCTTCAAAACATTTTGGCATTATTGATTTGTTTTCTTTTAGTTGCCAACCAACTGCCGTTAGACGTGCAGCCAAGCATAACAGTGACTACCAGCGTTCGATTGTTGATCTATCTTTGGCTGTTGTTGTATTCGGATTGTACTGTGGTTACCATCTGACACGAACGTTGCCCAGCTATTTGTTTTAAAAAGCCAAGCGCAGATTATAGAGTAAAGGTCACTTTTGCGTTATGCTGTATCAGTTTCATGGTAAAACAAAGTATGTTCCTTAGTTCGAGGGTAAAGCCAGGTTAAAGCGGTAACACATTGATGCCTACTAGAATCATTATCAATCACAGTGCATGCCCGGTTAATATGCAACACACTAATAAAATAAGTTAATGTAGCAAAGTTTAAATTGTTTTACAAATATTTTTTTATAAATGATAGCGTTGTTTTTTTTTTTCTTAAAGATAAATAATTGTTATATATCTTCCTTATTTTAATTGTATTCTTTTTTAACGTTTTTTTCCTGTTTACAAAAATCTCAATCTCATTGAAAATGTAATGAACCCTGACACAAAAAACCTATTTATTGAGACAGTCCGGTGTTACCCCCAAGTCCGGTGAAGCTGTAAAAGCCGCAGCGGCTTTAGGGCCCCTAAGGCTAACAGTGTAGTCAGTTCTAAAAAAAAAAATGCATTAGCTCGACATCTTTGCTGTTAGTTGGTGAGGAATAAATTATCTTGCATACTCTAGCTAATGCTGAAGCATCAGGTCAAGTTTTCCATGTTTTTCTAATATAATTGAATTAACATAATTTATAAATTTCGACTCGATCAGACCATTTTTTAGTAGAATCCAGATATACAAATAGAGAGATTTTTTTAATGTCATATGCATGGTCAGTTTCTTACATTTCCATATCGGAGTAGAAGTGAGCAAGCAGAGAGTTATCTAACTACACTTTTATCGAAATTAACTTTATTGCTTTGACAAATAAAGCGATATTATTGTGTTTCAAAAAAAAAAAAAAATAAAGCAGATAACTGCACTTAAATTTTGAAAACGTCAGCAACGGAATATCTTAGATAACTTATTTTCTTACTTTTTCACATTAATTTAAAGAGCCGAGGTTTTAGTAACAGACTCAAAAGATTAATATTGTATCAATGTATAACATGTTAAAAAATTTTACTGCACGTAAAAATATACTGACGTTTTTGTCGAAAAAAAATCACTAAATTTTATTTCATTAGT
Organism: Saturnia japonica; assembly: GCA_033032175.1. Lineage (NCBI taxonomy): Eukaryota > Metazoa > Arthropoda > Insecta > Lepidoptera > Saturniidae > Saturnia > Saturnia japonica. The sequence continues at coordinate 6,283,126 of CM065331.1, forward strand.
ATTTTATTCGTTATCCAATTCTTCCTCTTCACCATCGATATACAGTGTATGGTATAAAAATATTTTCTTTAGTGCCATTATCCGGAGACAGAAAAATTCTTCAAACTTCAATGATTTTCAAAAGTTTCCTGGTGTTATCTTCGAAATCTAAGGTCTAACGTCAATGAAATGGAAATGGGACCACCCTTGAGGTATCCCGTTTCCAGTGAGGAAAGAATAATCTAAATCAGTTCAAAAGCAATCACGTTATGACGGAACATCCATAAAAAATACATTCGAATTAAGAACCTCCTAATTTTTTCGAACTTTGTTAATATAAATAGAAGAATTATTATTGTGTATAAACTGTACATTAAACGCTGCTCGTATTTCATCTCAAATAGTAATTTAAATATTTACTTATGTAATCAGTACAGGTGTCTGTCGTTGATTCGATACCGCGTCTCTAATTACATGTATACATTTTGAGTTCTGCATAATCCGTTGTTATTTAGACCTGACCACCCACTTAATAACGTTTAGTAATATAAAACGGCTTTGTAACCAATATTCAATAATTTACATACATTTTCAAATTGATCAATTGTTAATAGGCTTACAGCATAGTAATATAATATTAAAATAATAAATTATTTGATTCCCAGACTTATAAAAAAAACGGTTATGTTTTTCGAGTGTATATATTATGTCCATTTCTTTGACACGCCCTGTAAGCAAAATGACTTGATGGATTTTAGCATACGAGGTGTCGTTTGATCAGTATTAATTGTTGGAGTGACATAGGCTATATAATATTTAAATATAACATCTGGGAATCAATTAAAAAGCAAAAATAGAAAAATATATTTTATAAGTCAAGAGTTTTTGTTGCAGTCTACTTTTTTGTGTCCTTTTAAATATGCTTTCCAACTATGTTGTGGTTAGTATAGATATATGGGTTAATCAACTTGTTAACCTATACTATGCTGTCTCTGGCATATTACTATAAATATGTACTAATTGAGACACAAAAGTAAAATTACAATAATTGTAGGTATCTAAGAATATTAGACACAACGGGAAACTTGATTGCGTTCTCAAAAATCTTTCTATAAAATTTAATGGTAATTTACGATACGTTACATCAGCTTAATAAAAACAGAAATATAACAAAATAATAGGCGGTAAAATTTCATTATAAATGAGCTCTTTGTTTGTCGTTTGCAATTGCAATTGCGATTATTTTTTATCATAGAGCTAGAGAGCATGCTATAGGTTATCGTGTGTACAAAGTAGCAATAAAGCAAAAGTTTATAAATAAAAAAAATCTCTTATAAGAGCCCCTTGCAAAATGCGTGTACTTAGTTGCCTTTAGAAATTGGATGGATTGGAAATGAATTAGAAAAGACATGGATGAGATTCTTTGACTTTATGTAAATTCTAACTTCCGTTCTGTTCCGTATGGACGCGACGGTGTCCTTTTTTCGAATAACTATAGTAATAACAAAATAATCTAACCTCTCCTTAGAGTGTGTATATTAGTTGATTGACACATATGTCTTAGTGTGTTCAGGTTTCCTTACAACGTATCCTTTCGTAATCAGCCGATGGTTTTACCAATTCAATTTAAATTAGTAAATATACGTGAATTTCGAACTATGATTCCTTTAAAACCATAGATGTAGTAAATCTATGTTGAAAACCAAACAAGCATGTTTTTTGCTTATTTAAATTTAGACAGCCGAACAATCATTATGCTGTCAAGAAAAAAATCGTGACCGTTTATCGGAAACTGCTTCGTCATGTGAAATAGTGAATACCGGTTTATGTTTTGGAATATAATTTATCAATATCAAATTTTCTATAATAAACGTCGATAAGGTCAATAGATGTTATTCTCTAATCTAGCATTTATGAGTGTCAGTTCAATACTATATAGCTACGGTTGTTTCCCGCTAAGTCCTGGTGTTTACCCGACTGCGAAAAATCTATGTCTATTTCTGTGGTACGCTTCTGTAGGATAAACAGCTTGAAGAATTTTAGCATACAAGGTGTCGTTAGATTTGTCTTATTTGTTGAAGTGATATAGGCTATATAATATTTAAGTAAGACGTTTAAGAATGAAATTAAAAAAAAAAACAAACAATCAACTATTTTTTTTACCTTTGAATATATTTTAAAATTTAAAGATGTGTGTCATATGGGTTACTTCTAGTATCAATCTTTTTAAGTACATGGCAAAGTTCTAGTTATGTGGTTTAGATTCTAACACTAGCTGTACCCCATGGTTTTACCCGTGTTTTTATCCGACAAACACTGCGCCGCCAAGGCACCAGTGTAGCCACTTCCGACTTACTTAACAAAAATCCATATTTAAGGCTAGCCGAGAGTTGTAGCCTAATGTAAGATTAGCGTGTTTAAACAATAGTCCGGTCAATTTAGACCAAAAAATGAGAGTGAAGTTACATAAAGTCCCAACAAGCTGAATTTCAGTGAAATTGTTCAAAATATAATTATAAACAATGTCTAGAAGTTCCCCATCAAAGTCAAATTCAATACAAAAGTCGACCTTCACCACCAAACCACGTGGCGTGAGAATACAAAATAAAAATCAATAACTACCTCAACGCATAAAATAACCAGGTTATTAAAAAAAAAAAACAATCCAAACAGATGCATCAATAAATAAAGCATTTGATGTCAATAGGGGATCGGAAAAAAAAATTATGGTCTTCGATGCTACCTGAATCGGGTTTCAATGAATGAATGAAATTCGGCTTCGAAGTCGTATATAGGTTTTTATTTTTACGATTTGTTAATTATGCCACGCGGTTTCACTCGCGCTATGTGTTCTTTGGAATTTTTATCAAATAAGCGGTCGCCCAATAATCGAATTTTGACCAGCGACTTTTTAATCATAGACTATTTTCTGTTTGACATTTACAGTATTTGGCACTATTCGGGTTAGTTTTCTACACTCCTTCTGCATATAAACTTTAACCATGCCAAATCTCAGTCTTCCGTGCAGGCAATACGCCTATAAAGGGGTACAAAGTTTTTGCTTCACGTATTATAATGATGATGATAATGGATAGCTTATAGAACTTTAGGATAATATAGCTTGTTATTAGGACAAGATGCTAACTAATCAACCTATGACGTATGATTTTTATACTCATTGCTGGTGTTAGGGCTTTTTCTAATGCCCGCCTAGCTAGCTACCAATCTCAAGTTGAAAATAAATCGCCAAGCATTATCACGATTGTTTCGGCTGCTGCACTTGAGAGATAGAAAAGATAGAAAATTATTAAAAATACCACGTAAAAATATCTTTTATGGCAGGCGTACCATTTCTTTTACTATATCTAATGCTATAAATTAAATACCAATGGACGTTAGAGATTCAATAAATAGCAGAAACATTAAATACAAACTCAAAGATTACTACGTGAGCTCGTTGTATAAGTATATTAAATTACAATGAACTATTAACTGAATTACAAACAGCAACGCGTTGAATAAAACCTCAGACCATAGCTTGCTAAGACAAAACCCAGAGGCTTAATAGAATGCATTTATCTAAAGTTTGTAAAGAAATTTATTAGTAAAAATAAATAAATACGAACTAGGCTTATTGTGCTACCATCTTGGACTACATCGTCGCTTAAGATCAGGTGAGTTGGTGGATATAACACTAATCCTATAACGATAAAAAACAAGTTCACACGCGGTGAAAGTGCATGCTTGAAAAAACATAAAAATATCTTCTTAAAAAAATAATCTAAATCAGTGGTACTCAAATTATCATCAACTCGTACTGTACATACAACAGTGCGTACAAAACTGTTCGTCACACCGCTAAGCCAATTCGATGACGACCGTATTCGTGAAAATGATGACTTGCATTAGCTGTCTATTATTATTCTACTTCTTTCTCTAGCAGGATAAATCATATAGATTTCATTTATCTGTTATTATTGCCCCTTTTTGTTTTATCGCGTTTAGGTTACAAAGTTACCAAAGAAGTTTTCAAAATTGGTATCTCTAGATAGCCTAATTTATATGGTGAGTATCGTAGCACCAGCTTCAATCAATCATAATAAATTAGTAAGCCGATAACTTATTTTATAAACACCGAACTTGTATTTTTGCCTAAAACTTACCAATGAAATTTTATAAGTAGATACGGCATTCACGCTCTTTACATGCCATCGTGAATGGTGGGCAATTACCCTCAGTTCACTTTCGACTTGGTACCGGCGTGAACGAGAAGAAACTTTTATTATTTTTTGACAAAAGAGTTTCCGCCTCACGTTGTGATTTCCTATCTCTTTTGTTTCAACATGCTGATAACAAAATTTGTAACATTTTCAAATTGCATTTAGTTCGAGTATAACGCGTCTTTTTATAAAACGTCATTGGCACTTACCATACAAATGTAAATGTTAATATGGCCGCCGTGAAAAGTATGCATTTTCGACTTGTCAACGTATTCACGCTTTGTACGAAACTATTATTTTACCAAAATTTTAATTCGACATTTACGACAAAAAATAGTTGTTTACGTTAGAACAAATTTTGTCTGTTACACGCTCGTGAGTTGTGGGTTGACGATAATGTTTTTTGCTCCACGGAACACTTAAACGCCGTGACCGTGGGGGTAGGCAGCGGTTGGTGACGAGGCTGAGTCATTTAAGGTCAAGCTTAATAGACAAATATTCATAAAATATCTTCAACGCGACGCGCCGCGCCCTTCCTGATACTAAGTAATTCTTACTAGGTAAAAAGGTACACAAATCTATACAATTAAATGAACACAAACTTTACCAATTCTAGGCTCATATGATTATTTGCAACCAATTTTTTTTTTTAATTACATTTTTGTCTGTCTGTCTATTTGTTTATCAGGGCTAATTCCAGAAACGGTTAAATTTTAACAATACTTTCGTTGGCAAGTAGAGGGTTTTATAAAGAGTAGAATGATTAAGTTCTCCATATGAGCTAAGTAGTAATGATATTACTACTGTAAAAAGATAACCTATTTTTAATCCAGTTATGATACATAGTTACAGTAGGTTCACGTGAACAAAATGACATGCACCAACTAGTCCTGGTTTGGGCGATTGGGAGGCCCTTGCCCACCAGTTGAATATTTGCAGGATTATTTTTGTTTTTTTTTTTTTCAAATACACAAGAATACCTTCAGAAATACTATATTTTTCATAACCACCATCTTAATACATAACATAACGAGTTAAGCGAATGTGTTACCTGTAAGCCATTAGTAGTATTAGTAGAAAATAAAAATTTATAATAGAAAATTAATACGAAGTACAAAAGAACTTCCTCTTAACAAATTCGTGGGTCAACCGGTTTCACTTGACCGCTTCTGTCACTTTACCATACAAATTGTGATATTTATGTGAGTCGAGAAACTTGCGCGAGTTACCGGCCCGTCCTTGAACGTTCGTGTAATCTCATTTTAGCCGATTCTAGGGAAATTCTAAATTAGATTATGGTTTAAGTCGTACAAAACAAGTAAGCGGCTACTGTAGCCTATTGACGCTTATAAAACTAAATATATCACTAGCACATTGCCAACCTTGACCTTAACCCAAAGTGTTCTGAAAATCTTACTCTCTGCAGGAACGTACCACAAGGTTGATTAAGTGCAATCTTCTGCAGAGTGGAGGTATTCCACCAGTCGATCTGCCCCAAATAGAGAAAAATCTACAAAGAAATTTCTCTGTACCCCACCTCTCTTTGGTTCGGCTGTCTGGGATATTGTTACGGTTGTTAATTTATGTTGAAAACAAATAATTTAAACCAATAAAACAATTATTATTTCTTATAGAATACTCCATCCATAGCCTTTAATTTTAAGAAAGATATCACTTATTAATGTCCCAAAAACTCATGTTTCAAGTCCATTATGTTTACAATCAAATTCCCAGATATGATAGCCTTCACGTGCACAAAGATAGTCTTGAAAGGTTTCAAAGATATCACGATCCCTAATAGTGATGAATATAACAGATTATTGATAGAAGAAAATTTTATTTCGGTGGGCACACGTTAGCTTTTCTAGGTTTAGGTGGTGATGGCAGATCATCCCTGCAAGGCAGCCGTTCCCTTAAAGTAAATTCTTTTCCACATGTCGAATTGTATACCGCTATAGCCAACTTCCCACCATGGTAAATAAATCCTCTAAACGCTTCATCAGTCTCCTTGGGAAAGCATAACGCACCTGCTGCCAAAGTCCCGAGACTCGTGAAAAATAGACGACGTGGTATCCCTTTTCCTGATCCAAGGTAGTAACCAGTCACTCCTCCAAAAACTACCATGGCTTGCCTCAAAATCAAGTTATCAGAATGTCTCATAAACTTCTTAAAATTGTTCTTATTCTCCTTCAATGAATTACATATTTCATTTTTCATCCCACGTATCTCACATTTCATCTCGCAGTACGAGGTTTGGGTTGACCTTCTTAAAGAACAGACGTATGGGAAGAGGTATTCATGAATTAATTTGGTATTGACTTTAGGACACTTATCTTTATCGGCTAAATAATCTTTATATTCATAATGTGGACTTTTGTACAGAGGTAGGTCTGTGTATTTCATTGGCGGAGGTTTCTCTGGTGGCGTCGGAGTATTTGCTGCCTCGACAGAAGGTATCAAGCACAATTTAGCACCAATCAGAATTGCTTTTAGAGCATTTATCCAAAGTCTACCGAGCACATAAAAGTCACCATAGCAGAGTCTTGTTAGGGACTTTTTCATTTCATCTTTCGATGCGAATATTTCTTCTTCATCATCTCCATTTGTGTTTGCCGATGCTTCTATTTCTAATGGCATTTTATTATTTTATATTTCATTGTGATTTGAAATGTTTACGATTAATTTTGACAATGACGTATCATTTGGAAAATGACAGTACGTTTTAAAAAGAGTTCTAGGTTGTTAATTTTTTTCTATAAATATTAACTTTTTGTTTTGGCAATTGCAAAAGTGCAAGCATCAGACGCATTTTGTTGACTTTTTTAAAATCCTGTTCATTGCACTCTTGAAGAAACTTCTATATAAGTGTCATTGAAAAACCTCAGCAAGAAGCTCATTCTACATTCGGAGCGTTCGTGGCAGTAAATTCTCCTGAAACCGTATAGATTTTAATATATCATGTTGAACACAACCCATTATAAAAACGAAAGAACGCACAAGGAGACGAAGTCTTATTCTCTGGAAATTTCTTTCTACTTGGTGTGCCACCACCCAAATAACTCTTTATTGTATACCTGCAGTGAGTAGGGTTTCCAGGGCTCCATTGAAAAGAGCGGTTGAAGGTCAGCAAGACGCAAGTCACAGTTACCTTTGGTGGTACAAGCATTATGACTACGGTAAAATCTTACCAGCAGCGAGGACGTACACTTGTATATGCGACCTTAGTTATATTAAAAAATAGGCTTGACACTCGATTTTAGGATCATCAATAATTCTCACAGCTCGTCTTTGAGTCGATTGAAATAAAAATACCCAAAAAAAAATGTGGAACTAACAAAAGCTACTTTGTCTCGAGCGCGTCGAATACCAAAAGAAAAAAGTCGTAGGCGTAGATAATAAAATATCAGACCACTATAAACAGGCAATATTTCTTTTACGGTTCGTCACTTCTCAGCGACTAAAGCTGCGGGGCCGTCGTAAAAACAACCGAAAAGCACTTCCCTAGATAACTAACGTCCATTTTACGTTGTACCACAATAATAAAAAAGCCTCTTATCTCTAGATTAAGACATATGATACTCGCGTGACGTCACAACAGATAATTCTTGACACGTTACAACCGTCGCAATGCAAACGAATCTTTATTTAAATGAAAATACTGTTTTTTTTTTTAATAATAAACTTTTACTATATTTTTGTTACGTTGCACTGTGGTTTTTACGAGTGTTTTTAATTCACCGTTTGCTTTATACATTCGGGTTGAAAATAAACCCTGGTAATACAGGGATTGTAGGCGTATCTATTTCCTGGTACACATATCAGCTGTCTATGCTGGTACGGAATAATACCAATTTTCAATATCGATTAATATAGTATGTGTTTTGCTCACTGAGGAGCTAAAAAAGATGGTCGTCGTAAATTTGGACACTGATAAGCTAAAACAAAAAGGTCCTCCCGGGAAGACGGAACTGAACCACTGACATGCTGGTATTTGCTATTTGCTTTTTTTGCCAACTTTGAAATACCAACTTTTAGCGACATTTGTACTAGGATTTTTGGGCTACTGGCGGGTGTCCTTGGCGTGATAAAGTTGTAGTTGTTTTTTTATCACTTACTAACTTTGTCCTACGGATTCACCCACGTTAAATTTGGATTGCACATGCCTGTTTCGAACAGAATATTATTAAGATAATTACTTGCCTACAGATTGCCAGATTGAGTGACTTTATGGTCACTGATCCGCTCTTAAGTATGGTAGCGTGATGTTAGATAGCCTATAGCTTTCCTAGATAAACAGGCTATAAAATAAAAAGTTATTGGTAGTTCCAGAAATTGATGCGATCAAATGCACAAACAAACACAAAACAGGATACTGACAATAACAATAGTAACAAGGACTGCTGACAGAAGAGAAAACTCAATTTTGAATTTTTAAATCAATAGTCTAAATTATTGCAGAGCATATCGGTGACGTGAATTCACAAGATTTTACCCATCCAAAAGTTAAACACGCATATGATACAGTCGAGTATATACAATTTATTAGTTATTTATTTATTTATTTATATATATATATATATATATATATATATATATATATATATGTGTGTATGTGCATGTATGTGTGTACGCTAGTCCGATGCAAGCGCAATAAGTCACGAGCATGTCGAGGTCATCGGTGATGCGAAGGTCACACGTACCCATAAGTTTTTCCCTACCAAAAATCGCTCAATGCGGCTAAAGAACTGTTCACTTCAAATACAATCATTGAGTTTTATTATTACTTTTAGCGTTACGGATTTTCAACACCCTCAAGCCAAATCGGCATTAGATTATTCCCTACCACCATGCTATGGTGTTTTTAGACGCAGCGTCCGGACCACTCAGCTATCTTTGCTTCGAGATTTATTTTAATTTTATTAGTACCGTTAGTTTAATGTTGTCTTTAGAATCTTATGACGCTTTTTATGTCAAAGAACTGGAATAAAAGGTTTATAATGTGTCTACGTGTGGTAATGTAGGAATTTTTAATGATATTAACATGTCCCTTATGAGTCATTTTATACATAATTCGGTGTCATGAAATGACTAAGTTTAGGTAGTTGTTAAAGTTTTAAGTTTTTCCTTGATACTTGTTTTTTAACAAAAAATATGGTACATATTCAAGCATACGACCGCTACCCAATGAGCTCTATGATACTACTCACTAACTAACACAAGGTTCTGTAGAGTGGAGGTATTCCACCAGTCGGACTAACCCGAGAGTAGAGAGAAATCTACAAAGAATATATTATATTACTATAATAAATTACGTATATAATATAGTACGTTTTATAGTACGGCCAAATGAGGGTGATAATAATAATATCAGCCTGTAGATATCCCATGTCTGGGCAAAGGTCTCTTTCCAAGGGAATGTACGAGCTTAAAAGACCACTCCAGCCCATGAAGAATTGGCGATTTCAAAAACTGAGATATCAACCTATACTAATATCATAAAGCGGAAAAGTTTTTTGTTTGTTTGTTTAAACACACTAATCCCTGGAACTAACTGTCGGATTCGAAAAATTATTTTTGCATATTATAGCCAGTCTTCAGAAATAGTATAGGCTATTTAAGATTAGGCTAAAACTCTCAGATACGATAAGTCTGAAGTCGAGGCAGTCCCGAACTGCTTTATCCGCTTGCACTGGCGTAATCGGTAATGATACAGAAGTACAATGTTCTAGAACAATATTGGCCCTTAATATGTCTAAAAAAAAGTCAGCCTCAGCAGTCAGTCAGTATGCCTATCTCATAAACATAAGCCACAATAAGGTTTTTTATGACAAAGATCTGTTGAAAATTAAAAAGTGATTTATTAGCATTATTTTTAGACATGGTATAATTCCTTAGGAACAAAAGTTACTTCATCATAAAGACAATTTTATGAAGTTAAATTTTGCTCTTTAGAGTATGCTATTTGGACACATAGTTTGGAGATAATAAAAAAATATTAATTTGTACTTGCGAGAAGAACAATTATGATAGACTGTAGGGTGCGTTGATGGCGCTGTGATAGTCGGATAAAATTAACACGGTTGAAAGCGTGAGGCACATCTAGTAGTTCTATATTTTCTCCCACATACAGTAGTACCACAAGAACATTTATCAAACGTTCAAATTTCCTCACGATGTTTCTCTTCATCTTGAGCCGATACTGTTTGTTACCAATGGATATTAGTAAATGTACGCGAATTTCGAAATATTCGTTGGTACATGCCCGGGTTCGAACCTGCGGACATCGATTCTAATATTCCGCCGATCTAACTGCCTTATTAACCCAACGGTCGCAAGCGCCAATGCTATACTCGTCTTGGGTTTGATTCACAGGTCGAGCAAGTGTTACTGAGTTTTTCTATAAAATTCTCTGTAGTCGCTCGGAGTTTGGCTTTGTTCCAGATTAAGGGCTCATGTAGACGGCACCATGGACGCGCCGACATCGCACTGCCATCGCTCCGCTGCCGCACCACCGCCGCACCGCCGCCGCACCGCATGATTGCTATATCACTGTACCTTTTTATGTAATACATTGCTAGCCACGAAAATTATACGTATAGGAATAATAAATATGTTGAGTTTAATTTTATTTTATTAACAAAATAGCCTAATAAGAATAACACTCAGCTGTGTTGTATAAATATCATATGAAGACGTTACGATTCCTTTATGGCGTTTCCAATCACGTCAATACCATACAAAAAATCTCAATTTTCCCAAGGAAATATTAAATAAACTAATAATTTTTATCGATAAACCAATATGAATAAATGATTTACTTTAATCTCGAAAATTGTGATGTCTCGAAAATAATAGTGTACAAATCAAGAAAATATTTGAACCCGACACTGCCTATGCTGATATCAACAGTACAACTCAATTAGACCATTGCATTCGTTCCCGGGAATAGCTGTGAAAAAATCGCATCAAATCTTTCTCATGGCAGACATAACCATTTCTCTTTACAAATTTATCTAAGCCATTTTAAAAATAACATCACTCTCTTAAATCTTAATTACTAAGGTTGATTATAACATGTATTATTTCATGAGCGTGTCGAGAATAACGTGGTATTTTGTTCAAACAGTGTTCGGTACGTGCCATTTTCTAAATCAGCGAAGTTATTGGCACACGCCGTTTTGAGTTTCTATTGGACGGTGATTATGTTGTACCCTCATAGCATATTTCGCTTAAATTTTATTTTATTGTTTGGTGGTACGATACAACAGTTGTGATCAGCTTGGAGATGTTTTTGCGTTTGCATTAGTGTAGCGCTGTAGAGTATAGCATACGTATAGGTGTTTACTTAAAAGTACGTCTGTACTTATAGTATACGTTTCTTAGTTGGAGCGCGAGGCACGTGGTAGCTACTAACTAGCGCAAACTGGTTTATTCCGATTTTACTCACTGCGTGTATTAAACTACTAGAAATGATAAAACGGCTCTAAACGGATTTACCTTTATTGCGTTATAAGACAAAATAAAATTAATCATAAGAAAAAATACATAACCCTTATCGTTTTTCGCTATTAATCAAAAAGAACGTATTTAATAAATAACTTGGTCCTCTAAAAGTCTTTTATAAAGTTTTGCATCGATGCATCGATGTTGCCTCTTTTCAGCGACTGTCAAACCTACAGCTGATTTATGATTTTCCATTGTGGCAGCATCGGCGTTCTTTATGGCGCGAAACTCATTTATTATAGTCAGAGAGCTAATAATGATTACGTCTCTCTCCGCACATTTACTAAACAATATGATAGCTGTAAAAAAATTGCATAGATAAAAAATATTGATGAACCCAATCCTACAGGTTTTGCGCAATGACTGAGATGTTTTCCGAACCGTTAGTAGTGTTCATTCAAAAGCGCCTTCTTAAATGAATAAATAATTTTTTAATTTTGATTGAAATCTTTCTATCTGCATAGTTTTAGTGCTGGTTTATAACCTGACTGGTTTGCAATGACCATGTATATGGTGAAATCGGTCATAGTGATTTCTTCAGAATAGCGTTACATATCCAGTTTCTATTTACGCAAGCCGGCATTACAGTGGCGACTGGAGATGGATTGTTCATGTCTCAGCGGCCGCGTCTGTTTTTCTTGATCACTTTGGCTTTCTACCATAATTAAAATTTATACAAATTGATGTGGTTCTTTGTAACATCCAGAGTACATATAGTAGATAGTTTAATTAAGTATAAAAATAAGTTGCAGTCTCTTTTCTTACAAATGGTTATCGAAGCCACGATGATATCCTACGAAATGTATGGGTAAAGTTGTTTGTGACTCTAACCTCATTTGGTGCTATAAAGTTTATTGATACTTTTAACAAACAGGATCGATTAGCATGAACATTTTTTGTGTGTTAATTGTCCATTTTCTTGCTGTCTGTACACATAAAAAAACTATAAGTGAAGGTCTAAATATCTCAACATATTAAGGATAGTCTCTTCAGAAAGTTATCATGTAGCTACAACGGTCAACCTTACTTAGATACTCTTACTAACCCATCAAAAAAATTATCTCTGTATATTAGAATTAATAAACCTAAACTTAAAATCCACTGCTAATTAATCTAAAAGTAAATATATAAATTTCATATCATCTTATGTAGCAAAATGAATTTATGTAAAGGTTATGAAAATATAGGTTTTCTGTTATTAAAAATAATTTTAATTTCGTTTTAATAACCATTACTCGCTGCTAGACTGAAGACGTTAATGACTAAGCGAGACACATAAAATGGAGGATAAGACGCGCGATAAAAAACTTTTAAGTTATAGTTTTTAAAAGATTATAGTTTTTTTGTTGAGTTATTGATGATTAATATGCGATTTTTATTATTGATCTTTGACTTCTCGATCATTATTTTTGAGTTTTGACTAATTAAACTATACAATAGTAGTATGTACCTACCAGCACAATAAATACTAAGAATGATGTATAACTATTTTAATAATAAATCTTTTGTTATATGCGTAATACTATTTTTTTTTTTCAAATTTCCTGTTAAACGTCTGTCAGTCTGTTTGTATGTCCGCATTTAACTCATTTAACATAAATGTATTGATCGATTTTTATGACATTTAGTACACGAAAAGCTTATGTTATTCCTCAATTGATAGGCAATAAGAATTGCCAATAATACTTTTAGAAATCCTTAAATTAAACAAATAAATTAATAATTGATTAATTCTTAACCGATTTTGGTGAAATTCTGTATACTCGAAAATATAGTTAGTTATTCCTCAGTTTATTTTAATTTTGGATTGATACTATAAGAATTTTCAATAAAATGAGTATAGGTAAAATCGTGAGAGGAAAATAATTATTCGTAGTAAATGCGTGCGGAGCCGAGGGGCACAGCATGTAGAAATAATCAAAGGTTGGAAAAAATCTTTAGCAGACATTTATATGCTTGACCAAAATCACACTCAGATGCAAAGTTACTTATGTACTCCACACAAAAGCCACCCCCTATTCTGCATTCAAGCCCAGGAACAGTAGGGCTTAGGCTCTTGAATCCAGCCCAATGAGATTAAACTACGTAGAAGTCTATTAATGACACTTCCATAGATAAAATAATGTCAGTTGAATTACAAGTTTTACTATGAGGAGCTTATTATTTATCAGTAATAAAAAAAAATTATACGTATGAAAAGTTGAGTCAATTATTAAGGTAGGACCGCACTGAGTGGAACTGCACTGCAGCGAAGCACGCGGTGCGACAATTTCAAGCATATTTTGTGAAAGTTGGACGAATGTGGCTTAATTTAAAATTTACTATTAATTTTTTTGTTCTTTATAAGTTTAGCGGTTGGCTACTATCTCACCTGATGTTAAGTAACAATGTGGTTTAATGTTACTAAAAGTGAAAATTCACTTTTCCGGCGCAGTAGTGGAGCGGCGCGGCAGAGTTGGGTCCCGGAGAATATATGCCGCACCGCGCCGCTCCGCCAAAGTGCGTTTTGTCATTAAGCCTAGTGGGGAAACTAGCTCTCTAGTAGAACTATCATTTCTATGAGAATTTCTTTCTAAATGTTGTTTATGCTAGTAGATACCAGTCATGTAAATTCGTTTTGGAGGTGATATAACTCTTTTAAAAGACCTATGATTAGAATGACGCGCAGTATTACACATCTTGCTATACCGTGGTAGCCGCAATGGAACTGCGTGACGCGGCACGGCGCCGTTTAAGTTGGTCAGTTGATTTACATTGTCGCGTAGTTCCGCTGCCGTGTAGTGCATTCTTTGTTATACGATTTCATAAAAAGAATATTTGGCAACGACGCATCGCCCCTGCAGCGCAGTTCTCTTCTCAGTGTGTTCTTACCTTTATTCGCACTTTAGCAGCAAAGGTGTGATAAATGTCTCAGAGATTTAAGGCAAACAATAGGTACATCATTGATGTACCTATGTTTGTATTTACATATCAATATAAATTTTACATTACATCTTTGTTGGGCACTTAATTTTATACCGTGCGATTGTCTTGGATGAGTGAAAATATATCCATATTATCTGACTTGACCTGTATTTTCTGTAGTGCGTAATGCATTTCTTTGTCCTTACATTGTGGGCTTGCGTTGTATTATACATGCGCGCATAAAACGTTTTGTTCCGTGTCAAACTTATGACGCGTATCATTTATTGTATAGGGTTGTCATTAAAAAAATATGTTTTATATTTATGTCTAGATTAAAATATATCTTACGCAAAAAGTTTGCAGTTTTTGTTTGGAGCGAATTTTGATTGCTTTTATTTTATTACATCTGATGTAATTTTGTTTATTATTTATAGGTTAAGGATATGTGACGATGTGGCTCTTGATGGCAACACGCTAAACCTAGTTTGGAGACTACTAGAGCATATATGTGGGTTCTTGGCGACATATTTAAAACTTGAGGGTGGTAGCTAACTAGGCGTATATTAAAAAATGCCCACTTCACCGAAAGCTCAGGGTCAGTGCAGATATTCGATATCACGTCCTTACATGCTACTAATGAGCCACAATTGCTTCATATCAGAGATATAGGACATCCACGGAACAGTGCTGTCCGACCGAGATTTGAAGATCCATCGATATTGATTAGTATCTGTCATAAAAACTATTAAAGAACTGAAATATTTTGAGTAGAAATAATAAACAACTCGATGCAATGAAGCGAGATACAATTTCTGATAAGACCATAAGCATGGTGGTCATGATCGAGAAAAACTTAATACTTCCAAGATACCAAATCAAATTTCAAACTACATTTTTAGTCCCAAATAAAAAATCATAAGTATGACTCGTCGACGGTGAACAATCGGAAAACAAAAAAATATTGTATAGGAAAACTGAGTTTACTACAATACCTCGTTGATAATTTTACGTGTTTATGCTAAGAAATAGACAACAATAAACAAAAGGCAATAAAATATTTCCACGTTACTGGCAGCCCTGATGTTTGAACGCATAATAAAATGCAAAGACGCGTTCGATGCCAAAGAGTAATAATATGATAGATAAAGTACTTTATTAATTCTTTTTAAACGTGAAATAAGCCCTCTATTTACCTATATATGGTTGTTACTATGTTGATAGGATATGCCGCTATTTTTTTATCAACTCGTTCTTTTTTACCACGATCTTGCTTGATTTTAAATGATGAGATGATAATCCGCTAAACTTATGAGTAGGTTTTGGCTTTCGAGTACAGCTTACGGAACATACTGAAAGGCCCTTGTGGACAAATTTTGAACTTGAAAGTAGTAGCTGGATAGTAGATTGGATTAGTAAATACCTTATCACCATTATACAGATTGATCATATTGTTTTTTTTTCATCGACACGTTATTTGAACGTGCTAAAATTGTGCCATTATCCCTTTGATCGGTTGTTGAGCAGGTAGAGTGTAATGGGTCGAGTGACGTTCTGATAACTGAGACACCTTTTTTACATTGGGAAATCCTGCATGGGATCAACCCCCAGAGAGAGACTCCCCTGGAGAGCGTTATGCTGGTCTCTTACCGGTTAAAACCCCGCGGAGTATCGGCGCGTATGTGAGACATGGTCTCGGGCTGGCGGTTAGCATTCACCACTACCATGCCCATTCGCTCGATTCACCCGTAGATGTTGAGACGACGGGGATAAAAAGAGGTTGGGCACAAAATTTCTTTGGAGATTCTTCTCTAGTTTACTCATAAAGTGGAGAGCCCGTAGCTGTAACCTATTCAAAGCATCGAGAAGGTATTGGGCGTATCCTTTTCAGCAATGCAAACAATATTCCATGTACGACCAAAATTCAGCCTTATAAAGAAGGTTCAGTTGGCCGGGCGTGAAAAAGCATCGCACGATGTTCAAAATGCTCAGACACTAGTTCTTTTATGATCAACCTTCGTCATCAAACGTCTTTAAGAAACCATAGCACGATGATAGGGAATTTTGTACAGCCTACCTGTAAAGAACCTGCTGGTACATTCAAATTGAAAATCTATAGACAAGTACCTATAAGTGTATTCCGGCAGCTCCACTTAAGATCCAGTCCCTTCATTAGGCTTAGCGTGTTACTATATTGGGCCAAATCGCGTATTTACTAATCACTAGCGATCGCCCTAAGATCGAATTTCGACCAGCGACTTTTTGATCATCGACTATTTTCTGTTTGACATTTACTGTATTCATAAACAATGAGTATTATCTACATCACTTGCTGTCCTTTTTCATTGAGTGACAATGTCAATATTTTGAGGGTCTAAGTTCAATGGCACTGATCGCATTAGTATTCGTAGTATTAATTTATTTAATTTAATATATTAGTAACTGATATTATAGATACATTTTAGCTTTCTGCACTCCTTCTCCATATAAACTTTAACCATGTCAAATCTCACAGTCTTCCGTACACGCAATATGCTTAAAAAGGTACCAAAGCTTTTGCTTCACGTATTAATATATAGAAAAGGTGAGGTTATAGCCCTTTGGCCTTTGCTAAACCTATAATAAATTAAAAAAACTCAATTATTGTTAAACAATGTTTGAAAACTTCGCAAATAATATATATTTGGCAACTCGTCAAACTTTCGAAGTACTTAAGCCTGTAACTAAAGAACTAACTTGAGAACTTTTATCGAATACTCGAGGAACACTGAATATCGCTTTACTAAAATTGTGGTTTTGGCAACCCTATTTTATTTGGTTTAACTTCATCAATTGTTTTATACAATCCTGACAAATTAGCCTTACTTCCTTTGATGGTAAGTATTATCTGTCAAAGTAAATTGAAAATTTAAGAATTCTCCACGCAAGTTACCTAATTATTGAGACCATTCAAATGAGCCCAAATACCATATCACTTCTGTAAGTTGGTGAACAGTTAGAGATCTTGCAAATTGCATCAGGGAAAGGTTGCTTTCTTCTTCTAATATCATTGAAGTATCAAAATATCTAAATTTCGACTCGTACAGACCAAAAGAAGATACTCATATCTCTTTATCAACTAGAAAATAGTTGATAATCTTCTAACAGCTGAACAGAATTTCTTGAACCATAGCTAAGAAGAACACTTTATATCGTCACCTTTCAAACAAAATAAACTAGATTAAAATTAGTACAGCCGCTTGGAAGCTACGATTCCACATACAGAATACAGACACACAGATACACTCTGCTGTTTGCGACGGGGGTTAAAAATAGTACGGTCTTTCGAAAGATGATGCTAATATACAAACCTAGCACGAATAAAGTCACTAGCTTGGAATACATGATGTTTCTCACTTCCTCATTAGCCTAGTGTTCGTAAGCACGACTGCTATAATCGAAGTCCTGGGTTCGAGTCCCAGGTCGAGCAAAATGTTTTTGGGGTTTTCTATGAAATTCTCAGTAGCAGCTAGGAGTTTGGCTTTATGACCGATTAACAGTAATAGGCTTACCCTTTATTACATGGGACCTAAAATACACGGCGAACTGTGTACAATAACACTTCTGCCTAATCTTTCGAGGATACATGCGTCATGGTATATTTACCCACCGTCGATTTGTTATCCTGGGTTTTCCGCTTACGACGCTTCAACATTATGTTATTCTTAAAAAGCTGTGCTTGCGACTGCGCTTGCGTGGAAAACAGAATGCCGTCGTTCAAGCATACGCGCGAATCATTGTACCCCGTTCACACACATTGTACATTAAAGAGAAAAATACTTATTGTTGGGATCCTTAGAAGACTGACGTAGCTGTCGCTGACTTTTTTTGTAGGTCTTTATAATATCTACAATTATGTACTACATTAATTTGACATATCTCTTACAGTTTCCTCAGTGTAAGCCAATTAAGCGTCTCAAAATCGTCGTATTCCTAATTGATTTACCATTACACATCATCACAGTTTATATTTAATTTATCTTACAAAATATATCTCATACCATGGCCAATTATCATAGATGAAATTAAAAAAAATAATTGGATAAGTTGTTTTTGCGTGAAAGGATAGAAACAGACAGACAGAGAGACGTTGAGTTTTATATTATGTATAGAAATTTATTTATGGTCGCTTCTGTATAGCTTTTATTCTTTGTCGACAAATGCAAAACATGGTTTTGAATCGATTTTGACTGTATCTTTCTGTTAGTCATACATACACTGTTATTCTTATGGAAGTATTTCTGTTAAAATATCAGATGATATGATAATCGTATGAGTAAGTGTACGATTTTTTTTATCTGATATTATTATTTATTTTGTTAGTTTTAAATTGATTCGTCTGTTTCTACAATCAAGCATAATGAAGTCACTTTAACATGCTACGATAAAAAAATGTGACTGAGGTTTTAATCAAATGAAAATATCGATATGAAACCAAAGTATGGTGGTAGGCTTGCTACCATCCTTTAGTTGAGAATCTGTTGCCAAACAGGTGTTTTTCGGCAGCTGTATTTAAAAGCCAGTCACTCTAGTAACTTTTTATGCAACTATACCATTTCCATTTCTTTATTTTCTCGATGACAGTTCGAATTTGATAGTTGTAGTGTTGTGACCAAATAATTAAAGATATCTATCGCATATATTTATTATAATTTGATTTATATATTTTATATTAGATTTTGATTAAAATAAATAACGATTACCTGTCGTTATAATTATTTTTTTCGTTGTCGAGTACCTACCTATACCTACTTATTTTACAACAGCTTCGAAAATTTTGAAGAAGTTGCCATTATCAATCAAGAATTAATACGTGTAACATCTTGTAATGAAATATAATATTAGTTAATAAATTTGTACAAAAGTATCCGGCAGTAGTTTAGTTTCTTACATTTTGTAAAAAAATATCGGGTCTGTTATCGTGTTACGTTTATCGATATAGCTCCATCCCTATCAGTTTCTCCGACTATTTTAATAAAATAATGCATACATAATGTAAAAAAGACGCTCGTTCAAGTTTTCACAGGAGCTGTCATCGAGAAAATAGAGAAATGGAAATGGTATAAGGGGTCAAATAAGCATACGGCCCGCCTGATGGTAAGTGGTGTTTGTAGCCTATGGACGCTTGTAATACCACAAGTATCACTAGCGAGTTGCGAACCTTGGACCCTCCTAGCAAAAAGCTATTCCGCAGGTCGGACTGCTCCAAAAAGAGAGAAATCTCCAAAAAAAATCCTTGGGCCCTAACTTTCTTTGAATCCTCTTTCTTCAAGAAGATCTAGAAACCCTACTCACCGTAGGAACACAACATAAGTTAATTTGACTGTGATGTTCTGTAGTATATGATATATTGTGGAGGTACTCCAACAGTTGGACTGCCCAAGTACAGAAAAATCTCTATAGAATTTTTTCTGTTCTGTACCCCTCTTTCTATTAAGTAGTTTATTCTGAGATCTAAAGGTGGCCTCACACGGTACGTGATATTACAGACAGACGCGGACCAGCCCGCACCGACGCACCATGGGAAGAGTGTCACATGCACAAGCGCAGACAAATCCGTAGCTTTGGTGTAAGGTGTGACTGTCCATGGTCATCGACCGTGCGCGATAATCCGCAATACAATTGACCGTCCTTAATATTGTAAAAAAAAAATCTGTCAAACTCAGTAAGAGCGTAATATTTTATAGAAGGATAGAATTTTAGTTACAACGTGGATATAATATTCGGGATGATGATTCTGTGCTTATATAATTACAATACTATAGACAAAAAAGTCGTTCTATAATAATTTTAATATTTCAAAGAAACATAACTAAATAATACAAAGTTTAATACAATGCTTATGAAGAGGCGGACCTTGGCGTCCATCAATCAATACGCAGTGCGCCTGAGCCGGCAATCGTTAACGACTTTAATTACTTGTAACTCAATTATAACGGATCTCTGCAAGACAGAGGTAAAAAACATTTTTTCTTTAAATATATTTTGTCAAATTAATTAATTTATTCGGAATTTCAAAATTAACAGTTGTTTCATCTTTCTGCAAAACAAAAAAAATATTATTAGTTATTAAGATTACTCTTAAAATGCAAAATCTGAAACTACTCATGAAAAAAAAGAAAAAAGTGAAATGTGAAAAAAAAAACTGAAACGATAAAAAAGATGCAAGTCAAGCCCGCAGACTGTTGTAACCTTAATTCCTAAACTTAAACCAGCCTTTACCTTTTTACTCTTTTCGAAACACCAAGAAAATAAATATATCGCTGCCGTAGAGGGAAAATTTGTCACAATTAATTGACTTTATTGCTTAGACATAAAATATACAGTACGATGTGCCTTTTCGTCTTACTGAAACTCTGATAACTTAGTTTGTCTCGAAATAATTCTAAAAACGACAGTAGGTAGCCGCAACGTTAGAAATGAAAAAGAAAAAATATAAATATATTTAAAGTTTTTAACGTAAAAGAAAAGAGCCGTGGTCTCAGTAACAGACTCAAAAGATAAATATTTTGTCATTGTACCCATACAAATAAATAAAATTTAAGTATCTGTTTGTAATGTCAAAATAACAGCTTTTTACTAAATGCATATGAAAGTATATACGGTACCTATATAAAAAAAAGTTTTTTCTACCTTTCTGTTACGGTCTCAAACAATAGAACCAATTTTAACGGGATAGTTACCGGCTAATAGCTGATGCAATAAGGAGTAACTTAGGCAACTTTTATCTGATAAATTAGAACAAAATGTTTGCAACCACTGTCAAATATTACTCGTTTTGACTATTGTCTGGCGGCCGTGTAATATATTTAAATATGTTCCATAACCGCTTTATCTAATTTATGTATATTCCTTTACAAAACGACATAACAACAATTTGTTATAAAAAATGTTTCTTGATTTAATTCTGATACCTGTATATATTTTATTTTCTCAAATTTATTTCTTCCTAGTAACCCATACCTTAGTTAACTCTTCATAAAAAATATCATTCAAACATCATTATAAAGCTTATATTTTCTGCTATAAAAGAGATAAATGATTTATTGTAATGTATTCGTACAAAAAATGGCATAAAACTTTTCCATTAGGAATGCTATTGATTTTTTTTTACAAATGTATCGTTGGCATCTGTGCTGGTTACTGACTGTATCACAGATGCCAACGCCATGAACGCGCCATCTATTAACAATCTCTTTGACTAACATGACATGTGTTAGTTCTTTTTCTTCTTCTTAACTTGGCAAATAGACCTTGAAGAACTATTACTGCCATTATCAAGTGAATATAATGTCCTGTCTTATGACGATCTCAGTATCCTAACAAGATGGTGGCTCCCTTGTTAGAACTTTCTAGGGAGTTTCTGTGGGATCTCGGAATGATTTCTTTCAGCTTATATTCATAATCCACTTCACTTTCGCACAAAAACCAAACTATATCACGCAAAACGCCACCAATATTACATAATATAGGCTCAAAAACCTAAGTAAATGAATTATTATAAAAACCGCAACATGTCACTTCAAAATCCCGCCAAAACCCCCCATGTGTTAGTTAGACTGTTTGTATAATAATCGAAATATTCGCACGAGTCAGCTCTTCTCTCGCGTGTGTTAGATTTTTAATTTTATTTTATATTAAAGTGATTAGTTGTTAAGTTTAAGTATATAAATGATATAACTTAAGTAATTGATAATAATATGTTTTAACTATATCTTCTATACAATTAATAAAATTGAAATGTCTGTTTATTATGTCAAAATAACATTTTTTTTACTAAAGGCATATGAAAGTATATACGATACCTATATCAAAAAGCTCATTTTTAAAATTTTTGTCTGTCTGTTTGTTCGGGGTAATCTCCGAAACGATTGAACCGATTTTGACGGGACTTTCACTGATAGCTAGCTGATGATATAGGGAGTAACTTAGGCTATTTTTATTTTAGTAAAAGAATTAGGGTTATGGTGAATCAATTCGTGCGCTTAAATGACTTATGCTGAGTAAACCATAAGAGATATAGGAAGTTAATGCAGCACATAATTACAGGCATTTAAAAGACCTACAGAAAAGTCCAGCAGAGTATACATCTATCTTCTAAGGAACACCCACAATAAGCTTTTTTGACTTTAAAATAACCGGTAGCGGGGGAGCAAGATTCGCTCGGGCATTCTGTAGTTCACATGAGCAAAGCCACGGGCACAGCTAGTATTCAATATTTTCAAATAGTTTATAGTCGATTCGGAAGGAATTTAGAGAAGAATCGACAAGAAACTAAGATTCCTGTTTTAAACTAATCTCTTTACAATAATAATTACCATTAATACACATACAATTCTATATTATAACAATATAAAATTGTCTTCTATATACATTTATTTATTTACAGTTGTATATATTTATTGATTAAACACCTTATATTTAGTTTTATATACATTTATCAACATACATATGTGCAATTCTATCACAAACCCACATGTAAAATATATAATAAACTAATACGCGCGTACCGGAACGAATAACGAAAGAAAATCCAATAATTGTGAATTCACCTGAAGCAATGATGGTGTAGTAATAGCGTGTACTGACGTTACGTCGATCGACGTGAGTTCGAATCCCTGCAATGTACCTGAGCTTTCGGTGAAGGAAAACATTGTGATGAAACCATAGCTTGTAGGTGTAGGGCTTTTTCTAATGCTCGTCTGGATAACTACCACCTTCAAGTTAAAAATCTGTCGCCAATTACCGATAGATTAGGCTTAGCATGTTACCATCTTGGGCCACATCGTCACTTAATATCAGGTGAGGTTGTGGCCATAGATAAAAACCTATAACGATAAAAAAAGTGGTTTCCAGGTGTCCTGAGCCTGAGCTCATCAAAACTGGAGAGTGATTGTGACTTATCATTCCCATTAAACACTTATAGTAATGCCATACAATGATGAACAGCATTACTTGTTTTAAAATAAAGTTGTTTTTTTCGGACCAAAAAAGCGTACAGTAAAATCTATAATTAATTATATTTATATGTAGTTACCATTATAATGTTCATTTTATTGATAATAAATTAAATATTATCTATTCTGAATCTTGCCATTCTTTCTTATACCCGTATGAAAAAAATCGGCTCTGGTAAAAATACCGACGAAGCCAGACCCGCTATTAAAAAGCTATGGGGAGTATAGACACTAGACAGCCTAAAAGCACTTACTGTTCCTTGCTCGAAGATGTTTGCACTAGTCGGAGGGTTATCTCTATCACGATGAGATGTAAGGAGCAAATATTTAGTTTACCTGGAAATTTTCGGTTGAAAGTTACCTAGTAATAATATGTTTTTCATCACACTTGCACGTAAACTATATCATAATATACAGGCTATCTTGAATGTAAAGCCCTAAATAACTTTTTTGCGCTAACGCTCGAAGGCGCAATGGCTTTTGCAATTGATACCATTTTGCTGCATGTCATTTGGCTGTATGCGTCTTTACGCTTTTTACACTTCTGACTATTTTTAGATATACTAAGGAGCAATATTGTTGTAGAATATTCTATTTCCGTATCATTAACGACTACGCCAGTGCATGCGGTTAAAACATTTCGGGAGTGCCTCGACTTCCGACTTACGTAACAAAAATAAATATTTAAGGCTATCTGAGAGTTGTAACGTAATATTAAATAGCCTATTCTATTCCTCGGGATTCTAGCTATCATATACAAAAATAATTTTTAGAATTCGACAGGTAGTTCCAGAGATTAGCGTGTTTAAACAAAGCAGCAAAAAAACTTTTCCGCTTTATTATATTATAGTATAGATAATTCATTCCAGTAATGTGGTTGCAATGAAATGAGACAGCTAGAATGCTTCTTTCCATCCATGAGTAATTAAAAACTTCAACACAAACTGTTGACTTAACGTCATCAGAGATTCAGCCGACTAGTTTGCCGCTATAGAAACATGTTACTTTTGCTGTTTTATAACTTTATGAAAAACAACCGCCTATAACAAACGGTACTAATGTTTTTACAATTATTTGCTTGCGGCGGCGGTAAATTTTTTACATTCGTGACATTGTGTATTGGTTGACAACTGCAAAGTTATCACTTGCTGTGTTGTAGCTCAATAGAAATCATTCGAATATGAAGATTTCTCAAGATATTTCGATTATTACCATTATAATTTGATAGGATAGGGAACTAACTACCTTTAAACTTGGTGTTAGCAGTCAGAGCTCACATGTCCACTCCGGAAGATGTTTCTTTAGCTCCTCGGTATACAAGTTCTTTTAAAGAACTTCTTTTGCGATTAAACGAGAATTAGTAAAATTAATTAGTAACTTACTAATTTCATAATCGATTATTAATATTAGTAATATTAACCTTGTCTCCGTTATTACGTAAATGTCTCGCTTATGTAAATCATTAATTATCGTACATCACTACATTGAATTGTATGATAACGAGAAAGCCGACCGTTTAGCTAGATAGGCAATTTTAAATGGATCAACATGGTCTTTAGACATAGTATATGAATATTTGAGTTTGCTTTCCTTAGGAAAAAAAATCTTGGTGCATTTAGAAGAAGAATTTTATGAACACGATAGATGGTGCTTTGACCGAGTTATTGACTATTGGAAAAGATATAACAATATCTGCTGCACCAGCTAGCTTATTATAACTTTCAAGCGATCTATGTTAACTTGTCATGTAACAGTATCGACAAGGCAGATCCTCTTAATTGCGAGATGGAGAAGTTATGACGTTAAAGGAACCATTCCACAAATTGGTTTTCTGCACGTTGCCTTAATTTATGTCTTTCTATTAACTAAGGATCCGTTTTATAACGGTCCCAGGTTCATAAAAACGTGATATATTTTTTTTAATTGCATAAAATATTAAGTAACTAGAGTTAATTCTAATTTTGAGTTACATTTTCTTTTAACACAGTTTTTATTATTTGTTGTTTGGCTTTAGGAGTTTGTATTATATGTATGAATGACGCAATTCAAAGACATTTCTCTGTGCCTTATATCTTTTTGAACCCCGCTTCCCCAAAGAGAGGTTTTTAAAGAGAGGTAGGGCACATATACATTTCCTTACATAATATCGCAGCCAAATAAACTTGTGTTGTGTTCGTGCGTTGAGCAGGGTTTCCAGAGCTAGATGGAGTAGGGCGTCTCAAGCATGGTATTACAAGCGTCTATAGGCTACGGTAGCCACTTACCATAAGGCGGGCCGTATGCTTGTTTACCCACTTTGTAGTATAAAAGAGGAAATATGGAAACTGGTGGAGATAATGCAATAGTCGGACTGCCCCCAAGTAGAGAGAATCTACAAAGATATTCGTCTATGTTTAGCTCTGTTCGGGGAGTTTTTGGCGGGATCTTGAAGTGATATGTCGTGGTTTTTATTTTTAATTCATTTATTTAGTTATTGACCCTATATTTTTTTTATTTTTATTAATTCATATATTCAGCATGCAAACAGAACAAATACAAAAAGGTAAAATTACATGTTATCATTTCCACTTAAACAAAAAACAATGCAATCGCTCAGATAATAGGCCTGCCTGACATTTAAAAACATTTAAATAAGGATAACTAATAAATTTAGAATCATTACATATTAAAGTTCATATTAAATTATATTATAATGTGTTTATGTAAATTAGTTTTATGGTTTTTAAATACCTGGCAACACTGTGCAAAGACTACAATATATATACTGGCAACACTGGGTCAAATGTCACACAATATAGTTTTTTTTCTTTTCCTTTTAAGTTCGTTGTAAAATAGTTAAAATTAGTTATAGTTTTAAAGTATTAAAAGTCAGTTACATAGATAGTGTTTTATTAAATAAATTGTAGTTACGACGAACATAATGATTAAACAAGGAGTGCTTGTATGAACTGATTGACTGTGAAAAGATATCTATTGAGTTATTAATCGTGCTTGATTTCTCGTTGTATAACGTTGCCATACGCACAAGAGGGCTATTAAATGCAATATTCAGTGTTGTAGTCGGAATGGAAAATATGTGTGGGTATCGCACCGCACGTGTATATGATCTAAAATACAAGTAATTAATAAGAAACGCATCTATATAACTATTTACAATTTCGTAAAGAATGAGTAGGTCAGCTATATTTCGCCTCTCTTTTAGGCTTATCATGTTAAAATATTTTAGTCTATTATCATAATTAGGGATGGGTTTACAAATACCATTTATTATGCTCAGGTATCTAACAAAACGAGCTTGGACGGATTCTATAAGCTCTATGTAATATTGGCGGCGTTTTACGTGATATAATATAGTTTGGTAGTTGTGCATAAGTGAAGTGGATTATAAATGTAAACCAAGAGCATGCATTCTGGGATCCCAGAAAATTTCCATAGATCGTTCTAACAAGGTAGTCACCATCTTGTTGGACGCCACTTTGTTTATAATCTAATTATAGTAAGTGAGTAATTCTTGTGTATATATATATATATATATATATATATATACAAAACATTGCATTTAGATAATGCTTTATATTCCAAGTTTACCTAGATAGGTGTCTTTCTTTTTTGTTTATGAAACGCCGAGCACAGCTCGGTCGCCCAGATATTGTATATTGATATATGAAGGCTTGGAAATATTGACACTGAAAACCCCACTTTGTATATTGGAAAATGTTATAAAAGCTTAAAAACGTTGACACTGGCATATGTTCTGTTCGGTCATTCGAATATAGGCGCTACAATTACAGATTTCTTTTAAAACATATTCTTCAAATATCTTCTCGATCGCGTTTCCTCTTATTAGCATACAAAATCACCTGGTGTTTTAAATCATGATGTAACGTCTTAAACAAAGAATATCGATCACGATACGATTTCAAATACAATATTATATTAAACATTAAATTTCGTTTCATGTGCCGCTTAGACTGTGAGTCAGTGGTAAATATTTACCTTAGTGAACGCCATGCACGCCAAATGTTCCAAACCATAGAAATCATCAACTCTCAGAACTGTCATACGATGCGTGAAATGGATATGAAGAGGTTCGCAGCTGAGTGCCTTAAACGCTCGCTCGAAAGTCATGGTGAAGCTGCAAAAGCTGTCTGAGGCTTCAGTGCTTTGTATAGACAGTCAGAAAAAAAGAGATAGGAAAAGTGAAATGGTACGAATGGTAGTTGCAGTGATTCGTATTGAATTAGCGACTTATGTTGCTCCTTAAGTGAATGAACGTGACAATGTAATAGATTGTTAGAAAGTGCAAGTGCGACAGGCAGCAGAGCGTCTCAAGCGTTGTGTCAGAGTACTCCCTTAAAGAACAGTAAAGAATTCTGTTGAACTAGTATTTTTAAAAATAACATTACTTTTCATTGTCTGAAACCTCCCCCTATCACCCTTGGCAGCTTTGTAAAAAAACAGCTTTTTACAAAATGTATAAAATAATCAAAGTATATATGATACATATAATAAAAAACAAACAATTTTAAAAGTTTTCTGTCTGTCTGTTTGTTCCGGGTAATCTCCGAAACAGTTCGACCTATTTTGGTGGGACTTTCACTGGCAGTTAGCTGATGTTATAACTTGGGCTACTTTTATTTTAGAAAAAGGATGTGCAAATAATAATAACCGGTCAAGGTAAATCAATTCGAGCGCTTAAATGGCTTACGCTGAGTAAACTATAAAATATATTATATATCAAATCATTTTAATACATAATTGTAGACATAGAAAGGACCTTCAAAAAATTCAGGGAGAGTATATGTTTATCTTGTAAGGATCATCCACAATATGCATATAACCGGGAGCGGGAGTAACACAATTCACGCGTATGCCCGACCGACGGCATTCTGTAATCCTCGCGAACGAAGTCACAGGCACAGCTAGTATAATGATACACCATCACGCCTGTATCCCCAAAGTGTTAGGAAGAAGTGTAATAATTCACACCCACAGCCTATTGCTATTAATCGGGCACAAAGCCAAACTCCGAGCTGCTACTGAGAATTTCAAAGAAAAACTCAATAACACTTTGCTCGACCTGGAAATCGAACCCAGAACCTCGGACATAGTCGCGCTTACGACCATTAGGCTAATGAGGCCGTGTATCCATATAGGTTATAAATATCTACAACAATATATTACTGGACTACTACCTATATTAAAAAAATATTATAAAATTATTTTTTACACTTATAGGTATAACAGTAATATTTATATTAAAATAACACTTCTCAGAGTCCACGCAGACTGGAGCTTCTATCGGACAATAGTTTGTTTGGTAAGACAATCAATATAAATCATCATTATATTAATACGTGAGGAGAAAACTTCGGACACATTTTTAAGTGTATTGCGTGCGTGTGGGATTTGGCATGATTAAAGTTCATATGGAGAAGGAGTGCAGAAAGTTAAAATGTATTTATAATATCTCTTACTAATATATTAGATAAAATAAATTGATACTGCGAATCCTAACCCGACCAGTACTATTGAACTTAGACCCCCCCCAAAATACTGACATTGAATTTCAATGAAAAGTGACAGCAAGTGATATAATAATCATTTTTTAGGTTCATACTGCAAATGTCAAACAGAAAATACCTAGTCTATGATTAAAAAGTCGCTGGTCGAATTTTGATCATTGTGCGACCGCTAGTCTTAATAAAAGCTTGTACATTATGATTGCCTTCAAACTGATCTGTCGGCAATCTCTTTGCCTATTTGTAAAATACTTCCAAGAACCAAATATGTATAACAGCAAATATTAAAATTTAATTTTTATCGAAATGTCCTTTCTGTGATATTCTTAACACTACGGTAGCATCGTAAAATGCATTACGGTGTTCGAATTAGCGCCTTTAACGGGGTTCGAGTCCCGGGCCGGGTAAACAAGTAATTTCATTACCACTGAACCGTCGGGGACGTCTCGGCGACTTAACGACGTGTTACCATTAAACCTTGTGATTAGGGGATTGGGTAGAACGTATAAATTTAATGATTATTAGAAATTTGAACGTTAATTCAATGATTACAAATGTTTTAATTATTTGCCACGTGCCCAATCTGTTTTTTTTTAATCGTTATATGTTTAGCGTTGTGGTCACAATTTCACCTGATCTTAAGCGACGAGGTGGCCCAAGATGGTAGCATGCTAAGCCATGTGGAAGACTGAGTCGAGTGCAGCTACTGGAACACACCTATTGGGGTTTGGCGACACATTTTCATTTAGTGGGTGGTAGCTAGCCAGGCCGGCATTAGAAAAAGCCCTACCACCATGCTATGTTTTCATCACGATGTTTTCCTTTACCGGACGGTCAGGCTCATTGCAGGGATTCGAACTTACGTCGCTCGCGGAGTCCGTACACGCTACCAACTAAGCCATCATTGCTTTTGTCCTAATGTTGGGCAAAGGTCACTTCGTGATTTTAGGATTTTTTTTATTGCATGAAGTTCATGCAAACACTTCTTAAATGAAATATTTTAATAAATGCATATAAAAAATGATTTATGGTACTTACAACAAAAAATCAAGTTTCAAAATTTGCGTCTATCCGTCTGTTTGTTCCGGGTAATCTCCGAAATGATTGGACACATTTTCACGGGATATTTACTGTCAGATAGCTGATGTTAAAAGTAGTAACATAGGCTTCTTATATTTTAGAAAAAGAATTATGGTTCCGTGCAAAAATATACAAAAGTATCTTTATCTTTAAAATAACTAGCGAACGACCTCTGTGGGTGGAAGTGGGGTCACGATAATACCGATATTCTGTTGCCCAATGCGAGCGGAGCTAGTATAAATATAAAGATAAACAAATTTAATTTAGCGGTGGGCGATTATGAGATTACTAATGTAATCATTCGATTATGAACATATCTCGAGATGTTTCGATTATAGCCATTAGTAATTACTAATATTAGTATTTCGATGATAAGTGATCATTCATAATCGAAGAACCATTAATAATTGCTAATATTAGTATTTCGATGATGAGTGATCATTCATAATCGGAGAACCATTAGTAATTGCTAGTATTAGTAATTCGATGATGAGTGATCATTCATAATCGAAGAACCATTAATAATTGCTAATATTAGTATTTCGATGATGAGTGATCATTCATAATCGGAGAACCATTAGTAATTGCTAGTATTAGTAATTCGATGATGAGTGATCATTCATAATCGAAGAACCATTAATAATTGCTAATATTAGTATTTCGATGATGAGTGATCATTCATAATCGGAGTACCAATAGTAATTACTAATATAGTAGTTTGATGATGAGTGATCATTCATAATCGAAGAACCATTAGTAATTGCTAATATTAGTATTTCGATGATGAGTGATCATTCATAACCGAAGTACCATTAGTAATTACTAATATTAGTAGTTAGATGATGAGTGATCATTCATAATCGAAGTACCATTAGTAATTACTAATATAGTAGTTTGATGATGAGTGATCATTCATAATCGAAGAACCATTAGTAATTGCTAATATTAGTATTTCGATGATGAGTGATCATTCATAACCGAAGTACCATTAGTAATTACTAATATTAGTAGTTAGATGATGAGTGATCATTCATAATCGAAGTACCATTAGTAATTACTAATATAGTAGTTTGATGATGAGTGATCATTCATAATCGAAGAACCATTAATAATTGCTAATATTAGTATTTCGATGATGAGTGATCATTCATAATCGGAGTATCATTAGTAATTACTAATATAGTAGTTTGATGATGAGTGATCATTCATAATCGAAGAACCATTAGTAATTGCTAATATTAGTATTTCGATGATGAGTGATCATTCATAACCGAAGTACCATTAGTAATTACTAATATTAGTAGTTAGATGAAGAGTGATCATTCATAATCGAAGTACCATTAGTAATTACTAATATAGTAGTTTGATGATGAGTGATCATTCATAATCGAAGAACCATTAGTAATTGCGAATGCTTAGGTTACTAATTTGATAAAATTAGTAATTATTACGACTGCGTGACCTTTTTTTTAGCTTTCCACTCTCGCCCACCTCTGGATAATTATGAGTGATCAAAGAATTCATCAAAGCATTACGAATGATCATTCAATCACTTATAATCGAAATAACTCGAATATGTAAATAATTCTAAATCGAATATCTCGATTATATAAATCATCCATAAACGCCCACCTCTAATTTGATTACAGATTTGGCTGATGTTACTGGCTTATTAGCGTCCGAAAATGTCAGAGTTACTTTGAAGTTGTGCCTTATTAAAAAAAGATACTTTCCATCAGCTAGCAAGCATATGACAATATTAACCTACTATACCTCGAATTTTTTTCAAATCTTGCCATCAGATGCGTTCGCAATATTATATCTTTCCTATATCATATTTAGACTTTACCCACCATTAATTACCTGAAAATAGTACGCTAGAGATCCCTAAGATCAATTAATTAGAATCTGTTA
This sequence comes from Saturnia japonica, assembly GCA_033032175.1. Lineage (NCBI taxonomy): Eukaryota > Metazoa > Arthropoda > Insecta > Lepidoptera > Saturniidae > Saturnia > Saturnia japonica. The sequence goes on from CM065331.1 coordinate 6,315,241, forward strand.
AAATAAAGGTACATCCAATCAAATATGTTCAAATATCTCGACGGGCGATCTCCTGCTAATACCGGTGATTCGAGAAAATTAACTTTAATAATATTTCTAAAACGAAGTATTAGGGGCAAATCATATTTATATACAGTACTTGTTCAATTTTATTTTTTATATTTAAGCCAACGTTGAATGATTGGGTGGTATAAATAATCACAATAATTTCACAACACATTTTATTGTACTTATCGTATTAATTAAAAATATTGTTAAACTCTCTGAAAACTTGGTTAAAGAGAATAAAAATATACATTCCTGCAGGACCGTTGTATCGAATTATTCTTCAAGACTCGTTGATGTATATAATAGTGGTGTTTGAGAATGACTCCTTCTCAGGCCTTTCGTATACCTCCGCCACGAAATAAATTAAGTGATACCGCTCTACATGTTCCGCTTAGCGAAACATCACTACACTAAGTCGCGAATCGAGTGGCGGCAAGTCACTTTTCTTTTTTTTTTCGAACTGACTATACTGTTAGCCTTATGAGTTCTGGAGCCATTAGAGGCTTTGACAGCTTTACCGGACTTGGGGGTGAGCGCAGAATGCACTAAGCCGCGAAAGTGGGGTAACAAACTCAAGGGTGCTAAAGTGGCCAAACCTAATCTTAGGCTGTTGCCGTACATGCAAATAAATCGCGATCTAATTACCTATCCTTAAAATTCGATCTAACTATACATATATACGTTTTCCTTCCTTCTGGAATATGCATTTAGTAATCTGGTAATTTGGTCTATGTCTAACTAGCCGAAAAGAAAAAAAAAAGTCCCTTACAGAACCTATGTAGCTGTGTGGTGTACACGTATGTGGTGGCGAGCGGCTGCATGGCTCAAGGGCTCCATGCTGGAGGATCGGACCTAGGCTTGAGTTGCCGCTGGAGAGGGTTGTCGTGGCGGGTGTACAGGAGAGGAGGAAATGGTGGTTTCGTTGGCGTGGTCGCAAACATGCTTGATTTGAAGAGACGGACGGGTCGGTAAAAATGTTCTGCGGCCTGCGTTTTGCGTTTAGGGCGGGCGTCTGGGAATGGAGTGTATGTTGCGGTGGATGCCACTAACGAGTTTAGATAGTTTGACGCTCTGTTGAAATTGCTCCTTGCGAGAGTTTTTATGGAAGATTGGATCGAAGGAAGTTCCATATCTTTATGAAGGTCTACGCTTCGAACGAACCATGGGGAGCGGCACGTCACGCGAACACAGTTGTGTATTAGTATTACATATTCGGGAATCGTCACTCTCCTACTACTTAAATGTAATCAGTCTTTAACAAATACAATTCGTATAAAAATCTATTTTTATTAAATACCTACAGAGATTACAATGTATTATTATAGAATTACAGTAAATTTATTATATAATATTTCACAAATTGTAATCAAATAATACCTGACCTTTCGAAATATTTCAATCAAATTATACCGCAGCTTATTACCTACTTAGTGTGAGGCGTAAGAATGAATCAAACATAAATAAACATTTTACTCGTATTAATCTAATAAAAAGTATTTAATATTTCAAAAGTCAGCAGAAACAAATCAACTTTTACAAGATTTATTAAAAAGATTATTTGAATATGCCAATTACATATCTTTATGTTATTTCATTACGTAACAAATTATTAATGTATAAAACGTGTTTAAAGATAATTACGTTGAATTAAACGTAAAATTTGTTCGTGTGCATATGTTAGTATGCATGTAAGACGCTGTATCATTACGATAAAACTTCAAAGCCTAAGTATATTTAAGTAAATTGATATTTATTTTATTACTTGACAAACGCAAAGTTGTGAATAGTTTTCTAAATAACTAGCGATGTACCGCGGGTCTCCACGCTTTTATATTACTGTTTATATTTTGTTCGTAATTTTATTAACCTTTTTTTACGATTTCGAAAAGTTATATTGACAATAATTCTTATATCAATTAAAAATCATCTAGCAGTTATTGAGTCAAATCAGGACATACAAACAAATAGACAAAATATCATAGTCATGATCAATGTCATTTTTATAAACGTCTACCTATCAAAAAAATTCATGTACCTACAGATATATTAATATACATAGATTCTTCTTCTTCTTCCTAACTTGGCAACCGGTCCTCTTTTATGAAGATCATTACTGCCATTATCGAGTGAATTATATTGTCATGTGCTATGACTATTCAGTATTCTAACAAGATGGTGGCTCCCTTGTTAGAACTTTCTAGAAAGATTTTGTGGGACCTCAGAATGAATGCTTTCAGCATATATTTATAATGCACTTCAATTATGCACAAATACCAAACTATATAACGCAAAATGCCACCAATATTACATAGTACAGGGTCAAAAACCTAAATTAATGAATAAAAAATAAAAAACCACAACATGTCACTTCAGGATCTCGCCAAAAACCCCTACATAGTTTCAAGTAATCACTAGAAATACATAATCAAACCTTATTCGATGCATTTCTAACAAGCGAGCCTTCACCTTGTTATAGCCATGTCTAAAGATTAGAAAAATAGTAGGAGAACGTACATAGTGGTTTTAACAATTAAATAAAAGTTTATTTGTCTTTAATATTATATATGTACCTATAACAATTTTGGTGTTTTTGGTCTGATCTTAAAATGACATATTGTGTTTTTTATTATTAGCTTAGGTTTTTTGACCATATATTATGAAATATTGGTGGCATTTTGCGTCATATAGTTTGTTTATTGAGCATAAGTGAAGTGAATTATAAATATAAAGTACGAGCATGCATTTTGAGATGTCACAAAAACTCCCTAGATAGTTCTGACATGAGAGCCACGATCTTGTCAGAAGTCCCATACCATACCATTACCATTGTATTATACCATTTCCATTTCTTTATTTTCTCCATGACAGCTCTTGTGAAAACTTGAACGAGCGTCTTTTTTACATTATGTATGCATTATTATTTTATAAAAATATGACGTTTACACACGTACAAGGTTATACCAGAGTCGGAGAAACTGATAGGGATGGAGCTATATCGATAAACGTAACACGATAACAGGCCCGATATTTTTTTACGAAATGTAAGAAACTAAACTACTGCCGGATAATTATGTACAAATTTATTAACTAATATTATATTTCATTACAAGATGTTACACGTATTAATTCTTGATTAATAATGCCAACTTCTTCAAAATTTTCGAAGCTGTTGTTAAATAAGTAGGTATAGGTAGGTACTCGACAATGAAACGAAATAATTATAAGGACAGGTAGCCTTTATTTATTTATTTTAATCATAATCTGATGAACCGTCACTACTTATTTCATATCGATTGACGACGCTAGTTCTTTTTTTATTGTTGTAAGTATGTAATTATTATTTTTTAAGTACCTACCTACTATGTGCAAAGCAGCATTGGAACAGGACGGTAAAGATGGGACTCACCCTGGGCTGCGCTCGTTGTTTGTCTCGCTCTTCCTCCACTGGTACACAACACCAAGTTCTCTAAACACTTTAAGGAACACACAATGTATTTTAATTTATATAAATGAATGACTTATGTCGGTCGGGCGCTCGTTGATTCGCGCAATGCTCACAATGAATTGACGTGTGACATACATACCACAGGGTGGTGGGGGTGAGGACAAAGAGAAAGGCAAGAATAGTCATGTTCAAGGACAGGATGACGCTTTGCACAATTCTAGCCTAAACATCGATATTAATTCAGATCGATATTATTACTTATTTGGTCACAACACTACAACTATCAAATTAGAACTGTCATCGAGAAAATAAAGAAATGGAAATAGTATAATTAGAGAATTTTACGAACGCTTAAGCACATCGACACTGGCAAATGCTTTTTGCGCCGCCAAAACAACAAAAAGAAGAAGAAGAAATATAAGAATTATTTGCGCTTCATAGACCACAATAAAAGATTAAAGAAATAATTCGCATCTGAGAACTCATCTCTATGAAGTCTTACATACCTTAGTACCAACATTTAACTTTGATAATAACCAAAAGAAAAATTTGTCATAACCTCACTACACACATTGGAATTAACATAAACATAAAAAAAAAAACATGTCGTAACATTAAATATTATAAAAATACTTATTGTGACGAACATACGGACAAAGTTTAACATCAAAAGTAATCCCAATTTACGGTTACCGCTGTCAAATATTTCCTACAGTGATAATGTTTACGCTTTTTAGAAAAAAAAACCTACGCCTTCGACATGTGTGAAGTTAATCCGATTGGAAGCAGTACTTAATGTGTGCTGTGGATTCATTTATATTATACTAGTTATGACTACCGGTTTCGTTTGCATTGCTATTTAATACAAATGTGTGTTAAACGTTTTTGTTTATAAAAACCAAATCTATCTATACGTTATAAAAATGTATGTTTGTATATATTATGTTCTCTATGAACTCCAAAACTGCTGGAGCGATTTTGAACACATTTTCAGACAACTTTCATATTAGCCCAGGGGCTTATCCTGTAAAGTTTGTATAGATCAGTTAGATTTTTTTCTGAACCACAGGAACTCGTGGCCTATTTTATTAGTCGTTAACTCATTACACATAAAAATCTTGTGTGCGTCTCTTAGTAATCTTATAACTTCTGAACGACCGCGACTTGACTAATGGAGCTCATATTTACATAATATATTTGTTTTTAGATACGATGGTTTATAGATATGTTAGAATCTGAAAGTTGTCGTTGCAATCGATCCATTAACTAACGTAAAGAGGAGAACAATATCAGCCGACCTAGATAGTCTTATAAATATAATTCTTGTTTGCGTCTGTTAGTAATCTTATAACTTCTGAACGAATTGACTGATTGAGCTCATATTCACATAGTATATTTGATTCATAGAGACGATGGTTTACAGCTATGTTAGAATCTAATAGTTGGCGCTATGATCGACCCATTAGATACTTGAAATGGCAGAACAATTTTTGTCTGCCCAGATAGATTTATATATAATACTCTCATTGAATATTTGTTCCTTGTATTTTTGTTACAGTAGTGACGGTACTTTGTCTAATAATAAGTAGGTACAGTATAATCCAAAAACTTAGATCACTTAAAAGATCCCGTAATCTATCGCGTGACGCTGTTTTCGTGTAGGCCTACAAGACTCTCAGCGGCTTTTTTAAAGTAGCAGGCAAACTGAAATCGATAATCCATCGCCAATCACCACAGTCATGCTGACCTGCATAAATAGAAACTTTGGTATACATCTTGGCTGATCCCAAAACGCATGAAACAAAAAGGAAATCATTAAAACAGTTTTATCGTTATGTGCATGATTGGTCTCAACCTAGTCTGGTACAGATCCCTACCACTGTGCTTGGTTATTGGATATACACCGGCTTATACCAGAACGCGACAAGCCTAAGAGTGTTACTAATGCGGGTGTTCAATTACCGTGTTCTAACACGCAGCAAATTATTTTATTACATAGATTCCTTTATAGTATAATTTACGACCAAACCAACTCTACTGGGAATTTAAACGTGATTTAATTTATAGTTAATGAAAATTCTAATATATATTATTAGAGGCAGTTACTTTCAATTATCGCTTACGTAAATGGGTAAAATGGCTTACGACAGATTTATAACAAAGTCCTATTTATAAAGACCTACAACGTAATGGTTAACAATTGGATAAATGGATCAGGTTATAATTGACAAGTTTTGAAACTAAATGTCCAATTTTAAGGAAGCATTGTTTTACAATTGTTAATGGATGTAAGTATATATTATTAGTAGCTATGAAATTTCTCTGTGTGCTGTAGTTATAACGGATTATAGGTCAGTGGTAGCACGTTTAGAATTTACTGTATGTGGATTTAATTTTTACAATTAACTTGAGAAAAAGCATGATCATGAAATCATATTCCCAGTTCTCCTTTCATAAACGAACTATACACGCTGAGCTCCGAAGCACCAGCTTTACGGTAACCACCATCTAAGTACAAAAAAAAGTTACCAGCGTATCTTTGCCGTACTGTGAAACTGTGGAACTGCCTTCCAACCAGTGTGTTTCCTACTCCCTGAAGAGACATTTCAGCAGGCTGGTATAATAATGACGACTGGCGATAGGTAGTAGATTTTTACGCATTAAAAGAAACGAGATACTGATTGTCAGAGAAAATACAGCAATTGGCATATCTATAGTTATTTACATTATCTCGATCTCCACTTTTATAAATTAGCTGAACTATGGCTTTTTTAAATACTATAGGAAATTTTCCTGTGGTAATAGATCAGTTACAAATATGGGAAATCAGTGGACTAAGAATTAAAGATGCACACTTGAGGACAAATATAGATATTGAATCCCCACCAGTAGCAAAATTAATTCCAAGATTTCGTATAATTCTTGCAACCTCACTTTTGTCTGTTTTAAGAATAACCAAGGAGTTTGTAGGCGATAGGCATGCCGATGGATGTGAAAAAATTAATGATCATGCTGAAGCATCTATTTTATCTGACATAAGTTTGCCTATTCTAAGAAAAAACCTATTCACAGTATTTATACCAGCTTGTGTATTTTTCGACACATGATGCGCACGCAGCTTTTAATTTTACCGTCTGTTAAAGGCGTCAAAAAAATTATAACTTCAAAAAATGTTACTTAATAAAAAAATGCTTATCTGCATAAACCAAATTCATGCAGAGACGGAACTTTAGTAAAAGGCAAAAAATATGCAAGAAAAAAGAATTTTGCTAAAGAAATATAGTATGTATTTTGTTATTGCGTGTTCTAAAGCCATGTAAATTCGGGTCAACGGTTCTCGTTAGCTATTGTTCACGTTAATATCCTCACCCCACGCGTTTTAGAGGGTTAACTGAACGGTAAATTGTTTTTTCAAATCATAATACAACATAATGAACGTGACAGACGTACCTTATATTCTGTAAATGATGTGATACCTTTATTATGCCCATGTTTGGACACAAAGTTATCATTATTTTAAACTATGTTTGAACTACGAAAAATAGCGAATAGTATGTAATACCTATGAGGAGCTATGAGCTCGATTTTTAAGACAACTAAAACAGCATAATATTTTATTTTTAACTGGCTTCAACAAAAGACGGGAGGTTACTCAATTCGAATGTACTTTTTTATGGATAATCAGCCATAACTTCATTATTTATGAACTGATTTGGATGATTCTTATTTTGTTGAATAGGGGATACCTCGAGGTTGGTTCTATTTTAATTTTATTGCCATTGGACTTTCAACTTCGAAGATACACAAGAGTACTATTCAAAATCAATGAAGTTGTTTTTCTTATTTGTTAAAAATTGTCTTGTCTTTTTAATTTCTTACTTAAGCCAGGCACAAATCGATTGGTTTTTAAAAAATATGACATGAATTTTGAGCCATTCTCTTTCATTTCAATAATACAACTCATTTGAAAGTATAGATCTTAGGAACAAAATCCTTTGATGAATAATATATGTGTTAATACGTTTCATTGATTTTACGTTCGAGTAAAAGATTTAAAAAATAAAGTAAATATAAAATTTTTGTTTACACATAAATCGGGCTCAGCAACTCCTTACACAAATATTTCACGATTTCTGATAGTTTCGGATTTGGTCATACAATCCTTCAGAAATCTACTCTGTATAATTTTATTAGAAATTATTAAACATGGACTTCAGATATTTTTAAAACAATTTTCACCGTTATTACATTTTCAATTCAGTTACTAATGCTGGCAAAGCGTTCGGTACGAACTAGTTTTATTATGAAACAGATACATATTGGTATATCATAGAATGAAATCAATTGAAGTGAAAAATGACCGCTATCCTACTCCGCAAAAACTTAATTGAATGGAAAAAGTTTATTGCAGTGGAATGGAGTCGTTAACGATTTGTTATTTTTTAGTACTATTTTTTTATGTTAAACTGAAGCTTGTTGAACTTATACTTCTTTTGGTACACTTAGTTGAGGGTAAATATAGAGCAGCGCGCAAAACGTGTCCGGAAGTGCAACATTATGAAGATGGTAAAATCAATTATTATTATTATAATAATGTGAATTCATTTTCTGACTATTTTGTTTAAAAATAATGTAACTTTGGATAAATAGTCATTATTATAAATTAATAATAAATTGTTAAATTGATAAAAAGTTGCATTGACAATTTAAAAAACAACATAAATATGACATTCAGGGAGGGTAGGTATTCGAGTGTCATTTTCACCACCGGTGCGGTGTGCCAGCTAGTCGTTCGCCGAAACACTCGCCGGATCACTGTCGCGTCTGCCAGATAGAAACCTCGCTTTTTTTTTTTTTTAATTGGGCCCTTAGGGGCCCTATCCAAAAACAGAGCCGCTGCGGCTTTTACAGCTTCACCGAACTTGGGGGCGAGCGCTTAGGGCACTCAGCCGCGAAAGTTTTTGACGACTCGCACGAGGGTGCCAGAGTGGCCGAACCTCGGCTCAGGCGGTCGTCGCGAATGCGAAAAGGTCGCGATCTAACTAATTCCCTACTCCTACAAATTCGAGCTAACTAATATATACTCATATGCACGTTCCCTTCCTCCTGGGAGGAAGGAAGGAACCGTGCGTATGTGTATTCAATAATCGGAATGTTTCTACACTAACTAGCGCTAACTAACTAGCGTAAAAAAAGAAAAAAAAAGGTCCCTCACAGAACCTATGTACCTGTGTGGTGTGCACGTGTGTATGTTCATACGTGTGTAGTGTTGTATGTAGGTAGCTAAGTGATGCACGTACAGTGTCACTTGTATCGCGCGGGCGGTTGCCTGACCCAAGGGTTTCACACAGAGGAACGGACCTAGGCTTGGGTTACCGCTAGAGAGGGTGGACGTGACGGGTGTGCTGGAGCGAAATTGACCGCCCGCCCTCTGCGGAGAGAACGGTGGTTTCGCGGGCGTGGGCGCTGGCACGCTCTGTTTGGAGAGACGGATGTGTAATATTTATTCGAATTTTCGATGTGATCGTCGGGATCAATAAAAATATTGCGCGGCCGGCGTTTGCACCGGATGTCCGTGGGTGCCGGAACATAAGTGGCGGCTGTTTTTATTAACGGATTCGCGTGGTTCGACGCGGTGTCGAAATACGAACGGGAGAGCTGTTTAACGTAGGCATGTATCGAAGGAAGCTCCATATCTCTATGGAGATCTACGCTTCGAACATACCACGGGGCCCCGGTGAGACGATAGAGGAACCTATTCTGTATCGATTGTAACCGTTTGAAACTCGACTCGGACATATGTGCGAACACGGCGCAACTGTATGTCAAAATTGGTCGAATACACGTCTTGTAGAGCGTGAGCTTATGTCGCGTGGACATTTTACTCACCGAACACAACAGAGGATGCAACCGGCCCAGGACCCACGCGGCCCTGTTCCTAACCTTACGGATGTGGGGTCTAAAAGAGAGCCTACTATCTAGGGTTACCCCTAGATATTTGGTCTCTCTTACATACGGAATCGGATTATCATAGAGCTTAACAGGTTTAAGCTTCCACGGTATCTGTGACGAATCCGCATCGAAGAGCATCGCGGCGCTCTTCGAGGGATTAACGGCTATACGCCACTCGTTAAACCACTTCCCGAGAGTGGTCACGGAGCGTTGGACTTTGTGTCTGAGGTGGGATCTATTCCTATCTGAGGCATATAAGACTGTATCGTCAGCGTATAGCCCTACCTCGACCTCCGGGAGTCGAGGTAGGTCACTGACGTACAGGTTAAATAGGCTAGGAGCCAGGATCGAACCTTGGGGAACGCCTGAGCGTATTGGACGGGGCGTGGACAATTCACCTTCCACTCTATAGCGAAAGGTGCGATCTGTTAGATAGTCGCGAATTATTTTAATTAGCCTATCGGGGATTTCAAAGTGATACAACTTGTAGATCAATCCCTCGTGCCAGACCTTATCGAAGGCCTTGGCAACGTCGAAAAAGACCGCAAGTGTACGGCGGGGTTTATATAATTCAGCAAAATTAAATGCAACGTGCTCCGTGAGGCGGTGCACTTGATGAGTGCAAGAATATCTAGCACGGAAACCGAATTGCTCAGGCGGATAGAGGTCTTTTTCCTCTATTACTGACTTTAGACGGTTCAGAAGGATCCGCTCGTACATTTTCCCTAAAGTATTTAGGAGACTGATCGGGCGATAGCTGTCGGGAAGCGACGCGCTCTTGCCGGGCTTACGGATACCTATGACTATGGCCTTTTTCCAGGCGGCTGGAAAATGGCAGTGGGCTATGGCTACATTGAAGATGCAGACCAAAAGAGCTATGAGGCGATCGGGAAGAAGTCTAAGTACTTCATTCCTGATCCCGTCGGGACCTGGTGCTTTTCTAAGCTTAAGGCTTTTTATAATGGAAAGAACCTCCTCAGACGTGACTGGGGACAGGGAGTCTGTCGCGGGGAGCTTATCCAGCTCCCGCACGCATCCATCGATACCCTCGACCCGGTCGGTATTTGCATCGACACTGTTCGGAGAGCACTGGCTCTCCAAACAAGTGGCGAGGCACTCCGCCTTGTCGCTGCTATCGAAGGCGAGCGGTATACCGGGACCCCTCTCGAGGGGGGGCATAAGATAAGAAGCCTCTATTTTGAGGCTGTGAGCTAATTTCCAGTAAGCCAGATGCGACGGCCTTAGCCCTTCGACGAGGGCGTCCCATCTGTGACTTCTGAGTTCTAATATACGGGCTCTAACCGATCTTTGAAGTGCGCGTAAACGTGCGCGGTTTTCCTCGGTCGGATAGTGGTCGTGGGCACGAGTCGCCGCGTTCTTTTCCGTCAACAACGCCCGCACGTCGGCAGGGAGTACGAAGCGGCGATCGCTCGCCTCTTCGACCTCTCTCGAGGCCTCTCCGATGCCGGCCTGCAGGTGGTCGACCAGGGAATCGATCGCGAGATCTACGTCCGCAACGGACCCCAATACGTCCGGGATCCTATCTAAGCTGGACGAGGACGGCCTGTCCGCAAGATAATGTTTTAGCTTGGCATAGTCAACCACTTGGACCGAAGGAGGGCTAGAGTCGTCTGGTTGACCTAGCTGCATGATGACCGGACGGTGGTCGGAGTCGAGCTCGTGTACGACCCGAATGAGTCGTAACCGAAGCGCGATACCTTTAATGAGAGCTACATCAAGCACTGTCGGCATACAGTTGTCTTGAAAGTGGGTGGGAGTGGGTGGCGCTATGACATCAAAGTTTAGCACGTTCGTTAGCTCTTCGAGTTTAACCCCATTACTGGAGTCTCTCCAATTGCCAAACGAAGTGTGTCCACAATTGAGGTCACCCGCTATAATGACCGATTCACCGAGCGAAAGTAGCTTTTCTAGGTCAGACCTGAGAGGCTCTTTCCTCGGCGAGAGATAAACTGAGACTAACGTTATGGACGGGTGGTCGGTCATTCCTAGTCTACACACGGATACTTCCATATTGGTAAGTATCGGAGGATCTACCGGCGTACAATATAACGATCGTTTGTAATAAATGAGAGTGCCGCCCCCGCGGCCGGCCCGGTCATTTCTTACAATATTGTAGTTCGCGATTTTTGGATCACGTTTAGCACGCTTTAAGAGCGTCTCCTGCACTAAAAGAACATCTACTTGGTGATCTTTAAGAAAGGTCGCGACGAGATCACGCTGCGGAAGTAGGCTTCGCGCGTTAAAAAATGAAAGATTTAACGCTTTCGGTTTAAACTTAGCCATTGAAAGGCCCTAATTTTTATTACTACTCGCCTCGCGATCGAGACGTTGTAGTGTCTCTACGAGGCGGGGGAACGCGCAAGCGGTCTTGATGAGACCGAAGCGCTCCAAATGGTCATTGTATTCGATGAGCTCGCGGATATCGTGCTCGCGGGTGAGCAGTATCATTAGGTCGTTACTATTGACGACAGTGTTAGCGGGCGCGCGGGGCGCGGGAATATCCATAGCCATAAGGGGCTGTGGATTGGGGCGGCGGGGGCCCCATGCGTTCTGCGATGAACGCACGGGTTGCGGTTGCACCACGCGGGGTGCGGAGGGGCCGGCGGCGGCCGGGAGCTGGCGCGGGACCGGCAGCGCGGGAAATTCCCCTGACGCCAGCGGGGGTTGCGCTTTGATGGCTGAGGCGGGGGGCGCCGCCCGGGGGGCCGCCTGCCTCTGTGTACGTGGCCGCGTGGTACGCGGGGCCTTGGGGCAACCGCGATAATTCGCGGGATGCCCCTCCTCCCCGCATAACACGCAGCTCGGGGGGACGACGGAGTCACGCTCGCGCGTGCACTCCCGTGTGGGGTGGTCCTCTCGGCACTTTACGCACCGCGGACGAGAATGACAGTTACGGGCAGCGTGCCCGTACAGCTGGCAGTTGTGGCACTGCGCAGGCTGGTGGTTTTTGTGTGGGGGCTCCACGTTAATCCCGGAGAGCCCGCACACCGTCTCTAGCTGGAAGATGGCCTTTCCCTCGGGGGAAAGGTCCAATATGGCCACTACCATTTGTAGTGGCCGCTTATCTTTACTGTACATCCGGTGTACTTCCCGGATGGGATAACTTTGCTCCTTGAGCGAGGAGCACACCTCCGACGGGTCGAGCTCCACCGGAATGCGGCGGATGACCACTCGGAGGACGCGCTCCTCCGCGAGCGAATACGTATAAAATTGCAGACCTTTCTGCCGGAGGAGGGTGGTTAGTTTACGGTGAGTTTCCGAAGAACTCACCGAAATAGAAATCCCGTTGACTATGTTTCTAGCCTTGTGGTAGTCGAGTTTGAGTCTGCGCATCTCATTGCAGACTCCCATCCAGGCTGCCTTGTCCCGGATTATGATTGGAGGTGGGGCACGCTCTTTTTTCCCGCCGGCGGGCGCGGGGAGCTGGGAGGACGCGGGGGCGGCGGCGCCCCTGACTACTGCCTTAGCTATTACCTTAGGCGCCGGTTGAGCAGTCGGACTGCTACGCGCCGTTCGCTTACGCGACGCCACGACGGTGAAGCCGTCGTTCTCGGTATCCATCTCCGGAGATGGATCCGGACTCGCGAGCGAGTCTTGTTCGACCGGAAGGACCGAAAACGAATTTTTCGTCTTTAACGCGGTTTCCGTGGATCGCGCGGGACGGACGTACGGGCTATTTTTGGTAACCCTAGATTGTGATCGCGAATTACGCGGCCCTCGCCTGACGGAGGCGGGGCTTGACCCGCGCGATTGGCTAGTCGGGACAGGGGGCGTGGCCGTAGACGTGGCCACGGCCCCGGATGACGCGGCGGACGGACGCGCAGCGCTGCGCGTGAGACGTTTGGGCGCGGCGCCGACTGGCGCGGCGCCAGTCGGTATAACGGTCGCGGCCGTGACGTCATCGGCCGCCTTGCTACCTGAAGCGGCCGCCTCGCTACCTGAAACGGCCTCATGACGGGTCGCGGTCGCAGCGGTGCGACGCACGCAGGCGTTCTCAGGTAGATTACGGTATTCCTCGTCTAGAGAGGGACACCGTAATACGACGAAATTTTGATAGCGCTGGTATTGAAATTCCAGCGCTTTCATCCTGGCTTGCAACTTGCCTATGCAAGTGGCCAGGTCGGTAACGTTATTTGCCATGACGGCAGAAGAGGGAGGACAATGGGACATTTTTATTTTATTTTAAATTAAAGGCCTCCCTGCCTTAGGGGCAGGGGGGTGCGCCAAAAACTTAAAAAGACTATCGGAGTCGGCAAGAGACCTGTGGTCAAGGTGCAAAGACACACAGGAAGGACCTATCAACCCTAAGGAGCCCTAACAAGCCCGGGGCCGAGGACGCAGACCGGTAATTAAACCGGGCTAGGCCCAAACAGGTTCCCGGGGATGGAGTGTGCAGGATCGGAAGGTTTGGCAGGAGACACCAGGGGCAAGACTATGCGATAACCGCAAAGGCCTAGATTCCCAGGCCCGTCCGAGTCTGGCTGTTTGCCTCTGAAGGAGACAACCAGCGGGCTGCTCGGGTCACGCCCCGCTCACTTTAGTTAGCACCGTCAGGTATCCAGTGAGCGACCACAAAACCGTGGATTTATAAAAAACAAGCAAGTCGCACCGAAAAGTGCGGTTTACCACGCGAGCGTTAGACACCAGTTGGTTTACGTCGTTATTGCAACAGTATATTCGAAATAAATTCCAAATATAAGATCGCAACAATTAAGTCACGTGATGGTCGAGAGCACAAACGGAGCGACACGTCCGTTCGCGATCAAGACCAAATCGGAACTCTAGGGTCCCAGGTTTTTTTTTTTTTTTTTTTTTTTTTTTTTTTTTTTTTTTTTTTTTTTTTTTTTTTTTTTTTGAACTGACTACACTGTTAGCCTTAGGGGCCCTAAAGCCGCTGCGGCTTTTACAGCTTCACCGGACTTGGGGGCGAGCGCAGAGGGCACTCAGCCGCGAAAGTTTTGTGGACGACTCGCACGAGGGTGCCAAAGTGGCCGGACCTCGGCTCGGGCGGTCGTCGCGTTCGCAAATAGGTCGCGATCTATTCGAATCCCTACACCTACGATTCGAGCTAACTAAATATACACATAGGCACGTTCCCTTCCTCCTGGGAGGAAGGAAGGAACCGTGCGTATGTGTATTCAATAATCGGAATGTTTCTACACTAACTAGCGCTAACTAACTAGCGTAAAAAAAGAAAAAAAAAGGTCCCTCACAGAACCTATGTACCTGTGTGGTGTGCACGTGTGTATGTTCATACGTGTGTAGTGTTGTATGTAGGTAGCTAAGTGATGCACGTACAGTGTCACTTGTATCGCGCGGGCGGTTGCCTGACCCAAGGGTTTCACACCGAGGAACGGACCTAGGCTTGGGTTACCGCTAGAGAGGGTGGACGTGACGGGTGTGCTGGAGCGAAATTGACCGCCCGCCCTCTGCGGAGAGAACGGTGGTTACGCGGGCGTGGGCGCTGGCACGCTCTGTTTGGAGAGACGGATGTGTAATATTTATTCGAATTTTCGATGTGATCGTCGGGATCAATAAAAATATTGCGCGGCCGGCGTTTGCACCGGATGTCCGTGGGTGCCGGAACATAAGTGGCGGCTGTTTTTATTAACGGATTCGCGTGGTTCGACGCGGTGTCGAAATACGAACGGGAGAGCTGTTTAACGTAGGCATGTATCGAAGGAAGCTCCATATCTCTATGGAGATCTACGCTTCGAACATACCACGGGGCCCCGGTGAGACGATAGAGGAACCTATTCTGTATCGATTGTAACCGTTTGAAACTCGACTCGGACATATGTGCGAACACGGCGCAACTGTATGTCAAAATTGGTCGAATACACGTCTTGTAGAGCGTGAGCTTATGTCGCGTGGACATTTTACTCACCGAACACAACAGAGGATGCAACCGGCCCAGGACCCACGCGGCCCTGTTCCTAACCTTACGGATGTGGGGTCTAAAAGAGAGCCTACTATCTAGGGTTACCCCTAGATATTTGGTCTCTCTTACATACGGAATCGGATTATCGTAGAGCTTAACAGGTTTAAGCTTCCACGGTATCTGTGACGAATCCGCATCGAAGAGCATCGCGGCGCTCTTCGAGGGATTAACGGCTATACGCCACTCGTTAAACCACTTCCCGAGAGTGGTCACGGAGCGTTGGACTTTGTGTCTGAGGTGGGATCTATTCCTATCTGAGGCATATAAGACTGTATCGTCAGCGTATAGCCCTACTTCGACCTCCGGGAGTCGAGGTAGGTCACTGACGTACAGGTTAAATAGGCTAGGAGCCAGGATCGAACCTTGGGGAACGCCTGAGCGTATTGGACGGGGCGTGGACAATTCACCTTCCACTCTATAGCGAAAGGTGCGATCTGTTAGATAGTCGCGAATTATTTTAATTAGCCTATCGGGGACTTCAAAGTGATACAACTTGTAGATCAATCCCTCGTGCCAGACCTTATCGAAGGCCTTGGCAACGTCGAAAAAGACCGCAAGTGTACGGCGGGGTTTATATAATTCAGCAAAATTAAATGCAACGTGCTCCGTGAGGCGGTGCACTTGATGAGTGCAAGAATATCTAGCACGGAAACCGAATTGCTCAGGCGGATAGAGGTCTTTCTCCTCTATTACTGACTTGAGACGGTTCAGAAGGATCCGCTCGTACATTTTCCCTAAAGTATTTAGGAGACTGATCGGGCGATAGCTGTCGGGAAGCGACGCGCTCTTGCCGGGCTTACGGATACCTATGACTATGGCCTTTTTCCAGGCGGCTGGAAAATGGCAGTGGGCTATGGCTACATTGAAGATGCAGACCAAAAGAGCTATGAGGCGATCGGGAAGAAGTCTAAGTACTTCATTCCTGATCCCGTCGGGACCTGGTGCTTTTCTAAGCTTAAGGCTTTTTATAATGGAAAGAACCTCCTCAGACGTGACTGGGGACAGGGAGTCTGTCGCGGGGAGCTTATCCAGCTCCCGCACGCATCCATCGATACCCTCGACCCGGTCGGTATTTGCATCGACACTGTTCGGAGAGCACTGGCTCTCCAAACAAGTGGCGAGGCACTCCGCCTTGTCGCTGCTATCGAAGGCGAGCGGTATACCGGGACCCCTCTCGAGGGGGGGCATAAGATAAGAAGCCTCTATTTTGAGGCTGTGAGCTAATTTCCAGTAAGCCAGATGCGACGGCCTTAGCCCTTCGACGAGGGCGTCCCATCTGTGACTTCTGAGTTCTAATATACGGGCTCTAACCGATCTTTGAAGTGCGCGTAAACGTGCGCGGTTTTCCTCGGTCGGATAGTGGTCGTGGGCACGAGTCGCCGCGTTCTTTTCCGTCAACAACGCCCGCACGTCGGCAGGGAGTACGAAGCGGCGATCGCTCGCCTCTTCGACCTCTCTCGAGGCCTCTCCGATGCCGGCCTGCAGGTGGTCGACCAGGGAATCGATCGCGAGATCTACGTCCGCAACGGACCCCAATACGTCCGGGATCCTATCTAAGCTGGACGAGGACGGCCTGTCCGCAAGATAATGTTTTAGCTTGGCATAGTCAACCACTTGGACCGAAGGAGGGCTAGAGTCGTCTGGTTGACCTAGCTGCATGATGACCGGACGGTGGTCGGAGTCGAGCTCGTGTACGACCCGAATGAGTCGTAACCGAAGCGCGATACCTTTAATGAGAGCTACATCAAGCACTGTCGGCATACAGTTGTCTTGAAAGTGGGTGGGAGTGGGTGGCGCTATGACATCAAAGTTTAGCACGTTCGTTAGCTCTTCGAGTTTAACCCCATTACTGGAGTCTCTCCAATTGCCAAACGAAGTGTGTCCACAATTGAGGTCACCCGCTATAATGACCGATTCACCGAGCGAAAGTAGCTTTTCTAGGTCAGACCTGAGAGGCTCTTTCCTCGGCGAGAGATAAACTGAGACTAACGTTATGGACGGGTGGTCGGTCATTCCTAGTCTACACACGGATACTTCCATATTGGTAAGTATCGGAGGATCTACCGGCGTACAATATAACGATCGTTTGTAATAAATGAGAGTGCCGCCCCCGCGGCCGGCCCGGTCATTTCTTACAATATTGTAGTTCGCGATTTTTGGATCACGTTTAGCACGCTTTAAGAGCGTCTCCTGCACTAAAAGAACATCTACTTGGTGATCTTTAAGAAAGGTCGCGACGAGATCACGCTGCGGATATAGGTTCCGTGCGTTAAAAAACGAAAGATTTAACGCTTTCGGTTTAAACTTTGCCATTGAAAGGCCCTAAGTTATTATTACACGCCTCACGGTCGAGACGTTGTAGTGTCTCTGAGAGGCGGGGGAACGCGCAAGCGGTCTTGATGAGACCGAAGCGCTCCAGATGGTCATTGTAGTCAATGAGCTCGCGGATATCGTGCTCGCGAAGGAGCAGTATCATTAAGTCGTTACTATTAACGACAGCGTTAGCGGGCGCGCGGGGCGCGGGAATATCCATAGCCATAAGGGGCTGTGGATTGGGGCGACGGGGGCCCCATGCGTTCTGCGATGAACGCACGGGTTGCGGTTGCACCGCGCGGGGTGCGGAGAGGCCGGCGGTGGCCGGGGACTGGCGCGGGACCGGCAGCGCGGGAAATTTCCCTGACGCCAGCGGGGGTTGCGCTTTGATGGCTGAGGTGGGGGGCGCCGCCCGGGGGGCCGCCTGCCTCTGCGTGCGTGGCCGCGTGGTACGCGGGGCCTTGGGGCAACCGCGATAATTCGCGGGATGCCCCTCCTCCCCGCATAACACGCAGCTCGGGGGGACGACGGAGTCACGCTCGCGCGTGCACTCCCGTGTGGGGTGGTCCTCTCGGCACTTTACGCACCGCGGACGAGAATGACAGTTACGGGCAGCGTGCCCGTACAGCTGGCAGTTGTGGCACTGCGCAGGCTGGTGGTTTTTGTGTGGGGGCTCCACGTTAATCCCGGAGAGCCCGCACACCGTCTCTAGCTGGAAGATGGCCTTTCCCTCGGGGGAAAGGTCCAATATGGCCACTACCATTTGTAGTGGCCGCTTATCTTTACTGTACATCCGGTGTACTTCCCGGATGGGATAACTTTGCTCCTTGAGCGAGGAGCACACCTCCGACGGGTCGAGCTCCACCGGAATGCGGCGGATGACCACTCGGAGGACGCGCTCCTCCGCGAGCGAATACGTATAAAATTGCAGACCTTTCTGCCGGAGGAGGGTGGTTAGTTTACGGTGAGTTTCCGAAGAACTCACCGAAATAGAAATCCCGTTGACTATGTTTCTAGCCTTGTGGTAGTCGAGTTTGAGTCTGCGCATCTCATTGCAGACTCCCATCCAGGCTGCCTTGTCCCGGATTATGATTGGAGGTGGGGCACGCTCTTTTTTCCCGCCGGCGGGCGCGGGGAGCTGGGAGGACGCGGGGGCGGCGGCGCCCCTGACTACTGCCTTAGCTATTACCTTAGGCGCCGGTTGAGCAGTCGGACTGCTACGCGCCGTTCGCTTACGCGACGCCACGACGGTGAAGCCGTCGTTCTCGGTATCCATCTCCGGAGATGGATCCGGATTCGCGGGCGAGTCTTGTTCGACCGGAAGGGCCGAAAACGAATTTTTCGTCTTTAACGCGGTTTCCGTGGATCGCGCGGGACGGACGTACGGACTATTTTTGGTAACCCTAGATAGGGTCCCAGGACCCTCAGACGGTTTTTATACCTGCACCGTGGCTTGGGAGCGAGCGCTTAAGGCCCTTAAACGCGAAAGCGTGGCAACATGCTCAAGGGTGCCAAATTAGTCGAATCTCGGCTTGGGCTTTTGCCAAAAAAAAAACAACTCAAACTATAGTACTGCTAATCTTAACCATTAGAAAACAAAGATTTAATGTTTTTTGTTGTATATTTTTCATATTATATTTAAAAATATATAATGAAAAATATAAAGAAAGGCAGACGTTTATCGTTTAAGATTACTTTTTTGAACCTACTTAAAAAAAAGGAGGAGGTTCTCAATTCAAATGTATATTTTTTTCATCCATAACTTCTTTGTTTATGAACCTATTTGGATGATTCTTTTTTCTATGACCTGAAGGTTGGTTTCATTTTAATTTCATTGGATCGAAATTGCGACTTCAAAGATACACCAGGGATTAAATAAAAATAACAATAATAATAAAAATGAGTAACACTTTGCAGTCTCCATATCTCGCCGTGTTCCATACAGACCGCAACCAAATAATTAATTTTATATATTTTAATTGAACTATCACCACAGAGGCATCGTGGTCATATTGATGTAAACAAAAACATATTATATAATATTATTATGGTATGCTCATCTGTCAACTTCAAACCACCCTTTCAATAGGGTGGCTTTTATAAAACTTTTACGCAAATTGGTAAAGGGTGTTATGGAAAATTTGAACGAAATATAAAATTATCGAAGTTTCTACCTCAATATATAGGATTTTTAATAAAAAAAGATAATGTTTTTGTTTTTGTTTGTTTGTACAAACTTATCTTTGAAATTATTAATCAGATTTGAAAAATTATTCTTTTATTTTATAACCTATTTATTGAGGAAGGTTATAGGCTATATAACTTCACGCTATAGCTCTAAGCAGCAGAGCAGTAACCATGAACGTCAAGTAATCTGGTAATCTGTAGGCAATAACGGGAAGTAATAGCAACGATAGGCACTATACGGGTACGATAGCAGCAACACAGCGCAGTGGAGAGTTAGCCGAATAACGTTAACATGGATGAAATCGTGAAGTACTACTAGTAAGTATTGTGTAAACGATTTCAAACAAGTTATATTAATAAAAAGGAAACAAAAAACCCGACTGTAACAAAATCACTTTTTTTTCTTTCTATTTTGGATTTTTATTAGAATCCCAGACGTCGTACTTAAATATTATATAACCTATGTTGCACCCACAAATAAGACGAATCTAATGACACCTCGTATGCTAAAATCCAACAAGCTCTCTAGGCTACAGAATGTGACAAAGAAATAGACATACACACATTCGAAAAACATAACCATCCTTTTCGTAGTCGGGTAAAATAAAGGAAATTCTCTGTTCGATTTTTTTTTTTATGAATGGTCATACATAACTTTTTTTTTATGAACCGATTTGAATTCTTTTTTTTTTTTGAAATGGTTTGTTCCGTTATAATTTCATTATCATTGGACATTCGACTTCGAAGATATACGAGGAAACTCCCGAAAATAATTGAAGTTGACTTGAAATTTTATGTTAGAAGACATGACAATCTATTGCGTATTCATTGGAATTTCGCATCAGAAATTGAATATCTGCTAAAGATCTATCATTAAAATATATACTAGTTTACCACTTAAATAATATCACAAATAATTTTGAACAAAAAAGGAAACAAACTTCTTTGGTGTATCTTTGAAATCGCAATTTCGGTCCAATGAAATTAAAATGAGACCAACCTTTAGGCATCCCATTTTCAACAAAAAAAGAATTATCCAAATAGGTTCATAAACAAAGAAGTTATGGATGAAAAAAATATACATATGAATTGAGAACCTCCTCCTTTTTTTTAAGTAGGTTCAAAAAAGTAATCTTAAACGATAAACGTCTACCTTTTTTTACAGTGAATAAGTTTACAACATAATGATATTGGTAATAAAAAAGCATATTTCTTTATTTTTTAATTATTTATATGTTTAGCGTTTGGTCTCAACCGAGCCTGATGTTAAAGTGGCCCAAGATGGTATCAGACTCAGACCTTCCAGGAATGATTCTCAAGTGCAGCTGCCGGAAAAACTTGAGGGTGGTAGCGGCCAGACGGACATTCTAAAATGCTCTACTAACAAATCTAAATAAAATATTAAACAATAATTAAAATTTATTTTCAATGTTACAACAAAAAACAAAATTGTTAAAAAAACGTCCAAAATTCAGAATGACCGTGCGAAACTTTTCATCACAAATTGCGTAACATTTAATGAAAGTTTTAAACCGGCCGTGTAATTTTCGTCGCCTTTCATCTGGCAACACTGTATCGCGCGGTGACTCGCCGAAACTGGCGAGTAATAATTAAATATTTTCATAACACGCCCGCAGTCGGGCACGGGCTTATAAATCACGGCGGTTGGTTTGTTTCCATTGTTGTGAAGTTCCGGCACGATATCCTGGAAAATAAAGCGATATAATGCATACAATATAACATTGTTCTAAGTTTTGTAACGAAGTTACTAAACGCAAGATGGGAGCTAATTTGAAAAAAGTGACTGACCCAAACGACACTATATAAAAAACAAACACGTAGGTACATAATATATAGGATTTTTCTAACCCAATAAGTGTCATGGATATGGTTCAAGTATATTCAAAACTGAATGTGTGGCGTTCATACTTTTCAAGTACAAGCTTTTTACTTATTAAGTTTTCATAAAATATTTGTTGTATAAAAAGGTTGTTTGGTGACCCCGAAGATTGGGAACCCATCGTCACCACTGTGGAGGCTTAAATGTATTTAAATGTACTGAGTAAATTTATAATTTGTAAATATTTTTTATAATAATAACTAAAAATAGAATTTTACCTAAACCTAAATCTAAATCCATACCTAAACCCAAACCTAAACCCAAACCTAAACCTAAACCTAAACCCAAACCTAAATCTAAACCTAAGCCCATATCTAAACTCAAACTAATACCAAAATCGATATCTAAACCTACATAAGGTACGCCAACTGGTTTGTTGATTTATTGATATTGATATACCTACCCATTATAAATTATCTGGATTATAAAGTTTTGCTAAGAGTGAATTCTTAAATTGTGTTATCTCACATGTGGTGATCCTGACTTGATTTGAACACGCAACGTTCTGACTTTTTGACAAACTTCATACCAATTTTAATGAATGCAGGTAAAGAGATACATTGGACCATGAAGAAGGACTTAGACTACCTTATGTAAGCTCAATGAAAGGAATGACGGAATGAAAGTTCTTATGAAGAACCCATATTGTCTCAAATTAAGGAGATAAAAATTCATATTTAAGCTTTTGGTTAGAAATAAAAGGGGTTTCACGTTTTTCAAAAATCCTTCTTGCAAGCCGGTACAATAAATGGTGATTTTATTTATTTATACTTTTTCCCATCTCTCAGGCAGCATTTGAATCCCACGTCTGAAGAACTCCTTGTCTTTTGAGGCTATCCACGAATCAACCCAATTTTTTGTATCCTCATATGATGTGAACCGCTGCGCCGTCAGAGCATGTGCCATGGACCGGAACAGGTGATAATCGGACGGTGCAATATCTGGTGAATACGGCGGGTGGGGTAACACTTCCCAATCAAGTGTTTCCAAGTACTTTTTCACGGGAGCCGCAACATGTGGACGAGCATTGTCATGCAGAAGAATATTTTTTTCGTGTCTAGAATAGTATTGAGGGCGTTTTTCCTTCAGAGCTCGGCTCAATCTCATCAATTGCGTTCGATAGAGGGCTCCAGTAATTGTTTCGGTCGGATTAAGCAACTCATAATACACTACACCTAGCTGATCCCACCAAATTATTTCCACAAAATAAATTTCAACTTATAAAAATTATATTTTACCAATATAAAATCAATGATATTAATAATAGGTTATGTTGTTCTTGAATGTCCAAACTATTTTTTAAGCCGATTATCATCTGCGAAAGCTAACCGAAACTCCGTGCCGCGCCATCTACAATAAAACGGCGGAAACTTATTTGTACACCTTTATAATATTTTTTGAAGTTTTATTGGGTCGGTTAATGTATTGGATTCATATGGGCATGTAATTACAATACCATACACTCAATGAAAAACCATCTTATGATTTTCTTTTGGTCTATCGTGTTCCGAGATCAGCCGGTGTATATGCAGTAATATAGCGGGTTGTAGGGATGACGTCTACCATACACATAGTGACAAATACATCTACGATTTTCTTTTGGTTTGTCGTGTTCCGAGATCAATCTGTGTATATCCAATAATACGCAGACGAAGTCGCGGGAACCAGCTAGTTCTAAATAGAAGGAAAAAAGAACATTAACACATAATTTAAAATCAATATTTAACACATACAATAATAACAACATACAAATAGTATAAAGTCAC
Organism: Saturnia japonica; assembly: GCA_033032175.1. NCBI lineage: Eukaryota > Metazoa > Arthropoda > Insecta > Lepidoptera > Saturniidae > Saturnia > Saturnia japonica. Next base: position 6,338,814 of record CM065331.1, read on the forward strand.
TACTATCCGCGTCTGTTCGGTTGTCAGTTTCTTTTAAACCTCTTATCGGATTTTTTTATAACACATTTCTCCACTAATGGTTTCAAAGGTGCTCATGAGCGTAACAGCACTGGCACAGGCAGTATTAGAAGTCCTTAAAACTGACACCCTAAAACACCTAGCTAAAGGAGTTGAAATTTATTGAAGTATTATATCAATCAAACCATTCAAGTTACATAGTAGGTTAAATTTATCATTAATTATACTTGCAAGACAGTCCTCCAACTAGGTTTAGCGTGATACCACGTTGAGCCACATTACCACTTAACATCAGGTGAGATTTTAGCCAAAAGCAACAAACTGATCTGAACGATTTTTATTATTAAATAAAATTAATAATTTAAACAAATAAATGTGTACACATCACTAATGTTTCACAGTAAGCTTGCAGAACTGTATTTCCATTCGACATGTGTTCAACTTGTTCAATTTACAAGTCGAAAAATATTTAGGTGTTACTCGGTCAGCCCCATCGAATTTACAGATAATATGGTGTGATATTTATACATATTTTAAAGAATTAATTTACAAAACGTTTTTTATAATTTGAATACCTTTTTTTAAGTTTTTGATTTTATTGTTAGTTCTCAGTCCCTATAGAAAATTACAATCATTTGTAACCAAGATTCTTGCTCGGGCCAACCACCACTCCCACACCGGGTGGGACTTCTGAAGATAAAGTGGACTGTATATTTTTAAACTAGCTGGAAGTAGATACCACACAAAATAACCGCCAAATATGGTATACAATAACCGGGATGAAGGCTCACTTACCTTTCTACCGAGGTTGCCGCCGATGATGTTTATTCGAGAGATCCAGGTTCCAAATACATTGCATTGCATTCCAAATACTACACTTCCGAAACTTTAAAAAACTGTGTCGTTAGACTTTAGCCGCCGCACCGGTATCTGTCCGAGTCCCACGCACAAGTGATAAGTCATCTCCGATTTCAAATTGCAGGAGAAATTAAAACAAAAATTGCATACCCCCAACCAATTTATGAGCCCGAACACATATATTTATTTATTTATTCATCTATGAATGTCATATTATTACAAAACGATATCCAAATTCCTTAGCCATGTCGATTCTTATAGTTTAAACAAAGTTGTATTGAAATATCTTGTTTAAAAATCTACAATGTACAATGGAACCATGCTCTGGCATAAGGGGTAAATTCATAATAAACGACAATTTTCCTTGTAAAATAGGCTTTAGAGCTACGCGTGTGTACCCACACTTAAACAAGACAATGGTCTTTATGGCACGTTTTTCGTATCCTTTAAAATCCATACCAGTTACGCATCCTATAATGACATTACCATGATTATTCCAATGAAAAATCGTCTGTTCGTTGTAGCAATAAAATTTTGTGAAAGTCGTTATTTAGGAGATCGATTTTTGTTTTAATAATTGTGTGGCTTTCTTTATAGCAGGGCAAAAAGTGACAGCCATTGGCGTAGCTAGGATTATAACCAAAGGGAACACTAACGTTAAATAATTTTTAAGTGACTTCAAAACAGGAGGAGGTTATAAAATCGAATATATATTTTCTATGGATGTTTAGCAATAACTTCTTTGTTTATGAACTGCTTTGGATGATTATTTCTTCGTTGGAAAGGGGATACCTCAAGCCGGGTGGGTCCTACTTTAATTTCATTGGCATTGCTCCTTTAACTTCGAAGATACACCGGGGAACATCTCAAAACTATTTAAGTTGGTTTTCTTTTTTTTGAAATTTGTTAAAAGCATAGTAATAAAATTCTTAACATTACATTTTCATAAATTCTCAACCGATTTTAATATGATTTTGTAGACGGGAATCCTACGTCATTCCATAATTGATAGACTATAAGAATCAACAACAATTATTCATTTTGATATCATAAGAAAAATAGTAGGTAAAGACTTTGATGAAATTTTGTGCACGAGGAGTGAAATATGTAATTTCTTAATTGATGAAAATGAAATAAAAGGGCTGTGTGCTGTCTTAACATCACTTAACATAAATCAAAATTACCGTGAAAAGTGAAAAGTTTACCCACAGACTGCAAACTATGATTTATCTTCAGGTTCAGCCCTATATTAATTTTAATATTGTTAAATGAAATGAACTAAATTCAAATTAATGTAGTAGTATTCAAGTGATGCGTGTTCAAACACTAATTATTTTTTATCTGTTTATAATATCTGAACCATGTTAACCTTTGTAAATTAATTACGTATCTCTGTGATAAGTCTATAAATAACTTGACAGCAGTACACAAGTGTGCATTCGATATTTTATTGTGTTGCGACCGCAATATTAGATATGTCGAAATTTGTGATTCTATTAATTGTTTTCATCGGTGCTATTTGTAGTGCTGAAGGTAATAAGTTATTTTTATATTATTTGGAATTAACTTATTATCAGATATTTTTACTTAGAATATTATAGTTCGAAACATATTATTTAACAAAGATGTTTTGTGTGATGATACCACATCTCTCTTATATATTCATCAAAACTAATGATTCGAACATCATTTTAAAGCTTGACAAACGGTTGAAAACGAATTTTGTCGCTTAATTTTTTTAATCAAAAAATATATTTACTTAACAATGAAAGCGGTTGTATTGTTTATATCCTATAACGCGCAGAATATTTGCACGGGTCTGATATTGTAACTGAGTGTTGTAGTGATGATCTAATATTATTTGTGGATGCTTATGTCCAGTAGTGTACTAATAGACGTTGATCGTGTTTTTTTAATGACACATACAAGGGTTCGAAGGCAATGGACCTTCTATATCAACCTCAATGTAGAAGTGTGTGCATTCGTTTGAGAGCACAGAAGCTGTTGATAGAAACTGGACGGTATTCCTTGCGCCTCTTGATACTTATGTCCTACTGTTGGGAATAATGTTACATAATCAACATAAATGATTGTACAGTAAATGCACCGAAAAAACGGAGGATAGATTATTTAGTAAAATTTCTATCAGGCTGCGTTCGCTTATGACTGGTTCATGGCGTCTGCTTATTGTATGCATGTCTGTATTTCCGAAAACTATTAAATGTGATTTCTTCCTTTCTTTTAACTTCTGTAAAATCCCAGGCATATACAATATTTACTACAAGACTTCATTTGTATATTGTATAATAACGCATATTTTCTAAATGTAAAAGTTGATGTGCGATTTTTATTGACCTCGCCTCATTTAAATGAAATTTGGGAATATTTTGCCGGACCCGTCCGGCCTCTCCCTTTTTGAGTTCCGCAAACTGTCCTCCCTCCTCTACCGAGCGCCAACCTTTAGTAGATTTGTGTTTAAAGATATTATTACATATTTATTCATCGGCTTTCTTAGTAAATTTATCAAATACTAAAATATTATATATACATTCCATAGATTTTGAAATAACTTTATCGATGGAATTATTTTCAGTTCCCAAGAAGTTTGAGCTACCTTCTGGTAAGGAATGTGCAGTGGGTAGCACTTGGCAAACCCGATGCAACAATTGCAGTTGCACTAATTTGGGATTGGCATTGTGCACTCGTCCAGTGTGTGTGGGAGACGATCCTGGTATGTTCTTTCTTCTAGGCATATTATATTAATAATCAATTTCTTTATAAAGGTGGTAAAGCATTTTGAAATAATATAATCAATCAATCATCGCTAAATTCTGATTTAAGCCTATAACAGGATTCGGTGACATTGTTGTAAGCTGCTTTGAGTGAACTGTCATCGAAATCCTTATTTACACGACATTTTATCCAATTACGATACTTCTTCTTCTGACTAACAGCGTCAGCGCATTCGTGACTGAACCAAGAGTATCCATTATAGCGATTACCAACTATTTAGGATGAAATATGAAATAAAGTTTCATTCGGAGTTCTATAACGTCGGCAATCTGCCGCACTGTCGCCAAGAGATAAACGCAAAATAGTCTCGCATTCAATTCCATTCTGCTCACGATATAGCCAAACCTTACGTTTAAACTTGATATGAAGTGAAGGAGCAACAAATGATGTTGAGGTCGCTACTAAGAAGGGATCTGAGGTACCCAAAGGAACATTTATTAATACTTTATACCCAATCGGATGGCTCATAAACAAAAGGTCCAGTAGATTTTAGGCTGGATTACCAACTAAATTTGGTCGTGTAACCTTACAGTTTAATGAGAGATGTGGCATGATCGACGATCAAACCTCTAACAACTTAAACCCTCATCAACAATTAGTCGTGCTAAATCTCAATCTATAACTAAAAATGTGCATGCTACAAAAAAAACTTCTAATATTCCTGGGCATTTGGCTATTTAAATCGAATCAACGCATATAATAAACACTGAATTAGTGACAGCTTTATGTAGGTAAGTAAACACTTTCCATCAATTATATTATAAAATGCTTTTCTTACAATATCATTGCTTCTCACTGCTCCAGTACCTACTACTTTTTATAGAAAATTTCGAAACTCCGTTGACAACGTCCTCAGAGTTTTCATCAAAATACTCTTATACTTTTGCGATCAGCGTGTCTCTCATAATTTTAGACTATATAGCTTACGTGTGACTAAAGATAGCAGAAACTTAGTAGTTATTATTAACGACTAACACCCGCAGGAAGCAATAGCGAGCGAAACAAAAACGCACGAAGCGAAATTATATTTCAATGATTTTTAATGCAATATTCCATAAAATATTAGGTATTTATTAAAACTTCCTTCCGGGTGCATCCTACCAAGCCCTTAACAACGTCTTACTAGAGGGCTCTGCGCGTAACTGGTTACGTCCATGTCTGAATTGCTTTTACAACATGATGATGATAGGAAAAGTGCTGAGACGGATGTCCATTACACAATGTAGGCTTACAAAATATCCAAGAATAGCAACTTATCCAGATCAGACAGAAACATAGACAAGATTTGGATACGTTCAGCATGAATAACATACGAATTACTGGGCAAAAGTTTCTATTTTATAGACTGATAATAATGATAGATGTGGTTATTTCCAGATCCGGTATGGTTATGTGCTCCGGACACGAGGTGGATCAGTGAATGCAATACTTGCTGGTGCGAAGGTGGAAAAGCCACGTGTACAAAGACGGAATGCGCCAGTAAGTCTTAACATAAATGTTAAATCTTAACCGAAAGCTCACTCATTGCAAGGATATGAAATCACTTCGATCGACGGTACCACTGAGTCGTCATTGCTTCGTTGATAATGATGACGATGGTTATCAAGTTGAAAATGCTAAAGTAAATGCCTGAACACATGCCATTGACTACGTCAGTTTGTACTTAAACGCATATGTAGAAGTATATATTTCTGTTTTTTTTTGCTACATTATGGTAATACAAAAGTATTTTTCAAAATGTTCACTGTAAGACGATAGTTTTATGTAAGGTAACGCAGAAAAAATTGACTAGTGAAGTACCTCCACTCTACCGAAGATCGTAGCAAAAATTACATTGTGTTGTGTTCTTGCATTGAGTAGGGTTTCCAGAGCTTCTTGGCGAAATGGGTTCAAGGTCGGCAACGCGTTAGCGATACCTCTGGTGTTACGAGCATCCATGGGCTACAGTAACCATTTACCATTAAAATCTTCGTATTCCAATAAATTCGTCGGTAAAAGCCGCGGCTCGAATCAGACGACATTATATCGTTATTCCATTGCACCAAACATTCAACCATCGTGAATTAAAAGAAATATATACTTTAGGCATTTTATATCATTTTCAGAGCCCCCGCCGGAATGTTTACAACCAATTGTTGACGGAGATTGCAAAGGAAGTTTCATCAGGTAATTAAATTAAATTTAGTGTAAATTGGTGTTTTTGGCAAAATGTTGACCTCTCATGTGGTGCTATTTATTTGATTTTATAAACTTATTATTATTAATTTTAGAGTTAACTTCTTAACAATGGATTTTCTTATAGGGAGACCGTTATGGAAATTTTATGAGGAGCGAAAAAATTAATAAAGCGTTATCAAAATCGATACGATTTAAATGTTAACAAAATCGTTAAATTTTTCTGAGCAATGTATCTTGCGTACCTTTCAATTTGAAGTCATGTATGTCAGTTACTAGATACTGTAACTAGATGCGCCCGTTCTCTCAGTTTACCGCTGTATATCATTTATAATTATTCTTTAAAAACAGGAATATTTCCAATGTCTTGGAAAACAGCTAAGGTTGTACCAATATTTAAAGCTGGCTGCCCGGAGGCAATAGATAATTACAGGCCAATTTCGATTTTATCAGTTATTGCCAAATTATTTGAAATTTCACTGATTCCTGCTTTACAATCGCATACAAGACAGCAGATAGTTAATCAACAACATGGGTTTGTGGTTACGAGGTCTACTAGTACTAACTTAGTTACCTATCTAGACTACCTCACAGAAGCTATTTTAGGGCGTGAAATGCAACAGACAGGACAGACAGAGTTACTTTCGCATTTATAATATTAGTATGAATTACCCATTTCATTAAGCTGTCCTTCTCTATGGTGTCATTTATCAATTAAAATACGATTCATAACAGTAAATTACCAAACAACAGCAATATATAATAATACATTTTTGAAATGAATTGTCTATCTCTATACCTTTCTTTGTTTCTCTTTAACGGATACTTTAGCATGGTAAAAATAACTAAAGATCGATTGTTGTGATATCCTTTGTTTTCTATAATAGGGATTTTTATACTGTTAACACAAATATGAAAAGCGAATCAAAAAAAAGGTCGATATTTGAGATATCGATCTTTTAGACCTCAATTTTTTGTGAATCGATACAATCAGAGTTTGATTCGAATCGATCTTTTTCGGAATGAATTGCTATCCCTAGCAGCGGTGCGGTACTCGACTCGGTTGCATGGTTATATCTAACCGACAATATCCAACCTAGGGTGACTGACATCTTTTTAATATGATTTATCATATAGATATAAGGTCAACTCATATTGGAAATTTTAAAATTCTCTGAAACTGTAATTTTTTTTACTTTATGTAAACTTTCAATCATCATCAATTTACAAACCAGTTTCAAAGTTTCAGCCAATTCAACTGAACAGTTATTTTATAGCATTTTTATCGAACAAATGTTCGATGTGATTTTTAAAATTGATATAATTTTTTTAGTTATGAACTGATTGAAATAAAACAAACACTAAATTATAAGTGAAGCCTACCACAATATATTAGTGAAAACCGCATTCCAATCGGTTAAGCCGTTTCTGAGATTAGCGCGCACAAACGTTGGCAAACAGACAAAAAGAAAAAAAATCTAACAATTGTTTTGAGTTCTATTGCGTTTATGGCCCCCAATATAAGTTTTTCTCATATATGTTCTATGTACAGATATCGATCAGTTACGTTTTTATTATATGTATAGATATAGATAGATAGATAGATAGATTAATAGACAATTTAGATTTGTCAAGAAAGTAGCAGAAGTCTTTATAATTGCATTCCTAACTAGTATTAAGACAATATATAGTAGATTAGCTGCTACTCGTCCGCTTCGTCGGCCGTTAAAGAAGAGTATCTCTTGTCCTATTCCACGACATAATAAATTTATATCATTGAGGTATTATATACTCATTATGCATCATTACCGTTCGGAAGAAAGGTAAGGTCAAGAGTACTGAAGAGGATATTAAAGAACCGAAAGATGTTTGTCTAGATCATAGCAAGTAGAGGGACGTGGTCTCTGCCTACTCCTTACACCTACTTATTACTCCTGCTTATTACACAGATCGTGGTCACGAAACAACTAATACATTTCCGTATCTTTGTTAGCAAGTGCATTTTTTAGTTACTACCCTCAGTAGATAGATAGAGATATTTAAGCACACACGCTCACTGTATCCACGATATCATCCGCTAATCGCGTCTAGAGAGACGTAATGTATGTATCATATGTATGTATGTATGAATTTTGTACTAGTTCATAATGGTGTTACAATCCAGTCGCGTCCAGATCCCTTGAATACTGGATTTACACCGGTTGATCTTAGGACGCAAAAAAGCGTACCGCTACGACAGGATTCACAGCAAGTATGTAGTGGTCGCGATCTTATATGTATATATGAGATGAGATATTCTGGTCAATTGATAGGGTATAAGGAATTTCAATATTACATTTAGAAATAGTGAAAACAAATTGTTATCAAAAAAAATTTGTTAATTTCTGATCGATTTTGATGAACTATCCGCTTAAATTTTGTAGACAGGAAGCATACGTCATTTCATAATTAGTAGGCTCTAAGGATCGTTAAAATATATTTAGTAAAGTCTAATATGTCAATTATAATTTAATAGATTATGTGAACTGTCAATAACATGGGAAAAAACAAAATTACGGTATGTATATATATAATGACTGCTTAGTAAAACGCGTGAGGAGCCGTGAGCACACCGCTAGTTACATAATAAGAATCTTATGCACGTCTGATAGTAAACGTGTAACTTTTGAACGACTTGACCCATGACTTCGTATTCATTACATTTAATTGTTTTATCTAGGTGATGGTTCACAGTTATGTAAGGATCAGACAGGTGGAGCTGTAGTAAAACCATTAACTAATGGAAAGGGTACTACTAGCTAGCACCTATTTATAAATGACATTAAACCGAATTGAAACAATTTTTTTTCTCGTTACTGAGTGCGTTGTAAAATACTAGTTTAAAAAAAATGTGTTTTATGGGAAAATTTATCTGTTCACAGTTATGGATATAATACGATCACGAAACAGTGCGAAAGCTTTACATATAGCGGCTGTAAAGGTAACTCCAATCGTTTTAACACAGAACTTGATTGTAAGAAAACTTGCATTGGTGACTAAAATAAAGCAATAAATATTTGTAATAAATTATAATAATAAATATATTATAGTATATTTATCTTTTATTTTCCTTTCATAGTATAACGAAATCTTCTTCTTCCTATATATAAAATCGATGTTCGTTTGTTTGTATTTTCCCTATGGACTTCGAAACGGTACATCAACGCCTGGCCGTCTTTCCTAGTAAATTAAATTTACAAGCTTTAAGCCGGTCCTGTAGCTTCACATTTTTAATATATAATTTATATATATTTAAAGATAATTTAAAAATATATTCGTTACTGATTTTATTAATTTTCGAAACATCACCTACCAATGCAGCTTCGTCAACTCTGTGGTGTGAATTTTCTGCTCATCCGTCTTCCTCATTGGCCAGTATTCTGATACATATAGTAGGGCTGTTCTTACTGCCTTTTTGTATACGTTGCCCTTGACTTTAATTAGTATACGGGAGTCGCATAGAATGCCAGACAACGATCTCCATTTTAACCAGGCTGCCTGGATTATATTGTGTACTAGTTGTGTCCGTGGCTTCGCTTACGTGGACTACAGAATGACCACGCGAATGTTACTCCACCGTTTCTGGCTATTTTAAAGACAAAATTGCTTATTGTGGGTGTTCATACCATCACGCCTGTATTCCCCGACGGGTTAGGCAGAGGTGTATTAATGTACACCCACACTTCGAAGAGTATTTTTTTAGTTGCCATTCTAATAAGGCGCGAGCATATTGCCATTAATCGGACACGAAGCCAAACTCCAAGCTGCTACAGAGAATTCCATAGGAACAACCCGTTAACACTTTGCTCGACCTGGAAATCGGGAGTGTTCCTTAGAAGATAGATATGATGTTTTTATATAATTTGATGAACAATAAAATTGATTGTTCATGTTTGTTGGAACGAATTGGTCTAAGGACTACAACTAAACATATGCGTAAAACCCAGACCTTTCACGTTCGTACAACCAAGACCAATTATGCCCGTAATTCAGTGTTGATAAGATGTACACAGTTATATAATGCTAAAGCAGAAAATTTCGATATATTTTTTGACAGTAATGCAGCGTTTAGAAGAAAAGCTATTGATTTATTCAGAGTTTGATAAATATATGTGATTATTACACACACACACAACACACACACACACACACACACACACACACACATTCACGCCAGAAGCACTACATCGTTCTTTTTGATGCAAATAATATTTAATTAATAATTTCGTTGCGGTATAGAATTGTTATATCTTTATTATAATACGATTGAAACCATTTTGGCTAAGCCAATATGTCAACTTAATTATGTATGTAAGTTAGAATTTAAGAGCTGTAGATTTCTTGAAATAAATAAATAAAATAAATATATACTCCCCCAGACTTTTTTGTATGTCTTTTTAATGCCTATAACTATGTAGTACATTCATTTACTATATCTCTTATGGTTTACTCAGCATAAGCAATTTAAGCACCAGAATTGATTCACCATGACCATTTTTTTATTTGTGCGGGACCCCAATTCTTTTTCTAAAATAAAATAGCCTAAGTTACTTCCTATATCATCAGCTATCTATCAGTGAAAGTATCGTCAAAATCGGTCAAACCGTTTCGGAGATTACCCGGAACAAACAGACAGACAGACAGACAAAAATTGTAAAAATGGGCTTTTTGTTATAGGTATCGTATATTTTCATATGCATTAAGTAAAAAACTGTTATTTTGACATTACAAACAGACACTTCAATTTTATTAATTGTGTAGATGTATTTCTCCACACAGGCTTTTGGTGCAACAATAAATCCGAAATACTTGAACTCTTCGAGTCTTAAGAGGTTTTGTTCGATGGATGGACAAGGTATGACACCCATATTAGATCCCGAAAAGTCACCGTACATATATTTGGTCTTTTGTCTACCGATTCTAGATCTTGTCCTCTCCAATGCCTTCGATCTGTTATAATCATTCACGATAACATTTTTATGTTATTTTTGTAAGATAATTAAGTTTCTCCTTGATAAGAAAACTTTTTTTTTCTAAAACGCAAATCTGATGACTCTTGGTCCACACCTTTTTTTAAGTGGGTGCTTTTATAATATTAAACATTAAAAATTGCCATGAAAAAAGATGCACTTGCAAATGCAGCTATGTATTATACTATAACTAAGTGAGTCTTATTTTAGTATAACTAATAACAAAACATATCACTAAATTACATATAAATTGTTATACACTGTTGCTTATTACTATTGTAAGGTACAAAGAAATGGAACGTATTTATTTAAGAAAAGGATAGTTTATTTAAGTTTTGCAAGTATGAAAGAGTAAACGAATGAAGAGAATGACAGGAAGTGTGTAAGTGAGATAGTTTATATATATTGTAATTAGTGTAAGAGGGAAAGAGAATAAAACGAATATGGTGTCAACCAAGTCTTTTTATTTTACACTATTACAGATTATTTTTGTATTATAATAGGTCTTTACCTATGAAATTGCCGTTCTACAGTACTGGCCATTTCAAATCATAATAATTTTTGTTTGGCTAAGAATTCTAATTTCAAATTAATTTTATTTTAAAAACAAGGAATTCTTATTTCAAAAGTTGTCATTTGTTTATTGATTAGTGTTACATTTTCATCGCATTTCAAGCTTTTTTGTCATCATGGATACGTTAAAAATTCGAGTAATTATGGAATATGAGAACCGTCGTGACAGCAACGCGGCACAAGCGGCACGCAACATCAACGACGTTTACGGAGCTAACACTACAAACCAACGCACCGCCTGTTATTGGTTTGCTCGCTTCCGTTCTGGGAATTTCGCCCTGAAAAATGAACCTCGCGGTCGTCCGAAGACTTTGGTCGACAATGACGAATTAAAGGCAATTGTGGAAGCTGATGATACACAATCTACGGCTGAATTAGCAGCAGCTTTCGACGTTAGCGTCAGAACAATATTGGTCCATTTGCGTCAAATTGGCAAGATAAAAAAGCTTGACAAATGGGTGCCCCACGAACTCAATAATCGCCAGCGCGAAGTACGCGTCGAGACGTGCCTTGCACTGCTCAACAGACACACAAATGAAGGAATTTTGAACCGCATTGTTACCTGCGATGAAAAATGGATTCTGTTTGATAACCGCAAGCACTCAGCAAGTTGGTTGGATCCTGGTTCAGCACCTAAACAATGCCCTAAACGAAAACTTACCCCTAGAAAAGTGATGGTCACTGTTTGGTGGTCTAGCGCCGGTGTGATTCATCACAGCTTCTTTCCAAACGGGGTGAGCATTACTGCAGATGTGTACTGTGAAGAACTGAACACAATGGTGGAGAAACTGGCACATCTCCAACCAGCACTGGTCAATCGCTCGTTTCCGCTGCTCCTGCATGACAACGCGCGAACTCATACTGAACAGCAGACGGTCTCCAAGTTGCAAGAACTGGGGTTGGAAGTTCTCCGTCATCCGCCCTACTCACCAGACCTTTCGCCTACAGACTACTACTTTTTCCAGAATTTGGATAACTCCTTGGCGGGAAAAAAATTCAATACTCGAGAGGCAGCACAAAATGCCTTTGAAGAATTTGTTGCCTCCCGTCCAGCTGATAACTTTAAGAAGGGCATCAATAAACTGCCACTGCGCTGGCAAAGATGCATTGATTTCATGGGTTATTACTTCGATTAATACAAAAAAAAATACATGAAAAAAATTCGTTTAAATTTTTTCATACAAAACGGCAATTTCATAGGTAAATACCTAATATTTACAGAAAATTTGGGGTTGTTATTGTTTAGGTGTTTAGACAGAGGGTGAAGTTTGGGAAATAATGGACTTGATGACCTTCTCGATCCTGTGTTTTAAAGCCATCTTTAGGTTAGAATCCACTAACGGCTGTTATCAATAACCTATCTATCCTTTTTTCCGTTACTAAAGATAGACAAATATAACCTTTTGTCCTTACTTTTTTTTTCAATAACCTATCAATGGATAGTTTTTCATATCTACATAATATATATCCATATCCTATAGTTTAAATAGGTAGGAGGGAAGCCGATAATTGTCTTAAGTTAAAGATAGTACTTATTACTAATATTTTCTAATCGGGGATAGTAAACTCAGTTATGTTATTGAAAACGGCCGTATATGCTTCGTCGGAGCACTCACCGCCCGACTGATGAACCTGCCAATCGCGTCGTCGGCCACGTCGGTATAATAGACACAGGTCTCTGTGTGCCTCGAAACAGCCACGATAGCATGGGATACACTATCGTGGATCTGTAGTTTCGTCCCCTTGGTTTGGAGGATCACCACCGATTTAAAGGTCAATCCCTGGAACTCATGAATCGTCAGGACGCGCGACCCTTCCCCATTCCCGAAGCCCATATTAATTAGGTTTTTTTTTTCTACCTGAGTATGCACCAGGTAGAGAGTGTTGGGGGAGGTTTGGGGGTATTTGCGCGCCTGAGTAATCCTCGATTCTCAGGGATCTCACTATCAGTTTTGACACGTATATACCGTCGAAGACCTAACTGAACCAGGCCAGGCATAGGCCACATCCATCGGGTTCCTGTGGGTGCAGAGAAGTTGTTTGGTAATTTCGGTGACTGCAGTTGGTCGGCAGTAGGCCATCTCGAAGAGGTTCTCCCGGTCTATGTAAAGCAACTGGTTGAAGACGCCAATGAGGAGGATTTTGCTTACTCCCCCCAGCCGGGCGGCAGTGAGAATTGCCCCGAAATGGGTCATAAGAGCCTCATCTACGATTAAACGCGGACATTTCTCGGAGGACCATTCACGAGGATTGAGGCCATGGTACGCGCTCTCTTCTCGGCTTTGCTGCCGTGCTTCTGCACCAGTTTTGCCTGAAGATCCTTTGCCGCCTCAGTTGTGGTGGTTGCACCTGCGTCCCTCTCCACATCGAAGTTCTTCACCAGCCATGTTGTCTTCCTGCAGCCCGGGCCCCGTTGGTCCACTCAATCGTGAGCATTGCTCCAGTGCTACCTTCCGCTGTAGGACTGAAGATCTTAATATCCTTCAGATAAGACAACTTTTATATTGATATAGCTGAAGCATAGAGCTATATTGGTTTTTTTTTGTATATCAACCACAACATTAGGCATGTCGAAATTTGTTATTTTATTAGATGTTTTCGTCGTATCTGTTGTGCTATGGGTCAATTTAACTTTTTTAGGAACATTTTTTAATTTTTTACAAACTTAAGAAAAGGGATGGTTCTCAATGAAATGTATTTCTTTGCATGGAAGATAAGCCATAACTTCTTTGTTTATTAACCGATTTTAAATTATTGTTTTTTTTTTTTGTTAGAAAGGGGATACATCAAGAATAGTTTAAATTTAATTTCATTGGCATTAGAACTTAAACTTCAATGATACACTTGAGAACTCTTGTTTTGGTTGGAAGTTGGTTTTGTTTTTTTGGCTTAAATTGTCTTTTGAAAGTTTCTTCGTTTGTTTGAACGCACTAACCTCTGGCATCTTTAATTAAATTTGAAAGTTATTCTTGCATTTTATAGCCTGTTTATTGACAAAGGTTATAGGCTTAATAACTTTACACTGCATTATTGAGGAGCGGAGCAGTAAGCACGAACGTCAAGCAATCTGGACATCTGAAGGTAAATACGGGAAGTGAAGACAACGATAGGCATAGTAGTTGAATATTGTAGTGACGCTTATGTCCAGCAGTGAACTTACATGTACTTTTTTAAAATGATATATATCTACCTACCTTTAACCTACTTCAAAAAAGGCGCAGGTTCTCAATTGGAATGTATACTTTTTATGGATGTCCAGACAAAACTTAATTGTTTATGAACCGATTTATTGCTATTCCTCAAAGGTGGTCCCATTTTAATTTCATTAGCATTGGACCGTCCACTTTAAAGATACACGGGGGAACTCCTCAAAATCGTCGAGGTTGGTTTTCTTTTGTTTTTTTTTTTTTTTTTGTTAAAAACATCTTGTTAAAACTTTATTACAACCGGAATTCAGCAGTACGTGCATTCGCTTGAAGGCAGAGAAGCTAAGGTACTGAGAATTAACGGCAAGTTATTATTATTTTTCAAGCAATTTCAAGCAATGTTCAAACACTTAACTTCTTCTCGTCCACTGTGTCCCAAAACGAAAGTCAGTCTAAATTTCAAATCAAAGTCAAAAAACAAAATTAAAAAAAAAGTTTTTTTGACCAGTTTGTTTTCCAGTGATTACATATGATGCTGGGACTTGGTCACTAACCATAGCTCTCATAAGAACGCTCAAAATCACCCAAAGCGCTAAGGAGAGGGCTATGCTCGAAGTCTCTCTGCGTGATCGAATCAGAAGATCAGCAGAATAAGTAAAACTATCGACATAGCCCTAAGAATAGAATTAAGTAGTAGTGGGCGGGGCACGTAGCTCGTAGAACGGATGTCCGATAGGGTCAAAGAGTTCTCGAGTGGTGGTCGCGTATCGAAGGCTCAGTGTGGGCAGATTCGTCACAAGGTGGACTGATGACCTGGTAAAGGTTGCGGGAAGCCGCTGAATGCGGGCAGCCCAGGACCGGTCGTTGTGGTGATTTTTGGGGGATGCCTATGTCTATTAGTAGACGTCATTCAGCTGATACCGTTATTATGATAATGAATAAACGCATGTGGAGTCGCGGGTTACCGCTAGTATATTTATAAAATAAGGCAGTTACTATTTTAAAGGAAAATATTCAGTTTATTAATATCGTGGCATTATGATAAGTATATCATATCACCAGTTTGTTATCCGTATAAGCTATGCTTAGTATGGAATCAAATGACCGTCTGGTAGATTATCCTCTAGTTATTATTATCTATATCAATAAGGCTGGCTGTACATAGAGGAATGTTGGTTCCAATACTCATTTAGAGAAGTGAAAGCTGGGTGTTGCAGATAAAGCATGAAAATAAGTGCAGTGAGTGAATGCAATTGAGTGACATGATAAGTAATAGAGTGATAAGAGAATGTCGTGGTGTGAAAGTAAAAAGAATACTCACAAAGATTGAAAAGAGGATGCTTAGATGTTTTGGGCATATAGAGAGCATTAATGAGAGAAGAATGACTAGACAGATTTATAAGACGAGCTTGAATAGGAACGTTGGAAGGGAAAGGTCTAGAAGAACGTTCTACGATCAAATCGGAGACGTTCTTAAGAAAGGTCAGGTCAAGAGTACTCTAAATCATGCATGACAAGTATGCATGTAGAAACTGATGCAAGTTGAAGAAGCGAAAGATGTATGCCAGGATCTTAGCAAGGGAAGGTCGTGGTTTCAGCGTACCCCGTTGTGAAAGAGGCATGATTTATTTCTGTAAATCTGCATTTTTTTCTGTCAAATTTGGGATAGATATCTATTGTAAAGAAATTTATCACGATTAGACATTAAAATGTTGTCTCTCTATGTTCTGAAGAGTTGTTCAACCTAATTCCCTCTTCTCCCTTTTATAAAGAACCACACGCGCTGAGCTCTAGAGCCAGAGCTTTACGGTATCCTCTATTATGGCACAAACAAAGAATTTTCCTATGTCTTATATTTAAGCTGTGGAACTGTCTCCTGGCTCGGCAGTTTATTCTTTAATTAAAACTTCTAAAAAATCAATTAGTACAAAACCAGCCATGACACCTTTAAGGGTCTAACATCGCTTATAAAGACCATTTAAAAAGTAACACCCCTTAAAACTATAAAACAACCAAAACCAAAACCATTACCTAAAAGATCAGCTCTACTATTATATTTAAAAACAGCATTAATTTTAAACTTTTGGTGCATGCTTTTTTAGGTAGGTACTCTGTGCATCCATTTTGCCGAACTAGTACAAAAAAAGAATTAACCTAAATATATGCCAAATTTGATTAGTATCCGTCCAACCGTTTAAGCATTATTCTTGCACAGTGCCGCAAAATTTTGCTTAAACAATGTTTTCATAATATAAAATTAATCTGTTCACAGGTATGGATGGATATGATTCTACTACGAAAAAGTGCAAACGTTTCGTATATGGCGGCTGTGGTGGTATAATAACTCCAACAGTTTCATCACCAGACATGAATGTGAGACAACTTGTAATAAATGAAATCCATGTTACTTATTAAGTAATAAACATTTGAAAGTATTTATTAATAATCTTATCATTTGCGTAACATTGAAATTTCTTTTCAACTTTTGTCTGAGTTCTGACACTTTCCCGAATGTATTTAATCGGATTCTAGTGATCCCACATTCTAACACACATTTTTCACATTTCTAAAGATGGACCCATAATTATTGACCCAATCATTATTACCTGCGATATCAAAAATACTACATAAGATTTCAAATGTTTGATTAGTATATTTCTTATCTGTTAAAAACAGTTTTTCACAAAGTCGAATGGCTTCAGGCTTTCTTATGGCTGTTCAGCCATAATTTCTTAGTTTATAAACTGATTTGAATGACTCTTTTGTCGTTGGAAAGAGTCACTCAAGGTTGGGTCATTTTAATATCATTGGCATTGGATCTTCAACTTCGAAGATACACTACAAAATAAAAATTGTCTTGTAAAGCCTATTTAGTAAGCAAGGTGATAAATAGGTTGTATAACTTTACGCTACCACACCTAAGAACCGGAGTAGTAACCATAAATGTCAATCAATCTGCTTGTTGATAAGTACAGAAAGGGAGAACAATGATATACATCAAAAAAGGGTAAGCGGCTGCGCGGAAAAGTGTTAGTCTAATTAATTTAACACGGGGGAAACCATGGCGCATGTAAAATAGGTACACAGTAGCCAAATAAAAGATGGTATATCTTGTTTATTTTTAGTTCTGTTAATGAAAACACGAAACGAATAGAACAATGTTTTTATTATCCTCTTCATGATGAAATTATTTGTAAAAGGAGATGTATGGTTAAAAGAAATAAGCAAAGTAATTAATATTTTATATAAAAGCAAAAAAACCCGCAGTTAAATGTTCGTATCAGTGATAATACAAAAAGTAAACAAATTATAAACTTATCTACGTTATTTTTTTTCCTTATTGTGTTATTTATTTACTCAGTAACTTGGAGCTTTCATTATGAATGATAATGTTTTTAATGGGTTATTTTTCTTATTTATGTTAATCTCAGATAGCTTTACATCTACATCTAATAATATTTATTTTATAGTCCTAGAGATTGTTTTTGTTTGTTTAAACTCGTTAATATCTGGAATACACATTTAAAACACATCTAAAAGTCACATTTAAAAGGGCTACGATAGCGGTGGATGAAAGAAAAGAGAGTGCATGTTGCAGAAATGCGAATGTTGAGATGAATGTGTGGAGTGGCAATTAGAAAGGATAGCGAATGGGACAATGGAGATGATAGTAAGCGGTAATTCGAGACAGAAGAGGGTGCCCTAAAAAGACTTGGATAGCCCGCGGGGAAGAGGATATGAGTGTATGGGAAGTGAGTGCAGAGATAACGAATGATAGGCTGGAATAGAAGAAGAAGACGTTCTGTGCCCACCCCACCTAAGATGGGATAACGGCTGGAAAAAAAGGTGGAAAACTAAGAAATAAAAAAGTACATATAAAAATTACGGTAATCCTAAAAGTTCCATTAATTATTAGTTACAATGCTGAATCTGATGTACTTAATCACTGAAGGGATAACCCTTCATAAGCATAAGCAGAGGTGCACTAATGTACACTTACAGTTCGTCATGTATTTTTTTATGTCCTATGTAATAGAAGGCGACCCGATTGCAATTAATCGAGCAAAAGGCTAATGAGAATTTCATAGAAAAACCCAATATCACTTTGCTCTAACTAGGAATCGAACCCAGGACCTCGAGCTTAGCAGTTGCGTTTACGACCATTGAGCTAAAGAGGCAGTTACAGTTATTTATTTATACTAGCGATCGCCCTAAGGTCGAAATTCGACCAGCGACTTTTGGATCATCGACTATTTTCTGTTTGACATTTGCATTTATATATATATAGTTAATATATTCTCATTCTCGTTGATAACTGCTGTTCTTAGGTTTTTCTGTACCTACCGTCATGTGAAGTGGTAAGAAACCTTTGATGCTATTAATTTTTCATTCTGTTAATCACGACATCAACAACCTAGAATAAAATTATTACTATCCTACCCAGACTGAGATTCTTGTAAACAGAAAAAGAGTTTTAAAACAAAATACAAAAAAATAAAATATATATTTTGTCTAAATAAAGCAAAAACCCTCCCTATAATTCTTTATAATAATTATTGGTATCAATGATGATGTAAAGGAAAACAATTTATAAACTTTTCTACATTATCTTTTTTTATTAGTGTGCTGTGTGTGTGTATTAACCAGGCATTCGCTGTGATTGATAAAGCTTCTGGTAGGCATCAATGTGTTAGTGCCCTCGTACCTGCGGCGGCTGTTGGAGAACTACCTCCAGGATTGGGAGTTCGCCTTTGTGGGCGGACGAGTCGTTGTGGCCCAGCGCGACGTCGGGTGTGGGGTTCCACAGGAGTCGGTGCTGGGGCCGCTCCTGTGGAATATGGACTACGACTGTGTGCTCCGCGTAGCGCTCCCTGAGGGGATTTGACTAATATGCTACGCGGACGTCACCTTGGTCGTAGCCCGGGGGGGCAGTTTTGCCGAAGTAGCGCGCCTGACTACGGATGGCACGGCCCTGGTGGTCAGGCACATCCAGGCGTTGGGCCTTAGGGTGGCAGCGGAGAAAACCGAGGCCCTAATGTTTCATGGGCCTCGGTGTGGGCCGCCTCCTGGGGCCCATATTATTGTTGAGGGAATTAGAGTCCGGGTTGGGGTCTAGATGAAATATCTGAGCCTCATCTTGGACGGACGGTGGCGGTTCGAGTCCCACTTCAAGGGACTCGGACCGCGCATAGTGGGAGCGGTGACGGCTATCGGTCGGCTCCTCCCGAACTTGGATTTGCGTAGTTTAGCTCGATTATAAGCGCGCATAGCACGCGTTGATGCGTCTGGCGGTAGAGGCGACAGAGAATGCACGGTACATTGTTCTGGTACTACGGGAGTTGAAGGCTGCTCTATAAGGTTCTCATTCGACCCCTCCCCCGCTACTTCTTCACATGTATCATCGTCAACTCTGTCTTGTTCCAACGAATTATCGTTGTTTTTACAGAACCTAAATTATTGCGCGACGGAGAATACCTATTGGTAGGTTTTAAAGACATTACTTGGTTCTGATGACGCCAATATAATACATCGCTCACACTAACCTTATAAGATACTGGATCCGTTTTTTCATAACTTTTCCTTCGAACCGTTTACTGTTTTCTCCGTATAATCTCGTGTGAGCACGGGGTCACCGACCTAAATGTCTCGATCCTGACCACCCTTGTACTTGTGTTAACTCTGTTGAGCATCACGCACGACAGTGGCAACATCCGGTCGCAGTGCGTCGAGGCACTCGCGTAGTCGGTGCCCTAATAGCGCCATGGCCGGTGAGATACCTGTTGTCGCATGGTCCACGTTACGATATTGGAATAAAAATTTACAAAGCACTTTAGATACATTTTCGCCATCATGTATGGCTGCATTTTCTGCCGCCTCGTTACATTGAGGATGATAAGGTGCCGATGTCACAAGTTTTATATAGTTTTTTTACAATACTCCTTAAAATCTAACGACCGGAAAGGCGGCCCGTCATCGGTAACTAGTTGTAACGGTAGACCGAATCTTGCAAAAACGGAACTTAGGATAATTATAGTAGATTCTGCGTATGTTTGCTTAATTTCTATAGCTTCGATCCATTTTGAATTCGCGTCCACTAAAATAAAATATTTTTTTCCACCATTTTCTACAAAATCAGCGTGAATACGTTGCCAAGGTTTCAAGGGCAACTCCCGGGGGCTCAAGACTGCGTGGGGGGGGGGGGGGGGTGCGTCTCTCATGGCACGACAAGTCTCACAAGATAGACATACATACCTTTTCAATGTCTTAGTCTAAACCCGGCCAGTAAACATGGCTAAGTGACAAAATTTTAACTTATTGGTAAAAACTCCAGGAAACTATATATATCTAATATATATATACTAATAGAGGTATTTTTTATTTTTAAAGCGTGCACACCCATTCTTTTCCCAATAATGGTCATCCCCCGTTTCAAATCACATGTAACCTACCCCCTGCTACTGATACGTCTCACAGAACTAAATTCACATTATATATCCGAGCGACTCCATATTTGAACCGACGTAACTATGTAAGTTTAAATTGTCCGCTTTAATCCATTTTTTACTAAAATTATGTCGATAAAAATCTTCACTAATAGTTGAAATTTTACTACCGGTTTTGACTTCAAATTTATGCAATTGCTCATCCACTTTTACAGTAATAACGTAAGGACGATCATCTTGATCATCAACCTGGATGTTCCAGAAGTCCTCAGTCTCGTAATCGTCTTCGCTCACGTTATTATGACGGGGACTCGCACGTCCCTCCTTACACATTACTTTTAAATGGCCCCGCACGCCACACATATCACAATTATACTGCGCGAACCGGCACCTATCTGCTTGATGCAGTTTACCGCACCGCCAGCAGCACCCAGCCTGCCCGGCTGCGCTGCGAGACGTGGTCGCCTCACTTCTAGGCTCCGCACGCCTGCCAACGCCGCTCGATCCGCTGCCTCCGCGTTTTATGTTCACGTAGTGCAGGCCATCGCCCGCCACCACGCGCTGCAACCCGTAGCCGCCATGGCCAAGGCCCTGCTCACTGTGGCACCGCTCACCTCGGCGTGGCGATCAGCTGCCTCCAGCGCCAGAGCCAGTTCCACCGCTTCTTTATATTTTGTTGATCTTTCCGCGAAAATTCGCGATCGTATTACTTCGTTCGCTAGCCTGATACAAATTGATCGCGTAAATTTTCCTCTAAATTGGTTCCAAAATTACATGTAGTTGCAATGTCTTTGAGATTTTGTAAATATTATGATAATGACTCCCCGGCGATTTGTCTCCGCAAGCGAAATACATGGCGTTCGGCGATCTCAGAACGTTGTGGTTCCAAGTGATCCGAAACGAGCTTCACCAACTCATCGAAGGTTTTAGACTCGGTATGTGCCGGAGAACAGATCGCACATGAGGGAATACATAGAATCCCCGACCACAGTAATTAATAACGGCACACACAATACTGTCTTTATTTCGTTTAGCAAAATGTATTGCTTTACTCGTCGAATATGCGCGGGCCACTGTTGAAAATTCATCTCGAATGGTTGTAATTTTCCAATCACCATTATATTTGAACAATTTATGCACTTTTACTATATTAAATAAACGCGTAAATTCGCCTCGTTACCAGTGGAACAACAGTGAAACAACAGGGTAAGAAACTGACTGATTTATTCAATAATGACACCTACCTACCTACATTTATCAAACATCGTACGATATACCTAACCCTATATATCACCCTACAGACATCAAAAGCAACTACTATCATTGCTTTCTTTGACGCGTGAGGCTTTATTAAAACACCGCTTGAGTTCAAACCAGTCGATGCGTGAGGCATCCCTGCCAGCTGAAATCTATGAGTCGGTTATACAAGGCCTGCCCAATTAGGACACTTGGATTGAGTTAGATGATCAACTTACCTTTAGGGAGTTCGACCTAGCTGTCTCGCAACTGAAACGCGGTAAAAGTCCTGGCAGCGACGGTACCTATGCTGAGTTACTCAAGTTCAAATGTATATCACCTGTACTATATCGCCTACTGTGCAAATGATGGAAGCAGCAGAGGTACCTCAGAAAATGCGTACGCAAACATCGCTACATTATACAAAGGGAAAGGTGACCGCGGCGACTGCAACTCGTACCGTGGCATTTCTCTTCTGAGCATAGTCGGTAAGTTATTCGGTCGCGTTGTTCTTTATAAGCTCCAATAACTAGCAAACCACATATATCCTGAGTCTCAATGTGGTTTCCGTAGTGGGCGTTAAACAGTCGACATGATATTAACTCTTCGCCAGGTGCAAAAGAAGTGTAGGGAACAGAATACATCTCTCTATATCCCGTTTGTCGACCTAAACAAAGCGTTTGATACTGTGAGCAGAGAGGGTCTATACTCTGCACTTCGATATATAGGTTGCCCACCAAAATTGTTAAGCACTGTGAAGTCTTTTCACGAGGATATGAAAGGTGCTGTTGTGTTTAATGGTAACACATCTAGTCCGTTTAATGTGTGCAGATTTGTGTGACAAGGTTTTGTTCTTGCCCTACCCCTGTTTGGTATATTCTTCTCGCTGCTATTAAAAGCAGCAGCTTTCGGCGACTCTCAACAGGGCATCCACTTCCACGCTAGGGATGAGGGCAAACTTTTTTATATTACGTTTCTAAAATCTAAGCGTTGCCGAGAAGATATCTTCATTGATATTTTTATCATTGCCGATGATGCAGCTTTTGTCACTTGTTTCTATCACGAGCTTCAAACCATGGTATCCAAATTTGCGTTTGCATGTGATCTGTTCACAATGTCCATCAACATCCGAAAAAAAGTGGTTTTTGCGCATGATAGAGCGGAAAAAACAAATATCCTACTAGATAATATGCCTTTAGAAATAGTCGACAAATTTTATTACCTTGGCTTCACCGTCTCGAATAATCTCTCTCTCGATGGTAAGATCGACATTCGTATTGATAAAGCAGCAACCATGTTCGGGAGGCTAAATGCAAGACTATGGCGAAACAAACACCTCACAATGAAGATCAAGACAATCGTGTACCAAGCATGCCTCTTGAGTATACTCCTGCACGGAGTTGAAACTTGGACATCGTACGCTAAACAGGAACGTTTTCCATATGCGCGGCTTTCGTAATATTCTAGATATCACTTGGGATGACAGAGTCACAAACGAAAGGGTCTTAGAGATTGCGCAACTCCCAGTTTCATTGCGATGCTGAAACAGCGACGATTGCGCTGACTGGGCCATATACATCGAATGGAGTCATTCCGTTTGCCGTGTCGTGTCATGCTAGGTACCGTAGCAAATGCGAAAAGAAGCGTAGGTCGGCCGCTGCTACAGCTTAAAGACTGTTTTAAGCGTGACATGGCATCCTTTAATATAAATCACGCAGGATGGCAGAAGCTCGCTGAGGTTAGGGATGATTGGCGCAAGTGTGTGTATGTTTTCTGCCCGCTAGGGTAGTCCACCCGCCCCTGGCGACAGACCGTAAGGTAACTCCCGGGCCCACAGTATCTAAGCCTGCTAGGGCCAAAACTGCGGGAACCTTTTTTTTACCTGGAGAAACCCGTCATTGGTACACACCCGCCTGAGGGGACGAGTGTTTATATGAGACTCCTACTCACTAAAAATCCACGGTGTACTATCGGCCGCCATAGTGAGACGACACGTTATCTGCAATGCCATTCTACCACATCGCCCCGGCAGCCGGCCCCAGTCGGGCCTCCGGCGCTAAAGAGAGACAGTATAGTACAACCCCAACTGTCTCCCAGATGGCTGAACCAGTACAATGACCCCCCGACCCATCTTCCCTTAATTCAGCTAGGGTAGAGGAAAGAGGCGAATGATGCGCTCCCCTCCTAGCACCCAGCGTCTACGTTTGATCCCTATAAGGATCTTGGTGCTGGTGGTGGTGGTGTCTTCTTCTTACTGTCAGGAGGCTTGCACTTCTTACCCCCCATTTAGTGCGCGTCGCACTCCACCCAACAAGAAGTCGTTGTCTGGAACATAAAAGAACTATCCGTCCGACACGGTAACTTTAGTTGCGCTGCACAAATTAGCGCGCTCTTGTGTTCTTATTGTGGTCGACAATGCCGCTCTCGAATTGACTTGTTTAGCCACAAAAAGTGGTGATCCCAGAGACACTGACCATACCAATCATACAGTTGGGAAACGGCTTTGATATCGGCCCACAACGTCACCAGTTTGGTACTTACGCTGTCACTCGCAAATGTGGTTATCAAATATTTATAATAAAATAAACTTCATAAGTACCAGTCAAGCTATTTTTGGGTTATATCCGGACATACAAACAGACAGACATACAACAATATTTTAAGGGCATATTCGTGATCAGTATTCTATAAATAAATAGACTATCGAGAAATTTGGAATAATATTACTTGTACAGAAATAACTACAGACTTAATAATATAGGTACTATTCAAATCATAAAGCTAAAGTTATTGTTGAATTTTTTGCCTGTTAGTATCTGAACTACCACTAACATATGAAAAAATATTTTTGTATTTATTGAAGAAGGTTACTATAAAACTTCACGCTGCAACTTAAAGAAGGTGAACTGAACTCGGAGAAGTAATCTGAAAAGCTGTAGGCAAATACGGTAAGTGAGAACAGCGTTAAGCTACACGGGTGAAACCGTGAGACATAGCTAGTGCAAATATACAATATCTTGTTTTAATAGCCCCTAATAATATTTTTATGATAACCTTTGTAAGTTAATAGGGAGACTGTTTGATAAGACTACGTATATAAAAAACTTGAATGCAATCTAAATGCGCATTCGATATTTTTTTGTGTTTCGACCACAACATTAGAAATGTCGAAATTTGTGATTTTATTAATCGTACTCATCGCTTCTATTTGTAGTGCTAAAGGTAATAAATATTTTTTTTATTTAGTGTAGGTTATTGTCACATATTTTTACATAGCATTATATATAATGGACACTATATATTATTTCTAAAATGTGTTTTTGTGACAACACCATGTCTCCTTTAAATATTCAAAAAACGAAAGAAGCTTTAAAAATACTTTAATAAAATACTTTAGTGAAAGTGTATTTAACTATCATGAGAGCTGTTGAATTGTTTACATTTCTTAATATAGGAAATATTCGCACGAATCTGATATTGTAATTGAATGTTGTAGTGATGAACTAATATTATTTGTGGATGCTTATGTCCAGTAGTGGACTGATACAAATTGGTGATGTTTTTTTAATGACACATACTAGGGTTTGAAGGCAATGGAACTTCTACATCAACCGCAATGCAGCTGGGCGTGCGTTTGTTTGAGGGCACTGAAGCTGTTGATAGAAACTTTACGGCATTCCTTCTACCTGTTGATAATTATAACATTTGTATATATCCCACAGTTGGGCTTAATCTTTCGTAATCAACATTGATGATTGTAGAGTAATGCGTTCAGAAACTGGAGGATATATTATTTCTGCAATCGTTTATGACAGGTTCAAGGCGTTTGTTTATTGTATGCGTATGTTGCGTTTTCAACATCTGATGAATGTAATTTGCCGTCACGGAACGCCCGACAGATTTCAAATATATTAGTGAATATTAAAAATATGTGTATATGTCACCTCCGACGCATGACTGGAGCTTACTCCTTAAGTACGATTGTCTTTGAATAAGTAATAGGCTAAGATGACTTTGTCTGACTGTACTGTACTTTACTGACTGATGTATTTACAAAGTGAAAAGCGCGCAAGTTACGATGCTTAGAAAAACGTAACGTTTTTTGTTAACGCTTTTTATAGATTTCACTTTCTCAAGAAAGTCACTGTGAAGTTGTTTATTTTATTACCATGTGTATTGTGGTCGCGATCCCTACCAACCGCTTTTAATGTATTCGTGATTTACCATGAAACTTTGAAATGATCCAGTCTGTTTATTACAAAAAACGAACTCGGTACCATATCGCCAATGTTGAGGTCAAAGCGTCGACATGCAAAAAGCCGCCAACATTGGATTCAACAACCAGTCCGGCTGGCATTAGATATTTCACAGAAATAAAGTATATTCTCTAAATGTAAAAGTTGACGTGAGGTTTTATTGCCGGACCATTCCGAACTCCCTAACGTAATGAATTGACGCCCCCTTGGTATATTCACTATAATTTAAGAACACACGGCTTAATATATATCTTTATTATGTTCGGAACCAGGTCTATATACAAGGTGTCCAGAAAGGGTATCGGGTATTTGTTTTCGCGCCATATTCGAAACGGGGCGTCTAAAAGGTGCGGGGAGGGGTTCGTGGCGTCCGCCATTTTGTGGAGTTTGAGTCACGATGGAACAGTACTCGGGGACGCATCGCGCATTTTGCGTACGAGCATATTATCGTAATGGTGATTCAATAGTGACTGCTCAACGTCCCTATCGTGCGGAATATCGTACACGCCACGCGCCAAGTGACGATAGCATTAGGAAATGGATCAGGATGTTCGAGAATACAGGTGCGACAGTTAAAATTCAAAACTCTGGTCGTCCTCGTTCATTTCGCGATGAAGAAACAATTGAAGAAGTTGAGGCGTCGGTTCGTCAAAATCCGTCTTTATCCATCCAAAAGCGAAGCCAAGCGTTGATCATCAAAAAATCGTCTTTACATTCGATTTTAAAGAAAAACTTACATCTAAAAGCCTATAAAATTCAATTGGTTCAAGAATTGAAGGATACGGACTATGCTAATCGACTGAATTTTGCGAACGAAATGCTGCAGCGATTTAACAACTTTAACAACATACTGTTCAGTGACGAAGCAAATTTTCACCTGAATGGTCATGTTAATAAGCATAATTGTCGGTACTGGGCAGTGGAGAATCCGAGACGAAAGCATGAACGACCCCTGCATAGCCCAAAGGTCGTTGTTTGGGCCGCTATGTCTGCTAAAGGCATAATTGGTCCTTATTTTCATGAAGATCAACGAGGCCGAGCAATTAATGTGAATAGTGACCGTTATTGCGATATGTTGCGAAATTTTTTGGTCCCAGAGTTGCAGGAGTTTGCAGGTTTCAACTCAAGAACGTGGTTCCAGCAAGATGGGGCCACTTGCCATACCTCAATTGACTCAATGGAAGTTGTTAACGAATTATTCCCTAATAAAGTCATTTCGCGAAGGGGTAACATCAACTGGCCTCCCAGAAGCCCCGACCTTAGCCCGCTTGACTATTTTGCATGGGGATACCTTAAAAGTAAGGTTTATCAAAACAATCCGACGAATCTAACCCAGTTAAAGCAAAACATCAGGTCAGAAATGGCAGCAATATCGATAGCTATGTGTCAACGTGTTATCGCCAACCTTCGTTTCCGTTTAGAAGAGTGCCAGCAACGTAACGGTCATCATTTGGATAACATCATCTTTTCCAAATAATTCTCCAATTCATATGCTAATAATAAACAATAAACTTTTTTATTGCATACAAATAATTTTTGTTTCATTGAACTTACAAATACTCGATACCCTTTCTGGACACCTTGTACTATAAAGGCAAGAGTTTTTATGTTACTAGATATACGTAATGATCTCGAACAGGCTTGCCGAATATTATTCAAATATAAAATGTCTTCTTTTTCCACAAACTATCATCACTCATCTATCGAGTAGTCTCCTTTGCAAATTTCGCACATACAGCGTAGACACATCTCGCTTGTTTTCTCAATTACAGAGAAATGATGATTATTTGTCTAAAATAAGTAGTTCGGAGAAATAAAACATAAAAAAATATGTGTGTACTTTTATGTTCTTGGTTTTGTTGTCGACAAATCCTCCTTTTCTTGAAAAGCAGCACTTATCTGTTTTCGTTTTTTATTCTTTTGTCCAGCAACCCTAATCTCGAAATACCAACGACTACGAGTACGACGGTGATTCCGTTTACAGATCGCTTACATTTCCAAGGTCTACAGTATGAGGTCCTTCAAGAGATTGAACAGTTTTATAAGAGTTCGGCAACGCTCAACTAATGCTTCTGGTGATGCAAACGTCCATAGGCTGCGGTGACCGCTTACCAACATGTGTAGCGTAGATATGTTTGCTACCTTCGAGATATAAAAAAAATATAGTATAAAAAATAAAATACCCTAACGCCCCTTTACTATTATATCCGTGCGCGTAGCCCAAAATTTAGTTGGCTTGGGTGTAAGTTCTTTTCCCGTAATTTAAATTTAGATACATAACATATATGATTAAATTATTTTCAGTTCCAGATGAGCTTAACCTACCTTATGGTCAGGAATGTGCAGCGGGTAGTTCTTGGAAAAGCCAATGCAACAATTGCGTGTGTACTGATACGGGTTTTGCAGCATGCACTCGTAAAATTTGTACGGGAAACGAACCCGGTATGTTTTTTTTACCTATACTATAATAAAAATCAATGAAGTATAATATTTTTAAAAGATGGTAAAGCATTTTGAAATCCTATAACAAAGTTGGAAATTGTCGCTAAGCACTTTCGATACATCGCATGTTATTGACTGTCTCGCTAAACTTATACTCGACCTGCAATTGCCTATTTCACAGCTTTTGCAATAATGTACTATTACGGTATCATCATACTATACCATACCTACTATACCCCTCACGGCTTTGGCCAGATCCCAACAGATATAATAGTTAGCCGGATATTCCACTTTCATCTAGTCAAAACGGATGACGTGCTAATTATTCGTTCTAATGTAAGATCTCTGACAGGACTTGGTGGCATTGTTGTAAGCTGCATTGAGAAAGCTATCGTCGGAATATTAATTTGTAACGAACATGTAAAAACCACAGGAAATAAAAAGGAAAATAACTTTTGAATGATTTTTAATGTTAAATTCCTAAAAAAAAATACTGTTTGATTCCGGTTCATTCCGACCGAGCCCTTACCAACATCTTGCTAAAAGACGGCAGCGGCAATGTAAGTATACCTGGCTACGGCCATGTCTGAATTGCTATTAAAATATGATGATGACAGATGCAGTGCAGCCATTACACAACGGAGGCCAAAGGTATAAAATATCCAGACCTGAAAGAAGCATTTCACAAGATTTGGATACGTTCAGTGCAAATAACATATGAATTACAAGAGACGTGATTTCTATTAATATAGTTGTGGTTCTTTCCAGATCCGATAAGCACGTGTGCTCTGAACACGACGTGGGTGGATGGCTGCAATACTTGCTGGTGCGAAAATGAATCAGCTGTGTACTGTACTAGGATTGGATGTGAGGAAATTGATAGTAAGTCTTACATAAATATAACCATACTTTTGGTTTCATAATAATATTTTCCTTTACTGGTAAGCTCATGTTCATTGCAAGGATACGAACTCACGTCGATTGTGAAAAAGTGCTAAATTGATAGGGATTTTTTTTTTAAATAGTGCCAAAATTTGATCAAAGGGAATTGTAGTAGATTTATAGTACGCAGTATTCAATAAAGATTCTGTAAATGTTTATATAAAATAACGGGGCAATTTTATTAAAACAGGACAAAGATATTTTTTTGTATTTTCCTTTTTTTTTTACTGGAAAATAACTTACAAAAGTACGGCGACCTATACACTTACCGTTACTTAGCGTTTTGTTCTACCGATCATATATATTACTAGGTGCTGTTTTGATGCATTCAGTGCAAAACTTGTTACAATAGTACCAAATCTAGCAACGTAAGTACTATATTGGAAACAGTGCTGCAACCTAAGGCGTGGCCCATTGTTTATTTTAAGCACAAAAATGTTTTATGGTGGGATATTCTTACGATATATAATACATATGCTATTTCTGACCTTTTTGTAGGTTTTTTTGAGATCTACAACTACAATCATACTGTTACATACTTACTAAAATTATTTAAAAAATCATTATCTCGAAATCTTTCGAATCGCTTAGAATGTACTGGAAATACAGAGTATGTTGTCTTAAGTAGGTTCGAGGTAGCATTATTTTATACACACATATAAAGGTCCTTATGGTACCATAAAGTACATAACTCCATATAAAGTCC
Source organism: Saturnia japonica (assembly GCA_033032175.1). Taxonomy (NCBI): domain Eukaryota; kingdom Metazoa; phylum Arthropoda; class Insecta; order Lepidoptera; family Saturniidae; genus Saturnia; species Saturnia japonica. The sequence continues at coordinate 6,369,411 of CM065331.1, forward strand.
TTACAGTACTTATGGAAGGAGTTATGGTTGGTTTTGTTAGTGACGTATGCCTAGTTTATTTGGGTGATGTCTTAATAATTAATTAGGTCGAAATTTCTCTAAGAACTTCTAGAACCTTAAGAAAGTGTTTAACCAGATTCGCGGAACAAACTTAAAATTATGCCCTAGGAAGTGTACTCTGTTTAAGAAGGAAGTCACTTAACTGGGAATCATAGTAACTGACACCAAGAAGACAAAAGCAGAGACCAGGAGTAGCCTGTTCCGAAAAATTAAACAGAAAAAAAAGAAGTAAAGTCTACTGCCAGCTTGACGCACGGACGTATTAAACTGAAAAAAAATTTTGTGCCACCTAGCAGTGAGTAGCGGAACGTTACGTGAACTTTGTACACTTCAATTCTTTCAATGGCGAACAAGTATTTAGCTTGTGAAAAGTTCATTTCACCGGCAGGTCGTATTGTTAGCTGCGGCAACTGTACTAGAAAATATCACAAGGGATGCGTCGCAGATTCAGCCTGTGTCATAAAGACTGGATTTGCCCGGAGTGTAAAAAGAAGGTTAAGAAAGATGATACTAGCTTTACAGCTGTTAGTGATGACTCTGAAAGTATTGGGGGACACACTGAGAAGGAGGCTGGAAGTTCTAAACATTCTAAATGCCCACAGTCATCTCTAGAATATGCAGGTGACGAGATCGTTGAAGATCTTCGACACGAGCTTGTTACGTGAATCACTGAGATCCAGGAGCTGCGTAAGGAAATGGCTGAGGTTCTTGTATCCGTCGTAGGTCTTAATGGACGCCTTGATGGTTTTGAGCGAAGGTTAGAGATACACGAACAGCAGAATCCGGCTACATGCGAAATAGCTGAGCCTGAGCAAACTGTGGGTCGCCTTCAACTTGATTTTAAGGAGAAAGATCTGGAAGGACTCCTTTCTGATTTTGAGATAGTGCATTCACCGGAAGAAAAAGGGGAGAGTGTCGCGCACACTGTTTGTGTGCTAGTTGCAAGGCTGGGAGTGCCACTGGAAGAGAAGGATATAGTATTTGCTGAGCGTGTTGGTTTTTTGGATGAACGTGAGGGAGAAATTGTTAGTGTTTGATCTTGGGGCAGGCGAGTCGTAGTTCGGCTGACGCGGCGCCCTCTTCGTGAGCAACTTATATCGTCTGCTTGAGTTCGTCAGACAATTTTAGCCACAGACGCAGGGCAGACTACACAATCGCGACGTATATATGTAAATAAGCGATTGACGCGCATGAACCGCCCGCAGTTCTTTCGAGTAGGTGAAGAGTGCTGCAAGAGGATGTGGCGTTTTTCCTGGACAAAGCGAGGTCGTATTTTTGCCCGCCAGGGTGAAGGTAAACAGGTTTATTCATTTCGCACAGAGTCTGATATTAATTGCGTATTTGGAAATTCTATTACATAACAATTTTTCTGTACATAATATTGCTTGCATTGGTATTTTATTTCGTTTGTTAAGAAATTGTTTGTAAAAAATCAGAAATAGCAAATATAGAGAGAGACACCACAGATCCTCTTCCAACCCAGTTGGTCACCGTGGAAGAGTATGACCACTACCCTCCTAGGAATATACCTACGATTACTCAACAAAACAGTCTCAGGAAGAAACTCTTTGTGGCAACGTACAATGTCAGGTCCCTATCTTCATACGAGCGATTTATTGAACTGCAGGAAGCCCTAATAGGGGTGAAGTACGATATCATTAGCTTAGCAGAGGTCAGACGCCTAGGTAATAAAATAGAAGAACATGAAAACTCCATTCTTTGTTATAAGGGAGAAACTCCAGGTAAACACGGGATTGGCTTTCTGATAAATAAATCTCAAAAACAAAACGTAGAAAGCTTTACAGCAGTCACAGAAAGAGTTGCATTATTGAATCTCAATATACAAGGATACAACATAAATATAATAAAAGTATACGCACCTACAGAGGCAGCGAACGAGGAGGAGATCAATGAATTCCATAAATCGATAAATAAAGTCATAGAGTTCGCCCATGAAAACTTAATTATAATGGGAGATTATGCTCAGAATGCTTGTGTGCGTTTTTGTTAAAAGGTCCCAACACGTTCGCACATCACACCATTTATAAATAAATCTAAACTGTTAAAAATGGAAGCGAGGAGGAAGCTACATTTGGCTAGCTACTAGTAGCTCTTTGATATAATGACTACTAACCTATGTAATAAGTTTATGTGGTCTCACCATGACAATAGATACTGCTCCTACGTCATTGCTATACCACGTGATAAAACTGTTGGTTTTCGTGGTTCTTTTAGATATGCAGCCACTAAGTGCTGGAACAACATACCACTTCCTATTCGAAATATTACGCCAAAGTTTCGTTTCAGCTTCAAAGCTAAATTGAAAAAATATTTGTTATTGTTGCAAGAATTAATTTAATATCCAATTCAATTATGTTTGCTCAGGAAGTAAATATTTTTTTCTCAAGTGGTGGGCAGTCTATCTCGATGTGTATGGACATGATTATAGTGTATATTTAATCATATATGCAGTATACGGTTGGGAGATGTATATATTATAGCATACATGTTACTTATTCGTATGAAGGTACGATTATTTAGTTTAGTTTAATTAATTAAAATTGTTGTTGTGTTAGTTCGTCCGTAAGGTTTTACATGCCTACAGTCTCTGTTAGAATATCAGCGCTGCAGTGCTTGCGCTTGTAGGCCTGCAACATTATGCTGAGACAGGGACCTATTCGACCCTATGCAACACTTCATTTATTGTATAAATTTGTTTGTTTTATTATTATTATTTATACATTAGTATGTGTTGTGTGGTGTTATTATCGAATAAATGCTTTTTCTTTCTTTTCTTTCTTTCTTAAGTGCGTGCATTTTTAGGTTTATGCATATTCGAATATGAGCATATTACAGGCGTTTTGTGAAGAACTTTTCAGAAATTGTCAAACCGTTAAAACAGTTAATAGAAAAAAAAGACATTTCGCGTAGAATTTGAACTATAAATCTGCCTTCTGTGAACTTTCCCAATCAGTGAAGAAAGATTCCTCGTGGACACTGATGCCAACAATATAAGAATTGGTGAAGTATTATCACTAATACAAGAAGATCGGCAGGTTTTGGTAGCATATTTCAGTAAGGTGCTTTTTAAGCCTGAAAGGAAGTATTGTGATACTCACCGGGAACTACTTATTGTTGTAAGAATCTTGCAACATTTTCATAAATACCTCATAGAAAGGAAGTTCACATTAAGGACATACCATGCTGCTTTGAAGTGGCTGATTCAATTTAAAAACCCAGAGAGGCAAGTTGCAAGATTTTTCGAGCAACTGCAGGAATTTGATTATGTAACTAAACATCAGGCTCGCAGATTTGAAGCAGGGGCAAGCTGAAACTGTACAATTTAGGAACACACTTACGTTGTCGTCATAGGACCGTTTCCTATTACAGAGGAGGACAACAAATACATTGTAGTAGTACAAGATTACTTCAGCAAGTGCCCTGAAGTATTCGAAACGCCAATTTAAGAAGGTACTACTGTAGCAAAGAAACTGGTTAACGAACTAGTCTACCGATACAGTGTACCAAGGAAGGAAGTTTGAGTCGGCTCTCTTCCAAGAAATATGCAATCTTCTTGGTATCCATAAAACACGTAAGACTCTCGCTCATCCACAGTTGGACGGTATGGTAGAAAAGTTTAATCAGACCTAGGAAAATCCCTTGGCACAAGATATGGAAGACCATCAAGAACACTAGGACCGCTACATACCTCTATTTCCCTTATTTCATAGATCTGCGGTACATGATAGTACTGGATTTACCCCAGCTAAAGTTAATTTCGGAAAGGAAATAAGACTTCCATTTGATGTGATAACTGGCATGCTAACTTATAAGCCGAAACCTGTAACGGACTTCGTGAGAGATATTTAAATCCAGTTGGAGTGAAGTACACCAGAGGTTGCGGGAGAATATTCTGAATAACAGTATAAAGATGAAGACTAGATACGACCGTAATGCAAATACCAGCGGTTTTGAAGAAGGATCTCTCGTATGACTTCATAATCCTTTTCGCAGAAAAAGGAAGTCTAAAAACTCCAAGCCCAATAGGAAGGGCCTTATACTATTAGCACTAGAATTCACGATGTGACTTACCACATTAAGAAGAGACTAAAAGGATAACCAAAGGTTGTTCACTTAGAGAGGTTGGTGCGAATACATGGAGATAATGCTCGGGACGAGCACAACTAAGAGGGGGTAAAGTCACGACAAAAAATATTTAAACAAAAAACATTATCTCAAAACCTTGGGAATCTTGGAGAATATATTCGAGACATCGAGTAATTATTGCCATGGGTTCGAGAAAGTATTATTTTTGTACACACATTTAAAAAAATTATTATTATTTAAAAGAATATATTATTTTACACGAGAGATATAGGCGTTTTATTACCCACGGGTGTAACAATACCAAATGTCATCAAATTCACTGCTGCAGTTTTTGCGTGATTGACGAACAAACATCCTGACAGACAGACAAAAATTTCAAAAACTACCACAATGTGTTTAAGTCCATGTTTCAAAACTCCCTGTAGTATTTTTTATCAAAAATCTTCAGTGTACAGATTTCCACTATTTAGTCTTTTCTTATAAATATAAATTAAAATGTTATAAAAGTCAAAATAATTATTTCGATGAAATTTTTTTTCAGCTCCAAAGGTACTACTACTACCTTCTGGTAAGGACTGTGCAACAGGTAGCTCTTGGAAAAGCCAATGCAATAATTGTACATGTACTGATGCGGGTTTGGTAGTATGTACTGTTAAACTGTGTACGGGAGACGAATCTGGTATGTTCCTTCTTTAAGAAATAAGTATATTCCTTTATCAAAGTTGGAAATTTTATCTCAGCTCCATATGCGAAGTACAGTACGCCATGGATTTTCGCCATTGGCCAGAGAGGGTCAGGTAAGGGAAAACTAATGTTATTTTATTTTTTATACTAAAGCACAGTACCATAATACCATACCATACTTACTGTACGACCTTATGGATTTGACCAGATCCCAACATTTTCAATTGTTAGTCGGATATGTTTCACTGGTTTCTAGGCAAAACGAACAATGCGCTGGGTATTAATTCTTTCTGGAATTCGTAGCATTATTTTAACCAGCATTCAGGGAGCTGTCATCGAAATCCTTATTTACAAGACCCTTGATTTAAAACAATATATCTGCTTTTGACTGACAATGTCAGCGCATACGTGATTAAAGCAACAGTGTTCAATAGCGATTACCGATTATTTGAGATGAAATATGAAATGAAGTTATATTAGAGTCCTATCTCGTAGGCAATTTGCCGCGTTATCGGCAAGGGATAATGGCAAAGTAGTATCGAACTTAATCCCAATCTACTGAAGAGATTTTCAAACCTTGCGTTTAAACATCATATGAAGTGACGGAGAAACGCATGGTATTCAGGTCGCTACTAAGCAGGAATTTGATTCCTCAACTGGGGTACCCAAAAAGGAACACCTTTTGAAACTTTATTGTTAAATGAGAGATAGTGATATAATCGGAGACCAAGCCTCTATTATCTTTAACTCTGATCAACACCCAGTCGTGTCATTTTTATTTTTATATAATAGCTCGGCATATTGCCAGTACTGTCCCTGATGGTAAGCATAGCACAATCCAAACACAACGGCGACCACCAGAAAATCTAAATTCATCGGCGATTGCTGCTGTTATGCCGGCCTGCATAAATAAATCTTCACGTTACGCTTAAAGCACCCGATGTTGTAAGAAGGAGGGAATACACTGGGCGGATAAAGGCTCCACAGTTTCACGGCACGACAAAGATAGTTCATATTACTAGGGAAAATTTTCATTTATATAGACCGACTAACTGTGGCCCACAGTTTCAGCCGTTTTAATTTTATCAAACAAACAAACGTGTAGCCTATCACAATAAAATTGCTTTCACTTCCTGCAAGTACAATTTACTAAAATTTTACATTATCTCCTAAACTATGTGTCCAAATAACATGCTATAAAGTTCAAAGTTTAACTTCATAAAATTGTCTTTATGATGAAGTAACTTTCGTCCCTAAGGATTAATATGCAATGCCTTAAAACAATGCTTATAAATCAATTTTTAATTTTCTATATTATTTTTTCGCAAAATACCTTGTTGTGGTACTTACGTATAAGAGACAGGCATATCTTATCTCGGCCTTTTTTTAGATATAACTACTAAGGAAAAATATTGTTTAGAACATTGGAGTTTATATTAAAAATATAGATAATAATGATTGATGTGGTTATTTCTAGATCCGATAAGGGAGTGTGCTCCGGGCACGACGTGGATGAATGACTGCAACACTTGCTTGTGTGTTAATGGAACAACCATGTGTACTATGTTGGGATGCAAGAGTAATACTGGTAAGTCTTAACATAAACGTCACCAAGTTATCCTTTACTGAAAATTCAGGCTCATTGGAAGGAGTCGAACTTACAGCGATCGACTCTACCACCGTCATTGCTTCGTAGATCATGATGATAATAGTTACCAAGTTGTTAGAAGTGTTAGAATATGTTTAGTCACAATGCAGCAATGCTCGCGTTCACTTGAAAGCACCGAAGCCGTTGATTGCATGAGTTGGTACTTAATTATAGGCCTTGAAGTATATAGTTCTGTAATTTTTCTACTACAGTGTCAGAATACAAAAGTATTACTCAAGATGTCCAATGACAAAATGATAATTTTAAAAGAGGTGAGGCACAGAGAAATTTCTTTAAGAGATTGTTCTCTACTTGCGATAGTCCGACTGGTGAAATACCTCCTCCTTGTGTTATGTTGTTTCTGCGATGCGTAATAATATATCCAGAGCTTCTTGAAAAAGGGAGTCCAAGATCACTAACGCGCCCGTGATACCCCTGGTGTCACGAGAGTCTATGGGCTTCGGTATCCAATTACAATCAGGATGGCCGTACTCTACTTATCATACTCTTATTTAAATCTTTGCATATTTCAATATATTCATTGCTCGAATCAGGGGAAACTATATTGTTATTCCATTACACCAAACATTCGACCATCACGAACTGAAAGAAATCTAAGACCTTCTTTAGACATTCTATATTATTTTCAGAGCTCCCGTCGCAATGTTCACAACAAATTGATGTGGGACCGTGCAAAGGAAGTTTCCCCAGGTAATTCGCGATATAAATTAAAGTAGTTCACTAACTATCAATTGGAGTTTTTAGAGATTAGATCTCTCATGCGGTGGTATTTATTTGATTTTAGAAAGTTATGAGTATTGCACCCTATTTATTATATATTTTTATCGTTTATAGGTTTTTGCATTATGACCATAATCTCTCTTGATGTTAAGTGAAGATGTGGACAAAGATGATTTTTTTTTTCTGAATATGTTATACTGTTAGCCCTGGACGCCCTGGAGACTCAGACAGCTTTCACCATCACCGAGCCAAGATGATGACACGTATACATACAGCTGTAGGAATGTACATTCCTCAATTCATTTACAAAAGCAATTTGTTACTTTCTTTGTCATGAGATTTATATCTTGGCAAGTTTTAAGTGTCAATAAATATTTTAGTAAATTTCTAATTACAGGAGTCAAATAAATTTTTTCTCGTAATTTATTAATAATTCAGTCTTACCAAGTTAGTAATCTTATTCAATGTAAATGAATTGAGAAACTTACATTCCTTTATTTAAAAAAACAAAAATTTTACTTGGCGCCCTTTAGATCTGAGGTATTTTATTAGAAAACTACCGTCCTTTCTACCGAATTTGGTCCCGTTTTTTCACTTTTTTTTTTTATCTTTATTAGCTGCTAATCAATCGCTGCAATTGGCGATAAACAAGAGGATCCTTTGTCCTATTCTATGACATAATCGACTTACATGACGAATTTCATTATAATCTATCCAAGCATTCGATCGTGACTTTCGGGCACTGTGCGTGATGGTGAGTACAGTACAATCTGAAAACGACAGCGACCAACGAGAAATAAACAATCCGTCAACGGTCGCCGCTGCCATGCCAGCCTGCAAGCATCTCTGCAGTTGGATATGCACTGGCTGATTTCAAAACGCGATAATATAAAAGAGTCATTATGTTTTTATAACCATGTGAATGGTGGTCGTGACCAAGTCGAGTTACAAATCCCTATCAAACCCGCTTGATTATTCGATTTATACCGGTTCATCCTGGAACGCGAAACAAATGCCGGCACTACAGGTTTCATAGCGAGTGTATAGTGCTCGCGATCTTATAATAAAAGACTAGAGTCGAAATCCGTACATTGAAGATATTTGAGAAAAAATAAAACGGGGTACTTAGTAACAGAGACACATTGTTTTTGAAATTTTTGTCAATCTCTCTGTCGGTCTGTCTGTCTGTCGGTATGTTGGAAGGTCAATCACGTAAAAACTACTGGACAAAATTTAATGAAATTTTGTATATGACTGTAGTATATAGTTTGAAGGTATATTTAGGGTGTATTTTTACAGATATGGACATTTTATGGTCAATAAATTGCTTTTAGTTTATGTACAATTTTGTAATAGGTATATTTAAAATATTTAGTGAAGTAAAGTGAAAAGATACCAAATTATTTTATTTTTACATAATTTTCAAAAAAGGCATTAAATAAAAATATACGTTTTTATTTTATTTTCCAAGAGTATCCATAGATGGCGCTCTACGGCTGGGACAAAATTATCGTGAAATTGATTCATTAATTGTAGATGTTATATATATATTATCTAGGTATTCGATCTAAATTTTCTACGATGGATGTCTTTGTTTGGTGTTTGCTCTATCAAGATTTTTATTAAATTACACTAAACAGACATAGTATACTTAAAGCATTATTATTATTCACTGGATATTAACGGTTTATAAAAATAAAGTTATTAAATAAAATTAGCTATTCGTAAACGACGATTAACATTTAAAATGATTTTTGTTGGGTATTCAAAGTATATGCCAGTCAAATACCGTAAGTTGAGATTGAGGTGAGGGAGGTTTCTATTTATTTACTGTTTTTCATACACGAAATATACCATGCGGACGAAGTCGCAGGCACAGGTAGTGCATTTATAAAATGTATCTTTATATATAAAAATCTTATATACGTCTGTTAGTGATCGTGTAAGTTTTAAACTATTTCACTGATTGAACTCATAATCTAGGTAATTATTTGTGATAAGGAGACGATGGTTCACACAGCTATGTTAGGATGCGACAGGTAGCGCAGTAGCCGAAACACAAACTACCGAAAAGGGCGGAAAGTCCACCGGCGGTGCCATCTAAGGTTTTATTAAACTGAACTGAAACAATTTGTTTATTCCCTTACTGCGGTTTTCAATAACTTATCACAGTTTACTATCCTCAATTAGTACATATTATTTGTAATAAGTACTATCTTTAACTTAAGACAAATGTCGGCTTCCCTCTTACCTATCCAAGCTATGCAAGATAAGAAGATAAGATATGTAGATAAGAAAAACTATCCATTGATAGGGTATTAAAAAAGAGTAAGAAAGAAGGTTATTTATGTCTATCTTTAGTAACTAAAACAACGGATAGATAGGTTATTGAAAACGGCCGTTAGTGAATGCGTTGTGAAAGGCTAAATAAAAAAAAATGTGTTTTAAATAAAAATATATCTGTTCACAGTTATGGATATAGTACGGTACTGAGAAAATGTATAAGCTTCCTATATGGCGGCTGTGAAGGTAACTCCAACCGTTTCAAAACGCAATTTGAATGTACGAAAACCTGTATTAGTGGCTAAAACAACGAACATTATATTCCTCCATTTGTATATTTATTTATCATGAAAAATATATTAAAAAATTTTGTCATAATATGTTTATCTTTTATTTTCCTTTCCTAATACATATTATAACGAAATCTTTCATATAAAAATCGAATATCGATGTTTGTTTGTATGGATTCTAAAACGGCTGGAGCGATTTTGATAAACTTTTCAGACAATCTTCATTAATATGAAGATTAGGCTATTAGACATTAGCCCAGTGCGTGATTCTGTAATGTTTGGTAACAATCGGATCAATGTACCATAGGGACTACGTAACGGCACAGCAACGCGTGGCCGGGTTTGCTAGTAAATTATATTTTATTTTATAATTATATTTTTTATGATTTTATTTAACTTGCGTTGTTAGTGTGGGTCAAATCTTGCAAGTGAATTTTAGAATACTTATCCCCAACTGATTGAGCTGAAATTTTGCATAAACGTTTAGTTTAGTAATTCGACTAACTCCCGTTAGAAGGTGATAGGGGTGACTATTTGCGATAATTTTAACCTCCATGTGCATTATGCAAAGGTAAACCATTTTTGAGTTATCATGTTTTTTAGCTTTTTCAAAATAAGTTATAAATGCAACATCAAAAACTAATTTAAAAAAGTACTAATTTAAATCGAATTTCTTCTTCTGATTTATAAAAAAGATTAGACACTGGTAATTTATCAATAAAAAAAACAATTATCGGTCCAAATTTAAAAATGTGAGACGAAAGACGATATTATTTCAATCTTGTATTGATATTTCTTTCAATTAAAATGCCTTAAAAACATTATGGTACTTGGCTTGCAGAATCGGTCTAAATTTAAAAATGTGAGACGAAAGACGATATTATTTCAATCTTGCATTGATATTTCTTTAAATTAAAATGCCTTAAAAACATTATGGTACTTGGCTTGCAGATTATTTTAAAATCATAACCGTTTTCTTAGCTCTCCAACAATGTGTATAATAACTGGGAACTTATTTCAAAGAAACTGAAATAAAATGATCACAAAGGAAGCAGGCGGAAATTCGTATTCGAACTAAACTTAGGTCGTTCTTTAAAATTTCCATAATATAATTAAAAGTTATAATACCCAAATGTAAATAAATAAAACAAAAATTACAAATTTAAAATAAAATTTACAACCAGTAACAGTTTAGTTGTAATAACAATTAATAATAAGTAACAATTAAGACATTTTGTAATTTTGTCTAATTAAAGTTCTTGCTCGATGTGACTTCCCTTATTGCGTTCTGCTATTCTTTTTCTGAGTTGTGACTTAGCTACCAAAGTAGTCAAATTATTTCGCATCTCATTTGTTGTGTTTTATAATTCTTGTTTTCAAATTGTCGCGAACTCGTTAATCAATTCGGGCACTTAAATGGCTTACGCTGAGTAAACCATAAGGGATATATCAAATTAATGTACTACATAATTTTAGATGTTAAAAAGACCTATAAAAAAGTCAGCGAGTGCATATATTTATCTTCTAAAGATCACACACAATAAGTATATAATCGGGAACGAGAGTAGCACGATTCACGCGTAAGCCCAATCGACGGCATTCTGTAGTGCACGCGAAAACGCAGAAATTACAGTGTGTAAAATAATCTTTCCAGTCTCGCTGAAGTTACAAGACAATTACATTTTTTGAGTCCAGTTCTATATAACAGACTTAACGAAGAACTAAACATTTCCCCTCTTACCTGCCATAAACGCAAAATACGCATCGCTCATTGGACTTAGTTATATGGAAACTGACGATATAATTAAACCCTAAGATTGATTTCCTTTCAAATTTAGATTCAATCATATTTATATATACTGCGGAAAATATACGCACATACATTACATTACATTTTACAATACACATTAAGTTACACACACGTCTATTCTACGCGATATTTTGAAAAGAACGATGTCAATGAAAAATCAAATGGTGCGAAAACAAATGAATCGCTAAATTCGGAACGCAAATACACAAGCCTAAATTTGAAATAAATTTTTGAATTTGGAATTTCTAACTAAACGATGAAAGTGGCCAGTTCAACACTACGCCAATTTTACATGTATGGACCTAATAAGAGAAATGAAAATTTGCGATGTTGCATCTCTCATAAACTTAATATTGAGAGTTCAAACTATCGATCGCACTATTACTTCTTTCCCCTCATTCTGAACAATATTAAAAAAAAAATAATCGAAGTAATCAATGTGATGTAAGGTTAAAAGGTTTAAATAATACTTAATAAAAAAAATAACACCATTATCTTTCGAAGTTTGATCTATAAAATTGAACTCCCGGAGTGGGTTTCTTCCCTCTGACCAGTTAATTTAGCAAAATTCTTATCAGACCTTCTTGACCGGCAAGCAAAACTCACAGTTCTTATAATAAAACTAGCTGTACCCACGATTTCACCCACATGTAATTTAGATGAAATCACTGATTGATGATTTATAATACTTTAGTATAAACAATATTTTTATCGGACTGCCAGATGATCACATCAACACACGGCTTATTCTCGCCACTACTACGATAGACATAGATCTGAGCCGAGTTTTGAATTATTTTAATTTTGAATTATTTCTCAATCTATGCGTCCAAATAAAATGATGTAAAAGGCGAAGTTTACCTTCATTAAATTGTCTTTATGATGAAGTAACTTTTATTTGCAAGGATTAATATGCCTCGCTTAAAAATAATGCTCATAAATTAATTTTTAATCTTCAACAAAAAAATATTGCAAAATTCCTTATTGTGGCTTATGTATAAGAGATAGATATATGTTATCTCTGACTTTTTTTAGACATACTAATGGAAAATAATTTGTATAACATTGTATTTACGTATCATTAACTATTAAGCCAGCGCACGCGGATAAAACAGTTCACGAGAGCTTCGATGGATGTCTGTCAAAAATCAATATTTAAGGCTAGCTGAGAACTGTAGCCTAATGTTATATAGCGTATACTATTCCTCGAGAGTCTGGCTATCATATAAAAAAAAAACTTTTTCACTTTATTATATTAGAATAGATTCATATCAGTGATATAAGCTAAGTAAACAATTTGTTATCTTTTATAAATAAAAAGTTGTTCGTGTCCTAAAAGAGCATTTTTAATAGTACATTATTTCAAACGCCGTGAAATAGGCAATTGCAGGTCGAGTATGAGTTTGAAGGCTGAGCCGTACGTGTAGGCAAGGACTTCACAAATACGAGACAGGCAATTGCCATTTCCGCCGAGGCATATATAGTGCTTTTCTCAAACATGCATGGAAATATTATCATTATTTTCGAAAAAAGAACACGCGAAATATCGATTTTACGGACAAAGAAAATCAAATCCATTGCAGGAGCGTTTTTTGAATTAGGAACATTACGACACTCCAAATATTGTAATGAAACCCTTGGGGTTATTAAATACTCTTTTTGATCTCTTTTATCAATTATTCCGTAAATTTAAATTTATTTCTTTTTTCGAAAATAATGACAATTTTTAGCTTTAACGCTTGACCACAATCTCACTTGCTGTTACGTGAAGATGTGGCGCAAGATGAAGTGATGATGTAGTGCTTGGCTACAGAGTTTTAATTTAAGGCAGGTAGTTAGGCGGGCTGATATTAGAAAATGGCCTACCACCATGCTATAGTTTTATCACGATACTTTCCTTCAACGAAGGCTCAGTCTCGTTGTAGGGATTCGAACTCACGTAGATCGACGCGGTATGATTTCTTGTGTAAATAATTTCATAAAAATTAAATAACAATGATGTTTTACTTTATGAATGTACTAGCTGATTTTTTATTTTCGTTTTATTTATTACATATAAGTATATGGTTTAAAACATATTTCATATTCGCCAGGTGTCCCATGACACATCACTTAAAATAAAAATTACATAACTTTATAGCATTTCCTGAAACATAACGTTCATTTAAAAAATATTTTAAAAATCCGTTCAATTTGTAGATTTTGAGTTAAATCCGTTCAAACATACTCACAAAACTACATAAAGAATTTTTTTATATTAATATAGACCTAATATTGTTTTAATAACCCCTGGTTATATTTTTATGTTAACCTTACAACTTAATTGAGTGTCGCTTTGATAAGAATATTTATTGTATAAATCACTTGACGGAGTACACAACTGTATAAAATATTTTGTGTATCAACCGCAACATTAAAAATGGTGAAATTGATAATTTTATTAACAATCTTCGTCGCTTTTCCTGTTATTTATAGTAACGAAGGTAATAAATTATGTTTATATTTATCTACAAAAATAAATAAAACTGAAGTATTTGTTTGTAATGACAAAATAATAGCTTTTTACTATATACATATGAGCGTACTAGCGATGTGCTCGCGGCTGCGCACGCGTTTTTACTACGTGGTAGTTATTTATATCCCATAGTTTTATTTTTACTCATATCGTTGGCAATTCACAAACTGTACCAATTGAGGAATGGCATATACCTATTTCCAGTATACAATTTTTATCTAAATAGGTTGATTTTTTTATTCTATTCTACGATTTGTAATGTATTATTGACGATTCTTAGAGCCTCTCAATTATAGTACGATTTAAGTTTCCCGTCAGAATCGATTCAGCGTTGATGAAAAATAAATTTCTTGAACTTCTTTTTTTACGTTTTCTAGAAGTAATACTGAGAAACGTTATAGCCTACCAATTGTGTAATTTCTTATACATCGGTTAAAATCGGTTGAGAAAAACGGTACTAAATTTTTTGGAAATTACTTTTTTTACGATTCCTAAATATGTTATTGAAAATTCTTATAGCCCATAATTCGCGGAATGACTTATACTTTCTGCGCACAAAATTTAATCAAAATCAGGCAAGAATTAAAGATTTTTTTATTAAATAAAGGTACTTTACGATTTTAAAAGTAATCGTATATCCTAAAAATTTTACCAATGACATAAACATCCCGTGTACAATATTTCATTAAAATACGTCAAGCCGTTTTGTGTTAAATCAGGACATACCAACAGACAGACAGACAAAATAAAATTAATGGCATATTCATGGTCAGTGTCGCTTACATAATATACCTATGTCTCTTTATTGTTAGTTGCAATATAAATAATTGACGAAACGATAAAACTTCTGCAGTTTTATATAACGGGAAGTTGTTAATTGATATGGTAGGAAGAACATGAAGAAAGGTAAGGTCAAGAGTACTCTAAACCGACGAGCATGCATGAAAAGATTAATGAATATCGAAGAAGCGAAATAGATATGCCAGGATCGTAGCAGGTGGAAGGACGTGGTCTCTGCCTACCCGTTGGGAAATAGGCGTGATTTATGTATGTATGTATTTAGGAAGAACATAACTTTTAGTACAGCTCTTTGGGCTCTCTGAAGCATAATCAATTTAAATTTTGTTGCCCCTCCCTAATTAGTTACGTAATACGTGATTACAGATTGACAAAGTGCAAAATATATAGTTTTTAATAGTTTACAATCTGCCACATGTTTAAGATTTTTGAATATATAAATAAGCTTACGTACGCGAGTTGTCAATCTTTCAATATCAGAGTAAAATTAAAGATTTTTATCGAAGATTACTTCGAGATATTTAAATGAATCAGTATGTTGAAGGATAGGAAAAGTAAAAATTGTTACAAGTATGGGCAAATATAGAATAATTATCATCATTAATTTGTCGACTTTGGTTATTAAGAGTGAATATAATATACTTTGTTTTCATTGCATTGAGGGTTAAAAAATTTGCACTAAGCCATTGAGTAATCTTGTTAAACCCTTTTTGTGCAGTTTCGAACGCTTCTTGCCACTTTCCTGAGAATAGCAACACAGTGCCATCCGCGTACAAACTATCT
This sequence comes from Saturnia japonica, assembly GCA_033032175.1. Lineage (NCBI taxonomy): Eukaryota > Metazoa > Arthropoda > Insecta > Lepidoptera > Saturniidae > Saturnia > Saturnia japonica. The sequence goes on from CM065331.1 coordinate 6,385,130, forward strand.
GACCATTTTGAAGTTTTAATGTACACAAACCATTAATGTGGTACCAAGCATAGAGTTGGACCAAAAATACTACCTTGTGACACTCCATACTCTATAGTACTTTTTTCACTTACAATTTCATCTATTTTTACACATTGTGTTCTATGGGAAAGGTAATCTTGCAGTATTTGCAACTGTATTCTCCGTACCCAATCTTTCTAATTTCTCAACTAAAATGGGAATGGGGACTGTGTCAAATGCTTTAGCTAAGTCTAAAAATATTGCCAGACATTTATTTTTCCTGTCTACATTATTTACAATATAGTCTGTAACTAAGTGAACTTCGTCACTTGTAGATCTTTCAAATCGAAATCCAAACTGATTGCAAGTAAGTATTTTATTGTTTTTCTATTATTTATTAGGCGCTCCAAAATTTTTGACATCAAAAGCAAGACAGAAGTTGGTATAGTTTATGATACAGTCCCTATCTCCACCTTTATGGATTGGGTGTATGATAGCCTTTTTAAATGCATCTGGGAAAATTCCACTTTTAAAAGCATAATAATTACAAATGGGCGTAAGATATGGTATTAGAATATATCTATATTTTTTAATTAACCACATATGAATTCTGTCCCACCCAACCGTATAATCAGATCTTGATGTCAAAAGAATACGTAAGTCATCAGTAAGTATTTCATAATCACGTCCCGGTACTTCAAATTCCAAAAAGTATGCTATTTAATATGACTAGACGTGTTGGTAGAAAAGGCCGGCCCTTGTAACAATAGCGTTACTAGTTAAATTTTAAATTAATTATTAATGAAATTAATCCATTGCTCCAATCATTCGACCACCGCGAATTAGCAGAAAAATAAGCTATAGGTATTTCATACTATTTACAGAGACCCCATCGCAATGCTTACAACCTATTTATGGAGGAATCTGCCGAGCACATTTTCTCAGGTAATTAATTACATCAATCTGATATCAAAATAAAAAAAGAACTTTATTCTGTTTAACAGAAGAAACTTATGATTGTATAAATATTATACTACGGTACTTACGTTTTAACGCCACCGCAACAAAAATAAAAATATTAACATAACCTAATTGGCGCATTAGCGGAACCACCGGTTCGGAAAACATCCTAGTCATCGAGAAGAACCGGTAATATACTCAATCCATCTTTTGTAACACTAAAGTGCCGTTTTTATTTTCACGGAGTAAAATGACATTTCATGTGTTTTTAAAATAGTGATGTCAGCAATGGTGTTAAACATAAACCTGTGTGAGATATTATACATAATAATTTTTTTTTCTTCAAATAACGTTGAACCCTTCATACGTGGCTCGAATAAGGGAGACAAATTCACATCTCTCGTGGGTCAACCAAAGCGTTCTTTAAGCGTAACAGAATGTCATAAGAGTTGTCTAAAAAGTTTTTGTTTCGTGCCTTTTTGATGAGGTAATAAAATTCATTAATGATTGGCAACAACAAACTTTCGCTTTTTCGTCTCGTTTCATCGACTTTCAAATCATAACGAAGCTAAAGTTGTTTTCCCTTCAAAAAGTTTCAATTCAGTATTTAAAACTTTACGATTCAATTAACTGTACCGTAAAATATACGGTAGCACAACACTATAAAAATAAATATGACAAAATTATTTCCATGTTTGACATTAGTAATTATTGTCAATTTACTCCGCGGGAATAAAAATCGCAGTATACATATTATATAGTTATTATATTTTTTGTGGATGTAAAGAGACAGTAGTCACTTCCAGACATCTCTCACTATTCATATTATAATCAGTATAATAATGATCCTCCCTATAATACCCTTTTGAGAATAAAAGTTGTTTTACATGATTCTTGAACTTATTATCCGGAAGTTTTTTGTGTATAGCTAACAATTACAATTACCTAAATGTTAATTAACTATCAATAGAAATCGTCGAAAAGTATATACTACTCTGTCAATAAAGTACTGGGAAAAGGTCAATAATACACATGATAGTTATTTCTCCAAATTTAATTTATCGCCTTCAAAGTATGCTCCTTCAGAAACGATACACTTATACCAACGAAATAACCAGTCATTAAAATATGTTTACTTTAGTTTTCGTCGTGAATTCTCTTGTAGGTATGTCTTCTACCGAATGAAAATGGGTGCAATGAAGTGATAATTTGAGTTTAAAAAAAAATAAATTTGCGTGTGTAAAAAGTACACATGTCAGAAGTGAAACTTCTTACTTACTCTGAACAACTGCTTTATATTGGACGATTTACAAATTTATCACAAAATGTTTAGTTATAAATGTAACTTACTGTTTACACATTGTCTCCATGGCTACATGCTTCCATGCTACTTTTGCCCTTTCTCACTCTCTCTCAATCGGTTTCAATCGCTCTCTTCCTCCCTCTTTCAAAACGTTTCACATCTTCGTGACGCGTGACGAAAAATTTTACCCTCATGCGCGCAAAGAAGTTTCACTTCAAAAAGAGTTCGGATGGAGCCATATCTGGCGAAAAAGGTGGTTGCTTGATGGTATTTATGGATGGCCCCTAAGCCTTCTGTAACATTTTCAGTGTTTTCGAACACGAAATTCTATTGGCGATACAAAATTGAAGACAAATTCTTTGTTCAATGTTTTTGTCCATTATGAAATTCCACAGTACACACTACATATGATCTAACTAAAAACAGCACTGTATTTAATCTGAATGACAGATGCAACTCATTTTCGCGCCAAAATGAAAAACGGTTGTGCCAACCTAATAACAAAAATAATAATTTGGAACCATTAACAAATCATCTATTCCCGATACTTTTTTGACTGAATGTATAAAGGTGACCTCCCACGGTGCATGATATTGCGGATTCTCATGCAAGTCAGACGAGCACAACAGCCAACATGCCAAAAAACCTTAACTTACCTTACCTTAACAACCTTGAACCCACCTTCTCTAGCTCAGGAATTCATACTCACTGCGGCAACATAACACAAGGTTATTAAAGTAGACCCCATGTAGAAAGAAACCTATCAGTTTCCTACAGTTCTCTTTTGTTAGTCTTTAAGCTTTCCTACAATTATAGAATTAATTAAAGTATCAGCTGTAATTTTATTAACAGTTAATAAATGACTCCTTCTACAAGTTAGTTGAATATATTTTCATTGGTCATCTAATCTTTTTAAACGACAACATTTATTTTAACATATCGGACTATGTTATGTTTTGTCAGAAAGGTACTCTGCAGCGATTTTACCATAAACCACTATGCCTTATTTCATTAGAATCTGTCCCACCGTTTAAGCGAAATTCTGTATTGTATTCGGGGATAGTGCTGCTGAAAAATCTAGCTTAAAAAATGTGTTTATAATAAAAAATTATCTGTTCACAGCTACGGATATAATTCTACTACGGAAAAGTGCGAAAGTTTCATATATGGTGGCTGTGAGGGTAACTCCAACCGTTTCGACACCAAACTTGAGTGTGAGATAACTTGCAATGTTCGCGAATTAGATCCATATACCTTATTAATCAATAAATATTATAGACAATTTTATTAAAGACCTTATTATTTTGAAGCAATTGATAACTCAGAGGTAGCGTGTATGGACCTCGCGTCGATCGACGTGAGTTCGAATCCTTGCAACGAGCCTGAGCTTTAGGTGAAGGAAAACGTCGTGATGAAAACATCATGGTGATAGAGATTTTTCTAATGCCGGCCTGGTTTACTAGCACCCTGTTGAAAATCTGTCGCCAAGCACTATAGGTATGTTCTGGCAGCTGCAGTTGAAGACAAGTTTTTCACTAGGCTTAGCGAGCTACCATCTTTGATTACTCCGTCTGGTAAAAAGATAAGAAATAGATAAGACATGCATCATTATTGAGCCATCTCAGTGAATAATTGCGGCTGAAAACTAGCGCTATAGCATTTTAGCGGAAGTGAAGAACAGATTGTAAAGTTCCTCATCTCCGCCATAAAAAAGGGAGAATCCTCTGACTAGACGGGTGTTACGTCTAGCGGACAGCTGCCCAACGGTTGTTGTCGGGTTCTTGTATATATAGTCAATTGTTCGGTTAATTTTAATATCGTGATGTAGGATGTCAGTTGTGGCGGAGATGTCGCTATGTGTAGGATGCGTCAGTTGTGGCGAGGGATGTCGTTACATCCCTTTTGATCTTAAGTACGGCTTTTGTATGTATAAATTTAATTAGTAATATTTTTATTGTAATCTCTTGTTTAATGTATAGTGTTAATTATTTCCGTATTTTTAGAGTCACATAAATGTTCTCTCTTTCTTTCTTTCCAATCTGCTATGTCAAAAATCCTAAACAAAACTTTAAATATTCGATTAGTACATTTCTCGTCTGATAATAACAGTTATTTCACAATATCAGTATGGCTTACGGCCAGGCCTATCAACAGAAAATAATGTTATTGATCTCACTAATAAAATAACGGCTATTAAAAGACTAATAGATCTTAGTACCGTAGTGGATGTTAAATTATAAGAGGTAGAAGTACATATTTGCTTAAAATATAATGAAGAAGCAATTAACCTTGCTAAATTAGATACTGTTATTCGATAGATTATTCAGAATGACTAACAGAAATTTAAATAAATTTGTTTATGTCGTTGGAAATCATATTTTGACAAGAAATCACGTGAAAGAAAATCTGGCATAAGACCCTAAAGCGTGAGCTTTCTCATATATCCTGGTGTGCTCCGTCAAAGTTGAGTAGGAAGTTGGTATCTGTCGTACTTTAGCTGTGAAACGGCATATTCCATCAAGCATTTCATAAAATGTATGGAGTTTAGAGACGAGGTATACCTTCTCTATGTATGAAAAAATGTATGTTGAAAAGCGCCAAATTATGGTGATGCCACGTTAACAAGTGCGTAAATTTTAAAGATAGCGCCAAAAGTAACAGTTTTTAATTTTCGTCCACTTGGACAACTATTCACTCCAAAAACTTTTCCCGTTATTATCTAATAATTTTTTCAAGTTTTACAATAGTAAAAACTATAAAATCACGAAAAAGTGCCATTCCTCTTTTCTACATTTGTGTCATTTTGGTGGGTTCAATAATAATTCTAGTCAGTAGGGCTATAGCACATATACTTTGTAATAAAATAATACAGGCTTTAGTACATAACGTCACGTGAAACTAACAGTCTGAATTTTTATATATCTTCTAATATGTCATCACCTAAGTATTTTTAATATTAACGATTAGAAACGGATTGTTGCTTACAACTGACCACGTTTTCAACATATCCAAAGATTTCTACTCGCCTCTAACCTTCATAAGAAAGTTGAAACTGTCACCTCTTTGTGACGTATGTCAGAAAGTTGATAACGTTTATTTTGTTCTCATGGAGTGTGCACGGTTCGATTCAATCAGGCAGAACTTAATGAGTACTTTGTGTTTGAACAGACTAGATATTGGTATGTATGAAAAATATACTACGTGATCGTAGACTGATGAGGGGGATAGTATGTCCTAATCAATGCATATTATTATTTAAAAAAATATGAAATAAACATTATTTCTGCTACGATGTGGGGATACTGGGGTTTGTACTACTATGGGTCTGACATATGAGAATACATAGAAATACATAGTGGCTTTTCTCTATAAGTTAAGAATAAAGAAAAAAAAAAACCTATTGTGAGAAGAATTTTGTCCTGGCCACAAGTCATAGACTACAATTGGACGATCAAGCAATGTGAAAGGTATGAGGTTTACTGAAAATATGATATCTGATTGTTTGTGATTACCCTTATTGGCTTCCGACCACCCCTAAAGTCATGGCCACGACTCGCTAATCTGGTCAAACTCGAGCGAGATTTTTTTTTTTGTAGACCTGACTACACTGTTAGCCTTAGGGGCCCTGAAGACGCTGCGGCTTTTACAGCTTCACCGAACTTGGCCCTTCAAGGCTGCCGCTTTATGCATGCTTATATAGTGCGTGCGGTCACAGAGCATAACTGACGCTGTCGTACCTAGTCAATAGCGTCGATCTTTAGTACAAACAGTGGGTCATTAGTTTGGATTCAGTATTGATACCGACAAATATTTAACAATATATACATGGCATTTGGAGTTGATTTTCAGCTGGAATCCAGAAAAATAAACTTTGCGTCAGGAATTCTACGTAATAATAATAAAACATAATTAAATACTATGTCGGGTATAATAATTATTTGGCATAAAGAAACAAATACGGTTCATTTCAGAATAAAATAAATAACATATCTATACAAATAATAAACAGACTAACAAAGTGTTAGTGATGTCTTATGCTTTTTAATAAATGCTTATAAAAGTATATACAAAAAAATGGTATGTCTGTCTATCTCTATCTCATTTTTCCAGTTAATCTCCGAAACGTTTGGACCAATTTTGACGGGATTTTCACTGGCACAGCGCTGATGTTATAAGGAGTAACTTAGGCCACTTTTATATTTAAAAAAAAAATTAGGGTATCACGCAGTGTCCAGTATCGATGGCGTTCCCCTTCGCAGCCGTCGCTGCATACGAAATTCCACGCGGACAAAGTCGCAGGCACTGCTTACATATAATAATATTATATATTTTTTATTATAAAAAAGTTCCAGAGGTTTTTTTTTGAGAATGCATATCTGTGGAAGTACTAGTCCTATTTTAAAAATTCTTTTTTTTTTTTTCAATTTAAGCCTATTCATCTAGCAATGTAATAAATAGGTTGTATTACTTCACGCTGCGACCCTAAGAACCGGAGCAGTAACAATAATCATCAATCAATCTGGTTGTTGGTAAGTACTGAAAGTGAGAACAAAGATAGGTTTCAAGGGTGCGTTAAGCGCTGCGCGGAGGAGAGTTAGTTTAATAAATTCAACACGGGTGAAACCGTGGAGCACAACTTGTGAATGTAAATAGGTATATAGCAGGCAAATAAAAAATAGTTAGTAAACCGTATCTCCGTGCTAAATTTCAGCTGTCTAGATTTTTGGAAAAATACTAGTGGATATATTTTGATGATCAGTGAATGAATGAATGAATCACAGTCAGTGTCGAATTTTTGTAACTTTGCATCCCTACAACTTCTAAACGAATGAAGCTAAAACTTGAAAAACCTTGTTATTGTAGGGTTCTTTAAGTACTCTTAGTAATCAAAAATGATATCTGATTGTTTGTGATTACCCTTATTGGCTTCCGACCACCCCTAAAGTGCATGGCCTACGACTCGCTAATCTGGTCAAAGTCGAGCGAGATTTTTTTTTTTGTAGACCTGACTATACTGTTAGCCTTAGGGGCTGAATGCCGCTGCGGCTTTTACAGCTTCACTCGAACTTGGCCCTTCAAGGCTGCCGACTTTATGCGATGGCTTATATAGTGCGTGCGGTCACAGAGCATAACTGCTGCTGTCTTACCTAGTCAATAGCGTCGATCTTTAGTACAAACAGTGGGTCATTAGTTTGGATTCAGTATTGATACCGACAAATATTTAACAAAGTAATATACATGGCATTTGGAGTCTGATACTATTCAGCTGTCGAATCCAGACATAAATTAATTTTTGCGTCAGGAATTCTTACGTTATAATAATAATAACATAATTAAATACTATGTCGGGTATAATAATTATTTGGCATAAAGAAACAAATACGGTTCATTTCAGTATAAAATAAATAACATATCTATACAAATAATAAACAGACTAACAAAGTGTTAGTGATGTCTTATGCTTTTTAATTAATGCTTATAAAAGTATATACAAAAAAATGGTATGTCTGTAATAATCTCTATCTCATTTTCCAGTTAATCTCACGAAACGTTTGGACCTAATTTTGATCGGGATTTTCACTGGCTACAGCGCTGATTTTTTAATGGAGTAACTTAGGCCAAGCTTTTATATTTAAAAAAAAAATTAGGGTCTCACGCAGTGTCCAGCTACTCGATGGCGTTCCCCTATCGCATGCCGTCGCTGCATACAGAATTTTCCACTTGGATCTAAGTCGCAGGCACTGCTTACATGGTAATAATCATTATATATGTTTTCCTATAAACGAAAGTTCCAGAGGTTTTTTTTTGAGAATTCATATCTGTGGAACGTACTAGTCCTATTTTAACAATTCTTTTTTTTTTTTTCAATTTAAGCCTATTCATCTAGCAACAGTAATCAATAGGTTGTATTACTTTACGCTGCGACCCTAAGAACCGGAGCAGTAACAATAATCATCAATCAATCTGGTTGTTGGTTAATGTACTGAAAGTGAGAACTAAGCTAGGTTTCATACGGGTGCGTGTTAAGCGCTGCGCGGAGGAGAGTTAGTTCACAAATTCAACACGCGCAGTGAAACCGCTGGACGCACAACTTGTGAATGTAAATAGGTATATAGCAGGCAAATAAAAAATAGTCTAGTCAACCGTATCTCCGTAACTAAGATTTCAGCTGTCTAGATTTTTGGAATTAATACTAGTGGATATATTTTGATGATCAGTGAATGAATGATATGAATCAACAGTCAGTGTCGAAATTTTTGTAACTTTGCATCCCTACAACTTCTAAACGAATGAAGCTAAAACTTGAAAAACCTTGTTATTGTAGGGTTCTTTAAGTACTCTTAGTAATCAAAAATGTTTACTTTCTAACAATAACCCAGTGCTGCTAGACAGAGGAGTGAAAATATGCCGAAATACTGCCAGTTAATATGGTACGGCAGTCCTCATTGCGCTCGACTTTGCGAGGGCACTGTCATGCCCCCAGATTTATTGTCCTTTTCAGATTGAGATTTGTAAAAAAAGGAAAAAGTTAAAGAAAATAAACAAAGTAATTAATGTTTTATCTATACTATTACTGTCGTCAACATAATTATTTTTGTCATAATTATTACGTTAGAATCCAGAGACTCCAGATATTAGCGTGTTCTGTATAAATTAAGCAAAAACCCGCAATTCAGTATTAATAACAGAGATAATACAAACGTAAACAACTTATAAACTTATCTAAATTATTTTTTAACCTCTATGTATTAATAACTTACTTAGTATCCACGAGTTCACTATGATCGATTATGCTTCTAATGCGATTTTTTATGTTTACCAATAGCTCGGTATGTAAATGGTACTGTCCCTGTCTAGCTAAACTAGAAGCACAATCCTATAGATAACTTGGTTACGGATTTTCAAGACTTTATCTAAATACCATCCGCTATGGTTTCATCAAGTTGTAATGCCGGTCTGCATACGATAATCTCTTCAGGCTCATTGTACGGAATTGAAGGACCCAATGTCCATCCACTGAGGGAACATCATTGATTCGGGATCTAGCAACAGCATCAACTGTTTAACTTTGAACGCGCTAATCTCTTATTCCTATCTCATTATTTAAAAGAACTAGCTGTTCATAGCGGTGTGAGTGTTAACTTTATCCGAGAATGCACCGTAGCAGCGCCGCTGACGCACCCATGTTGCCTATCATAATAGATTGTCTTCACTTCCCGTGACTAAAGATTTATTTTAATATTTCATTATCTAGGTAAATTAATTTGTCTAGAGGAATACTGAAGGTATCATCAGTGTGCAAAATTTAACTTCATAAAGATTGTCTTTACTATGAAGTAACTTTTTTACATCAAGTAACTGGACATAATTACTTAACTATAGGGATGAATAAGTCACTGTGGCGCAAAATGACCTTATTGTGGCCTATGATATATACAGAGATTTCAGGAGGGCTTCCACTTAAAAGACTTGCCTAATGAAAATTGAGTGATTTAGAGGATCTACGCGTGACGAGTTGTAGCCTAAGTGCGTTGATGACCTCGATGATATCGCTATAATGGAAGATTCCAGAGGATCTAGCGTGTTTGTAGAAAAAAGAAAAAAAAAATCCGCTTTTTTTAAATTAGTGTAGATAATAGTTGTTCAGTCCTTAATAATCAATATGTATCTATGTCCACTAATAATATTTAGTATAGATTTCTAGATATTTTTTAAATATATTATCCAATAGCTCGGTATGTTGATGGTACTGTCCCTGGTGGTAAACAAAGCACAATCCAAACATAACGGTTACCACCAAGACATCTAAATACATCCGCGGTCCCCGTTGTAATGCCGGTCTGCATTAGTTAGATTCTATGAGGGTAAGTTATGCAAGGACCCAAGCGTTGTAGAGGTATTTCAACACATTGGCCGGGAGAAGGTTCACTGTTTATTTGAACGCGCTAATCTCTGAAATCCCCACTCATATTTAAAAGAACTACGAAAGCGGTGGATGAAAGGAGAATGCATGTAGCTAGCGACGTCGATATGTATGTAATAGATGCCTGCAGAGGAGACATAAAATGCATAATAGAATAAGGTATGAATCTGTGATCTCTCAAGAGGAATACTTCCGACTGCGTTGATCATCAGTGTGAAAAATTATAGTGTGCTAAGATTACTATCAGTGTTTGTGGAACATGTCTCTAAGAAGGGATGAAAGTCATGTGGCGAAAATGATAATGAGGATGATAATACAAGAAGAGGGTGACCTGTATAAATGGGGCAACCCCTTTGGGATGAATTGAGCTAGAATCGAGCGATATACGCGTCACGGGCTCGATAAGTGCGGACCATTTTTACGGATGATACGCTATAATGGAAGAAGAGGATCTACGTGACTACGTGACGTGAAGACGTGATTTGGAAAAAGTCAGTAATAGTAGTTCAGTCCTTAATAATCAATATTTCACCATATCTGAAACAGTAACTTTCCCTAATTTAATGAAAATAAATCAAGTAGTCCCTCTATTTAAATCAGGTTGTGGAATGGTAATGCTTTAAATAATTTACTAGAGCAAATTCTGTACTTAACGTCTAATTAGTATGAAGATTTACCTTACCCAATGTATGCAAGCCAGCTATTGATAGTAGTATTTCAAGATAGAAGGGAATTTTGGATGGTCGGCTGTATGGTTTCACGAAATCATAAACAAACAACGGTCTTCTTGGGTATTACGCTACTAAGTCAATAATTATGTTAAGGTCTGAGAGGTTATCATAAGGGTGGATCATTATGTGTATGATATGTGAGGTCTGGAAGGTCATTTCGATCTGCGTTGACCACAGTACGATTATACTTGCTAAAACACTATAGTGTTTGTGGAACTTCTCTCGACCTGAAATATGTTATTTAAGAAACCGCTATCAGAAAGTATGTATAAATGGGGCTTACCCCTTTGGCTCGATGATTGGGATGGGATATCTTGCGAACCGGCAGGTGCTCGATTTTGTTGTGACCATTTTTAGGTTCTCGTTTAATGAATAAACGATCTACTCTGATTTTGATTTTGAAACGGTGCCTGGCATGGGTGGGTAATACAGACGACACTTCAATTATGGGATTCAAAGTGAAAAGAATAGATTCGGAGCTTAATTAATAAGAATAATACCTTAGTTAAAACTCTCTGTATGTATTTGCTATTAACATTTATTTACCTATGAATTTTGCAAACAAAACCAAATGTAGTGAAATTTACCTTACCCAACTGTTCGGCAAAATAATAAGTTAGTAACTCCTAAGACTAGTGAAAGAGAATTTAGTAGGCTTAGTTGATGATACTGTCTTCTTGGGTATTACGCTAGATTCAAAATTATGTTACTGTCAAAAGGTTGTCATAGGGTGGATCATTATGTGAATGATATTGAGGTCTGGAAGTCATTTCATCTCTTGTACATCCACTTAATTAGTATTATTGTACCTATTCTATTAACACTTGTATATTAAAAAAAAAAAACGATTTAGTTTCTTACCGGTTTTCTCGATGACTGGGATGGGATATCTTGCGAACCGGCAGTGTGTTTTGATCTGTGATTACTTGGTTCTTTTACATGAATAACAAGAAATTAAAAATCTAGAATATAATTGATACTATCCTGACCCCAGCCTGGAGGGGTGGGTAATACAAGAAGAATATGGGAAAATAAAAAATAAAAAATTATAGAAATCCTTGAAACTCCGTATGTATTTTATTACATTTATGTACCTATGATTTTGATCACTGAGTGTTTACTAAACTTTCACAAAAAAAAAATTATAACTCCTAAACTAGTGAAAGAGAATTTATCGGAGTTGAAGTCGGTGCTTTTAAATATTCCATCTACCTATTAAATATAAAAAGGCATAGTCGCAACTTGTAACAAACGCATGCGAAGCTACTATTTAAATAACTAACAATTTTCGTTTTTCTGTAATCACTGAACGAACTCAGGAACGGTCCTGGTTTGTACGTACCATCATTTATGGGAAGAAAGAATTTTTTGATCTTATTACTTTCGTTCTTTTACATAATAACAGAATTAAAAATCTAGAATAAAATTAACACTATCCTGCCCAGGCTGAGTTTTCTGTAAACGGAAAAATCCAAAAAAATAAGAAAAACAATTAATATTTTATCTAAATGAATTAAAAGAACACCTCACAGCAATTCTTGATAATAACTATTCGTATCAGTGATGATGCAACGGAAAGTTTATTAACTCTCCCTTTATCTTTTTTTATTAGTGAACTGCTTATAACTGTGCATTCACTGTGACTGATAATGTTTCTAATAGGCATCAATGTGTTAACTTTTTAACCTGGCTTTACCCTCTAACTAAGAAACCGACTTTGTTGTACTATGAAGCTGATACATCATAACGCAAAAGTGATATTGATTCTACTCTGCTTTAGATGATTCCTGTTTGTTGGAAATAGCAGTACAAGCAAAGCATTTTGCCTGATTTTAATTGCACATTAGAATTGGAAAACAACGGTCGGCTCTCAAGATAATTCACCAGGATAATTCCTAAAAATCATTTAAGTTGGTTTTCTTTATTGTAAAAAAATATCTGGTTAAATTTAGAAGACCTACATTTCATTTGAGAAATGTTTATAATATAAAAAAAATATTATTGTAACATAAACCACCCATTATTTTGAAACGTCTATTCTTATTGTCAAAAATAATTAATATCGGTTCAGTTTTGGAGGAGGAAACAGGGTAATACGGAATTTTGATTCTATTTTACACAGGTGTAATCAATCCGAGTTGTTGTTTACCCTCTCGTGCTCTATTCAGTCCTTCGAGTAGAGTGCGACAATAATAGATTTCTGTTAAAACGTATCCTTGAAAAGTGTTGCTGACCGTGTTTCCTCTTAATAACTTTCAATTGCAAAGCGTGTGCTGTGTTAACATCACTTAATATCAATTGACCTATAAAGTACAAATTTATATTTAAACGAACAAACATAACAACAGTTTCGTGTATTTTATAATCATATATATTACAGCTGATGTTCGCTAATATGCTTTTGATTCTAAGTATTTTATTTAAATTTAATCATGTGCTGCTTAACACCCACGGGAAAGCGTAATGATATATAGCGTAGATCGTTCCACCGGTTCAGTCTTATATTAACATTAAAACTAAATTAAAATTAGTTTGGGTAGTTTTCAAGTGTTCAAACACCAAAAACTTACTATTTTATTACTAGTATCGTCAGCTTTGCTGTATGTAATTTTTTGTTACTTAATGTAATCCAAACCTATTCCCAAAGCCACTTCCAGAGTCAAGAATCATATAAAAACATCAAAAAATCAATCAAGTCAGTGAAATCATATCGATCGATTGGTTTGATCAAATCATCGAATTTCATAAAAAATTCGTTAAATATATTTAAAACAAAATAATATAAAGATTTTTCTTTTTTATAATTACACACATATTAGCGGAACTGCCCACATGCGTTTGATACGAAGTAATTATTTACACCCCATAATTTTATTAATACTCATTATTATTGACAATTTATAATTATAATCTATCAACTGAGAAATATGATATTATGATACTTCCAACATCAAAATATTTTAGTTGGCTTCTTTTTTTTCTACGTGTAAAAGTATTGTTGTCGATTTTTATAGCCTATCAATGGACCGAATAACATATCCTAAGCTTCCCATTTAGAAAATTAAATAAGGATCGGAAGAGACGTTTTTGAGTTAAACCCGGACATACAAACAGATAGATAGACAAAAATATTTTTAAGGGCAAATTCATGATCCTTTATATGGTATGCCTATCAGGAAACTTGAAAAAATGTTACATATACAGACAAGACTACAGTTTCATTAATATAGATTAAATTAAAATTATAAAGTTTAAGAGAATTGTTTAATTTTCTGTCTTTTTATATTTGAACTACCAGTCAGATATGAAAAAAGAATTTTGTAATTAATAGCCTATTTATTGAAGAAAGTGAAAAGCTATATAACTTCACGCTATGACTCTCAGGAGCGGAACAGTAACAATGAGAGAAAAGCAATCGTAGAAAACTGTAGGCAATTACGGGAAATGAAAGCAACAATAGGCTACATGGGTGACACTGTGGGGCACAGCTAGTATAGATATACATTATTTTGTTTTAATAACCCCTGATAATATTTTTATGTTAACCTTTGTTAGTTAATTAAGTATTTCTTTGTTAAGTCTACGTATATAAATGACTTGACTGCAGTACATACATGTGCATTCGATATTTTTTTGCGTTTTGACCAAAACATTAGAAATGTCGAAATCTGTGATTTTACTAATAGTTTTCATCGCTGCTATTTGTAGTGCTGAAGGTAATAATTTATTTTTATATTATTTAGAATGAAGTTATTGTCATATATTTCTACTTAGCATAATATAGTTGGACAATGTAAATTATTTCTTCATAAAGATATTTTTTGTGACAACACAACGCCTCCCTTAAATCTTTATCAAAACGAATAATTCAAAAATCATTTTAAAGATTGTGTTACTATTAGTATTAAGTATGTCCGTGGGTGTGTCCAACGTTTGGTTGGCTGGGGTTTCAAGTTATGATTACATACTTATTTTCTCGTCTTTCTTAATAAATTTATCAAATATTAAAATATTATAGATACATGTTTAAAGGTGTTAAAATAATTTTGCCTGTGAAATTAGTTTCAGTTCCAAAGAAGTCCGACCTATTTCCTCGTAAACAATGTACACCGGGTAGCACTTGGCAAAGCCAATGCAACAGTTGCTCGTGTACTGCGGCGGGTTTGGCTATATGCACTATTAAAATGTGTACGGGAAACGAACCTGGTATGTTCTTTCTTTTAAACATATTTTATTATTAACATTAAATTAATTTTTAAAGGGTGGTAAAGCTTTTTCAAATACTATAACCAAGTTGGAAATCGTCTCTAATCACCACAACAATTACAACGAAGTACAACAATTAGTCATAATTTATATGCACAGCCAGGATTTTGGCCAGAAAGTGGTCGGCAAAGGAAAACTAGTACTAAACAATATGATACTACAGCATACAATATCATATCTACTGTACCATCATACGGATTTGGCCAGATCCCAACAGTTACAATAGTTAGCCGGATGCTCCACTTACTTCTGGTCAAAACGGATGACGCGTTGGGTATTCTTTCTAATGAAAGTTCTCTGACAGAATTTGACATTGTTGCAAGCTCCTTTAAGGGAGCTGTCGCCAGAATCCTTATTTGCAGGAACTTTCAATCAAGCAGCGCGTTCTTGAAAAGGGAGGAAGACGTACGCCTTCCAGTGAGTTGAAAAAAGCTGTCCATGTCGATGATGATTTGGGAGTAAACAAAGAGTGTCCACTAGGCGATTACCGACAATTGTAATCACCCCTGAAATGCCGTTCTATCTCGCTGGCAATCGCACAAGGATCTTTCCCTATACGCAGCGCTTCACTGTCGCCAAGAGATAAAGGCAAAATTGTCTCACATTAAATCCCAATCAGCTCATGAGATTTACAAACCTTTTGTTTAACCTTCATTTTATGTCGTGAAGAAGAACGACAGGGTATTGAGGTTGCTACTAAGCAGGGATCTAAGGTACCCAAAGGAACACCTAATGACACTTTATACTCAGAATAATGGCTCGTAAACAAAAGGTTCAGTAGATTTGATTAGAAACATAATTGAGCCATGTAAGAGGTAGCGTTATAAATAGCGACCAAACCTCTACCAACTTAAACTCTCATCAACACCCAGTCGTGACAAAATATGCCTACCAAATTCAATCCAAAACTATAAATATTCAACATGCAATATACAAACCATGTTCTGGGGCATTTGGCCATTTAAATCGAATCAACGCATATAATGAACACTGACTTAGTAACAAGCTTATTGTAGGTAACTAGTAAACACTTCCAGTTGCTCCAATTTGCATTTTAAAGAAATTATCAGAACTCCATTGACAACAGCATATCTCTCATAATACTGGAGTATTTAGGTGTATCTCGAGCGAGTAAAATGTGTGAAGCGAAATTTTATTCGTATGGTTTTTAATGCAATCTTCCATAATATTATTTATTTACTTTTCATTTCGCGTGCATTCCACCAGAGTTATTACAAATACCTGGTTAGAATGGGGCATCTGCACAACTCCCCCCCCCCTCCTCCACCCGCGTGTACCTGGCTACGCCCATGTCTAAATTGCTATGAAAGCATGATAATGATAGGTGGAGTATAGTAATTATAATGGAGGCCAAAGGCACAAAATGTCCAGAACTGCAGGAGTCATAGAAAAGATAAGGTTACGTTCAGCGTAAATAACATACGAATTACAAGGTAAAAGTTTTCCATTTATATAGACTGATAATAATGTTAGATATGGTTATTTCCAGATCCAATAAGGGAGTGTGCTCCGGGCACGACGTGGAAGAATAGCTGCAACACTTGCGTGTGCCCTAATGGAAAAGCCGCTTGTACATTGATGGAATGCACCGGTATTACTCGTAAGTCTTAACGTAAATACTTACCTTAACATAATGTTTTCCTTCACCGTAGCCTCATGCTCATTGTGGGGATTCGAACTCACGTCGATCGACGCCGAGTCATTTGCGTAGTGGTCGTGGCTCAGTCTGATTGTACAGCCCAACTACTCCGCTATCGCCACTTCCTCGTTCGTTACTCAGCAGATGCAGGTGAGGTTGACTCGGGCGTCTCAATGCTTAAGATGTAATTCGACACTCCTTACATCACATACTAGATTTTGTCAAATATCAGCACAATGTGAATATTAGAAATAGAAATAAACTAGTCGTACCATGTTTTAGACATGTGTTGTATTAATAAAAGTTATTTAGGTAATACTGTTAGATTCTATAACAAGATTCCCAAGCACATTACTGATTTGCCGGACAACAAGTTCAAGAACCATGTCAAGCGGGTTTTACTGTCAAAAGGTTATTAAAGGGTGGATCATTATATGAATGATAGTGATGTCTGGAAGTGACTGAATGATATATGCTTTCCTTTTTCTTTTTTCTATCTGGCAATCGTAATCCCTAAATACCAAGCGTAGATGTGTATCATTTAGACCGGACGGTTATCGCACTTACAGAGTAGGTACAGTTCCAGGGAAATACAGTATAAGGTTCTTCAAGAGTGATCTGAACAGGTATTAAAAGATTTGGCAACACCCGTGAGATGATTCTGGCGTTGCAAGCGTCCATAGAATGCAATGACCGGTTACCGTCACGTGCAACGGAGGCTTGTTTACTATCTTCGAGGTATAAAAATAAAATAAAGAATAAACATCAAAAAGAAATAGAAAATATCCAACCCCTTCATTACTAGTATATTCGTGCGTGTAGTGCAACATTTAGTTGGTTTAGATTTGAAGTTATAATTATATAATTAATTCTGTCCTCGTCTTTCTTAGTCAGTTTATCAAATGATAAACTTGTATAGGTTCATAACTACCATAAATTATAACAAGTTCCTTATCAGTTTTTCTCGATGTCTGGGATATTTTCTGAACCAGCAGTTGTATTTTTACGTTCATAAGTGCCTTCTTAGGGCCTAAATTGAATAAAGATTTTTTGATTTTGATTTTGAATTATGTTGATTAAATTATTTTCAGTTCCGACGAAGTCCGAGCTACTCTCTAAATTTCCTAAGCTATGTGCACCGGGTAGTTCTTGGAAAAGTCAATGCAATGATTGCATGTGTACTAGTCTGGGATTACCAGCATGCACTCAAGCATTTTGTGAGGGATACGAATCTGGTATGTTCTTTCTTTTAATCGTATTATATTTACAATCTAGTACCTACATTTTAAAAGATGGTAAAGCATAATCAAATACTGTAATCAAATTGAAAATTGTCACTAAGCACCTTAGGCGAAGTGCAACAATTGGCCCTAATTCATGTAAATAACCAGTATTTTTGCCAGAGGGCCAGGCAAAGGAAAACTAATGCTAAGAAATTTTTTATAACATTTGGCAATATTAATTTTACAGATCCTGATGGTAAGAACGGTACCATCATACCATATCAAACCTACTATACCACTTTACGGATTTGATCACATCCCAACAATTACAATACTTATCCGGATGTCCCACTAGCTTTTAGTCAAAACAGACGACGCGCTGGTTATTCGTTCTAATGTAAGATCTCTGACAGGACTTGGTGGCGTTATTGTAAGTTACTGTGAGGGAACTGCCCTCGGAATCCTTATTTGCAGGACCTTTGATTCAAGCAGTGCATTGGTGAAAAGCGAGGAGGCTTATGCCCCGCAGTAAAATATGAAATGAAGTTCCATTCAGAGTTCTGTCTATTGACTATTGAATATTTACTATCGACGCAGCGCCACGCTGTCGTCAAGAGATAAAGGCAAAATAGTCTCGCATTCAATTCCAATCTGCTCACGAGATTACCAAACTTTATGTTTAAACTCAAAATAAGGTGACGGAGAAACACATAATAATGAAGTTTCTACTAAGCAGGGATCTAACGTACCCCAGGGAACACCTATTGACACTTTATACTATATATATCTTGGCTGGTCAATAGAAGGTTCAGTAGATTTTAGATTGGATTACCAACTAAATTTATCAATGTAATGTTACACCTGTGGGTATTAAAAATGCCAATGTTTGACGTGAAAAAGTTTTATTTCAATTCCACACAGTTACAAATTACACGTACACACAACACTGTTACACTGTAGTTTCGCTTCCTATTATCGCTCGTTGTTATCGCTTTAATATTCAAAATTGAACTGTCTCGGCGCCGTGCCTGTAACGCTTAAATACCTACACTAAACGATCGCAGAAAAATTGTGAATAATCGCTAACTTTCTTGACGTTTAGCTTCTATGCCTACTCGATGACGTTATAGAGGCGATAAACCCTATACATGCGTGTGTAAACTGCGACGTTTACACAAAATGCACCGCGGTTGTTTACGACGCGAACATTATTTCGAAGTCCTGAGAAGGTTGTACTTGCTTCGAGATATTTCGGGAACAGGATTTTTCTATTTTTTTAATCGGGTTGTAACAGGTCGTAACAGTAACCTTATTATTTAATGAGAGATAGTGTTATAATCGGAAACCAAATCTCTATCAACTAACACTCTGATCAACGCCCAGACGTACCAAACTAAACTAAATTCAATTCAAAGCCAAACATATGTATGGTACAAATTATGTGTAATATTCCTGTGTATTTTTTGATAGATCGAATCAATGCAGATAATGAACACTGAGTTAGTAAAAATCTTAATGTAAGTTAACTAGTAAAGACTTCCCATTGCTCCAATAAATTTTCGAAACTCCAGTGACAGCGTCTTAAAATTTTCATTAAAAATAGCAAAACTCTTATACTTTTGCGACCAGCATCTCTCTCATAATACTGGGCTATTTAGCTTGCATATGTGTTAAATCAGCCAGGCCTCTGTAGTAATTAGAAACAACTATAAAACCATTCCCAGCTAAACCGCCCCCGCCCTGTAACACCCGCGGGTAGCAAAAGCGAGCGAGTAAATAAATTTTGTTTTGGGTGCATTCCAACCGAGCCATTACCAACACCTTGCCAGAGGGCTTCTGGCTACACCCATGTCCGAATCACTATTAAAGATGATAATGATTAGTGGAGTGCAACTATTACCCAATAGATGCCAAAGGTACAAAATATCCAAGAAGAAGCATACACAAAATTTGGATTCGGTCAGCACAAATAATATACGAATAACTTGGCAAAAGATTTTCATGTTTATAGACTGGTAAAAAATGATAGATGTGGTTATTTCCAGATCCGAAAAAGAGTTGTGCTCCGGGCACGACGTGGAAGAATGACTGCAACACTTGCGTGTGCAATGATGGAAAAGCCGCGTGTACTTTGATGGCATGTAAGTTTTAACATAAATATCACAATGTTTTCGTTCAACGAAAGCTCAGTCTCATTACAGGGATGCGAAATCACGTCGATCTACCGGCATGTCCGTACAGGTTATCACTGAACCAGCATTGCTTCAAAGTTATAACTTCATGACAAGCTTGGCCGACGACATAGATGGTTGTAGGTACAGTAAATGCATCTAGAAAACGGAAGATATATTATTTTGTAACTTTGCCATCAGACCAATGATGCGCTCGTTTAAAGCAGATTCATTGCGTCTGTTTATTCTACCTATTATCACATTATTTACTAAATTTCGATAAGTATACATTTTCAGAGTAGTATTTAAATTTAGAAAATTAAGCACCTACATGAAAAATTCTCTATCCCCTAGTTTACTTGTATAATTTTTTGAGACAAAAATTAATTATGGGTTTATTGTAATAAGTATTATCAACTGCCTGGGGTTTTGAAGGAATCTTGAAGTGACATGTTGTGGTTTTAATTTTTAATTCATTAATTTAGGCTGTTCAGCCTACATTGTGTAATATTGGTGAAGTTTTGCGTGATATACTATGGTTATTGCGCACACTTAAAGATAAAATATAAACTGGAAACATACATTTTGAGTTGCCACAAAAACTCTCTTAAAGACAGTATTAACAAGGGAGCCACCATCTTATTTAACACACTTTGAAAATTAGAACAGGATACGAAGATTTCAAAATATTGACACTGAATAAAACAAGAATAATAAGAAAACACAGAAGACATGACTTAGGCCTTTATAATATAAATTACACCTAAACATGGATTTTAAAAACAGTATTTAACTTGGCTGCATGGTCTAGATACCTTTGCCTTTTTTCTTTCACGCAGAAAAACTATACAAAAAAAACTTTATTATTTATTTAAAAGCATAATAATATGTCATAATATTATAAGCGCAATAAACGTAAACTTTAGGAAATAGACAATATATATAGTAGGTATTATTATAGATGTATTTCTTTGATCCTTATTTCATTTCATTTTTTATACAATTAAGGTGGCAAATAAACAGCGGTGGCTCTGGGGTACAGCGAGAGGAGCTGTCGATCTAGGCGCCAAATAGCAAGGAGTGCCAAAATGCCAAACGCGGAAAACAATTTTGTGTCCTGAAAAAACAATTCAAATAACAATGTATGAATTTTTGAAATAAAACATTTTATTTTAAATTGTTGGTAATTATTATTCACTAGCTATGCCCCGCGGTTTCACCCGCGTATAATTTAAAAGACACCTTCAAGATAATCTTAAAAATAGCCTGTGTTAATCACCCTGGATTCAGCTACCTCCATTCCAAATTTTATCAGAATTTATCCAGCCGTTTGAGCTTCAAGAAGTAATAAACATATAAACACCCATATAAACTTTCCGCTTTATAAAATTAGTAGGATTTAATACTAGTTGTGCTCGCGGCTGCGCTTACGTACACTATAGAATGCCATCGATCGGATACACACGCGAATCCCGGTTATTATTAAAACAAAAATGCTTATTGTGGGTGGAGAAAGATAGATAGAAATGCTCTCGACTTTTTGGTAGGCTTTTTTAAGATTTACGATTATGTAGTACATTAATTTAATATATCTTTCATGGTTTACTCAAAGTAAGCTATTTATGCCCCCGAATTGATTCATCATTACCAGTTTTTTTTTTTTTATTTGTACGGAACCCTAATTATTTTTCAAAAATAAAATTAGTCTATGTTAGTCTTGTATAATCAGCTATATGCCAGTGAAAGTCCCGTCAAAATCGGTCCAACCTTTTTGGAGATTACCTTGAACAAACAGACAGACAGTCAGACAAAAATTGCTTTTTGTTTATAAGTATCGTGTATACTTTCATACGCATTTAGTAAAAAGCTGTTGTTTTGCCATTCCAATCAGATACTTCAATTTCATTTATTTGTATAAATCACTTTTTTACGTACAGTTGATATATCGCTCATTTGCGAGGAGTCTGTGACATGTGCTATGTGTATCTGTAGCGACATCTATCGAGCCACATACGACGCATCCTACATCGCGCTATAGAAATTAACTCTTCAATTGAGTGTATATACAAGAACCCGACTACAACCGTTGGGCAGCTGCCCGCCAGACATAACACCCGTCTGGTCGGAGGATCCTCCCTTTGCTATAGTTCTTCTACATACCGTTTTTTGTTTTATTTTATTTTATTATATAGGTACAATTACAGATAACAGATTGACAGTTACATAAATAGTTACACAATATTATAACATGACAAATCTGACATCCAATTACAAATTGTACATGACATTCACATATAAACGTAAAACACAGTTTAGCTTATCGCATACATATTAATAAATTAATACACACATTCTAGAAGTTACAGCTGGACTAGTAATTTCTTAAATTTATTTACATTATCATGAAATATGTCTTGGTGAACACAGCATTCATTATAATATCTGCACATTCGAAACAGGGGATTATTTTTCGTATACATTTTTAATTGCAGTTGGTATGTGGAATAATTGAGGTACTCGTACTGAACGAATGGGTATTTTAAAATGAAGTAGTTCAAATTGGTTGCTGATAAATATACCATTTGCAATTTTGTACAGATTGCATAAGTCAGCAGCACTCCTTCTGTCTTCAAGACTTTTGAGTTTGAAATTAAGGAGTCTGTCTTTATATTCCGGCAATTTATTCCTTAGCCTAGTCTACTACACATTAAGAAACAAACAGAGTAATTCATGACTTTAATATTTTAAATGGTTTGGCAGTGCGTGTAACAAACGCGAGCATTCTGTTTGCTTTAACAGTAATGCAGTCAAAGTGTGATATAAATGAAAGATTAGAGTAAATCATGACACCTAGATCTCGGACAGTATCAGTTCGATCAATATCAACTCCCCCTATATTATAGTTGAAAACATAAAGATTTTGTTTTTGGTGTATATAATGGCTTGACATTTCTTTATATTGAACGCTATGCCATTCTCAATACACCAGGACTTTATAATATTTAGGTTCCTCTGAAGGTTGAGACTGTCGTAATTACTGTGGATCCTTTGAAAATTTTCGATATCATCTGCATAAGCCAGGCATTCACAATTTATTGAATAAATGCTAGGAATAAAAGGGGTCCTATATTAGAACCTTGTGGCACACCTGATGTAGCTAGAAATGATACCGAATCAAAACCAAAAAGAACAACTAGTTGTGATCTATTTAAGAGCTTAACAATCTGTGAAGGTCACCATAAATACCTAAATGAGCCAGTTTTGCTAAAAGGATCGAATGATTGACGCGGTCGAAGGCTTTCGAAAAATCTGTATACATATAGAGTCAACGACTGGCATAAGTAATTTACGTATTCAAGTAGATTGGTGCTCGTAGACAGTCCTGAGACAAAACCATTTTTATTCGAGCTAATCTTATGACGCAAATGATTGTAAAGATGGTCGTATATCATACTTTCAAAAATCTTTGAAAAGCATCTAAGAATACTTATTGGACGGTAATTTTCTACATTTTTCTTATCACCTGACTTATAAACTGGAGTTATTTTAGATATTTTCCATTGAGAAGGGAAGGTGCCTTTTTTTAAGGATTTGTAAAATATTATTGTGAGGGGTTTAACTAAAGCGTCTGGACATTGACGTACAAAGAAAGGTGGAATACCGTCAGGGCCCACACTTTTTGTGTTGTCAATCCGTTATAGTCGAACATGGATCGAGTGCATTGTTATTTGTAACTTATCAATAGAATAATTCGAAGAGGTAAATTGAAGCGTATAGTTTATTGGAGGACAATTCTGATATACAGAAGAAAAATAATCTGCAAAACGATTAACAATATCAATACCAGTGATAGTTGAACTGTTTTCATAAAACACACTGCTTGGAATATAATTAGGTATTTTTTTACTTTTAGTGTAGCACCAGAAAGCTTTAATATTTGAAACCAAATCAGCTTCAATGGTAGACATATAGACTTTATAACATTGGTGTGTTAAAACCTTTACTCTAGGACGCAACGAAGAGTAAGCATCGTAATCTCCTGCATTTCTATACGATTAATATCTGAAATGAAATTTGTCTTTTTATCTGAATAACCTTATTAAATCTTTAGAAAACCAATTCGGATAATTCCTACCCTTCACTTTAATTCTAGGCGTATATTTTTCGATGATTAAATGAATGTTATTATAAAATAATTGAACATAATCGTCACAGCAAAGATCAGTATTTTGATCCCAATCCAAAGTATTAAGTTTCCTGACGCAGGCCTAATAATCTATTTTGTGAAAGCAGAGCCTCTCAGGCATGTGAATAATACTGTTCCAAAATGCGCGGAATCGCGCTCTATTTACTATTAAAACGTGATATTTCTAGCGCCAAATCTTGTGGATATAAGATAGTATAAACCGTTTTAGAATTGTCTTTTACTATCATGAACTTCGTTTCAACAAAGGTTTACGTCAGTTAACTTCATGTGATTGGCGTGATGTGCTGCTGTATTGCGACTAAAGCGTGATAAATGCGATCTAACACGTTTTTTTTTTTTTTGCAAACGTAAGTAAATTTTAGGAAGTGATCGTACTCTATTATGTTACTACTAATGCGTGAGATCTTGATGTAAATCGTAGTTTTTGTAAGAATGAGTTTAATGATAATGAAGATGATGTTTAATTAAATATTTGATTTGCGGATGAATTAATAGTCCAAAAGGATTTTGGTCCTCGCAATTACCTAAAAGTACTCTGTCAATTATTACTCGCCTAATCACGACTGCATTAAGCAAAAGAAATAAAGTGATTAATATTTAGGCAAGAACGGATAACTGTGGACGTTATGGAAGTCATTCAAAAATTGAGAAAACCATACTAGAAGAAGCAAAAAAGTTTATGGAATAGATACCAAAAATAGAATCAAGTCGAGGGCAATGCAAACTGCCATATCATCTATTCTGGAAGCCTTTCAGTGTATTTTAACGCTTCTGCCTAACAGCACTTGGTTATTGTAGAAGACAGATATTCTGTTTTCTTAGGATACTTATAGAAACACTAAGATTTCAAGTGTATAGTTTCATTCGTTTAGAAGTTATATGGATGCAAAATTACGAAAATTCGAAGTGAGTGATCATCAAAAAGGAACTAGTACTTCCCCAATATCCAGAGAGCTGAAATTTACGACAAAAAGGAAAACAATCTAAACTTCGATTTTCGAAGATCTGGGGTGCCTACCTGATGTCAGAGAACTATTAGAGATGTCGAAATATCGCATTAGTAAAAATTATTTCATAATTTGATGAGCATTTTATAATGATCCATAAAATTAGAGTAACTGGCGTGGAACCCTAAGCTTCATACAAATTGTAAAAGAGACTGCCGTTTTATAAAAATGAGTTGGTGGAAAACTAAGAGCAATAAATTCAAATCCGGTAACTGGTTTAGAACTTTATTAATAAACTACAAAATAAGTAGGCAAAATCCCAACAAAATCTTGGTATAAAAATCATGCGAAGTTTCGATTGAAACGATTTATCTATAAAAAGTAGTGAAATGTTTTAACCAGCCAAGTATAGGAGGTGGAATTGTATCTACGAAAATGTGTTATTGTGGTTAAAACTTGTCCAATATTTTACTCGTTAAATTCAATCCTTAAACATTGTAATTAATTACTAAACTATAAGGTTAATATTTCTTATTATATGTTGTGGAGTTTATAAGATTTGGCCGTTGTTGCTATATACTTAGCTCAAGAAAACAGAAGTACGTTAAGCCTCATTTGGATAATTCGGGAACAATTAGCCGAATTATATATAGCTGAATAGTTCGTGCTCAAATTTGGTCAAGTAGAAGATCCGTCGATACATTCGTTTATATTTAGCGAATATTGATCTGTCAAACATGGATGACGTGCGACTCGCTGCCTACGGCTTTATCTCTATATAATGTGTACGGTCTATCGACTCACAAACAAAATGCATAGGTTCTCATGAGATGAGTTCCCCCTGGTAAACTTCTATAAACTTTAAACTATTCTCGTCAAAAATAAACCACGTCTGCATAACACTATATCCAGGCGGACCCAATAATACGCCGATCACCCGGGTGCGACCCACATTGACCCGGTGTCTGGATGGTGTCAAATCTTGCTGTGAGTTGCCGTGGACCGATCAACCAGGATCACGAGACTCTAGCTCGTGGTCCTGACGCTGAATTACCTATTGTTGGTATCTTATCCAATTTGGATGTTGTGAAGTGGATTGTTAAAATGGTTAAGGACCCTTATGTTTTTTTTTTTTAATTACAAGTTTTATAACGGTAATGTAAATTAGATTTTATACTACGCAAATTTATTACATTCCTTTGATGTCCTGGAATTACATTTATATTAGATTTTTTTTTTCATTTCATATTCCATTTTGGCTTTATAATTCTCTTATATCATAATTTAAAATAACTATATATCATAAAAAATGTTAATACATTCCTTATTGTCCTATGAATCATTAAACTGTTTTAAACTCATAAAAATTTAATTAACATTAATAATTAATTAAAATTAATCAATTAAATTAATAAATAATTATTTTAAATTAATCTTTGCTTCAAAATCAATGCAATGGCTTAGTAACAATACCTTAGTTAAAATCTCTGAATTGTTAGCTTTAAATAATTTACTACTAAAAGCAAACAAAACCAAATGTACTCCTTACGCAATGTTCGGCGTATTGGCAGTAGTATTAAGATAAAAGGGAATTTAGTAGGCTTAGTTGATATTACTTTCTTCTTAGGTATTACGTTAGATTCCTAATTACAGTGGGGTCCGCATATTAAAACTTTGGTGGGAAGATTAAGTTCTGCTGGATTCGCAATATGTAAGATTCGCCAATGAACAGATATTGCTACTGCGAGGTTAGTCTACTTTACTTACTTTCGTAGTTTAATGTCTTACTGTATTTTGCATTGACGTTCAGCAGCTGAGGTAAATACCATATTCATATTACAAAAGCGATTAATTCGAGCAATATACAACGTGAGACCTCGCGAATCACTAAAGAACAAATTCCAGGAAAATGGTTCATTAATAATGCGCTCCCAATACATCCTTGATAACTTAATGTATATTTGCAAAAGCTTAGTCAAGCTAGAGTTTGTCAAAGATCATCACAATGAGAATACTAGAAATAGAGATAAATTAGTCGAAGTGTGACTTAGTGTTAGCTTGTATAATAAGATTCCGAAGCACATTACTGATTTTATACAGGTTGTACTGTCAAAAGGTACATTATATGAATGGTAGTAATGTCTGGAAGAGACATCCTCTGTGTACATTCACTAAATTAGTATTATTGTACCCATACTATTAACACTTGTACAGTTGAAAAATAGATAAGTTTTTTACCGGTTTTTCTCGATGACTGGGATGTTTTCCGAACCGGCAGTAGTGTTTTGACGTTCATAAGTGAATAAATTGAATAAATTGAATAAATATTATTTTGATTTTGATTTTGACCTTACCCTGGAGGGATAAGGACAAGAGGAAGATGGTAAAATAGGAAATAAAAAAAAACATAAAAATTATAGAAATTCTTAAAACTCCGTATGTATTTTACTATATTTAATTATTTTAAAGACCTATGATTTTGATTACACAGGTCAATACGAATTTTGATTTTGATATAAGGGTATGAAATTCCGATAGGTATAATTATGTACAGATTAAACGAAAAAAAATTATATGATATGAAAAAGTTTGCTTTTATAGACAAAAGATCGTTGTAACAATATAAAAAAAAAACTACAATTTTAATTTTCATTTGTTGATAATTCAACACAAATATATTATTAGTATATTTTGATTTTTATTAACTTTCACTGTAATATTACTTTACAAAAATGAGAAACAAGTTTACAAGTGAACCCTATTACTCTTTCTTGCATTTTAATAAACTCCGAATATAGTCCCTTATCATATTTTCATTTGATAGGTATAAATAATGCTGTTCGTAGTTCATAATGTCTTGATAAAATAGTTCTCCTTGTACTTTTGAGCACACTCTCATGTTATTTTTAAGTTAATCTAAATCATCATGTAACATATGTACTTTCAGAGACATCTTGCAACCCATGGCTTTTAAGTCCCCTAACATATTTTAACTTTTTCTTTCAACTTTGTTTTTCCCTAAAAATCTAGAGACTACTGCTTTAAAAGTATTCCAACTTGTTTTTTAGCACTAACTAAGCAATTTCAGAAATTGTTATATGGCATCTTTTATTTGTGGACAAAAAAATTCATTCATTATGTTTTGCTTGTAACAAATTAGGTTTCTTTTTTTTTCATCTAGATTTTTTATAAACCTTTTCATTAGCCCTAACTTATCGTGTAAAGGTGGCATTAGCACATTTTTAGGTTCAGCAATAGGATCTCTTTTTAGGTTTTGTTTCCTGATAGAAAGTTTTACTCTTATCGGCCACGATCGTCGAACACAGTGTTAACTGTTGATCAACCGTTCTACTTATCCCTGGGTTGTCTTGATTGCGAATAGGGCAGTTAAGGTAGACCTCGAAACTTCACAACGTTTAAAACTTGTGTTTAATTCAAATTGTATATCTTGTACTTTAAAAAGTTGCCTTAAACATAACAAAAATCATCAAATTCTCGTTGCGTTTCTCGTTGACATTTTAACTTTTTTAGAATTGTAGAAAACAGTTAATTTTTGTTTATCAGATAAGTGTTATTAGGAGACACTGTGTGAATATAACAATCCCCTCTTTTCCATGGAAATATTAAATAAACCAAAATAGTTTAATGCTTCTGTAATAACTCGAAAATATGTATTATTATTTTACCCACCACAAAAGCAAACTGTATGCGGAATATGAATAGGTACTTTTCTATCATCTTGGAGCATAATAAACAGAAAAATAATGACATAAACCTTAAGACAAGGAAAAAAATGTTTATGTCAAGTTGTGTTATTGAGCAGTAAATTAACCTTCCATAAAAAAATTATAACACTGGAATGGAATATATCGGAGTTGAAGTCGGTGCTTTCAAATGACCCAGTCTACGTATTAAATACATAAAAAGGTATAGCCGCAACTCGTAACAAACGCATGCCAAGCTGCTATTTGTTTATATACAGAGCTATTCATTTATATGACTAACACATTTTCGTTTTTCAGTAATCACTGCCGTTCCTGGGTTGTACACACCATCATATATAGGAAGGAAGATTTTTTTGATCTTATTATTTTCGTTCCGTTAACCAGGAAATTAAAAATCTAGAATAAAATTAATACTGTCTTGCCCAGGCTGAGTTTCTTGTAAACGAAAAAAAATAATTTAAAAACATGATCCAGGAAAGTAAGGAACATAATTAATATTTTATTTTAATGAAGTAAAAAAACCCAAAGCAATTCTTGATAATAATTATTCGTATTACTGATGATGCAATGAGAAACGGTTTATGAACCTTCCTACATTATCGTTTATTATTAGTGTCTGCTTATTAACTGGGAATTCACTGTGATTGATAATGCTTCTGGTTGGCATCAATGTGTTACTTATTTAACCTGGCTTTACTCTTGAACTAAGAAACCGACTATATTTTACCATGAAACTGATACATCATAACGCAATTTGACATTTACTCTAAGCTCTCGGTTTTTCACAATAGCACGGTAAAGGACTGCACTATGCCTGACGGTAAGCATATTACAATACAAAAAACAACGATGACCATAGAGAGATCGGCAATCTAACGCTTGTTGTCGCTGTCACGCTTGCGTGCACGTCTGACGGCAGCAAAACAAACGAATGGCGTAAAATTTTGAACCGACTTCAAAACAAGGAGGAAGTTCTCAATTCGAATGTATATTTTTTATGGATGTTCAGGCATAACTTCTTTGTTTAGAAACCGATTTAGACGATTCCTTTTTACTGGAAAATGCATACTTCAAGTGTGCCCCTCCCCCCTTTCCCTATTTTATTTTAATTGCCATTGACAAGATACACCAGGCAATTACGAAAAATCATTGAAAAATGTTCTCTATTTTGTTAAAAACTCTCTTAAATTTTGTTAAAATTTAAATGACCTACATGTCATTTCAGAAAAGTTTATAACCTAAAAAAATTGTTTTTATTATTTTTGATTATTGGCTGTCTACCTATGTAGGAATAAAATACATATTATTGTAAGACAAACTGCACAGTATTTTGAAACATCTATTCTTATTTTAAAAAAATATAACATCGGTTCAGTTTTGGAGGAGGAAACAAGGTAACACGGAATTTTGATTCAATTTTACACAATCCGAGTTGCTGTTGCCTCTCTCGTACTCTATTCGGTCATTCGGGTAGAGAGCGACAACAATACATTCAAAAGTCCTGTCGACCGCATTTCAACTTCAATGAAAATATTTAAAAAATCAACTTTCAAGGCAAAGCGTGTGCTGTCTAACCTCACTTCATATTACTTGATATTATATCATGAAAAGTGAAAATTTAACCTATAAAGTACAAATTTAGATTGAAACGAACACATATAATAGTTTCGTGTATTTTATAGGTAATCATTTATAAAGCTGATGTTTGTGAGTATGCTTAACGCCTATGGGAAACTTTAATGTTACGTAGTTGTAGATCCTTTCTCCGACTCAGTTCTTTATTAATGTGAAAACTAAATTCAAATTGGTTTATTAGTTCTCAAATGATACGCGTTCAAACACTAAAAACTTACGATTTTATTACATAGTTCCTGGTACCCGTCCACATTGCTGGCCATTATTTTTGGTAACTTAATTTAATCCAAGCCTATTCCTAAAGTCACTTCTGGAACCAAGAAACATTTAAAATCATCAAAAAGTAATCAATTTGACCAAACAAAATTGATCGATTGGTTTGATCAAATCATCGAATTTCATAAAAATTCGTTAAATTTATACAAAGTTTTTTTCTATTATAATTACACAAATATTTGCGGAGCCGCCCACATGCGTTTGTTACGAAGTAATTATTAATACCCATAATTTTATTTTTACTCATTATTATTGATAATTCATAATTACAATCTATCAATTGAGAAATAAGATATTATATTTCCCGAATAAAAATATTTTACTTATCTTTTTTACTACGTATAAATGCATTGTTGATGATTCTTATAGCCTGTCAATTGACCAATGACATAAGCTACCCGATAACAAAAATCTATAAGGATCGGTTGAGATGTTTTTTAATTAAACTTGGAGATACAAACAGACAGACAGAGAAAAACATTTTTAAGGGTAAATTCGTGATCCTATATATTCCTATATATGTCTATAGCGAAATTTGGAAAAAATATTACATTTACAGAAAAGACTACAGTTATATTAATATAGATTAAATTAAATTTATAGACTTTTTAAGAATGTTTAATTATTTGTCTTTTTATATTTGAACTACCAGTCAGATATGAAAATGTGTCTATGTAGTTTATAGCCTATTTATTGAAGAAGGTTGAATGTTATATAACTATACGCTATGACTCAGAGGAGCGGCGCAGAAACTATGAACGTCAGGCAATCCTAGCAAGCTGGATGCAAGTACGGGAAGTGAGAACAACGATATGTTACACGGGTGAAACCGTGAGACACAGCTAGTATAGAGATATACATAATCTTGTTTAATAACCCCTGATAATATTTTTATGTTAACCTTTGTAAGTTAATTAAGTATTTCTTTGATAAGTCTACTTATATAAATGACTTCACTGCAATACATACATGTGCAATCGATATTTTTTTGTGTTTCGACCAAAACATTAGAAATGTTGAAATTTGTGATTTTCGTAGTTGTTTTCATCGCCGGTGTTTGTAGTGCTGGTAATAATTTATTTTGATATTAAGTTATTGTCAGATATTTTTACTTAGTCTACTACTAATTATTATTTGTTCATGAAGGTATTTTTTGTGACAACACTATGTCTCCCTTAAATCTTTAAGAAATTTAATAATTCAAGCATCATTTTAAAGATTTTGTTACTATTAGTATTAAGTATTTCCATCCGTGTAGTCCAACGCTTCGTTGGTTTGGGTTTAAAGTTATGATTACATGCTTATTTTCTCGTTTTTCATAATAAATTTATCAAATATTAAAATTTTACAGATACATGACTAAAGGTGTTAAAATAATTTTGTCAATGAAATTTGTTTCAGTTTCAACGTTGCCCCATATGCTTTTTTGTGAACCGGGTAGCACTTGGAAAAACCAATGCAACAATTGCATATGTAATGTTCTGGGATTGCCAGTATGCACTCTTTTATTTTGTTGGGGATTCGAACCTGGTATGTTCTTTCTTTTAATCATGTTATATTTACAATCTATTTCCATACTTTTTAAAAGGTGGTAGAGCATTTTCAAATGATGTAATCAAGTTGGTGGTTGTCGTTAAGCACCTTAAGCGAAGTGCAATTAATAGTCCTAATTTCATTAATTGTATTATAGATAATTGATACTGCGACGCTGGTTTTACCGATATAGAGGACTGTATTAATAAATAAGAAATGGATAATTTGTAAAACAGTATTTTTTTAGAGAAAGCACGCAACGTACCTGATGAAATGATGTATTATGAACGGCGACTATGTTCTTTTTCACTTCATGCAATTATTTATTTTCACATGCACAAATATTTATGCATTTAATTATTTTATGATATATTAATCGATATAAAGGTATAATATATTTATTTTATGAATGACATGGAAAAAGTCTTCTCTTTTTTTTACGTGCGTGCGAAGACGTCAACGGAATTAAAAACAATATATGTTGGAAAAAGTTGAATATGCCGAAAGGAGGTTACATGGCGATACCAATAATAATGATAGATGTGGTTATTTCCAGGTCCGATAAAGGATTGTGCTCCGGACACGACGTGGAAGACTAACTGCAACAACTTTTGCTTGTGCTATGATGGAAAACCCGCGTGTACTTCGATAGGATGCTCCGATGTTATTGGTAAGTTCTAACGTTAATATTTACCTTAACACAATATTTTCCTACACCAAAAGCTCTTGCTCATAGCAGGGATTTGAACTCACGTCGATCGACACCGAGTTATTTTTCTTTGAACTTCTGTAATAATCACAGGCATTTTTTTTACTAGTAGCTCGTAAAATTGAAGGAACTGTCCCTGTTGATAAGCAAAGTACAGTCCTAACACAACGGCATCCACCGATAGTAAATTAATATGGGGGCACAGTTTCACACACGGCCATTTAATTCCAAACCAAGCAAGTCTTGTATTATGGTAACTGCACAGCTCATATATTAAACACCCAGAAGCACAATCGTAAATTATGCCCGTCACACAGAAGTCACTTATGTGCGGGGATCGAACCCACGATCTCTCGGCTCAATAGTAGAGTTTAATACCACTGCGCCATGAGGTCTGTATATTTTCTGACTACTTTCAAAAATACAGCCAAAAACCTGTTCACACACACTCACTCACACACATACAAACACACACACACGTGTTCGTTTATGGGCTTGGTACAGCAGTTCTTTCTAATAGGGTGTAATTATTGTATGAGCAGTGAAATAAAATAATTTGACTTGTTAAAATAGTGCCCAAATTTAACATCGTGAGCAAGTGTTATCTTGGCAATAGTGCGCACAACAACGCTTATTGTGAGAGATTAGAAGATACATCTTCTATGCTATCGCTGACAATTTTTGTAGGTTTTTTTTTTTAGATCTACAATTATATTATAGTACCTACATCAATGTACGTACCCTGCGTGAGCTCCAAAAGTGTATTTTCCCGAATTGATTCAGATTATCGTCATTGCTTATTTAGTACTTAACTTTATGTAATAAAATATATTCAACAAACTGGTCAGAAAGTATAGCTAAGAATTAAAAAAAAATACTATGTAAATGAGTTATGTGAACGTGTAGTGAAAAGAACATAAACGCTCAGACAGACAGAGTAACGTTGAGATTTATAATATGTAAAGAAATATGTCTATATAAGTATATGTATATATGAATAATACATGTATACATGTATATGAATAAATTTAGATGGATATATTCTCTGAATGTAAAAGTTAACGTAAAATATTGATAAGAAGATGTACCTACTCGTGGCGCAGTGGTAGTAAACCCTAACTATTGAGCCGAGAGGTCGCGGATTCAATCCCCGCCTGTGACTGACTTTTGTGTGATGAGCATATAATATAATATAATATAATATAATATAATATAATATAATAATATAATATATATGTATAGGTATATAAGCTGTTTAGTTACCATAATACAAGCTTTGCTTAGTTTGGATTTCAATGGCCATTTGTGAAATTGTGTACTCATATTTATTTTATTCATATTTACCTCCCTTCTCCATTTTAAGCTCATCTTATGAATTGACGCCCCCTTTGTATATTACTTTGGTTTAAGAACAATCGGCAAATTTCAAAAGGTAAAAGTAAACGAGCAAAAGTCTTTTTCATGCCGGCAACTGGGTCTGTTGCGAGAGTTTTTACGTTACTGTATATGCTGACTGATCTCGAATAGATTTGCTGAATATTATTCAAATGGAAAATATGTACTATTCCGCAAACTATCCCCCCTAATTTAACAAATGGTCTTCTTTTCAAATTTATCATGCAGTGATACAACACGTCTCACTTGTTTTTTTTTCAATTACAAAGAAATGATGATCGTTTTTATAGAATAAGTATGTAGTTCGAATAAATAAAATATTTTAAGGAATTTGTGTAATATTTTGTCTTTCTTTCTTTATCAGATATCGATCATAAGCAATGTGCACCGGGTAGTTCTTGGAAAAGTAAATGCAACAATTGCATGTGTACTGTTCTGGGATTGTCAGTATGCACTCTTACATTATGTACGGGATTCGAACCTGGTATGTTCTATCTTTTAATCATGTTATATTTACAACCTAGTACCGTACTTTTTAAAAGGTGTTAAAGCATTTTCAAATGATGTAATCAAGTTGGAAATTGTTGCTAAGCACTTTAAGCAAAGTGCAACAACTAATCCTGATACATGTAAAAAGCCAGAATTTTTAATAGGCTAGGAGGGAAAAAGAAAAACTAAGTAATTTTGTATACTATTTGGCAATATTAATTTTACTGCACCTTATGATAAGTACGGTACCATCATACTATGGTGTAGTATGCCACACCTACTGTACCAACCACCTTACGGATTTGATCACATCCCAACAATTATAATAGTTAGCCGGATGTCCCACTAGCTTTTGGTCAACACAGACGACGCGCTGGTTATTCTTTATAATGTAAGATTTAAAACAGGACTTGGTGGCATTTCTGTAAGCTGTTTTGTGGGAGCTATTGTTGGATTCCTTATTTGCTATAACTTTGATTCAAGCAGTGCATTCGTGAAAAACGAGGAGGATTACGCCCTGCAGTGAAATATGAACTGAAATTTCATTCAGAGTTCTGTCTCGCTAGCAATCACATAAGGGTATTTCTCATCGACGCAGCGCCGCGTTGTCGCCAAGGGATGTTAGATATTTACATAATAACAAAAATAATATTGTATGTCAATCAGCGCCCTTTGTATAAACCATTGTCTTTACTCTATGATTGTATCTATGAGGTTGTTTATGACATTTTTCAATAAAGTTATTCTGAACTACAGCAGTGTTTTATAACAAGGGATAAAGGCAAAATGGTCTCGCATTCAATTCCAATCTGCTCACGAGACTTTATGTTTATGTTTATTTAACTTTATCTTTAAACTCGAAATGAAGTGACGGAGAAACGCATAGTATTGATGCCGCTACTAAGGAGGGATCTAAGGTACACAAAGGAACACCTATTGACTATCAACCAACACTCTCATCAATGCCCAGACGTTCCAAAATAAAATAAATTAAATCCAAAACCTAAAATATGTATAGTACAAACCATTTCTAATGAACACTGACTTAGTAGCAAGCTTAATGTAGGTAACTAGTAAACACTACACATTGCTCCAAGAAACTTTCGAAACTCCATTGACAACGTCTTAAAATTTTCATTAAAAGTAGCAAAACTCCTATACCTTTGCGACCAGCATCTCTCTCATAATACTGGACTATTTATCTTGCGTGTGTGTAAAGTCATCCAGGACTAAGTAGTGATTAGTAACGACTGCAAAACCATTACTTGCTATACCGTCCGCCGCCAGTAACACCTGCAGGTAGCAATAGCGAAGCGAAATAATAATATATCAAATATTTAATGTAATGTTCTTAAAATTATCTATTTATTCTTTATTTTGGGTGCGTTCTGACCGAGCCATTACCGACACCTTGGTAGAGGGGGTCTGGCTACACCCAGTCCGAATCACTATTAAAACATGATAATGATTGGTGGAGTGCAACAATTATACAATAGAGACCAAAGGTACTAAATATCCAAGAA
Organism: Saturnia japonica; assembly: GCA_033032175.1. Taxonomy (NCBI): domain Eukaryota; kingdom Metazoa; phylum Arthropoda; class Insecta; order Lepidoptera; family Saturniidae; genus Saturnia; species Saturnia japonica. The sequence goes on from CM065331.1 coordinate 6,421,807, forward strand.
TAGCAACATACCCAGAACTGCAAGGAGTATGCACAAAATTTGGATTCATTCAGCACAAATAATACACGCAAAAGGCAAAAGCTTTCCATGTATATAGACTTGTAATAATGATAGATTCGGTTATTTCCAGATCCGATAAGTCTTTGTGCTCCGGGCACGACGTGGAAGAATGACTGCAATACTTGCTCGTGCAATAATGGAAAAGCCGCGTGTACTTCGATGGAATGTAAGTTTCAAATAATATTTTCGATCAACGAAAGCTCGGTCTGATTGAAGGGATTCGAAATCACGTCGATCGACGATCGATAAGTATACATTTTCAGAGTAGTATTTAAATTTAGAAAACTAAGCACCTACATGAAAAATTCTCTCTACCCTAGTTTACTTACATGCTTTTTTAGACGAAAATTAATTATGGATTTATTGTAAAAAGTATCACCTATTGCCTGGATTTTTGAAGGGATCTTGAAGTATCATGTTGTGGTTTTTATTTTTAATTCATTAATTTAGGTTTTTTGACCCTTCATTATATAATATTGCTGGCGTTTTGCGTGATATACTTTGGTCATTGCGCACACTCGAAGATAAAATATAAACTGGAAACATACATTTTGAGTTACCACAAAAACTCTCTTAAAGACAGTATTAACAAGGGAGCCACCACTCTATTTGAACTCACTTTGAAAATTAGAACAGGCTACGAAGACTTCAAATTATTGACACTGGATAAAACACGAATAATAAGAAAACATCAAAGACATGACTTAAGCCTTTATAATATAAATTAGACCTAAACATGGATTTTAAAAACAATATTTAATGTGGCTGCATGGTCTAGATACCTTTGCCTTTTTTCCTTCACGCAGAAAAACTATACAAAAAAAAACTGTATTATCTATTTAAAAGCAAAATAATATGTCATAATATTATAAGCGCAATAAACGTAAACTTTAGGAACTAGACAAATATGTGTATGTGTTAATAAAGATGTATTTCTTTGATCCTTAGTTCATTTCATTTTTTATTCAATTAAGGTGGCAAATAAACAGCGGCGGCCCTGGGGTACAGCGAAAAGTGCGGTCGATCTAGGCGCCAGCTAGCAAGGAGCGCCAAAATGCCAAACGCGAAAAACAATTTAGTCTCCTGAAAAACAATTCAAACAACAATGTATGGATTTTTAAATAAAACATTATTTTGAAAATGTTGGTAATTATTATTTACTAGCTATGCCCAGCTGTTTCACCCGCGTTTAATTTAAAAGACACCTTCAAAAAAAAACCTTAAAAGTACACTATGTATTAATCCAGGGTGTGAGCTACCTCCATTCCAAATTTTATCAGAATTTGTAAAACCGTTAGAGCGTGAAGAAGTAACAAACACATTTGAACACACAAACTTTCGCCTTTATAATATTAGTAACACTAGTAGTAGTAGTAGTTAACACTAATTGTGCCCGCGGCTGCGCTTACGTATACTACAGAATAATGCCGTCGATCGGAAACACAGACGAATCCCGGTTATTTTAAAGACCAAAATGGTTATTGTGGATGATATTTAAAAGACAGACATATTATGTTATCGACTTTTTGGAAGTTTTTTTTAAGATCTATGATCATGTAATACATTAGTTTAATATATCCTTCATCGTTTACTCAGCGTAAGCAATTTAAGCACCCGAATTGATTCACCATTACCAATTTTTTTTTTATTTGCACGGAACCCAAATTCTTTTTCTAAAATAAAAAAAATAGCCTAAGTTACTCCTTATATTGTCAGCTATTTGCCAATGAAAGTCCCGTAAAAATCGGTCCCACCTTTTCGGATATTACCTGGAACAAACAGACACACAGTCAGACAAAAATTCTATTTTTGTTTGATAGGGGATACCTCAAGGATGGACGACCTTGTCACTGCATAATGTTGTTTTTTATTTACCCGCTTTTTGTTATTTGATTTTCATTTAAAAAAGTGTTACTAACAAATACGAACGAAATTTAAAATCGCAAAAATACAACGTATGTTAGTCATACTGAATCCTGAGATCAAAGTACCTACGCGTTAAGTTTGCCCACAAAGGTGAAGTTATTCGATGTTTTTATTGTTTGATGTTTGTATTTAAGTTTTATCGCTATTTATTCGTGTAATTAACGAAATATTGCATTCTTCAAGATTACCAAATACCAAGTTACCCAAGATACAGGATCTCTTAGTTTGGGTATCAGGGCATGCTTTTCGTTCCTCTTAAGAAATAAAATTTATGATTTATATTATTGCAAATTGCGAATCGTAGATAGTATATGTTCGACCAGATTACCCCCCTATAAGTGTTTACTAAATAACTCGACTAAATACATCTGATAAAAAAGAGAGGTACCTACCTAGTCTTATGGACTGTCGACGGAAGTGAAAACACAATTTTCAATTTTTAAATCATTTGTAGTCTGAATTATTCCAGAGCATGTCGGTGACGCAAAATCACAAGATTTTAACCATTCAAAAAGTCAAATACGCATATGGTGCAGTCGAGTATATACAATGTGTTAGTGTATGTATGTGTATACATGTACACAGGCCGCTAAACTGCGCGTCGCTAGTCTGACGAAAGCGCAATACGTCACGGGTATGTAAAAAACTTATGTATCTTATTAATTTTTCTTTCTATTAAACAAGGCATCAAAAATCAAAAAAAAATTGTTACTATACTAAGTTTTTTTTTTTTAAGAACAATACGTAAAAAAACCAAAAGGAGATGAAAGTAATTATTATTTTATCTAAATTAAGTTAATTTATTAACTTTGTTGTAAACCACAAGGTTTACAACAACAATTCTTTATAATCATTTTTGTTATCAGTGGTTATGCAATGTAAAACAATTTATATACTTTAATACATTATCATATTTTACTAATGAACTGCTGCGATTGATAATGCTTCTAGTAGGCATCAATATGTTATCACTTTAACCTGGCTTTACCATTGAACTAAGGAACCGACTTTGCTGTATCACGAAACTGATACAGCATTACTCAAAAGTGACATTTATTTTAATTTACCTTCAGTTTTCCTTAAACAGTACCACAGCAAAGTCTTTGCCCTATGGTAGGTACAGTACAATCCTAAAACAACAATCGGCCACCGAGAGATCGGCAATCTAACGCTGGATGTCACTGTCATGTCAGCCTGCACGTCTAACGACAGCTGTTTGGCAACTAAAGGAAAACAAACCAATAGCGCCAAATTTTTAAATTTAGAAGTCCTAAATTTCATTTATTTTGATTAGAGTTCCTAATTTAAAAATTACACTAAACAGTTAAAATCGTAAGACAAACTGGCCAGTGTTTTGAAACGTCTATTCATATTATAAGAAATAAAAACATTGGTGCAATTTTAAAGAAGGAAACATGGAAATACGAAATCATGATTTCGTCTATATTACATTGGTATAATCAATTCGCGCAGCAGTTGTCTCTATCGCACTCTATTCGGTTATTCGGGCAAAGCACGAAAGCACCTGATTTTTGTTAAAACGTATTCTTCAAAAGTCCTGCCGCTTACGTTTCCTCTTAATTGAGAATATCTTCAAAAACAACTTTCAAGGTTAAGCGTGTGCTGTCAACAACCACATCGTCACTTAACATCAATTGGAGATTATCACAAGAAGTATACAGTACTAATTTATATTTAAACGAACAAACATAAAAACAGTTCCGTGTCTTTTATAAACTTACCAGCTGATGCTCGCGAATATGCTTTTGATAGTCCACGGGAACTATTTGTAGAGATTCAAAGTCTTTCATTGTAATTTATTCATGTACTGCTTAACACATGGGGAATCGTAATGATACGTAGCATAAATAACAAATCGTTCCTCCGATTCACTCCTATATTAATCTAAAAACTAAATTTCATTTGGTTATAGTGCAACTTACGGCGTCATTACATAGGGTCCGCTTTGATAGACGTAATTTTTGTTACCTACTTCTTTTTAGGACGGTATTCATAAGATACATTTAAATAGAGTTTGATCCATCAAAAACCATTAAATATATTATGAGTTTAAACATATAATAATAATTAAAAAAAAAGGAATTTCTCAAGAGATTAATGATTTTTGTCTGTTTATATCTAAACTAACAGTCAAATATGACTAATTATTTTAGTCATTTATAGCCTAACTATTGTAGATGTCTATTTAACTTCACGGTACGTCTCTAAGGAGCGAAGTAGAAACCATGAAAATCAAGCAATCCTGGAAAGCTTTTGGCAATTACGGGAAGTGACAACAAGGATAGGTTACATGGGTGAAGCTATTGTAGATATAGTAGGTCTTTACCTATGAAATTGCCGTTCTGCAGTACTGGCCATTTCAAATCAAAATAATTTTTGTTTGGCTAAGAATTCTAATTTCAAATTAATTTTATTTTAAAAACATGGAATTCTTTTTCCAAAGTAGTCATTTGTTTATTGATTAGTGTTACATTTTAATCACATTTCAATCTTTTTTGTCATCATGGATACGTTAAAAATTCGAGTAATTATGGAATATGAGTACCGTCGTGGCAGCAACGTGGCACAAGCGGCACGCAACATCAACGACGTTTATGGAGCTAACACTACAAACCAACGCACCGCCTGTTATTGGTTTGCTCTCTTCCGTTCTGGGAATTTCGACCTGAAAAATGAACCTCGCGGTCGTCCGAAGACTTTGGTCGACAATGACGAATTAAAGGCGATTGTGGAAGCTGATGATACACAATCTACGGCTGAATTAGCAGCAGCTTTCGACGTTAGCGTCAAAACAATATTGGTCCATTTGCGTCAAATTGCCTAGGTAAATTAGTTTAAATTTTTTCATACAAAACGGCAATTTCATAGGTAAAGACCTAATATATAATCTCGTTTTGATAACCCCTGATAATATTCTTATGTTAACCTTTATTTAACCTAAATTAGATATCTCTTTTATATGACTACTTATATAAATGACTTAACCGCAGTATACACGTGTATTGGATATTTTTTTGCATACCGACCATAGCATTAGAAATGTCGAAATTTGTGATTATATTAATTGTTTTCATCGCGGCTATTTGTAGTGCTGAAGGTAATAATTGATTTTTATATTATATAGAATGAGGTTATTGTCAGATATTTTTACATAGTATAATATAGTTGGACACTATAATAGATTACTTGATAAATAGACTGCCTGCTAAATCCAAAGGTTTGACTGAAAAATAGCGTCGTCTGATGACTTTCATCACAAGCGACTAAAGCTGATGATAAATCTTGTTGTCATATCGCTTCTATTTTCAATTTTGTTTTTAATTTAAATTTAATAAGACTTTTTTTTATGTTTATTTTTTATTTTTCTTTGTTTGTATTTTTTGTAACAATAAATATTTTATCTTTCTTTATTTCTCCTTTACCGCAAACTATCGTCCCTCATCTACCAAATGGTCTCCTTTTCAAATTTCACATGTTGTGACTTCTGTTAGTTGCTTGATTTCTCCATTACAAAGAAATGATGATCTTTGGTCTAGTCTAGAACATGTAGTTCGGATAAAAAGGACATATAAAGATGTGTGTACTTTTATTTCCACCTTTTTTCCAGAAATCCTGCTTTTTTTTGCAAAGTAACACTTATTTGCTTACATATTTGATTTTTTTATCTGGTAACCCTAATCTCCAAAAAACCAATGTTGATGAGTGTCATTTTGACTAAACATTGGTTTAATCGCACTTACAAAAGTACATTTCCAGGGGAGTACAGTTTGAGGTTCTTCGAAAGGGGTTTGAACAGGTTTTTAAAGGTTCGGCAATGCGCAAGTAATGCTTCTGGTGTTGCAAGCGTTTTTAAGTTATGGTGACCGTTTAACATCAGGTGTTCCGCAGGCTTGTTTGCTACCTTCGAGATATAAAATTACAAGAAATACCCTTTCGCTCCATTGCTATTCCATTCTTGAGTGTTGTCAAACATTTGAATGGCTTGTGTTTTAATTTATACATAGTTATTTTCTTGTCTTTCTTAGTAAATTTTTCATGTATCGAAATTTTATAGATACACGTCATCTATTCATAGAATAAAATGAAGTCGCTTCCGGCTGTCTGTTATAACTAACGACTATAATTTAGTCTTAAACTACGAAACGGATTTTAATGAAGATTCCACTACCATTTAGAGATATTTTTTTACGGAAGTTTTATATACAATACATTCCAATAAATATTTTGTATATTTAGGGAAAATTCAATTATTTGTAATGAAGTTGTGAAAAAATGATTTTCGGGCGCTTACATGGCTTCCGCTAGCTAAACCTTATGAGATACATCAAAATAATGTTCTAAAGAATTGTAGTTCTTCAAAAATCCTAGAGAAGACTTGACTGCCTCGTTAGCCTAGTGGTCGTTAGCGCGACTGCTATGAGCGAGGTCCTGGGTTCGAATCCCAGGTAGAGCAAAGTGTTTTTAGGGTTTTCCTGTGAAATTACCATTAGCAACTCAGAGTTTGGTTTCGTGTCCGATTAATGGCAATAGGCTCGCCCCCTATTACATAGGACCTAAAAACATACTCGGCGAATTGTGGGTGTACAATTAGTACACCTCTGCCTAACCCTTCGGGGAATACGGGCGTGCTGGTATGATATGTTAAGAGAATGTTAACTTACAGTAACCATTTTTATCTTCAACATAATAATTAACAATATTATGTTATTTGCGAAGCTATTTTCTCCAATTCAGTATTAATCTTTATTCAGATAAGTTTACTTGGACATTTAATTTAGATTAAGATTTTGCTTTACAGTTTTCCATTTAAAGAAATACCGAAGAAGACATAACGAATTCAAAATTATTCGCGAACAAATAAATCTTACCTAAAAAATCCTTATGATAAATTGCGCGACGCGAACTAAGCACACTATTCGTAACTATGAAATTGCATAACTTACCATCACGCCAGTATCCCCGAAGTGTTAGGTGTGTTAGGTTTAGGTGTTAGATGTTAGGTGTTGGTTGTGTTATTGGGGGTAATCATATTGACATTGATCGGACGCAAAGCCAAACTCCGAGCTTTTACTGATAATTTCATAGAAAACATAAAAACACTTTGCTCGAGTTGGGTATCAAACCTAGAATCTTCTAGAATCAGTCGCATTTAGGACCTAGTGGCCCTAATAATGGTGGCTAATTCGGCAATTATGAAATATCAATATTAAAGCGATAAACTCTAAATTCGGCTTTTTAAATTGTATTCACTATGTAAATTGTACCTGTGCGAAGAGGGGGTGGGTCGCTAGTATGATTTAAAATAATTTTGTCGAGAAAATTATTTTCAGATACGAAGAAGGACGAGCTACCTTTTGGTAAGGAATGTTTACCGGGTAGCTCTTGGAAAAGCCAATGCAACACTTGCGTATGTAATGAAGCGGGTTTGAGAGAATGCACTAATGAAAAGTGTTTGGGAAACGAACATGGTATGTTGTTTTTCTTAAATATATTATATTATCAATATAATAACTTATAGGTTGTAAAGCGTTTTGAAATCCTCCATGCTCCAAGTTGGAAATCGTCGCTAAGTACCTAAATTGAAGTACAACAATTAATTCATGCTCGTAGCCAGGATTTTGGTCAGAAAGGGCCAGGCAAAGAAGAACCTAATGCTAAAAAAACTTTTTAACTATTTGACAATATAATAATACTACATCATTGGATGGTAAGTACAGTACCAAATCAACTGTATCACCTTACGGGTTTGGCCAGATCCCAAAGTTTTCAAATGTTAGTTCCACTAGTTTCTAGTCAAAGCGGATGACGCGCTGGGTATTCGTTCCCTCTCACAGAACTTGGCGGCATTTTTGGGAGCTGTCATCGGAATCCTTATTTGCACGACCCTTGATTCAAACGTGATAAACCTGCATCTAACTATCAGTGTCAGCGCATTCGTGACTGAACCAAGAATGTGCAATAGCGATTACCGACAATTCGACGCAGCGTGGCGCTGTCTCCAAGGGATAAAGGCAAAACATCTCGCATCCAAATGTCTAAATACTCACGAAATTACCAATCCTTGTATTTTTAATTTCGAGCAAGTAAAGTCAGTTAGGACTCAGTAGTGCTACCCGTTACACCCGCGGGTAGCGAGCGAGTAAAATTAATGCATTATTACTTGAAATTACTTTTTAATCTTTGTTTCGGGTGAATTCCATTCGAGCTCTTACAAACGGCTTGCTAGAGAGGGCAGTTAACCTCCTCGTAACCCTGGCTACAACCATGTCTGAATTAATATAAAACATGATGATAATAAGTTGAGTGCAGCCATTACACCATGGAGGCTAAAGGTACAAAAGGATTTAAGAATACCAACATATCGATAGCTGCAAGAAGTATAGATAAAATTATATAATTATTTCCAGATCCGAAGAGATACTGTGCTATGGGCACGATGTGGAAGAAAGACTGCAACGCTTGCTGGTGTGATTATAGAAGTCCCGTGTGTGGTTTAAAGAAATGCTCCAGTACCACTGGTTAGTCTTAACATAAATGTACCATACTTTGGATTCATCACAATGTTTTCCTACACCGCAAGCTCAGGCTCATTGTAAGGATTCGAACCCATATCGATCGACGCCGTGTCCGGACATGCTACCACTGAGCCATCAGTACTTCACGATAGGCTTGACACGAAGCCTGCATATAAGGCCAAAGACCGACATAGGTGATTAATTGATTATGCAGTAAATGCGTCCAGAAAACGAAAGATGGTTTATTTCGTAAATTTGCCACCAGGGAAGCGTTGTGCTTGGTTATGACAAATTCAGAGCTTCTATTTATTGTATCTATTAACATATTGTATACTAAATTTCGATAAGCATACATTTTCATAGTAGTATTAAATATTTAAAAAACTGAGCACCTACCTAAAAAAAATACACTCTCCCTTAGTTTAGTTGCATACTTTTTTTAGACAAACATTTATAATATATTGTAATTTAGTATTATCTATTAACAAATATAATAACCTATTTATTGCATTTTTTTCTTATACAAAAGATGGCAAACAAGCAGCGGCGACCCTGGTGTAGAGTGAGAGGTGTGGTCGCTCTAGGCGCGAGATAGCAAGGAGTACCAAAATGCCAAATGCGAAAAACAATTTAATATCCTGAAAGAACATTCCAAACAACAATGCATGGATTTTTGAAATAAAATTTAAGTTTTGAGCAACTTTGTAGTTATTATTTGTTTAACTTAAGCTGAAATACAATTTATGGTGTGAAAGCGTCGATCAAAGAACGTCGAAAGACAGTCTTGGTCTACCTTGATTAAGGGTTAGGGCCGACGCTGCAAACTAGCATACGAACCACCTGATGGTAAGCGTCAACTGTAGCCTATGGACACATGGAATACCATAGATATCACACGTGTTTTTTTTTATTTATTTCGGCCACAACTTTACAAATGTCGAATTTGCTGATATTATTGATTGTTTTCATTGCTCTTATTTGTAGTGCTGAAAGTAATAAATTGTATTCATATTATTTAGAATGTGTTTATTGTCAGATTTGTTCAAATTATAAATATAGGTGTGTTTTAAATACAAAGTACAATATAGTTAAACGCTATTATGAAAGTGAAACTTTTATTAGATCGTCTCAAATTTTTTAGTCTGTGTGTTGCATGTCGCGTGACGGTGACATCATTACTCATTTGTGAATTTTTAGTTAAATGTCTATAATGTGAAAAAAGTTTCACTTTTACCGTGGTTTCATAAAACAACACAATCAATTTTTTTTTTAAGGTGTTTGTTTTGTTAGTTTGATGGCACTGAAACTATCGATAGGAAATGCACAGCGTTCATTGCGCCTGTGATACTTATAACATGCTGTACATGTACCACTGTTGGGTATAATCTTACGTATCGCACCGTCGATGAATGCCGTACGCATAGAAATCTACATAGTTCTATTTTATTCTACATTTTGTTAATACAAGAATAAATTAATTACTCAAGACTGGCTGGGTGGTGGTAAAACATGACAAGACCGCAGTTCAATATTTGTACCAGTAATAATCAACAGTAAACTATTTATAAAGTTATCTACATTATTTTTTAACCTTCGTATGCTATTTACTTACTTTAACCAGGAGTTCACTATGATTGATAATGTTTCTAATGGTATTTTCTTATGTTTACCCAGTTGGCATCACGCTAAGCCTAGTGGAGGGAACTGGCTCTCAAGTGCAGCTGCCGGAACATACCTAAATATTCTTGGCTACAGATTTTGAATTTGGAGATGGTAGCTATCCAAGCGGGTGTTGGAAAATACCTTGTGGTTTCATCAAGTTGTTTTTCTTAACCGGAAGCTCAGGTTCATTGTAGATATTCAAACACGCGTAAATCGACACGCTAATACTCATCAGCAATCTTTGTTTTACTTAGCCATTGACGACTTTGTTGTACCATGGAAGTGAAACGGCGTACTGTAAAAATGAAATTAACTCTGCCCACGGCATTTTTTAAATAATAGCACAATAAAGTGACGTCTTTGTGCCTATTAGTCAGCACAGTATAATCCCAAAAATAACTATGACTACCGAAAAATTAGCAATCGGCACCGAAAGATTACTTTATTGCATGCTTTTATTTAGCTTGCTTCGTTCGTATGTAAGTATTTATGGTACCATGGAACTGATCTGGTGATGGAGTTGGGATGTAGGGACTGGAACTCCTTGGTAGCAAATGGTAGGACAGTATAATTTGGGCTCGTTTATTTTATTGCCATGAGTACTTTTTATTACACGTACATGAAGCCGGTAGTTTGCTTCTGGAATTCCCTGAAAGAAAGTACAAAGATAATCGAGTTAAAAGCTTGTTTGTTTTGTTTTCATGAGTATCTGCCATTACAACTGATGATAAGGGTCTAGAGATAGAGCTGGAGGCAAATGGTAAGGACAGGCGAATTTGGGCTAGTTTATTTTGTCCTCATAAGTACCTTTACATATGATGATAAGGGTCTGAAGATAAAGCCGGGCAATCGACACTAGAACTTCAGCTGCCGGTGAGTACCAGATACTAATAATTTTGAAGAAGTATGATACAAAAAATATCTTTTAAATGCATAACATAAAGGTATAATATACGGCCCATCAAGTTGATAATAAAACAAAGTAGATTGAAGTAGTAGAAACAGCCAGATCCATGACGAATAGTATAGGCTATTTAGAATTAAGCTATATATCTAAGCTAGCCTTAAATATTGATTTTTTTAAATAAGTCGGAAGACAAAGCGCTCCCGAACTGCTTTATCCGAGTGCGCTGGAGCAATAGTGATACATAAATACAATCTTCCACCAAAATATTGGTCCTTGGTATACTATCTATCTGCCATAAACAGGCATTTTGTGGCAAAAAATGATAACAAATTAAAAAGTGATTTATGATTATTATTTTTAGGCTTAACATATTAATCCTTAGGAACGAAACTTCCTTCATCGTTAATACAATTTCATGAAGATAGACTTTGCCCTTTAAAGCATGTTATTTGGACAATTTGTTAAGGAGATAATGGAAATTAAAATATCACTTGGCTCAGTAGAACATGATGCGGTGAAAACCAATATATTTTAATTCCACAAGAAAATGTTATTAAAATATTGTTTTAAGTGCAGTATTATGAATTATAAGTCAGTTTTTTTTATTATACACGGGTGAAACCGCGGTGCGCTGCAAGCTTAAAATAAACTTTTACAACATGTAAAAAAAATTTAAAAGTTGTCTAATGCCCGATTGTGTATAAACACACGTTAATCTATACAATTAATAAAATTGAAGTGTCTGTTTGTAAGGTCAAAATAACAGTTTTTCACTAAATGCATATGAAAGTATATACGACACCTATAACAAAGAGTCCATTTTTAAAAATTTGTCTGTCTTCCTGTTTGTTCCGGGTAATCTCCGAAACCGTTGTACCGATTTTGACGGGACTTTCACTGATAGATAGCTGATATTATAGGGAGTAACTTGGGCTACTTATATTTTAGAAAAATAATTAGGGTTCCGCACAAATAAAAAAAAACTGGTCATGGTGAATCAATTCTGGCGCTTAATTAATGGCTTATGCTAAGTAAACCACAAGAGATATATCAAATTAATGTAATACATATATGTAGGCATTAAAAGACCTACAAAAAAGTCACGGATATTATACATCTATCTTCTAAGGAACACCCACAATAAGCTTTTTTGTCTTTAATATAGCCAGGAGCGGGGGAACAAGATTCGTGCGGGCATTCTGTAGTCCACGTGAGCGACGCCACGGGCACAGCTAGTATTAAATAAAAAAAGGAAACAAAAAATCCCGACTGCAAAAAAACACTGGACTAAAATGAGTTTTGCTTTTTATTTAATTACCAGACGTCATTATACTTACTTATTTAAGCCTATGACACTATTACAATTAAGAAGAATCTGACGACTCCTAGTATGCTAAAATCCATAAAACCTCTTAGGCTACGAAGCGTGCCAAAGAAATAGACATAGAAATCATACGCTTCAAAAACATAACTCTCCTTTTTCGCAGTCGGGAAAAGAAGAAAGTTCAACCTATTTATTTAGTTACCTATGTTTTTTATACAAAATTAACCTTAAAGCAAGGTAAAAGAAACATTATTATAATCATTCAGTCCTCCTTTTAGGTTATTACGTAGGACATGTCTTTTCTCTATAGGATGCCTGCTAAGAGTTCCATGTTCGTTTGTCCCTTACGAGCGTGTGATATTCGACGCAGATCAGACCAATATATTGAGATTTATAGGGTTGGCACTTATACATATAAATAAAAATGAAACGATGTTTTTGGTAAATGCATTACTTGAGTTAAAATGTTCGTAATACTCCAAATTGGGATTTTATGTGAAGATAAATTGGGGAAGTTTCCCCTATAATCTACAAATTCGGGAAAGCTTGGTTGTTTTTTCTATCGTATTTTTGTACGCATTGAATTCAAAGGACGGATATGCGTAATTCTTATTTTGTTTTGGTTAAGAGGAAAAAAGATTTCGGGATATGTAGCGATGTTAGTTTATTGGAAAGGGCAGAAGAAAGTCTACTAGGATTTGACGTTTATTGCTAGAATTAGTGGAAACAGATTTTTATTTATCGCCAGACTTAGCGGAAACTTATTTTGTTTCGTATTGTTTTCTTTTTTTTTTTTCTTTGCTATAAATGAAATAAATGTCTCTATTTTCGAAAATTATTGTCTAATAACATTTTTATCTGCATTTTCTTAAGGGCTACCAAGATGATTCGTTTCGTCTCCTCGGCACCGCTTCACTCTCTATTTAGAATCCCTATCCAACCGTTTACAATTTCTTTAAATTGATTTGGATTTTTGACAAGTAAAGGTCGACATTGTATTAACTTTTTCTTTTAATCCCATATATATTCACAATAACTGTGCCACACTAACACGGAAAAACGACAAAGCTTGGTGACAGTTGTCCATTGAAACTAAAACGAGCATCGTAGGCACTCTTAGTCATAATTATACAAAATAAAAATTATGCGACACAGGGAAATGACCTCAAAATGGCGGCGCGTCCAACTCCTTCCACGCTCGCCTTACATTTCTCATTCTACGTAACAAGCTTTTTGGTCTTTTAACTATTGAGTGATGTAAATAAATTTTGTTTAAAGATGATACACACAGTAAGTTAAAACGGAATAAACCAGTTAACTCTAGCTATTGGCAACCATGTGCCTTGCACGCAAACATACACTAGACATTATCTACAAGTGTACTATACCGTACACTACTACACACGCAAAAACGTCTCCAAGATGATTTTTCTGTATTTAGCAGCAATGCCAAACTATACCCCCCGATTTTATCATTAGTTTTATTTTAATGGAAATTAATTCAAAATTTTAATGGAACGTCAAAATAATCAATTTGTTACAGCCCTGCGCGTCTAACAATCGCGTCGCTCGCGTAAAACATGCCATGTACCTTTAGACTTGTACCTTCATTTTATTCTTATTATCCACGAATAAAATGAATATATTTCGTAATAAAATTTCTTCCCGAACACTTATCTGTTTTCGTACGTAAATTACATTTTATTTTTCTAAATTACAATACGAAATCGTTCCCTTTCATATTTTATTTTGCATTTTATTTCCTCATTATATATGAAATGAACCTTGGGTATACTTTTTTTTTTTTCAAAATGGTCGATCTGAGAGTGCGGTAGCGCGAAATATTATTCTTAAATTATAATTTGACAATTTGTGTCTCGATATGAGTATTGAAATTTTTATATGAGAATATGAAATCTTCTTGCATCTTTTATAAAACAACTGCTCTATTGTATTTATATATACGGTATTAGTTATTTAACGTTCAGTTAGGTTACACTGAACTCTTATAAATAAATACCAAATGAATTTAAAAACTAAAACCCGAAAAGAGAAAAATCGAATTCTGAAAAGTACGATCAAAATTTTTGAAATCATTATAATTCCTACTCACTAACCGACTATTTAGGTTAATTAACTACTATTTTACAAACACTTTGCTGTACCTGACATATATTATTATAAATAGTCCTACATAAAACTAATAATACAATATTGTTTTTAAGATTAATAGGTACAATCACAACAGTCCATAAAAATAGTCCTGTCCAAAGACCACATTAACATGTGACCTTTTATTATAAATGAACTTTTACTTAACACTTGCGGTTAATTTTTGATAAAGAAGAAGACGGCATGATATAATTTATCGTGTGTAATACAAAACAGCAATAATGCAAAACACTTTTACAAAAAGCTCATATCTCTCACCTTACTTTCAGGAATTTTGACAGAAAACACATAGATACTTTTTCCGCCGTAAGCAGCTTCAAAAATTTATTGATTGATGAAAACGAACAAAAAGTTAAATATATTTAAGAAAACATTATCTAACCTCTCCAAAGTGTGGGTAGTGCAATTATCTGACCCAGCTTACTTCAATCGACGCGTCTTCGAACTGCATAATCACTAAATCCGTCGCTTCAAAGTAAGCTACATACAATAATTAAATTTAATTAAAACAAGAAATAACCTAAGCTTAGCCAAGACACAGACAGCACTTTAAATATGGCCCCTGGTGATCTTAACTCCCCAGTGTTCTGTCTCTTTTCCTCTTATTATATAGGTATATTATTAAGGAGTTGACTGTGTGTTCCTAGGCAGGGTTCCAGGTTCATTTGCATAGGTCAAGTGAGCACGGGGGCGCTTAGTCTTAATAGTGATCATAGATTAATCAGTTGCAGACATTCAGAATATTAAATTTTGTTAGTTCTAGTATTTTTTTTAAAGAAATTAATATCTTGCTACTTGATCAATGTATATAAATTTACATGCCCTAATCAGTGAAAAAATAGCTCAGATTTTAAACTACTGAATTAGATAACTAACAAAATCAGTTTAGCGAGAAAAAATTGATTCAGTGATTTTTTTTCGGCAAAATCAGTAGTAAGTTATGACGAATAATAAAATTTCTTGTCGGTGTTTTTTGAGTTGCTGTGGTAATGCTTATCTTTTGAGTCTGTTACTGTCTCAGTAACAAATTTAAAAAAGTAGCACTGTTATTGCTGCTGTAATCTTTCTAGTCCAAAGGGTATGGATGTGAAACACGCTCTGGCCGCGGCACGCGAGATATTTTAATTCACTTCTCTGGAGGAACAACCAATTACAATTGGTCTCAGAGCTGTTGTTCAAAAGGTAGGCTGCACATAGCTAAACTGCATACCTGTTTATTATCCATACTAATATTATAATTGCTAAAGTAACTCTGTATGGCTGTCTGTTACGTTTTCACGCCTAGACCGCTGAAAATAGGGGATGGAAATTTCTATGAACAAAATATGAGAACTCCAAATGCGCATGCGCAATAATGGTGAAATGACATCGGCTGCCATACCAACCAGTTTGTTGATTGTCAATCTGGGTTGTTGATTTATTGACATTGTTATACTTAATAAGAAATGTATTGTATTTCTAATAATTACCTATTAAATGATAGTCCAGTATTCTTTTTAAGATTGGCAGAAGTGTTTTTAAACGGTTTAAATACGCAGTACGGCATAGTTACTGTTTTTTTTATAATAGAAATATGACGTGCACTGTCAAGCGCAGCTCGCGGGAGTTTATATATTCTAAGCGATATACCTATTGTAAATTATCTGGATTATACAGTTTTGCTAAAAGTGAGTTATTTCATTGTGTTATACCATTCCACATATGGTGAAAATAAAACTTGGGTGAAAGTTAGTATGTAGAACCCGTCAAGTCTCAAATTAGGGATATTCCTATTTATGCTTTTGGTAAGAAAGAAATAAAAAGAATTATTTGATGAAAATGTACTACACGAGAAATACACGCCATTCCTCAGTTGAAACGGAATATAATTTGTCAACAATATGGGTAAAAATAAAGTTACAGGATGTAAATAACTACTGCGTAACTTTATAGTTATACGTTATACGTTTATAGTTATAGCGTTTACACGCGTGCGGAGCCGCGGGCACATCGCTAGTTTTCTTTAAAAACAAAAACATGACACTCATAAATTATGCACTGTATTAAGTAGACCATCTGTATATTTATTTATTCTATAAATCAATTTAGATAAGATATTAATCTTTGAAGTGAACGACAAATTAATTCGAAAACCCTTACAAATACCGTCATGTTGAAGTTATGTAAGTTCCCACCGAAACTAAGAAATTGGTTTATTAATAAATATAGTTTGTTCCAGCGGCTTCGGTTGCATTTTAATACGATCCGGTTTTTTTTAATATATATTTAATTTTGGGACTTGGGTACAAAAACAACATGTCCGCGCCCCATCTTAGTTTATACACACAACTATCTCAGTGCACTAGTGATAAAATTCCATAAAATTTTAGCTTCCTAAATTGCAGGTATACCAATATAGAAAAGAATGTGATCAGGTATTTATTTATTACTGTGAAATAGTTTTTAATCAGTCCATGTCAAATAAGATTTGTGTACTCAAAATATTAATATTGTAAAATATTCCATTGTAATGAGGTTCCAAAATTATACATTAAAAGGTCTAAGAAATTTTCATATATTGCTGTCGCATTGTGCCCAATACCTCACCGAACACAGTGCGGGAGTGACAACTGCAGTTCGAACTAATTGTTACCTAAGTAAAACTAACAAAATTATAGTTTCGTATACCTTTGTTTTCTCCTCTAAAACTGAACTGATTTAAATATTTTTTTCAAGAATAATATAAGAAGGACATTACCTATACCTGCATTTTTTTTTTATGTAGTTGTGAAATTTGTTTGCCGGACGTCTGAATATGATGTTATAAAAGGGCAATGTTCAGCATTTTAAAAGGCTTCGAAAAGGAGGGTTATGTTTTCGAGCGTATGTATGTATGTCTAGTTTTTGGCACACCCTATAGCCTAAACAACTTGATCGATTTTAGCATACGTGGTGTCGTTAGATTCGTCTTAATTGTGAAAGTGGCATAGGCTATATAATATTTAAGTACGACGTCTGAGAATAAAGAAATATTTCGTGTCTTAGCTCTTGGCCGTTAAGTAGTTCCTACGTCTGGAACCAATCCTGGCTGTGGGATTAGATCAAACAAACCTTAAAAATCCATTGTTATCAGAAATGAATCAATATGTAAATTTTGGACTTTGTAGAATAAGAGGAAGTGGATCAAATTTAACTTGCAATGTCTGATTAAAGACAGACAAGGGGACAGGTGAAAATAAGTAAAAGCTTATAAAATATCATATAATATATCAGCGACGTTTTATAAATAGACGCGTTTTACTCTTAATAAAAGCAATTTCAAAAGTTACAAATTTTGTTATAACCATGTTGAAACAAAAGAGATAGGAAATCACAGCGTAAGGCGGAAACTCTGTTGTCAAAAAAGGATAAAATTATCTTCTTGCTAACACCGGTATCAAGTCGACAGTGAACTGACGGCAATTGCCCACCAATCACGATGGCATGTAAAGGGCGACAATGCCGTATCTACCTATAAAATATTATTGTATATCATACAATATCTAAGGTTCAAACAACGCAAATTTATGAATAAAGATCCAGCTAAAAGTCCTCTAAAGTATTGAATAATAATAAAATATTTAAAAAACAAAGGAAATAAACTCAGCCACTCTTTATATGGCTGGATAAAAATAAGAGTGGAAAGGACAGGACTGACATCGCAAGTTGACCTCTTGCATGCTTGACAAGTCAAAGACCAACCAGCTTTGGACCTGCGTGTTTTATTAAGATACATATCTTTCTCGTTATGAAAATGACCTACGGCCATACGGCTAACACTCGTTCGTGTACAGATAAAAAATATTTCCCACAACACTTTTGTTTAATATTTATATTTAGAAATTTTATTAATCGCAGATCTTCATTTCCAAGGATCGCTGAATAAGATACGAAACATAGACACTTAAACATTATTAACTTAACCGAGTATTATCTTTTTAAGATTTTTATCAACATGCCAAGCCATTCGCCCTTTTCGCGCAAAAGGAGTTTGCCTATCTTAACGAATTCCACAGATTAAAAATAAAAAAATACGCAAAGCACGTTCAACCTCCTTTATAAATAATGCATGTCTGGCCAAATAAAGGAGGGAATAGAGGCAACTATTTCCTTCATAAAAGCTATATTCTCATTTAACATACAAGCATTCTAACTTTAAAATATTTCAAACTATTCAACATTATCCTTCTCATTTCCAAACTGTGTGGAATTCCTGCGCTTTTTTTTAATTTACGTTTTTTATGATTCTCATTCAATGGGCACCGATTCATTTGAAGTTGTATTGAAATAAAAAACCTCCTTTTATCGCAAAGTGTGAGCTTACCTTTATTCCCTATTGTACGGACACTTTATTTTTCTCGCTTGTGAGTCGGATATTATTATTATTTAGTCGTCGTGAGTGTATCCGCACGGCGAAACCCGTTTTCGAGTCGGCGTTTGGGCCGTGACCTTTAGTGATGTGCTGAACGGACATCGTTAACATCTTTATCGATCTATGAAGTAATAAAATAAAGCACACAAATCTGATAACCTATCAAACTTACAATGTTCTTATCAGTTCTTATCACTGCCTCTGGTTTTATTATAATTAAGGGCCTTCTAAAATGATTAAAACAGCCCAGTTACACAGCCGTCATCAAACATACAGCAAACAAATTTGACGAATTTTTGGAAAAAATATTAAAATCGGACAAATTTTGTATTAAAAGCTATGATTTCGTGTATTTTACATGATAGGTATTATCAGTCCGAATTGCAGTTGTCTCTATCGTTTTATATTCGGACATTTGGTACACAGCGCTATATAAATAGATGTATATAAAGCGCTGTTTTCAAATAGCTTGCTAACCGCGTTTCATTTTTGACTAACTGCAAAAAGGTGGTTCTTAATTTCAATTGTATATTTTTTTATGGATATTCAGCCAGCTTCTTTTTTATGAACCGATTTAGATAATTTCTTTAATGTTGGAAAGGGGATACCTTAAGGTCCCATTTTAATTTCATTGGTATTAGACCTTCGACTTCGAAGATACACAAGAAAACTCCTCTAAATGATTTAATTTGGTTTAAAATATTGTAACATTGATACATTAAAAATAATATATTTATCTTTGATCTTTAATACAGTTTATAGAATGTTATTTTTTATCATTATTATTTAAGCTGGTGAGATTGTATAGCCGATAAAAAAAAGTCGATAAATAAATTCATCGATCAAATCAAACACTAAAACACACGTCACTTTCGTGTTTCATCTTTACACCTTCCATGATGCACCGAGGCTATGGCTGTCTTTATCGCATTCACACGTCTCGCTCTCACGCATTATGTATTCGAACAGCGCGGCAGCGGCACAGTAATACTCGAGACAGCCTTGTCTTATTTTATTATTTTCTTTATTGTAGTTCAATTTGCATCTTGCATGGTTTGCATAGTGGCAGGGAGGGAGAGATTTTTATCGTTTAGTCAGTTGTGGATTATCTCCTATAAAGCCCCACTTGACTGTGGTAGCTGTAAATAGTCAATCCCCACAAGGCTGAAGAGAAATTGATTAAATAATAAATTAAATTTTTTGTACTTTTGAACCGAAAGGTCATGGAGGTCAAGGTCAAGGGTCCGGGATTTGTACTTGACTGGATCGCGACCACCATATACATGGTTAGGGTTTCCATAAATGGCTAGACTGTCATCGGGACGCAAAGAGAAAAAAAAACAATGTTAAATGATTAATAAATTCTAATCTATGCAATGTTAGACGTTGTCGTAGCTTTACCATTTTTTATTGAAGACTAATAAATATTGTAAGTAATTATTTCAATTAAAAAAAAAATAAGATGTTGATAAACCCGATCGAGTTTCTTGTCGGTTCTTCTCGATGGCTGCGATGTTTTCCGAACAGGTGGTAGTGTTTTGACATTCATAAGTGCCTTCTTGGGGCCTTAATTGAATAAAATATATTTTGATTTTTTTTAATTTTTATACCCTTTCACATGATTATAAAATTTTATTTTGGCAAGTCAATAGCACTCAACATTCTCCACATTCTTCAGTAGAAGGTGAATTCCTTCATCAGTCTTTGGTTCGATATTAATTAAATTAATCTTTCCGCAGTGGCGTTATGCCCAGGTATTGGGATACCTACTCAAGCTCGCAGGATAATCGGGACGTAACAGTGATTTTTCGGGACAGAAGGACAGAGGACGTAATAGTGGTGACAGTCCCGATATATCCGGATGAATGGCGACCATACACATGATGATAAAATTCATCACAAGGACTTTATATAGCTTTTCGCGTTCGAGACCAGCTCCAGTTCCAGTAATAACACCCAGTAAAAAGTGAGCCCGATACAGCGACTCTTTTAGTACTATTTAAAAAAGAACGATGAACTTTTGTGAGTAGATCTGCAAATAATGGTTGGATAGATTATCTGCAATGGTTGCTTTTCTGTTTAGGCTATCAGCGGTCATAAGTCTTGCGGAACCACGTGCGTTTAATTTGGTATTATACCTGAACCGCTTTCTTACCGTCTTACAAAGCAAGTTCGAAAGGCCAGAACCAAATCTTTTCCTCCCTCAAAACCCCTTGTCTTTAAAATAAACATAAACAAAATGTAACGGTCTCTTAACAGAAATTAACGGAAATTAACGTTAAAGTCCGCTCAATTTCACTAACAACATAATAAAGGGTTAAGATTAAAAAAAGTTGAATTTAAATAAAGAACACCGTGTTAAAAATTTAAATAAAGAACACTGTTGGACGCGGCGCGGCGCGGTGCGGCGTGTCGTCGACGTTTATTATCCTGTATTCGGGTGCTTTTCGGACCATGTCGGGAATCTTCGTTTTAAAGGGCTTTATACACGACATTACCATTTATATTTCTTGAACTGCTTTAGTGTTTGGTTAACTCTGTTCAATCATTGTCTATCTGTCACTACATAAGAGGATACATAAACGTTAGAACTACTAATGACTTATGTATTTACTTATTATCAATATAGAAGTGATCATTTAATACATGGGTATACATAGATAAAGTTAAAAAACGTATTTCTTGTTAATATTTGAATCCACTTCACTTGGGTAGAATAACAAAATAATAATAAGCAACAATATAAAAATTAGGTACCAATACCGCAACTATTTTAATTAAAACTAGCTGTGCCCGTGGCTTCGTTCACGTGGACTACAGAATGCCCGCACGAATCTTGCTCCCCCGCTCCCGGTTATTTTAAAGACAAAAATGCTTATTGTGGGTTCTCCTTGGAAGATAAAAGTATACTCTTCCGGACATTTATGTAGGTCCTTTTAATGCCTATAATTATGTAGTACATTAATTTGCTATATCTCTTTTGGTTTACTCAGCATAAGCCATTTAAGCACCCGAATTGATTCACCATGGCCAGTTTTTTTTTTGTGAGGAACCCTAATTCTTTTTCTAAAATAAAAGTAGCCTAAGTTACTCCCTATATCAACAGCTATCTATCTGTGAAAGTCCCGTCAAAATCGGTCCACCCGTTTCGGAGATTACCCGGAACAAAAACAGACAGACAATAAAAATTAAAATTGACTTTTTGTTATAGGTATCGTATACACTTTCATATGCATTTATTTAAAAACTGTTATTTTGACATTACAAACATACACTTCAATTTTCATAATTGTATAGATAATTTTCTTCTTCATCTTTTTGTTTCTTGATATTGAACTGTGTTTATCCACAATGCTGCCAACGTCAAGTGAATAGATTTTTTTTTTTTTTTTTAATATTCCTTTATTAGTCTTCACACATAGCGTCTAACAAGATGGCGCGGGCGGCTCGTTTGTCAAAATGCTCCAGGGAGTTTTTGTAGGAAAATAAAAGGAATGTTCCTATATTATTATTATTTTAATTCACTTTACAAAAAAATGCCACCAATATTACAAAAACGTAAGGTCAAATATTGCATTTGTATATGAATTAAAATAAAACCACTATATGACAGATTAAAAGCCCGCCAAAAACTCTATGAGCTGAGTTTGACAGATACACAGTAGGGATACTTTTTAAATCGTACATATTTCTTCGTGCAAAGGTCGAGATACTTTTAATCCTTATTTTGTACGCCTGTCGTATTCTTTAAGTACAAACGAGTTAAATCTTTACGCTTCAGCGTTTCGAAAGTCGGTCGATTTGTGCTTCTGAACGTTGACAGGCCATTTGATCGGCTCATATTATATTTATTTATTACTTTATGATGTTAATATCACACTAGTTTTACACTGCGATGTGGTCTCCAATTTTATAGAACGACTTGCTGTGCCCACTGCTCTGCTCGCGTGGACGACAGAAGAAATCGTAGTGCATATAAAAATAGTATTATTAACACTTTTAATAACCGTTTTATTTTTACTTTTTAAAAAGACCCAGTATCTAAGGAGTAAAACTAATAAATAATGATTCTATTTAGTAGTTTTTGCGTGATGCGCGCATCTTAATGAAGGTCCTCAGTCATTTTATAGTAGACACTGTGCCTGATTTTATTTTTTTATTTTTTTTTGTAGCGTGGTAACTTGGATGTACGCTACCTGATGGTAAGCACAGTACAATCATAACACGACGGTGACCACTGAGAGATCGTAATTAATGCATTAATTTAACTGTGTATGCACAGGCTGATCCAGAAACGCGACGCGCAAAATCGAGTCACTATGACGTACTTTTCTCGACATGGATAGTGGTCACGACCCAGTCAGTATTATCAAGCAAGTTACAATTAAAAACTATGTTGTACATTTAATAATATTTTAATTAAAAGTACGCGACAAAGAGATCGTATTTTCTTTTATTTAGTGCCTCTTTTTTTAATATATAAATTCACGCCCTTTTCGTGTTTTATGAATAAGTATGAAAAGCACTAACCTTAATAAGTCTCAATGTGAAATACTTTTTTTCTTAAAAAATATTAAACTTCAATTTATTGTTATGGTGCAAGTCATAAGAATAAAGCTGGTACCGCTTTGCAGAGGAGCGGTGTAACACAAACTAACCGCACTTGTACTGCAGCGGCGCTGCAGAATTTTTCAGTTGTTGATGAATCTATCTAACATATTGGTCAAATTCAATGAAGAAGTGATCGGTGGTGGCTTTATTGTGCGAAGCAGGAGGAAATATCGAAAGAAAAAGTATTCTAAAGATGCCTGTTTGATTTCACACGTATTTGAGAATGTCTTATGAGAAGTTTTATGAATTGTTTTTGTAATGTACGCAATGAAACACGGACGGTCGCAGAATGGATGTGTATTATCGCAAGCGCATTGACAAAGGTGAACGTGGGGGTACATATGAAAAACTTAATCAATCTATACATTACATTGTCCTCCTTCTAAATAAAGATCATCTTAAAACTAACAGAATAACCAAAATAAAGTATAAACGAATAAAACCTAATTTTATAGTTTAATCCACTATCTAAATATCTAAAATTATTTCTTATTTGACCTAGATCTTAAAATCATAGAATGACCAGGTTCCCGAATCTTTATTCGTGGCCTCAGAGTGATAGCTTTAGGCGAGCTCTGTTTTTGGGTAATCTCTGAATCTACGTTATCTGTTTGTTTAGGTGCCACCTCTTTCTGGATTTCGTTATTTATATCGGATGAAACAACGTTATTGGAACAGGGAAACTCATTAACCGGAACCATCGGCTCATTGTTTTCATTAGAATTAGTTTCTGTATCCAATTGTTGTGTATTTACACATGATAATGAATGACGTGATTTTCTTTTACTTAATAATTGGTCGGTGTGGCGCTTAGATATGCGATCATCGTCTGTACCTTTAACAGTGTACGAGACAGGCCCTGTTCTATCGATAATTACACCATCTTTCCATTTTATATCTTTATTGACATAATTTCGCATCAGTACCCCCTCCCCTGGTAAAAACTCACGCAACTTCCCACCACGGCGCGTCTTTTGCTCTATCTGCTTATCGTGGACTATTTCACTAGTAACCGGTCGTAACAAATCAAGCTTACCACGTAACCGCCGACCTAACATGGCCACTGCTGGCTCTTTTTGTGTTGTACAGTGCTCAACGTTTCTGTATGTAAATAGGAACCTAGAAATGGCTTTATTAAAATTTACATTTTCTATTGTTGCCTTTTTTAATACTTGTTTTACAAGTTTAACTGCGTTTTCAGCAGCTCCATTACTAGATGGATGATAAGGAGCAACTAGTACGCGTCTGATACCATTCATCTTTAAATAATGTAAATATTCAGCCGAAGAAAACGGTGGTCCGTTGTCACTCACTATACTTCTCGGGAGACCAAAACGAGCAAAAATTTTGCGCAAACTATTAATAACTGCTGTTGCTGACGTACTATTTACTTCTTCAACTTCTAACCACTTAGAATGAGCATCTATTAATATAAGAAAATACTTGTTACGATATGGCCCTAGAAAATCTATATTCAAACGGACCCAAGGTTCCTTTGGCCAGTTCCACGAATGTAATGGCGCTGGCGGGGCTTGTTCGCGTTGAGAAGCGCAAGCCTGACATTCACGACATATTCGCTCTATGTCTGCGTCTAACCCCTCCTACCAGACATAATTTCGTGCAACTTGTTTCATTTTGACAATACCTATATGCCCACTATGAATCTCATCCAAAATAATAGAACGTAAGTTATTTGGTATTACCACGCGATAACCCCAAACTAAACAATTATTTTCTATGAAAAGATTATCTTTTTTTGAGAAATAAACCCTGTCTCGTTCACTTTCTACACGTTCTGGCCAACCAAATTTAATATACCCTACTATTTTGTTTAGTTGTATATCTTTCTTTGTTTCCTTTTGTACTTCATAAAATGTAACTGGTAAATCATTTTCTATAAAATGCAAAAGCTACCAATATAATTTTCAGAATTAATGTTATATTTATCGCTTGACTGTAACGGTAATCGAGACAATGAATCAGCAAAACAATTTCTTGTGGAAGGTACAAATTCTATGTCAAAATTATAAGCTGCCAATCGTATCGCATACCTTTGCAATCGACTCGCAGCTGTCTGCGGGATGCCTTTATTTTTGCCAAAAATAAAACTTAAAGCACGGTGATCACTACGTAATATGAAATGTCTACCATACAAATATTGGTGATGTTTGGTTACTCCAAATAAAATTGCCAGTGCTTCTTTATCAAATTGAGAGTAATTAAGTTCGGCCTCATTTAATGTGCGAGAAGCACAGCTAACGAGTCTCTCTGAACCGTCAGGAAATCTGTGAGTAAGCACTGCACCTAGCCCATACGCACTGCTGTCCACAGATAATATTAACGGTAATGTAGGGTCATAATGAGCCAACACCGGACTGCTACTCAACATGTTTTTGATTTCATTAAAAGCTCTTTCACACTGATTATCCCAATTCCATTTAACGTCTTTTTTTAATAAATTATATAATGGATGTAAAATACTACTAATATTCTTACAAAAATTAGCGTAAAAGTTAACTAAACCTAAAAAACTTCTTAACTGAGATATATCTTTAGGAGTGGGGGCGGTCACTATCGCCTCAATCTTTTTTTTATCAGTGTGAAGACCAAACTTATCTATGCAGTAACCTAAATAAGTGACACTATTTTTAAAAAAATCACATTTTGACCAATTTACACGTAACCCTGCATCCCTCAATCTACATAGTACCGCTCGTAAGTTTTTAAAATGAGTGTTTCTGTCTACTCCAGTAACACAGATGTCATCTTGGAATGCCACCGTACACGGCAAGCCACTAATGGTTTCCTCTATTAATTTTTGAAAGTTCTCTGGTATGCACTTTAAACCGAACGGTACGCGTTTGTAAATGAAAGTACCTAAATGTGTGGTAATCGCCGTCATCGGTTGTGAGTCTTCCGTAAGAAGTAATCGCTGATAAGCATTAGATAAATCAATTTTTGAGTATTGTTCTCCTCCCGCTAATTTAGCAAATATTTCCTCAATTCGAGAGATCGGATAATGAAAATCTTTTAAAAGTGGATTGATTGTGACCTTATAGTCACCACAAATACGTATGCTACCATTTTTTTTAACTATAGGAACAATAGGTGTTCCGTAATCTGAACGATCCACCTTATATATGACGTCATCTTGCTGCAAACGTTCAAGTTCGCGCTCAACCGGCTCGCGCAGTGCTAACGGGAGCGTCCGCGCTTTTACATAAATCGGAGTTAAATCTGTTAAATGTAATTTAATGCGAGATTTATAAGTTCCTAACCCATCAGCAAATACTTCTGAAAATTCTCTACGTAATGCTTCTATCGAACATTTGTTTATGTCTGGCATTATATTATGACAATGTGTAACATTCAAATTCAAACAGCGTATCCACGTACGGCCTAACAACGGTGGGCCCCCGTTCTCTATAATAAACAATTTTAAATTTATATTTATTTGTCCGTACACAACATTAACCATAATATAACCCAAAGGTCTAATCACATCGCCAGTATATGTTTTTAAACTAGGCGACTCCTTAATTATGTTTTTAAGTGAGAAAAATTCATCATAATACCTCTTAGATATAACAGAAATTTTACTACCAGTGTCAATTTCAAACTTGATAAAACAATTCTCAACCTTAACATCAAGTAAATAAGGACCATCAGTATTATTACATAGAAAATTGTAAAAACTTATATCACCGTCAGAATTCGATTCACTCAAAAAAAATTGACTTTTCACTCTCCTCGACGAATTTGGTCCCGAGTCTACGTCGTACTTACGACACATGACCTTCAAATGTCCTTTTTCACCGCACCGATCACAAGAGTACATCTTGAACCTGCATCGCGCGGCCACGTGATTGTCCTTGCCGCAACGCGTACAGGGGGCCGCACGGCCGGCGCGGCCGGCGCGTCGCACGCTGTCACCCGGCCCCGGCACCGCCACGCTCACCCGATGTAGCCCGTCTACCTCGCCGTCGCCCGCACCGCTCTCGGCGCAGCTACCGCTACCACCGCCCGCCGCAATCGCCGCGTGCCGCTCCGCCGCTTCAAGTGCTAAAGCAAGCTCCACTGCCCGCTTGTAATCTAAATTTTGTTCAGCAAACAGCCGGGATCTCATATCCTCAACACGAAGTCCAGAAACGAACTGATCTCTTAAATTTACCTCTAGACCGTCACTAAAATTGCAAGTTTTAGCGAGATGTTTTAAATTTTGTAGGTATTCGCTTACAGTTTCTTCACGTCCTTGCTTCCTTTGCCGAAATACATGTCGTTCTGCGATCTCCGACCGTCGCGGTTCCAGATGTTCCTTGATTATTCTCTCTAATTCTTCAAAAGATTTGTCTTCAGGATGATCAGGAGAACACAAATCACACATCAGCTCATAGCACGCGACTCCTACATGCGTCACTAAAGTCGCCACATGCAACTCTTTCCCGATGTTATTCAACGCTATAAATTGCTTCACACGTCTACAATATGCGTCCCAATTATGTACGCCTATTAAAAAACTTTCAATTGACCCGAATGGCATTTTGAAAATTCCTTTAACCGACTGCGCCAATGTAATGTACGCAATGAAACACGGACGGTCGCAGAATGGATGTGTATTATCGCAAGCGCATTGGCAAAGGTGAACGTGGGGGTACATATGAAAAACTTAATCAATCTATACATTACAGTTTTAAAACCAAATTTATATATTTCGAAATATTCAGTTATACAAGGATCTGCTCTACCTACAATACTGCATGCGAACATAATAATGCTATTAATATTTCATATGTCCTTTAAGAGGTATAAAAATGTTATATTGAATTATTTTACTCAGTTATGTCATAGACTTGTTTTAAAATTTGTCGTAGTTTTAAATTAATAATTATTTTCATTTCTTCTTTAATTTTTTTGTTGTTTTCATGGATTCTATTTCAGTGTAGTCCAAAAACAATTTTATTCATGTCAGTTTTAAAATATTAGGAATCTAATTTTTTCTTTTTCCAATTATTTTGTCAACTTTTATTAATGTTTTGTCTTGTTCCTGTTTTGTGTCACGACGTATAAGTGCGTTTCTGACCATTACAAGTCACTTTAGGAACAAAACAGTTAATATATATTTACAATATAACATGACAAAGCTCAAAAGCTTTTTGTTTGTTTGTTTTAATCTCTGGAACTACTTAATCAGATATAAAAAATATTTTTGCGATTTATAGCCTATTTGTTGAGGATGGTTGTTGCGGACAGCGAGCGGGACGAGCGAATAACGATAGTCTAATAGTATAGAATGAACAAATAAATGAAATAATACGTGTTAGGAATAAGGTTTATAAATACGTGTTAGGAATAGATATAATAATATGAACTGAATATGTGTATTTTAAAACGATTAGAATAAGAATATAGCTATTTGTAAGTTTAAATGTATAAATTTCACTAGTTGTAAGGATGAACCATGCCAGACTCGGAACATCTGGCATGGTGACTCATGGTACTGCCGAGAGCGCGCACACAGGACGTGCGCGCTCATTGGCTGAGCGACGCCCCGCACGGAATCCATCGCACGACCGGTTGCGAGGCAAAGGGCGAGGTTAAATATAGCGGAGAGGGCGGCAGTACTACAGCCTCACGGAGCACATAGCGACTAACTTCGCGAAAGATCCTCCATACCGTACGCTCGCGGTCTTCTTCGACGTCGCCAAGGCCTTCGATAAGGTCTGGCACGCCGGACTAGTCCACAAGCTACACCAGTTACAAGTCCCAGATAGGTTAGTTCACATTATCCGCGACTACCTCACCGACCGCACCTTCCGCTACCGAGCGGAAAGTGTACTCTCCACAGCCCACCCCATACGCTCGGGCGTCCCGCAAGGCTCCATTCTGGCGCCTTGTCTCTTCAATCTGTATGTCAGTGACCTACCTCGTCCTCCTAGGGTCCAGGTAGGTCTATACGCTGACGACACAGTCATCTACGCGTCGAATAGGAACAGACTTAGACTCAGACACAGAGTCCAACGCGCAGTCACCACTCTCGGTGAATGGTACACCAAATGGCGCATAGCCGTCAACCCCTCGAAGAGCGCCGCGATTATCTTTGATCCTAGTCGAAAAGTGCACCCTGAGAGTGTCAAAACTCTCAAACTCTTCAAAGACAATATCCCCTGGGCCACCAAGACTAAATATCTCGGTGTGACCTTCGATAGAAAACTTACCTTTGATTCGCATGTCCGTGCCGTCTGTAAAACAGCCGCAATGGCCACAAGTCGATTACAGCCCCTGATCATAAGCAAAATGTCCCTGAGACATAAGCTTACTCTCTACAAAATGTGCATACGTCCGATTATGACATATAGCTGCGCCGCATTCGCACATATGTCAAAATTGAACATACACAAATTCCAAGTCCTTCAAACTCGAGTACTACGTAAAATCAATAACGCCCCCTGGTTCGTTCGATAGGTAGACCTTCATAGAGATATGAAACTCCCCTCGATCGAGTCTTACATCAAATACCTCTCACGATCTTACTTTGACACCGCGTCAAATCGTCAGAGCGTGTTTTCGCCCACGCCCGCGTAACCACCGTTCCCTCCGCAGGGGACGGGCGGCTAATTTCGCTCCCACACACCCACCGCCGCGACCTCCCTCTCCCGCGGCAACTCAAGCCTAGGTCCGTTCCTCGGGGTGAAACCCTTGAGTCTGGCAGCCGCCCGCGCGATACAAGTGACACTGTACGTGCAACACTTAGCTACCCACATACAAGCATCACGTACACACATATGTACATACGTGCACACCTCACAGGTACATAGGTTCTGTAAGGAACCTTTTTTTTTCTTTTTTTGCACTAGTTAGTGTAGAACATATTTCAGATCACTAAATACACGTACACATGTTCCTTCCTTCCTCCCAGGTGGAAGAAACATGTATATCTGTATATGTTAGTTTAGCTCGATTTTACGGATAGGGTATTAGACAGATCGCGACTTCATTGCAATCGCGGCAACAGCCCAAGCCGAGGTCCGGCCACTTTGGCACCCTTGCGCGCTGGTTGCCCACGCTTACGCGGCTGAGTGCCTTAAGCGCTCGCCCCCAAGCCCGGTAAAGTTGTAAAAGCCGTAGCGGCTCTGTTTTCGAATAGGGCCCCTAAGGTTTGTATACCGTAAAATTTATATCTACCACTGCCGTGTCTCCCTATATTTTGATTTTTTTAAATAAATCAATTATGATAAAAACAACGAGCCTTTTAAAATAACGAATATTGCCCTTTTTTCTTGTCATGTTCCGACGTTCAGCAAACAAAGTTGATGACTACTAAAAGAAAAAGGAAAACATACACACATAGCCAAAGTCCTTCTTATATTAATCTTGAAAAAAAATAATTAAATCGGTTCAGTTTTGGAGGAGGAAACAGGGGAATGCTAAACTATGATTTTGTCAGTTTTACTTAGTTATAATCAGTCCAAACTGCAATTGTCACTCAGTGCAATAGCAATAGATTTTAGAAATACCTATTTTTGAAATGTTTCTTAGATAGCATATCCTCTTATGGAGTTTTGCAAACAATCTGTAGATAAGAACGCGTAGTTAAAACGATAGGCCGCGCGAGTGCATTAGCGGCTAGATTTGAAATGCATAGTCGTTCATAGCTTATACCAATCGCAAAGATCAGAAGGGAATAACACGTTCACGGCCGTCTGAACGAAATGAATCATCAACTCCGGCATTGCATTAAAAGCTGTCTTTCATCAAATTAATGGCGATAATAAATCGGAGTATTTACTAAATATCACGCTATTACACACAAAGGGTACGCAGTTAATTTTATTTTTATACAACAAATATTACCGTAGCCTATGGACGTTTATAATATCTATTTGTTTTTATCTGACTACACTGTTAGCCTTAGGAGCCCTAAACAAAGAGACGCTGATGGCTTTTATAGTTTTACCGTGGCTTGGGGGCGAGCGTTTAAGGCGCTCAGCCGCGAAAGCGTGGGCAACAAGCGCACAAGGGTGCCAAAGTGGCCGGACCTCGGCTTGGGCTGTTGCCGCGATTGCAAAGAAGTCGCGATCTGACTAATTCCCTATCCGTATAATTTTAGCTAAACTAACTTATACATATCCCTGCCTCCTGGGAAGAAGGACGGAACATGTGTTTATGTATTTAGTGATCTGAAATATGATCTACACTAACTAGCGTAAAAAAAGATTAAAAAAAGATGG
This sequence comes from Saturnia japonica, assembly GCA_033032175.1. NCBI lineage: Eukaryota > Metazoa > Arthropoda > Insecta > Lepidoptera > Saturniidae > Saturnia > Saturnia japonica. The sequence goes on from CM065331.1 coordinate 6,453,623, forward strand.
TCCCTTAGAGAACCTATGTTTTGTGTGGTGTTTGTAATAACCATAGAGGCATTACTAGCGCATTACCGACCTTGAACCCCTTTTCCCAAGTAGCTCTGGAAATCTAAATCACCGTAGGAACACGACACAAGGTTATTTAGCCGTCATCTTCTGTATGGTGGAGGAAGTTCACCAGCCGGACTGCCTCAAGTAACTAGCTGTACCTTATCTCTCACCTCTCTCTCTCTCTCTTTCAAAGTAAAATCTTAATATGAAATTAAAGTTGTGAAATGATAATTTCGAAACGATGATTAGTGGTAAAGTTTTCGATCACCGTGTTGATTGACATGAGTTCGAATACCTGCAAAGAGCTTGAGGTTTCGGTCAAAAATCAAAATCGAAATATTTTATATTCAATTTAGGCCCTAAGAAGGCACTTATGAACGTCAAAACACTACTGCCGGTTCGGAAAATATCTCAGTCATCGAGAAAAACCGGTAAGAAACTCGATAGGGTTTATCTTTTTTTTATGACTTTTTACAGTATTCAATTATATACAGTTATTATCATTTTCAGTAGATATACAGAGAGGGAATCACATCCAGATATCACCATCACTCACATAATCAGCTACCCTATACCCATTCGACGATAAAAATTGCTTAACATGATTATTGAATTTATTATCCGGTAAAGGATCCGGTGAAGGAAAACATCGTAATGAAACCACAGTAATGATGGGGGTAGGGTATTTTTTTAATACACACATGGCTATCTACCATACTCAAGTTGAAAATCGATAGGTAGAGCTAGTCCTTTATCTTAGCGTGTTTTATCTTCAGCCACATCGTCACTTAACATCATATGACATTGTGGTCTACTATGAACCTAACTTCTTCTATATAAAAATATCTTGCGTTCGTCTGTTAGTGGTTTCTTAACCTCTGAACGACCTAATCGTTTGAGCTCATATTCACACATAGTAATTTTTACGATTTCAAAAAAGACTCAATTCGAAAGTTTGATTGTGAACCGATTTAGATGATCCTTTTTTCGTTGGTAAGGGGTTATCTCAAGAGTGGTCCCATTTTAATTTTATTGGCATTGGACCTTTAACTTCGAAGATACATTAAGGAACTCTTCAAAGTCATTGTCTTGTTGTTATTTCGAGACACACACAAACATATACACACAATCACGCCTGTATTCCAGAAGGGTTAGGCAGAGATGTACTAAATGTACACCCACAGTTCGCCGAGTATGTTTTTAGGTCCCATGTAATAGGGGGCGAGCCTATTGCCATTAATCAGGCACGAAGCCGAACTCCAAGCTGCTTATTAGAATTTCATAGAAAACCCCAATAACACTTTGCTCGACTTGGGACCTCGAGCAAAGCAGTCGCTCTTACGACCACTAGCCTAAAAACAACGTCTACCAGCACAGCTAGTATTGTTTTTAAAAAGTTTTTTCTTCTTGGTTGAAACCTTGCGATGAACATTTGTCGTATCAAATTCCTGATATAATATAATCTAAGCATATTTTTTCAATACCGGAGTCACAATATGAATGTGAATGTTATGCACTACATTAAAAGACCTTTTGTGGAAACTTTTGTTCATTTCACTAAACTTTTCACTTTTGTTTCATAAGTAAACTATTTTGAGTAAACGCCATTGGATAGTAAACAAAATTACTTAAGAAAAATACGAGTCGATTTGAATAAAACAGAAGTATGTCATTTTGTAAATTACCGCCAAAAGTCATTGCGTTCTTCGTTGGCATCCAATCCTCTTGATTGAAGATTATAACCGCCATTATCAAGGGCGGGAATTGTGTATCATTTTGCGGTTTTCTTCTTAAATTAAAGTACCTTCTGATCTCGCCGCATTCCAAACTGAAATGCAACGGTAAAAAATGATACAAAAAATCCATCGTTTTGCTGGCTGGTTTAAAAAGTAGTAAAAAAAAACAACTTTTTCTTTTAATGATATAATATTTCTATCCACAATTCTACCAATGTCACGTGAATAGAATTAAGAAAGATTGTGGCTCCCTTGTTAATACTGTTCTTGGAGTTTTTGTGGTTTAAAATGCTTTTTCCTATATTTTACAACTTTCTTTTCATATATTTTTGGCTACACAGTGCATGTTGTGATTGCCTTAAAAAAACCAAGTGTATTTTATTTTACAAATTGTATTTTTTTATGTGACTGCATTTATACACTGACCTCTGGCAGTCCTATTATATAAATAATCCACTTTACTTGTAAATTACAATCAAACATCATGTAAAATACAGTAACTAAAAGTAATAATTATAATATTTATGGTCCAATAACAAAACTCTTGGAAGGAAATTACAACAAATAATGTGTTTTAACAGAAAAAAAAAAACAAACTCAATAATGACATTTCCCATAGCGACACAAAGACACATGTCAAAACATAACAACAAAAAAGAAAGAAAAAATCCGTCAAGAACGACTCATAAAACACACTGGCATGCATTAACACATGCAAATGGGTTTTTTGTTATGTCGAAGTGTATATTTGACAAACAGTATCGGCGCCGCACGTCTTTTTCAAGGATGCCGACAGTGAACGACGACCGCGAGCTTGACCGTTTGTTTAGGACATAGGTATTTGTGAAGAACAGTGCAAAGAAATAATTCGTATTTCGATAGTATTTCTTTACCTGCAAATATTTCTATAGACATTCTATAGACGTTTTAAACTTCTTCTTGTGAGAGTAATTCAGTACTTAACACCAAACACCAAAATCTTATATTCTTTATTTCTATTTTTACAGTTTCATCCAATGAAATACTAATAACAATAGTCGATTATTATTAAATAGAAAATTATGAATATTTATATATATATAGTCTGAAAAATATATAGTTTTTGTTTCTAATGAAAAGTAAGTATAATGTATTTTTTTCTATCTCATCAATAATGTATGAAAAATCACAAAATGAACAACAAGAAATACAATACAATGCAGGTGAATGTAGAAATCAAGGTTGAACATTACTGACTTGTATGAATCAAAAGGGCAGTTGGTACATACTAAACTAAATTTATATAAACTTAGAAGTAAAAAAAAAGTTTTAAAGCCTTCAGTTTAAATGGAATAACCCTTTAGGCTATACGAATGTTGCAAGTAGAATAAAAGCTTGCAACAAAATGCATTTGGATCATAACAGAACTATTCTACTCTTTTTACCTGTCCCTGTAGAGGCATGGCGTGATGAAGATTGATTTATAATAATTATCAATTCTGTAAGTTGAGAACATACTCGTTATATTTCTATTCCATGAACGTAGTATGTTGTTAACGGCATTGATTTAATATGTAAAAATACTAGAAATAACACTCCATGTTTATTTTTAACACGCTTCATAAAGTAGATTTTTTTTAATAGCACAGCTAAGTGACTGCACTTTGTCGGATTGTAAGCACAGTAAAATCCAAAAAGAACAGCGACCACCAAGAGATCGTGTATTCTTCACTGTTTGCAGCTGCCGTGCCGGCCCGCAAGCCTCTCACTAACTGAATATATACAAGCTGATCACGAAATGCGACATACCAAAAGAAAGTTACTCTGACTAATCACCATGAGCATGGTAATCACAACCCAGTCGGGTTACCCACATACATAATTACATACAATATGTACATACATACATGCACACCACATAGGTAGGTAGGTACATAGGTTCTGAAAGGAACCATTTTTTTCTTTTTTACGCTAGTTAATGTAGATTATATTTTCAGATCACTAAATACATATACACATGTTCCTTCCTTCCTCCTAGGAGGCAGGGAACATGTATATATGTATATGTTAGATTAGCTCGAATATTACAGATAGGGAGTTAGTGAGATCGCGACTTCATTGCAATCGCGGCAATAGGCCAAGTCGAGGTCCGGCCACTTTGGCACCTTTACGCGCATGTTGCCCACGCTTTCCCGACTGAGTGCCTTAAGCGCTCGCCCCCAAGCCCGGTAAAGCTGTAAAAGCCATCAGCGGCTTTCTTTTTGGGTAGGGCCCCTCATAAGTAGTCATTTCTAAAAAAAAGAGTTTTGTATAGATAAATACCTACCCGCCTGCTTGTTTACTGAATATAAACTGGTGGATCTCTTAACACCACACCTAAGCGTGTCACTGCGACGGGAGTTATAGATGTATGTATGGTGGTTGAAATCAAGTCGGGCTTTACAGCCCTACCATTCCGCAAAAATGGACAGAATGTGTTTTGGTTGGATAATAACAACACAATACTTTATTGCACGTGAAAAAAAAGCATACATGTTATTTAACTATTAACATTATTTGTGTACGATTTGACGGCCTTATCGCTTGGAGCGATGTTGGCAACCTTTATAAATAAATAAATATAAATGGAAATAAATTTCGTGGCGGCAAACACATATATCACAAACATACACTACATAAATAATAAACTATAAAGTTTTAACCCATATCAAAAATAGTATAATAATAAAACTAAAACATAATAATAAAAACACACACACAAATGTATCTTAGTCTATCATATTTATTGTAATGATTTTTCTTTTAACCCATAATTATTCGTTATTTGACTCTGTATTCAGTACTGTTAATTTACTTATTGATTAAATTCTGTAGATAAAATGTACAAGCAAAGTGAAATTTGAACGTGAATTTTGAGGTCCCACAAAATCTACTTGAAAAATTCTTAGCAAGTTGGCCACTATTTTTGGCTTAGTCGTAGCGTATACGAGTAGGTACGAACACTGCGTCGATTCCCTGTACTGCCTGTTCACTGTCTCGGCATAAACCAGTTCTGGTTTTTCGGGACATTACAATAAAATATTGATGTTAAATAAAATAAAAAAGCCAGAGCTTTCGGTGAAGGAAAACATCGTGATGAAACCATAGCATGGTGATGGGTTAACACCCTCAAGTTGAAAATCTGTCGCAAAGCACTTATAGGTATGTTCTGGTTTACACGTGAGATCAAGTCTCCATCCCCCCTTAAGGCGTTACCATATTGTAGTGTAATTTTTTAAAATCTGATTACAAAATTTCACACCTCATTGATTAATACACGAACTTTGAAAAACTGTATGCGTTCGTTCCTCACGTTGTCTTTCTTACACCTTTTTTAAAGTAACTCTTCTAGTAAGATTATACTTCAGTGGTTCAAGATTAGAATCTGACCACACGGTAGTTTGTCGAACGATTAAGTTAGCGATGCTATCAGTGAATCACATTCGAGTCCTGACTTACAATAAGCTGACAATTTCCTTCCTTGTTCCTAAATAGGATATCTTTGACATCGTGGGATAGACAATACCATAGTAATAATTGTAGGGCGAATATCCCATATTATTCACTATTAATTATCATTTAATTTTTTTGTTTTAACACGCTAATCTTTGGAACCAAAAGTAAGATTAGAAAAAATATTGTTGTGAATTATAGCTTATTTATCGATGATAGCTATAGTGTATCTAACATCACGCTGTGGACCTTAGGAGAGGAGCTGCGATGATAAACGTCAACCAATCTGTCAATCTCTAGGCAAGTAGTTCTCATAAATGTATGAAACAGCACAAAATAAAGTTAACGCGGATTAATCCGCGGGGCACAGCTAGTGAACAATAAATTCGATTTTTTTTTCTTTTATAAAGGACTCCATATCATAAGAAAGAAGTACAAGATACCTATAAAATGAATACATTTGTAATAAAAATTATGTCTGCTATTTTTATAAACAGGATGCTAAAATCCGTTGTTTCTTGAATTAGTATGCAATGTTTACGCTGTTGCGTCACTCATTTTACTATTTTAAATTATACAGTATGATTTCATAATAAAATTTAATATACACCAATATGTATATGAATTGTTTTAAAATACTATTTTTAACCGACTGCGAAAAAGGAGGGTAATATTTTACGAGCGTAGGTATATATGTATGTTTATTTCTTTGGCATGTTCTGTAATCTAAAAGGCTTGATGGATTTTAGCATACGAGGTGTTGTTAGATTCGTCTTAATTGTGGGAGTGACATAGGCTATATAAAATTTAAGTACCACGTTTGCGACTCATGCAATGTTTTATCGTAGTAAGTACAGCAAAATGACGGTAATATTCCTGATGGTGAGCACAGTACAATCCGAAAACAACAGTGAACACCGAGAGATCGGTTGTCCATTGACAATTGCCGTTGTCATGCAAGCCTTTCGGCAGCTGGATAGTATATATTGGTAGTTCCTAAACGCACCAAACTAAAAGAGAATTAAGAGAGGGCGAGGTGGTCGCCAACAAGTCGTGTACAGTGATCCCTGCAAGCGATACGTCTTAGCGTGCCATTATGATGGTTGTTTCACCTGGTATATAGTGGTCGCGGTCCAGTCGTACACATAGTTACAAACAACATCAAAACATTTTCATATGAAAGACATCGCGGGCAACAACTAGTTGTGTATAAATAAACATACTTTAAATATTTACTATACTTTTATAAAACACTAGCGATGTGCCCGCGGCTCCGCACGCGTTTATAGTTACGCAGTAGTTATTTACATCCAGTAACTTTATTTTTACCCATATTGTTGACAATTCATATGCCTTATCAATTGAGGAATAGCGTGTATTTCCCGTATACAGTTTTCATCAATTTTTTTATAAATATGAATATCACTGATATCCCCCGAATATCCCTAAGGCGTGAAAACGTAACAGACAGACAGAGTTACTTTCACATTTATGGATAATAAAGCGGAAAAATTTTTTTTGTTTGTTTAAGCTCGCTAATCTCTGAAACTACCAATAGGATTCGAAAAAATTCTATCTAACATTAGGGTACAACTCTCAGCTAGCCATAAATATAGATTTTTGTTAAATAAGTCGGAAATGAAAGCCCACCCAACTGCTTTATCCGCGTGCGTTAGTGTAATGGTTAAAGATACGTAAATACAGTGATGTACAAAAATATAAGCCTTTAGTATATATAACAAAAATCTGCAATAGCATATGCCTATCTCTTATACGTAGGCCACAATAAGGTATTTTGCGATTTTCCTGTTGAATATTATTATTTGATTTATGAGTAATATTTTAGGCATCGCATAATCCTTAGGAACAAGAGTTACTTCATCATAAAGAAAATTTTATGAAGTTAAATTTCCCCCTTTATAGCATGTTATTTGGACACATAGTTTAGGAGATAATAAAAAAACAAACTTGCAGGAAGTGAGGACAATTAAATTATGACAGGCTCTATACAGGTGCGTTAGCGGCACAGGGTTTGTCGGATAAAATTAGAACTCGTGAAACCGTGGGACTCAGCTAGTTTTTATGTTGACCTTCAACCTATCTACAGATATGATTGTTCTACACTGCGACTTTACCTTGTTTGCTTAGCCGGAGATCGGATCCGATGCCGAACCTTGGGCACCTTTAGAAGTAATAGTGGGGATGACAGAAGTGTAAACTTAAAACTAAGAAATAAAAGGGTTATTTTTTTATATTCACTTTGTAGTATTACCTACTAATAATATAGTATACTATAGTAATTATAGTTTGATGTAATGAAGGCTGTAGCGTGTACGGATTCGGTGTCGATCGAGGTGAGTTCGAATCTCTACAATGAGACTGAGATTTCGGAACATCATGAGAATCGAAAGACAGTTCTCCTCACTAGGGTTAGGCATCTTGATCGAAAGCGTCACATAACATCAGGTGATATTCTGGGTAAGCGCTAACATCAAATAATAAATCTATAATTAATTATTTTTTTTAAAACAATTTCATTATTTAGGTTGACATATGCCAATTGCATAAAAGGCTCCAAAAATTTAAGAAAATCTTAACATTTTTAGCGTGTCGGTGACAAAAACTTTTACTCATCCAAATATCGCTCAACATGTTTAAAGAAGTTTTCATCTCATAAATAAAAAATAAAAATAAAAAATTCTATGGAATAGTTTACATACTGTATACAGAGGGACCTCGCATCTAAATCTTCCAGGTGATTAGCACATAATAAAATTTGGCGTCTATGTGGCGCTTGCGCATGCGAAATACAACGGCGGAATATTGATGTGATGTTTTATTATCATCGTTTTTTTTACATAGCAAACAGGCGTGTCATCCACCTAATCTTATATGATGACTTCATGACAGCCCAGAGTTATTTATAATTAGAGCTAAGATTATATTTATGCAGCATATAAAAGCTTAAAATATGATTCAAAATATGCAATATTAAACAATTAAAAAAATAGTTTAAATCAACGTTCAATTATTGGATCTGTAGGATACTTAACTCCTCAACAAAGTACAGCATGGACGGGTTCATTGGAATGGTCTGAATTGAAGCAATGATGATTGAAGAGTTTACAGACATCGCGTCGACTGACGTAAGCTCGAATCCTTGCAATGAGTGAAGGAAAACATCGTGATGAAAACATAGCATGGTGACAGGGCATTTTCTAATAGCATCCTAACTAGCTACCACCTTCAAGTTGAAGATCTATCGCCAAGCACTGGTAGGTTTTTTCCGGTAGCTGCACTTGACAGCCAGTTCTCCCGCTGAGTTTAGCGTGGTACCATCTTGAGCCACATCATAACTTATGACGAGGATAGATTGTCGCCAATCGCTAAACCTGTAGAGAATAAATAAATAAAGTATTGATTGTAAGTCTCGGAGGTTTTGAATTTTTAATGTACCTTCTATCAAATATATTTTATAAGTATACGAACTTGGAGTCATTGATGACTTAAGTTTTCTGGGTGTCAGAACTGCATTATTAGCTGGCGTATTAAGTGAGACCCTACCTTTTCCCCGCTAAAAGCTAGACTGTATTATTTACAGACTTGTAGTGTAAAAAAGCTTAAATATTAATATAATCTATACTAATATTATATAATAAAGCGGAAGAGTTTTTTTTTTGTTTCTTTGTTAGTTTAAATACGCCAATATCTATAATAGAACTACACGTCGGATATGAAACATTCACGAGACTCACGACCCAGCCTTAAATATTGATTTTTAATAAGCATGTTGGGGGCAGAAGCTCTCTCGAACTGCTTTATCTGCGTGCGCTGGCGCAATGGTTAATGATACGTATATACAAAGTTCTACAAAAATATTTGTCCTTAGTATATCTAAAAAAAATCAGCAATAATATATGCCTATCTCTTCTACAAAGGCCACAATAAGCTATTTTGTGACAATCAATTGTTAAAAATTTAAAAAAGTGATTTATGTGATGTTATTTGGTTGTTTGTGCGATGTAATAAAAATATATATAATACAATATTAAACACCTTTCCACTTGTATTAAACATCTTCTTTTATTATAAATATTTAAATCAACTACAACTTGTTACATTTTTATCTTTCAGTATTGACTTGACAACCAACATGCACATAGACGATAATTAGTTTTATTCTTCTTATTTTTAGAAGGTTCTATCATTATAAACATTATTTTTAGACACGGCATATTAATATTTACGAACAAAAGTTACTTCGTCATAAAGACAATTTTATGGAGTTAAATTTTGCTCTTTATAGCATGTCATTTGAAAGAATAGTTTAGGAAATAATGAAAAATAATTTGTACTTGCGGGAAGAACAATTGCATCTTGCAATTCTCTACACGGGATGAGTTGGCGTTGCAGTGTTTATTGATAAAATTAACACGGGTGAAACCGTGGGGCACAGCTTATTAACATAAATAAAATATACATACAGATATAAATAATATACATATATATATTTCATTTATGTATAATATATTTATTAATGAAATATGAATCGATTTGATTCGAATCTACCCTCGGGCCGCGTGTCAACCAGGAACTTCTGTATTTGTCCAATAAAATGGCTGTTTGCGATCATAACAAAAACTGATTGGATATTCAACATATCAACAAACATGGATTCGAACTCGTTTAATATTTGATTAAAACTAGCAACCGCCCACAATTACGTTCGTTTTAATTTCATAACTAAAAATAACTTCAAAAATTTTATCACACGTTCTAACTACTAAAGGAGGAAGTTAGCTAAAAATGACAACTATGATATTACAAGCTGTTATAATAATACTGGCTTTTATATTATCATTTAGTATTCAAAATTCTACAAATCATTCTATGGTACTAGGTTACCATATAATTCTAACAAGCGTCCATAGGTCGTTTGCAATCAGGCGGGCTATGTGAGTGGTTGTCACCTTTGTCACGTGAAAAAGAAATTGGTAAAGAGCAACCCTTCTCCTGTTTGGTCATGTTGTCATTCATTTGTTCTTTTCGCCTTTTGTGCTGTACCATCCCATTCTGTGATTCTCCTGTTTCATTTTCCCATTTAAACCCCATTCATATAATATGTCCTGTTCATCTCCATTTCTATTGTTCAATTCCTTTGATTATGTTGGTGGGCTTTATTTCCTTTAGGTCAGTAGTTCTAAGGTTATCATGTAAAACGTTAAATTATAATTTATTAGGTAATTAAAAGAAAGTAATTTAAGTAAAGAATGAGACATGACCTTAGCCAGGGCTGGGTTAAGTGACCCGTATGAGTTCGCATGAAGATCACTTAATTTAGCTAAATCATCCGGATAGTTCATAAGTCTTCAAGACTTTTATTATGTGGCTTTTATGATGATGCGTTAACTTAAGCGTAAATATGGACAAACTTTAAATTATTTTAACATACACAAGCTACTGTTGGAACTCGATTAATTCTCAGAGTTGTGAGAATAAATCATTGATTTGATTTCTATTTAGTAATTTGAGCTTTCGGTAAATGAAAACATCGTGGCAAAACCATAGCATGACCACAAGTTGAAAATCTCTCATCAAACACCTACAAGATTGTTCCGGAACTTACATTTGAGAGCCAGTTCCTTTAGGCTTAACTTGATCATTTTCGGCCATATCATCATTTAATTGAAGGGAAAATTGTGACCTAATTAGTATTTTTGTCCACACTAATATTATATATGTAAATGCGAAAGTAACTCTGTCTGCTTTTAACTTTTACACGACTAAGTTTCTGTACCGAACGCAATGAGATTTGGCATAGAGGTAGCCTGGGACGTAATATTATGAAAAACACACAGACTATGTCGCGGGTAAAAAGCTATTTGTTAAATAAAAATAATGTATGATTATAACCCAAATTTAATGCATCAATGCCTTGCATCAATTGTAATTTTTTGTTTCCTGTACTTTTGGAAGAATTAATAACCTGTCATAATATGATAATATAACTAAAAAGTTATCTATGTATTATATTTAGCGCCATTTCCAGGCCAGTATGAAGTGAATGATTTGCCAATGATTTGCCGATCTCTCGATAGTCACAGTTGTGTTTGAATTGTACTGTGTTTACTAGTAGAGATAGTTCCGTCAATTTGCCGAGATAGTATAAAAAATATATTTTGTTTTAAACGAACATGAGTATTTCAGACGTATGCTCTCAGGACAAGCTAAAAAGCGAATGTAGAAATAAAACAGCAGAGCTAGAAGCTTTAGTTTTATAGTTAAGTATATTAAAATCCAACAGTAACACTTTATTATACGCAACGCGAGCAAACAAGAACAAGGAGTATCTATGCCAGTGTGAATGTAACATTTATACGATAGGTGGCGCTAACCGGCTTATGTTTATTTCTTTACTACATCCTCCCTTAAACATAAGCCCATTTTTCTAGAGAAGTAGTCTAGCTTGATCTGTGGAGTCGCTTTGGTGAGGACGTCAGCAACCATCTCTCCAGTGTTGACATATTGTACCTCAATCTCCTTTTTACTTATGTTCTGCCGGATAAAATGGTGCCGGACATCTATATGCTTGGTTCTGAAATTATAAACATCGTTTCCTGAAAGATTAATACAACTTTGATTGTCGCAATAAATACGTATAGTATGATGCTTGAGATGTGGCCAAAACTGTTCTTGCAGTTGTTTTAGCCATAGTGCTTCTTGGGTGCAGGCTGATAAAGACATGTATTCCGCCTCTGTTGTTGACAGTGCAACAGTAGGTTGTCGCTTTGAGCTCCAAGATATAGATCCTCCCTGAAATATAAAAGTGTATCCTGTGCAGGACCTTCTGTCATCTTCAGAGTTAGCCCAATCGGCGTCACAATAGGCATGAACGATTTCTTCTTCTGCACATTGTTTGTAAGACAAACTGTAGTTTTCGGTGCCTCGTAGATATTTCATTAATCGTTTTAAAGTTACCCAATGTTTCATTTCTGGTTTATTGTTATATTTGCTTAGGTAATTAACTACATAGCTGATATCTGGTCTCGTCCCTTGAGATAAATATAACATACATCCAATTACTTCTTGGTAAGGAATATTTCTCAATATTGCATTTTCTTCACCAGTTGAATGTAACTTTGTAAGTGGATCTATTGGTGTCTTGACAGGTTTACAGTCTGACATACCATATTTCTGTAGTACTTCCTGTATGTATTTCTTTTGGTTAATATACATAATACCATTTTTCCTGTCTCTCGTTACATGAAGTCCAATACAGTATTTTAATTCTCCCATGTCTTTCATGCAGAACTTCTCACATAACTTTTGTTTTACATGGTTTTTTGTATATTTTGAATTTGTGAATAAAATCAAATCGTCAACATAAATTGCTAAAAATAAAATATCTTTCTCACTGGATATTTTATAATAAATACATGGGTCCATACTTGAACGATTCAGACCTATTTCTCTGAGTGTAACATCTAGTTTTTTATTCCAATTACGGCTGGCTTGTTTCAGTCCATATAACGATTTTTTTAATAGACAGACATCTGTGTCATTGCCATTTTCATACATAGGTGCCTGTACCATATATAACTCTTCTTCAACGTCGCCTTGTAAGAATGCTGAAACAGCGTCCATTTGATCTATGTCCATGTCATATTTCGTAGCTAGTGCCAGTAGGTAACGGAGCGAGGTGTATCTTATAACAGGTGAGTAAACTTCATCATAGTCAATACCTTTTTTCTGAGCACATCCTTTCACAACTAACCGTGCTTTGTACTTGACTATGGTTCCATTCTCATCTTTCTTAGTCTTGTACACCCATTTACACGGTATTGCTTTCTTACCAGGTGGCAGTTTAGCTAATATCCAAGTTTTATTTTCAATTAATGACTTATATTCTACTTCCATGGCTTGTAACCATTGCTGTGAATTTGTGCAAGATAAAGCTTCTTCTAAACTCATCGGATCATTGCATATAGCCAGATTTGCATAACATAACTTGTCATCAGATTTCTTTGTCATTTTGTGTTTTTGTACACGCTTCTGGTTCTGTGGTCTTAGTGTAACATTGGAAAAATCATGTTCAAATGAACTGTTATCGGCTATCTCTCCACTGCTAGGTATATAAATAGAGTCATTTGCATCTGAAAAAAATAAAGATAAACTACTTTCTGAAGTAGGATTTTCAGAGTCTTGGTTAAGTGTCTGATCATATGTTTTGTTTTCCAAACTAGATTCATCCGGAGTTGGTACTTCTAATTCTGTACTCTGTGTACTTACACCCAACGTTAATGAAACTGGTTCTATGTTTGGTTTTGTCATAGTAAGTGTTGATTTTAAGTTTTCTTGACTTTCTTCTATAAATATAACATCTCTACTCTTCAAAATTATTCTTTTTTTTATGTCTAATAATCTGTATCCTTTTGTATTTTCACAATAGCCAACAAACCTCATTTCAGTAGATTTTGAGTCCCATTTTTGCCTCTGTTGTTTCGGTACATGAACCATGGCTTTACATCCAAATATTTTCATGTGACAAATATTAGGTTTTGTTCTTGACCACTTTTCTTCTGGTGTTATGTCATTAAGAACTCGAGATGGGGATCTATTTATAATGTAGGCCGCTGTTGACACAGCCTCGGCCCAACAGGTTTTTGGTAATTTTGCATCACTGAGCATGCACTTGGCGCGTTCTACTAGAGATCGGTTCTTTCTCTCACTCAAACCGTTCTGTTCAGGTGTGTAAGGCGTCGTAGTTTGATGCTTGATGCCGGAGTCTGAAAGATATTTCGAAAAAACTTTATTACAATATTCAGTGCCATTATCTGTCCGGATAATTTTTATCTTTTGATTCAACTCATTTTCCACTTCACATTTGAAGTTATGGAAAACTGAAGTTATATTTGATTTGTCCTTTAAAAAGTATACAAACACTTTTCTAGAAAGATCATCAATAAATGTTATAAAATATTTTGCCCCTCCCATTGATGGAGATTCCATGGGGCCACAGAGGTCTGAGTGAATAACCTCAAGAAGTGATGTTGCTCTTGATCCTTCATTTTTAAATGGTAATCTAGTTTGTTTCCCTTGTATACATGGAATACATGATTTACTATCATTTTTTGTAATTTTCATCCCTTCAGTACAAGTTTCTAACTTTTTTACATCAACATAATTGAGGTGTCCCATTCTACGGTGCCATACATCTAAACTCTCAATGCTATCAGTGGCAGTAAGAAATGCGCCTCCTCCTACAGTATTCAATTTATACATGTTGTTGGTTAGTCTCGCCGTTGCTACTAATCTTTTTTCTTTGTTGTAAATATTGCAGCCACAACTATGGAAATTAACTTGACATCCATTTTTAACTAACTGGCTAACTGACAATAAGTTAGTACTCAGTTCTGGTATAAACAAAATGTCTCTTACCTGGATTTGGTTTACTTTACCATCACTACAGCAGAGATTGAGATCCAAATTTCCCATCTTCTGTACGGTAACTGAAGAATTATTGGCCACCTTTATACTTTGTATCGGAGGTGTCTTTGTTTCATATAACCAATCAGATCTTCTTGTCATGTGCATGGATGCACCAGAATCCACGTACCAATTATAATCGTCCATTGCTGTGCAAGCTGAAAAAACTGCAGCATAATTTTTATTAGTACTAGAACTTTCCTTTTTGTTGGCAAAACAGTTCTTACTCAGATGCCCATATCTATTACAATTGTAGCAACGGGGACCACGGGGTTTATTTTGATTATTCTGGGAACTATAATTTTTCTTTATTGGGTATCTATGCTTTGTGTACAATGCAGTAGTATCAGATTCCTTTTTCACTTCTTGTAGCAACTTAGTTTTGATAAAATCTGCACTTATTACAACACCAGAGCTTTCTATTCCCATTATCATTGGTTTGTACTGATCTGGCAAACCTGCTAACATTAAAGTACCCAACCATTCATCGTCAATTTTGAAGCTTATATTTCTCAGCTTATGAGCGGTAGTTACTAGTTTATTTACATAATCCTCAATATCGGTACAACTATCTAGGTTTGTATTAATAAGATCACGTAATAAAGCTACTTTCCTGCTCAATCCGGAGTCTTCGAACGCAGACTTAAGTTTGACCCACACATCCCGGGCACTCACAGCTTGTTCTATGTGGTGGTAATTATTTGGGTCAACCAGGAGAATAATCTTGCTTTTGGCCTTTACATCCTTGGTAGCGTCAATGGTTTCCTGTTTGTCAGGATTCACACACGACCACAAATCTTCGTGCTCTAAGTAGGCTTTTACAGCGAATTTCCACGTATTGTAATTGTCCCTTCCGGTCAGTTTATCAATATGCACGGTGTTTATCGACATTGCTTCGGAAACTGATAGGTTTTTATATAAAATACGCTGCAAAAATTAATAACCGGAGTCGGCTACTTAACCTCACTTTTTATTACACGCGGTACTTTACTTTTCGGAACTAAACTTGTAACTTTTTACTAAATACTGTTTCTAATTATTATGAGATAGGCCCATAACCTGTAGAAATAAAACAGCAGAGCTAGAAGCTTTAGTTTTATAGTTAAGTATATTAAAATCCAACAGTAACACTTTATTATACGCAACGCGAGCAAACAAGAACAAGGAGTATCTATGCCAGTGTGAATGTAACATTTATACGATAGGTGGCGCTAACCGGCTTATGTTTATTTCTTTACTACAGCGAAACTGTTACAATTTCATTATTAAATGATGAAACAGTTCAGAGTGTAATAAAAATGAGTTACAGACAAATAGTAGCAGGCAATCTTTCCGTTAATTTACGATGAGAGGAGTTAAATATCTTGAAATTATAATTGTAGGTGTCGACTCTTCGGCAACGGATCGGTTCGAGTTTTTATTTCGCTGTTAACATTTATTTTTGAATTATGTTTATTGCCGCAGATGCAACTACATAATTATAATAATATATGTTTTAAGTATTTTCATATAAAAATGAAGTATTATATAAATTAATGTTTTCATAAATGGACAAAAATAATTAGATTACGATGTCGTGTAACCTCGAAAAGTCGAAAAATTGCAATGTGTAGTATATACTTCTACTTTTTTCTTGTTTTTCTTCTTACAAGTAAAAAAACGATGTTTGTATGTATATCCCCTATGAACTCTAAAATGGTTGGGGCGATTTGGTTGAAATAGACATTGTTGAAATTATTTTGTGCTTCTAATACGGATATTGATGTTAACGCTTACCATGCACAGAAGTTGTGGACAGTCTATAGTAGATATAGGAGGTTTGCTAGTATAACATAAATATTAGTTCTTTTCTTTTTTATAGAATTATGATAATGAAACTGCGCTCTGTCTGAAGTTAAACAAAATACAATCCAAATACAACGATGACCACCGGGACAGGAAACTACCGGCTGTCGCTGTCATGCTTGCCTGCAAAGTTCGCGGCTGCTGGATGTACACTGACTGATCCCGAAATGCGACAAACCAATAGATAATCACTAAGGAGGTGTTTTATCACCATGCTGCTGGTCACGAGCCCTGCCGTTTGATTATTGTATATACACCTGCTCATCCCGGAAGGCGACACAGCTTTAGTGCGTTTTTTATTCCCACGGATTTGCTAGTTTATTGTGTTTTTGAAATAGTGATGTCACTAATGGGTACTAATCGTAAAACCGTACGAGTAATTACACCAATTGATTAGTTTTTTCTGAAAATATATTGAACCCTTCAAATGTGAAGTAAAGCAGACGAAATCTTGTCTCTCGTGGGCCAATCGAAGCATTCTTTTTTTTTATTTGCTTGCCTTAGATATAATAGATTCCTGAATTATGTAATGAATTAATGATAATGGTAAATTATCGAATATATTGAATAACACAGAATATTTCAATGAATATATAAAAGCCCTAAATAAAGTATTTAAATACTTACAAATTGCAATACAGTTGGATACAATTAGCTACATATAGATCATAGATTTAATTTAAACTTACTATGATATAGAAATATATAGTTGTATATAGCTATTTAGTTGCTATGGATATAGATTTTGTTAAAGAACAGCACAGTTCTAATACATGAAATAAAAATAAATTAGTCGTACCGTGTTTTAGATTTAATAAGACTAATAAAAGTATTACGATCCCGAAGCACATTACCGATTTACCGGACAACAATTTCAAGGACCATGCCAAGCGGGTTTTACTGTTCAAAGGTTATTAAAAGGTTGATCAATATGTGAATGACATTGATATCTGGAAGTGACTCCCTCTCTGTGCGTTCACTAAATTATATGGTTATTATTATTGTATTACATTAATATTATTGAAAAAAAAAGATGAACCAAATCGAGTTTCTTGGCGGTTTTTCTCGATGACTGGGATATTTTCCGAACCGTTGGTAGTGTTCATGTGCCTTCTTAGGGACTAAATTAAATAAATATATTTTGATTTTGATGGTTTAGTTTATACGGTGGCTGTGACCAAAATTATCCCTAAAAATGTAATAATAATAAATTTAGATTGTAATCTTTTCATCGCTCACTACTTAATGAGTCCCATTCAGTTTTTTCCAACATTATTCCCAGTAGCGAGATATTTTGAATTAATGATACACATATATTTTATGATGATGAAATTATGATATGTTGGAAAAATAATTACTATTTATTAATAACTGGCATCTGCCATTAGAAGCGCTCATATACCGTTGCCGTAGAGGGAGAACTAGATATCTAACTAATTTAAATATGCCAGAAATAGTTGATTAAGGATTATTTATTTTTCGACAAAAATGGCTGAGGTGGAGCACATAATTTTGTGTTTTGTAGATTTCTCTCTACTTGGTGCAGTCCAACTGGTAGAACACCTCCACCCTACATAAAATCGTAGCCAAATAACCTTGTGTTGTGGTCCTGTGGTAATTAGGGTTACAAGAGCTCATTGGGGAGGAGGGGCTTCAACTAGTGTAGAACACAGATTGCATTTCTTTGAAGACGGACTGCTCTTTACTTGTGGTAGTCCGACTGGTGGAAAACCTCCACCCTACAAAAGGTCGCAGCTAAATAGCCTAGTCTTGTATTCCAAGTCCGGTGAAGCTGTCAAAGCCGCAGCGGCTTCAGGGCCTCCAAGGCTAACAGTGTAGTCAGATCTAAAAGTTCCTGCGGTAAGTAGGGTTTCCAGAGCCCCTTGCGTTAGGAGTGTCAAGGTTGGCAGTTATGCGCTAGTGATTCCTATGGCAGGCAGGCCGTATGCTTGTTTGCCACCTATGTTGTCTAAAAAAAAATGTACACCGTGTATTAATATAATGGCTTGTAGCAGTCTAGGGATGTTATTTTGGTCACTAGAGATGGGTAAAAAAATCCATTTGTATCGATATACCAAGGCACCGTAACGATACGAATCGCAATACGATGCATCGATACGTCGATACATATGATATTTTCTTAATTTTATATTAGATAGTCACATTTTTTTCCTTCCTTTATAAAAAATGCTGGTACTAAAACTGCAGTTGGATATAAATGCAAAAAAATAATTTTACTGACAATGGTGTATAGAAAAAATATAAGAGTAAAAAATAATTGTGCATAAATGGAAATAATTGAAAAAAATATTTTTCACCATTCACCTTTTTTTATTTGTGACATTTTGAAATTTAGCTTAAGTTACCTGCTTTATTTTTTAGAATATATTTTAAAGGAATTAAGATATGACAGTGTGGGTAAACATCGTCCTTGTAGACTTTATGTCAAAGCAATAAAATCAATTTCGATAAAAGTTTAGTTATCTAAGTCTCCCTCTACATCACCGGTATGAGGTAGTTTTAAACTTGATTTATGACATATTTTGTCATTTAAATAGTCTTACGAAACAAGTCTCGAGAAATTTCTTTGGAGAGTTCCCTGTACTTGGGCAGCCCGACTGGTGGAATATCTCCAACCTACAGAAGATCGCACGCAGCCAAGTGTTGTGTTTCTGCGGTGGTTTCCAATGCTCCTTGGGGAAGGGGGGTTAAAACAAGAGAACCGTCATCTTATTAGAGCTATGTTTGAATATGAACACCTAATAACGTAGGCAGAATTGTGAATGAACATACTTTCCATTAACATTCAATCACAAATTTGGATTCCGGGGCATAAAGTGACAGTTATTAATACAAGGAAGGTCTTCTAATGATATTTTTAATAATGTAATATGACAGTGCTTTGTGTATTTCCCTTTTTCGTTGACTTTGTTCGATATGATCAATGATTAAATTTAATTTATACAAAAAATATTTTGACCATTCGTTAACAAAATAAATCGGACGCAGATGTTCCAAAAAATGTTAACTTTTTACGATCGTAAATTTTCTTAAGGTAACGCCCAATGTGCTTTTTGTCGAAATGAATTATTATATTTTTGGTATATTTTTTGTATAATATTTAAACTGGACAATCTTTGTAGCAATATAACTTAAAAATTAAGAACATCATTTTTTTTTTTAATACCTACAATTACTATGCAATTCGTATTTTATAGTAATTTAGGAGTAATTTAAGATCAAACAATTGATTTGGATATTAAAAAATAACAACTGTTTGTTTATAGTTTTAAGTTTTCTCTTCTGTCGGGAGTCCGTATGGCTGTTTTGTCTTTTTTTTAATAATAATAGCTCGACATATTGACATTGTCCCTGTTGGTAAGCACATTACAATCCAAACACAACGGTGACCACCGACAGATCTAAATCCGTTAGCGGTCGCCGCCGCCATTCCGTCTGCATAATTCGCAATGCGAACGGTTCGTTTTTGCAACTTATCCAGAGCTTCGAGGAGGTACGTTGTGGTTTTCCGTTTCCCATCATTAAGTGTATCCTCGTTTAACACCAGGTAGAATAGTAGGGGCATGGGTATCTATGACACAGAAATGTAATATAATTTGACAAAATACAAATTACCCATTACGATAAAGACTTACTAAGCATAATAAAATTGCGTCGGTTGTTAAACACACGACCTCGGTTATTTAATTAATTTTGACAACTAGACAGATCAAGGAAGTAATAAAATATTAACAACTTAGTGCATCGTCACGACAGAATTCTATAAAAGGTGAAAAATCCCAAAAATAATACACCTTTTTGTCTAAATTTCAATCTACAATGTAAATGGACGAAAAAATATTATCTTCTTATGAACTCCGAATCCGTTGAGTTATTGTTATTTGACGTGAATTATGCGTGTAATAACTCAGAGGTTAAAGCGTTTTTCATGATAAATCATACAGCAATCCGATATAGGGGTTATACGATGTACACAATTATATTGTTAAAACCCTAAGATGTTTTTATGTATTGATACTTCAGCTACTCTCTATTTTGGCAATATTATAGTCAGGTAATTTCCTGACATTCTCTTAGTCACGTATTATCCAGTGTCGCGTTTGCACGTCATTACAAATGAAAATACAGTGTAAACTCTTTATAACGTTATCCTTTATAACGATAAACTCCCTACAACGTTGAAGTGAGCCCAACTTGGTTGGTTTGCGTTAAAACCCACATATTGAAACACTCTTTATAGCGATACGCCATTCTCTATTACGAAGAAATGTGTAGGAAGACGATTCCACCACATATCTAGATATGAATAGAATACATAAAATAATACAAAACAAGTACTGGTATAGCGAAAACGTCAGACAAAGTTATCAGACTATATGTGTAAACAATAATTTATAAACATTTATTATCTAAGACATACATACATATTAAAAATTATTGTTAATTTGATTGTTTTTTTGTTCACTCCATATAACGATAACTCACTATAACGATAAAAAATTCTCAGTCTTTTGAGTTTCGTTATAAAGAGTTTACACTGTATATATATATTTATTTGGTTCTAACAACAAAATGTCTTTGATATTATTTCTCTTTTTAAGTAATATTTACTGGAAGTATTATTTATAATTTGTATTTATAGTTTGATTACGCAACTTTTTTATGCAATGATATTGGCGTATGATGCGTCTTAGATATAAAATGTCATTGGTTATACCCGTGGGTACCAAGTCCGGTGAAGCTGTAAAAGCCGCAGCGGCTTTAGGGCCCCTAAGGCTAACTGTAGTCAGTTCTAAAAAAAAAAAAAAAATAACCCGTGGGTACTGAAAATTCCATTACATTTTACGTAAATTTATTTATTTGTACTCAGTGGAAAAAATCAAAGTAACTTACTATTCAGATGTTCACTAAACTGTAGTCGTACTTACAGTATCTCTTGTTTACACTACTTTGTGGGTATCTTGCAGATTTCTGCCTTTTATCGTTTGTTTTATTCACTAGTTTATCCAAAAAAGAATCGAAAAGGATAATTTTTAATATTTTTAGACACTGCTTGTTTTTTTTTTCGCAATCGAACTGGTAATCCTTTAAACACAATGTGAAGATATATTTCATCATGACAGCATGACAGCGATGACTGTGGATGGATTATATAACCCATGATAGACAACACTTACTCACTTTGCCCTGCTACAATAAAAAAATGTTACCTAATATGCGCGTGAACCGTGATGCTTTTTCTTACCTATAAATATAATATACTGAATGTTTATAGTCGATTCCTTTCCAGATATTTCGATAATAGTAATTTTTGAATATAATTCGTAACAATACCAATATTTCTAATACTCGCTGTCGCTCGTGACTTAAAGCACATGATAAACACGCACAGCTTCGTGCGTGGGCGCAACTCATTATAAAACCTCGCTATTGTGCTTTTATGATTATGTAAACATCGTCTTGCGATACGTCATACGTGCTTTTAAACATATACAAAGTTGTTAGCTTCTGAGGACTTTATTTCCCGGTGGTCGATATTATTTCGTCAATGTCATTTTTTTAGCAACATAACCACACGCGCTGGGCTCCAGAGTCATAATTTTACGGTAACCTCCATCTTGGCACAAACTTCCGTGAAATTGTGGAATCATCTCCCGGCCAGTGTGTTCCTTTCTACGACATCGGGTTCTTCAGGCGTAACGTGAAGAGATATTTGTAGGCCGGCAACACAGCGGCGACTGTCAGTGAATTACGATCTCATGGTGGACGTCGTTGTATTTGGATTATGCTATGCTTGCTACCACGGGCAGGTTGCTTCTGAGAGGTCGGCTACATTATGGATAGCGTAACACAGGGCGACGCCATCTTAATTCAAATAAACGTGTATGAACTTAGATTAATAAATCACTCATTAACTGTAACACACAGGAAAAATTGTTATATTTTCTAAAGTTTTCAAAGAATATACTTTAAATTAACATTTATAGTAAACACGAAGGCAAATATAAATAATAATTACAGCTTTTTGGTTAAATTAGGAGATTGTAAATAATCACTGCATATAAATTCGTACGGAGCCGCGGTCATAGCTAGTCTTAATAAGAAAATAAATTAAATAATAATAATTTATTCTTATTCTTATTGTTTTATTTAAGTATTACTACTTGTTAGTTTAACATTAATAACACATAAAATTTTCTGTAAACATTTACAACGGGTATCTATTACTGTTTAAAAGGTAAAAGCTCTTTAAAAGCTTTTGCCAAAGATCAGTACGATGTTAATACTAGAAATAGAGATAAATTAGTCATACCGTGTTTTACACTTAGTAAGAAGACCAATAAAAGTTTTTTAGGTAAAAGTGTTAGGTTCTATTTAAGATTCCGAAGCACATTACTGATTTGCCGGACAAGTTCAAGGACCATGTTTTACTGTCAAAATGTTATTATAGTGTGGATCATTATGTGATGTCTGGAAGTGACTCCCAGACTGGACTGACACATCAGCCGGGAGATGGTTCCACAGTTTCACGGTACGACAAAGATAAGACCTAGAGAACTTTTAGTTCGTGACGAGATTGAGGTTATCGTACCACTGTGGTAGTGTTTTGACATTCATACTTGCCTTCTTAGGGCCTAAATTGAATAAAAGATATTTCGATTTTGATTTTGACTGTGACTCCGAAAAGTCCAAAGCCGAGCGCATGTGATTTTGTTTTGGAAAGGAAAGAAGGGAATTAGATTTGATATTTATCTTCAATATGTACTGTTCAATTTAGAATTCAACATAACATAACATATTATTACGTCTATATCCCCGAAGGATTAGGCGGAGGTGTACTGATGTACACACACAGTTTGCCGGGAATGTTTTTTAAGTCCCATGCAATAAGGGGCGAGCGAGCCTATTACCATTAATCGGGCACCAAAACCAATCTCGGAGATGCTACTGAGAATTTCATAGAAAAACCCAGTAACACTTTGCTCGACCTAGGAATTGAACCAAGGACCTCGAGCATAACAGCCGCGCTTACGACCACTAGACTTATGAGGCAAGTTTAGAATTTATTAGTTATTGTTAAATATTGATCCGGCGGTGAATGAATTAAATTGTACCTAAAACCTGTATGTGGTTTGTAGCTTTCATGGTACTGCTTCTGGAAATTAATATCCCCAAAGGAAACATAAGTTATAATTAGTATATGAATATACGTAAGAATCAAATGAATTCCAGTCCGGGACTGCACGATCTCCATCAATCCTTATCATCAGGAATTACTTCTGACTCGATTGTCGGTTTAGGAGTTTGGAGTTATTTCGGTAACATTATTATAAAGTTAATTCAGTTTTATTAATTATTATCTTATTTTTTAGTTCATCTTGAAATATCAAAATTATCCTGTATATTTACTTATTGGAGTTTCCCACCTCTTTCCTTGCACGGAAACCCCTCACTTAGTCGGCCAGTGAACAGAGAACAAGACAAAAGCTTGTAGATATGTATTTACAAAACATTTAAAAAAAACGAGATTTTAAACATTTGGTGTGTTTATTTTTTCATTATCAGTCGTACTATTTTGAGGTAACTACTAATTATTTATTGTATTGTGCTTGCTAATATCTTTAATCATTAACGAGTTTAAATCATTTCTGAATGTGTATAACTATGTATTTTCTATTGTTTATGGAGTTACATAAGTACAAAAATATAATTATCATTCCTCTCAATACCTACCATTATTTATTAGGCAAATGGTAATGATTGTAAAAATTATATATTAAGTTAAGATTAATAATTTTTATAGTTTAATTTTTTGGTTCTGCCTGTTTTCGATGCTACGTTTTCAATAAAAATAAAAAGATGATTTGATATCGATTTTTATTTAATTCTTCAATAATAGCGTCACTTTTTCATTACCATTTTCGATTCCTCAATACCATGCTTTGGAACAAATTTAGTATGTCCATATCTTTGCTAATTTTGGGCATAATTAAGTAGAATTTCAATTATTATGTTTATTTATCATATAGTTTTCCATAGGTGAGAATAAAATGTTTCACGCAAACTCTTTCAATTTGCACGAAATAAGAGAACCACCCTACTAATAATAACCATTACTTTATTAACAAGTAAAGCGTGTATATTTGGTAAATAAACATACATATAACAAAAAAATGTGAGTGTAAAATTTTTGCGTGTTTGTAGTAAAATTTCATTTACCTTGTAATAAATTCTAACATGACATATTAATATATTTTAGTTTAATCATAATATCTGCAACAAAGAAGCTTTACCTATAACTTTAAAGGCAAGTAAATATTACACGCATTTTTTTTATTGGAACAAAGTTCCTTACGGCAGGCTTGGAGGAGATAAGGATTTTTCTGCGCGACCGAACTGAAAAAAAAGTGATAGTAATACCGTAAGAAAAAGTCCGTGGAATAAAACCGTCAAATGAGATGTGCGCAGGCGCGACAGTCGTATGCACAAGCGAGTAGTGTATAATACCTTTTTTTGTATTGTAATTATTTCTATTTCTATGTAATTTTATGTTGTCAAACAAAAATAAAGAGACATATTTTGTTATTTTAATTGATAATTTGAATTACGATTTCTTTTTATTTTACGTAATTTATTATTTCCTAAAATACTGAATTTCCTAAATACTTTCCTGTACTTAAATAAAAACTAATCAGCAAAATTTAAGAGAAAAATCAAGAAAACCTACATAAAATTGAGCACGATTTTTTTTTTGCAAATTGTGTCGATTCTACATTAGCCGAAGGAACTTCGTTCCTACCTGGTGCCCCACGACACCACATTCTTTTTTTTTAATTTAATTAATTTAATGTTGTAATGTATTTGTTCTGTTCTTTTTCTCTTTGTGTTATTTTAATATTACCAATTAGTATATGAATCGTTGTCGACTATAGCACAGTTTATACCTTACTGTCGTCAAAATATAATTTACGTGTTAATTTAACCTTCTAAAATAAATAAATAAATATTGTATTCTATTCTAATTTACAACTAATGAGTTACGGTAGTGAAAATAAAATCATTACCAGCTCTAAGCCTATTCGTGAACATTGCTTATATATCAAAAACAGGGGAACCGCCCCACAATTTATGTATCAAGTTTTATTGAATCTTAAGAGCTGTGGTTTGGGTTGATTTTTGCATAATACATTTTATTTAGAACTTCGTTTCGAATTCAAACAAACATAAATCGATTTTTATCTTTCGAGTGTTGTCGAAACGAATTTCGGTAATCTTCGTATAGTTAACGAGGTGATTTATCATCAAGTTTTACCCGTTAAGGGTTCTGCAGAAATGGCTGGTAAAATTTTCCATTATGGTTGTTAATTTCGTGGCACTTTTTGAATGCATCTGAGCTAACCTTGTGGATATTAAATTATGTACAAGTACAATTAAAAAAACATGTGCTAGATAAATCAAATTTTACCTATCTAGATGTTTACTATGTAGAAATTTGTAAATTATTATCTAAATACAAACAAAAGGAAACCGTGACTGATTCAGCTTTACATAGCTCAAAACACTGAACGGATTGCACTGAAATTTGACACACAGGCGTTGACATCCGTTAAGGACGGATTTTTGAAAATTAAACCCAAATTAAGTGTTTTATATTAAACAAACTGACCCACGCAACTTCGTCGGCATAATGTAAGAGAGAGAGAGACAGAGAAAGGATTAAAATGAGTGGGTCGTAGGCACTGTACTATTAGATGCCACCCGCGTCCCACATTATTCTGCATGATAAAAATGCGATCGCGGTACTTGATCATTATTTTGCTGTCGAGTTATTTTAAAACTGAGATATCTCATAAGATATTCATTTAAATTAATTACTCTAAAGGGAAATCTTCTTCAAAATTAAATACTTGTGATGAATAACGTATTTATTTCGATAAGGATTAATACCATGTATATAAAAACACCTTCGCAAATAATTCATTATTTTAGAACAAATCGTATTACCATAAGACAGGTTACATTGAGTAAACCTTAAATATTAGCTATATGCTATCCCGGACTTTTTTTAGAACTTTTTAAGAGAAACAATTTCATCACACACGATTGTTGTGTAACTTTAATTATTCACGCAGCGCACGCAGCGGAAACTTTTAACAGGAATAAATTTCCCCCGTTTTTGTAATATTTTTCATTGATGCTCCGCTCCTATTGGTCACAGCGTCATGTTATATAGCCTATAACCTTCCTCGATAAATTATCTAACCAATACTAAAACATTTTTTCCATTTGAACTAGTAGTTCCTAAAATTAGCGCGTTCAACCAAACAAACAAACAAACTCTTCAGCTTTATAATATTAGTTTAGGTTAACTAGCTATAAAATCTGTGTTTGTTTTATGGTAGCAAGTCAGTGTGACGGATCTTGCCTGTAAGTACAGTACAATTTCTAAAAACAATCGCTGCTCTTATACCGGTATTTAGTAACGGCTGTTTTAATAATCTATCTAACCACTGTTTTTGTTACTGACGATAAAGTTTTTGCATTTCAAGAACGTATCTTTGGATAGCTAGCTCATACAAAAGCTTACTTACCAACAGTTATATCTTTCTATCGTTAGTAACAAAATCAGTGGTTAAGTTAGGTTGTTTAAAATGGCCGTTAATCATTAAGAAAAAGCGCAGCTTTGTAAGAGCTCGCAATAATTTTTTTTTAATTAGTAATAATTTTAAAAACGAATTTTTAATATGAAAATTACATAAATACCAAATACATATACGCATATTATTTAATATTTTGTAGCTATATCCAGTAATCCGGAGGGATCGAGGCCATCACATGAATGGTGGCCTATACGCAAGAGGCTTATACGCCGCACCGGCCTGACAACGGCGACCGCTGACTTTCTGTGATCACGGTTTTGCCGATATACTATATTTATATCATTATATACTATATTATTATTATCTACCATACTTTAAAGACTTTAGTATATGATTTAATAATAACCTAACCGGGAGTAGAACCCGGGAGAGGCACTTACTCGTACGGTGGCATTGTCATGAATATACATTTTTCGTTTGAATGTAGACTGTATGTAAATTAGCGTCTGTTACATGTTATAGTGATAAGCGATAGCAAGTTTTAAATTAATTAATTTATATTAACTTTCAGTTGAACAGATATGTTTTGTAACTGCTTATAATAAACTAGTGCATATTAGTAAACATACTTCCAACATTCCATTGAGAAGTACGTGTTGTATATAAATTAAAATACTCACTTATTTTATAATCTTAAATAACTTTATACGTGATAGAAATGATTAAATTCGTAAAAGCGTGAACTGGGCATTAGATATAGCCTAACTCGTTTTTGGGTATAACTATACTATTTTACATTGTTTAATATAGATTGATTTGTCCATTTAGTGTTTTCTATAAAGATAAATTAAATAAATAATTGTGATAGTAAGTAAATCATAGGCAAAAAAACAATGGCCGCTGCAAAATAAAGAGAATTCTTCAATGATACCGTTGTAATACCCGTTGATATTATATATTATCTGATATTGACCAAAAATATGCCAGACAAAACCAGAATAAGAAGTTAGTACCAGAAAAAATTGCAAATAGGTATCGTTGGTTCCGTGTTGGTTTAGTTGTATCGTGTAATACACTCTCTGTGGCAATACGGCGTCCTGGAACAGCGTTTATTGTAGTCGACTTATTGACATTGGTCTTCACAATTTGATTGCTCGAGTGAGAATGTTCGCTCTTTATGCGCTACACCTTATATTACTTGTCACAAACAATTGCCAAAAACAACAATCTTCATTTGTACTTTAGTTATGCAACAATTAATATTCAAACTTTCAAAATGCAATTATCACAAACATGTTTTAAAAAAAAATCCTATTGTTTATGACGTGCGATATATTCTTCCACTTAGTCCGACCAGTAGAGTAATTATATTAAATTATATTTAATAAAATTATAGTGTATTAAAAAGTTTGTTATTCAATATTACATGTTAGTACAGGGGAAGCCTGCTCTCGTAACAACCGCTATCGCGTCACGCTCCGCTCCACTAATATGATGAAACCTTAATAAGTACATCCTAATTATTACAAAACAATGGGTAATTACGTAAGTGTGTTGCATCAAATTGTTTTTTAATTACTTCGCACTCTCTCTAGGGCCACACGGCGTTCTGTGCGATGTTCTGGTAGGAAACAAAAAAAGGGCTTAATTTTGTAATAATTGCTTCCGTAGATTACTAAGTGATAATAAAACAGATTTTACCGTGAAAAGGCTATTATAGGGTGAATCGTTACGTGATTGATAGTGATGTCTGGAAGTGACTCCTTCTCTGTAAAATAAATAAATACTTTAATTATTATAAACACAGTATATAAATTCTATCGAGTTTTTTACCAGCTTTTCTCGATGATTTTCAAAAGCCCGTCGTTTTTCGAACGAGCGATTGGTCTTAATTGAATTTTTGATTGTTATTTTTGAATAAAAAACATCACATATCCTTTTTTCTTATTTTTTAACATTATTTTCACTGCTTATTACGGATATTATTTTACTTAGCAAAATATATCCAATAACCTGGCCCAATAATAAAGGTATGAATTATAATAAACATGTAGATCGGAAAAGTGGCACTCACGTGAAAATAACATAGACGGACAGACAGACAGAGAGACGTTGGGTTTTAAAATTTGTACCTATAGATTTGCGTTATTTCTATTCTGAATTAGAGGTTGCATTTCATGCTTAGTTCTTGTGCACAAGTGAAGCAAATTGGAAATAATAACAGGGACCATGCACTTGAGATGTTACAAAAACTCACTGGAAAGTTCTAACAAGTTGATCACTATTTTGTTACAACTCTGAAGCTATCACAACGAACTAATTACCCACGTGATAATAGTAGTAATGCTTTATTGGTCTTCAATGGCGAGGATTACTTACCAATTTAGAAATAATAAGAAGACAAGATTAGGCGAAAATCTTGCCTGGCAATATTCATAAATGTTAAACTGATACAAAACTGATTACGATTCATTACAAAAACACGGGAACAAAAGATCAGCAGAATTTTTTTACGCGAGAACGTATAAACTGAACGGTTATATGGAGTTCGCTGTAATGCGCGAAATGAATGCGTTCGCCGTAAAATAAACTCGTAAAATAAAAGAGTGGGAGAGAATAAAAAACCCGCCAATGAATTCCACATTGGCGTGTCAGTATGGTTTACGATTTTTGAAGGTTGGCACAATGGTTTAAACTGACGGCATTGCTTGTATTGTCCCAGCGAAATTGGTTTTTTGATGCTGGCCATCAATTCGCTGTTCGATTTTCGAAACGCCTGTGTTGACTGTATTAAACTTAATGCCAATAAAATGTTTTTTTTTGATCGAATGCAAATAACTTTGTATGTTTTATTGAGTTGTTTGTCCCCATTGTGTTTTTTTAAGTCGCACGGCAAAGTGAGGTACCGGCCTGCAAGACGCTCAGAAGACTATGGATTTACACTGCCTGAATTCGAAAAGCGACAAACCAAAAATGTTACTGCGACGGGTTTATTACAAGTGATATGGTCGTCGCGTCCCAGTTGGGTAAAGATTCCGGAACGTGGCATTATAGCAGGTCTTACACCTGTTTGTATGGTTGTATCAGTAATTTTATCTACGTAGGTATTTACTAGTTAAAAAAGAGATAACTGAAAATAATTTTTGCCTATCTATAAAGGTCTGTCTATATAGCAAAAGCCTCAGTCTAACTGAGAGTAACACACATGGCACGTCGAAATAAATCACAATTCGGCCTCAGTCTTCCAAGATGTTAATACGCTAAGCCTAGTCGATGGAGGACTGGCTCTCAAGTTCAACTTCTGGAACACACCTATTGGGTGCTTGGCGACAGATTTTCAACTTGAGGGTCATTAGTCATTAGTCAAACGGGCATTAGAAAATGCCCTATCTACCTACCTTAATGTTTCACCATCGTGTAATTTTTATAACTCCATGTCAATTATACAGCAGTTGATCGTTGAAATATATATTGTTGAAATATCCGAAAATTACTTACCATCCCAAAAATTATCGCTGTCCCAGTAGGTATAATGCATTCGAAGGCCATAATTTCAGTTCCAATATTACTCGAATGTGATACGGATCGGTAAGATTAAACAATAAATAATATAATACAGATGACTCAGTTTGACGGCGGTGCTAAAATTTTAATGAGATTTTTTAAAGTTTTGTCGCTTTTAGTAAACGATAAAATTACGAGCTGCGAGCGCATTATGTGACGGCAGTGTGTCATAATGAAGATTATTAGAATTAATTTTACGGACTGTTATGTTTTTCCAATTGTGTAAATAAATAATTGGCTGTCTGATGTAATATGCTGATCCGGAAGCAAAGATGACGCTCTTTAGAGCTTACTGCTAGTCTTTCTAAACGTACAGACAATGGGTTAAGTGTACGCATGTATGAACAAAGCCCTGCGTGTGCAGTATAACAACGCATTCTGGATGATGGTTGGGCTGCCGTGTTTTTGTACCGCTTCAGAGATCTTTGCTGAGGCGAAAATTGATGGTTCTCATGCCATCATCCGAAAACGGTTTGCCTCAATTTTCCGCTAAATTCCAGCCCCAACAGCATCTTGTATACGTTGTATGGTAGGTGAGATTACCCAATTCTACTTCACTGGATCACATTTCATACGTCTACAAGTGCGTATTACATACTACGTGGATAGTGTGCGGTTCGGTTCCAATGAGTTAATGTTATTATTAGTTAACATTCGTTTTTAAGATTTTATGTACTACTAGCAGTGACCGCGGCTTTGTTCACGTAGACTACAGAATTCCATCGATCGGGCACACTTGCGAAGCTCCCCCACTCCTGTATATTTTTAAGACATAAAAGCTTATTTTGGGTGTTCCTTAGAAGATAGATATATACTCTGTCTAACTTTTTTGTACGTATTATTAATGTCTACAATTATGTCGTACATTCATTGGATATATCTCTTATGGTTTACTCAATGTAAACCATTTAGTGCTCGCTTTGATTCACCAAGACCTCTATTTTATTTTAGTTAGCGGAACCCTAATTAATTATTTTTGTAAAATAAATGTCTAAGTTACTCCTTATAGCATCACTTATATAGTAGTGAAAGTCACATCAAAATCGGTCCAACCGTTTCGGAGATTAACAAAAAACAAAAAAAAAATAATGGTTATTTTGTTAAATGCAACGTATATACTTTCATATCCGTTTAAAAAAAATTGCTGTTATTTTAACAATTCATAACAATATCGGCTGACCAATCTGACAACCAAAAACAGTAGCGACCACCAAGAGATCAAAAATCAATCACCGGTCGTGCCTGTTATGGTTTGTGGACGTAAATAGATACTGGATATGCACCGGCTTATCCCGAAACCCTAGGCGCTTATGCGAATTACTATCATATGCTTTTCTCAATATCCTTGGTGCACGTAGGTACATAGGTTCTGTAAAGAACCTTTTTTTTCTCTTTTTTTACGCTAGTTAATGTAGATTATATTTGTAAATCACTAAATACATATGAATATACACATGTTCCTTCCTTCGTCTCGGGAGGCAGGGACATGTATAATATGTATATGTTAGTTTAGCTCGAATTTTAAGGATAGGGAATTGGTCAGATCGCGATTTAATTACAATCGCGGCAACATCCCAAGCCAAAGTACGGCCACTTTGGCACCCTTGCACGCATGTTGCCCACGCTTTCACTGCTGAGTTTCTTAAGCGCTCGCCCCCAAGCCAGGTAAAGCAGTCAGCCGCTCTGTTTTTGGATCCTCAAGCTATCAGTGTAGTCAGTAAAAAAACCATGGTGCTGATGACACATTCAGGTGAATAATATACCCTACAACTGCACTTCATTAATGAATGTCAACTGACTGATCCCAAAATGTGACATGATTAAGCTATACTGTAGCACTAGACTCTATAGCAAGTGTGAAACTTGGCACAAAAAGATTTTCATCCAGTTGAACTCGATTTTTGTGTCATACTATCCAGTTTGGTTTAAAATCAATGTATTTTAAACCTCTATTGATGTGAAATATCTAATGCAGCGGCTCAGGCTGGTTGTTATTCCCAACGTTGACGGCGTGGAGCTGAGTTTTTTCTTATAGACAGAGTGGATTAGTTCAAAGTTTCATGTTAAAACATGGATAGATTAAAAACGGTTAGTAGGGATCGCGACCACCATATACAAAGTAATAAAATAAACATCTTCACAGTGGTTTTATTTTCGTTTGTCATGTTTTGGGATCTTCCTGTGTATTTTTTTTTTTAATATTGTCTAACATGTCCTTTTTACTTCTGCTAGGCGTCCCGTGACGGCAAACTTTTTTAAACCTGTAGGAAATTCCTATCTAAAATTTAATACTTCTAGACCCACCAGTTTAATCTGTACTTTGTCTATCTTTCTGCTGATCAACCTTCCTAACTGAGCCGATTTGAAATCAAACTCATTCTGAATAGTAGAAAAACTTGTGGGGACTGAAGAGAAAGAGACCGGTAGACATGAGGCATAGAAAGCGATAAATAAATGATAAATGTAGTCAAAATTAATAAAATTGATGATATGATAAAATCTTTATATTTTAATCACATTATTAGGGAATAAGTTTCTAATATTATAATAATAGTTTAATGTGTTAAGTGAACAATCTGATCTTCTTGCGCTGTGGCTGCGTACAGGAAGTCAAAAGGTTAATATGCAAAGCGAATTGCATGAACTATCCACTAGAAATAATACAGTGTGTATGGAGTGAACTGGCCGATGCAGTTTTTTAATAAGCATATGTTTTATGTGTATTACGTGTTAGCGAAATGGCATCAGTGGAGTTTACAAATCAAGTGTGAAATAGGAATATAAGATTTAACTCTATATTATTAAATATATAGTTCTGTTGGTACACCTTGTAATTAACTGACCTTAAACCCCTGTAGAGTTTCAATATTCACCCTCTCTACATGCTTACTTTTTCACGTCATATATGTAGCAAACACACTAATTTTAAGATTAGGTATTTTCGACTTTCTATCGATTTATCTATACAATTAATAAAATTGAAGTGTCTGTTTGTAATTTCCAAATAACAGCTTTTTACTAAATGCATTTCAAAGCACCTATAACAAGAAACCCATTTTTAAAATTGTTGTCTGTCTGTCTGTTTGTTCCGGGTAATCTCCGAAACAGTTGAACCGATTTTGATGGAACTTTCACTAGTAGATAGCTGATTTTATAGGGAGTAACTTAACGTAAAAAAGAACTGGTCATGTTGAATCAATCGGTGTGCTTAAATGGCTTACGCTGAGTAAACCATAAAAGATATAGCAAATTAATGTACTAAATAATTGTATACATTAAAAAAGACCTACAAAAAAGTCTGGGGGAGTATATGTTTATCTTCTAAGAAACACCCACAATAAGCATTTTTGTCTTATAAACAGCTGGGAGTGGGGAGCAAGATTCGCGCGGGCATTCTGTAATCAAAGTGAGCGAAGCCGCGGTCACAGCTAGTAGTAAATAATTACTATAAGATATTCGGCCAGTCCTCGTCAGAACGACACTGGCATTACTTATTCATGGCGTGCGGCTCCTAAAATTCGGACAGATCCCATGCAAATGGTTTATAGTTTCCTCTATACATTGGGAATGACGTCACTATCGTCACGACCCATCTATCGGGGACGGTCAGGGACATAAAATCGAACCCTCTTAGACTGATTGATTTAACGTATCATCCTAAAAGTAGTCATTTTTAATGAAGTAAGGGTATAGCTTATGGTTTTATTATTCTTGGTTGTAGCAAATATAATTTGTAGAAGAGATGTTGGCACAGTGCTTACTTGTTCTAACACAGCTTCAATCGGCATAGGTTCGAATTCTTACAATGAGACTGAGCTTTTGGTGAAGGAAAAGACTGTGACGAAAGCATTGTATGATGTTAAGACTGTTTCGAAAACCCGCTTTATTAGTTCACTACCGTCAAGTTGAACATTTATCGCCAAGCACATAATATAGGCGATCTGGCAGCTATACATGAAATATCATGTATGAATGTTCTTCTACTTCTATTTACCCTTTATCCTACCTACTTATGCAGGTTCGGGACAATATTATGTTTTCTTCATCCACTCTACTCTATTATATATCATTTCAGTATACGCATACGCGTATCATTTTTCAGGCAATCCATCCATACCTTCTTCGGTTTACTTCTACTCCTATATCCACCTGTTTGGAATAAGTTCATAGTCGCATTGTACGATGGCACGATCGCTGTGCGTGGCGAAATACTTCACATTCTGCAGTTCAGGTAGACGGGGCAAGCTCGTGACGAGGTAAGTCTTTAATTTGATTGTATTATTTACTGTGTATCTCAGCAATAGTGTACGGGATTGATTCGCGATAGAAAATTGAAAGAAGGACCCAGCACAAATAATGAAAAGATCGAATATCAATGCCGGGTAAAATACATATCATATATTTATTCTTAGAAAGATACATACAATAAGGATTTCAAAAAGTTTCTTTTTTATTAGCACGATAAAGTGACGGTA
The DNA here is from genome assembly GCA_033032175.1 of Saturnia japonica. NCBI lineage: Eukaryota > Metazoa > Arthropoda > Insecta > Lepidoptera > Saturniidae > Saturnia > Saturnia japonica. Next base: position 6,488,867 of record CM065331.1, read on the forward strand.
GTACAGCTTAAATATTGAATAAAAGCTTGTATTTAAAAAGTTTTTTATTTTTTATAATTTTTTAGTATTCTTTTCAGCAAAGTATTTCATTTTATACACATTTAAGGGGGGTGCATAAAAAGTAATTAGTACGCCATCTTTGGAATGACTTCACTAAACTAACCATGCATTGTAAACGTCTATGTTAAATTTCAACAATTAATTGGGGATATCTGTTTTAATATTCATTTGCAAGATTTGAACTGTACTAACAAGCCAAGTTAAATAAAACATCCTCCATGAAATTCAAAATGTCAGTTTTACTAAATTCATAGGTATGGAAGTATAACAATACTTATAACAAAAAACCATTTTTTTTTGTTTTTGTCTGTCTCTCTGTCTGTCTGTTTGTTCTAGATAATCCTTGAAACGGATGAACCGATTTTGACGGGACTTTTACAAGAAGTAACATAAGCTACTTTTACTTTGGAAAAATAATTGGAGCACCGCTTAAAAAAAACGCATCTTTATCTACAAAATAACCGGCGGCCGACCACCGTAGGTGGAAGCGAGGTCATCACAATCGACATTCTGTAGAATATGGGAGAGGAGCTATGGGCAGAGCTAGTATTAAATAAAAATAAATCATAAGTATATGGCTTTGTCGCGACTTACCCTTACGATCCAGTTCCCCTTTTTATGTCTCCCACACTTTTCACCCAGTTTGCCTGCCATCAATCACTACCACTATCTCTGGCTACACGTACCTCCGTGCATACATTATAATTATATTAAAATATAGATTAGCATACTCCACGTGGGTTTTATTGCGAGATATACTTTCTTGATACTCTAATAATAAATAAATAAAAAATCTGTCGTGTTGATGATTGTACTATATTGAATCTGCAAACGACCAGTATGAAAGAGAATATACTACCCTCTATAAAAAATGATAAAATGTCTAAGCCAGGGTCATAAGGTAATAGATACCATAGCTTTTTAAGTTTATCTAAGAGTTATCAACGCCCAGTACATAAGTGCCTTAAGTAACTTAGTTTATATGTTGTCCCACTTTATTAGCATTTATGTAAACATTTTTGCAGGAAAAGCACTGGCAGTAGATAGTGGTATATAAACTCTTAAACATTTAAGCGACTGTGATTTACTTGGCGTCTACAAAAACAAATAACATATTTCTAGATAAATTTAGAAAGTAACTCACTATGTAAATATAAAATTTCATTTAAACGGTTAGAGCCTATTCAGAAAAAACAATTAAAAATGTATTTGTATATAGTTTACAATATAATTGCTCACTTAATTGATTACATGCCGTCGAGTTCAGACTCCAAATTTTTTTAACAGTTAGATAACTTTATAACAAGGTTAAATATAAAATTTCACATTGCGGAAAGAATATAGTTTTTGTGATTTTTTTTTAAATAGCAGTTTTTGTAAATTTGACCAAATTCATTTCTCAAAAACTATTTGGTTCCGCACGTTTTCCTTTACATGGAAATATACCTCCAACCACCACCACCTCCCGCATCTTTTCACCTTCTCCGATTCAGCGGCATGTAATCTAAAGTCGAACCCTTAATATTATTAGAACTAAGTTTCAAATTGGATTATAGTGAGGGACGCTGAAGTCCTGGACGTAAAACCTTTTCCTGTTCATCTCGCATTGACATAATTCTACTAAACTGTCTGTACCTAAGTGTGATAGTCAATTATATTTTAAATAGGTTTGTCTATACATACTATTATCATTCGTGATAGTTGTATATCATAACGCTTTCATTTACAGTCAAACAATTTTTTTATGAGAATATTAAATTAATTTTATTTTATCCAAAATAAAACAATAGAAATCATGAAACCGAAACGTAATTAATTTTACATAATTATAATAAACAAATATCATAAATAATTAAAGTACTAAGCGGCAGCCGTGTAAAATATTTCCGAAAAGTGACTAGTAACTTCAAGTATCAAGGTTGTTATGTCGCTGTACTCAATAACATACTGAATCAATAATTGCCTTGGACTGCCTCCGGGTACCAGAATATGACTAATAAATATACAATACGTACTCAATATATTTCATTTAACACCCACAATGTACCACGGGACGGTCCATTAAAGTATTATCTTTCCTACATATTTGATGCATGTTTTCGTTACCCGATACAGCAAAATAATGTAGTGTTTTTTTTATATTTGGTAATTAATTATTTTAATTCGATGTTTACTGAATTATTTCGATACCCATAAAATCGCAAATATGAGTTACATTATAGCTCATTTAGTCGTGGTTGGAGTAGTTTAAAAAAAACAATACATCTATACAATTAATAAAATTGAAGTGTCTGTTTGTAATGTCAAAAAACAGCTTTTTAATAAATGCATATGAAAGTATATACGATATCTATCACAAAATAGCCATTTTAAATTTTTGTCTGTCTCTCTGTTCCAGGTAATCTCCGCAACGGTTGAACCGATTTTGACGAGACTTTCACTGGTAAATAGCTGATGTTATAGGGAGTAACTTTGGCTACTTTTATTTTAGAAAAATAATTAAGGTTCTGTGCAAATTAAAAAAAAACTGGTCATGGTGAATCGATTCGAGCGCTTTAATGGCTTAAACTGTGTAAACCATAAGACATAATATATGAAATTAATGTAGTACTACATAATTGTAGAAATTAAAAAGACCTACAAAAAAGTTCGGGAGAGTATACGTCTACCTTCTAAGGAACACCCACAATAAACATTTTTTTATTAAAATAGCCGAGAGTGGTGTAGCAAGATTCGCACGTGTGCCCGATCGATGGCATTCTGTAGTCCACGTGAGCGAAACCACGGGCACAACTAGTTTACATAACATTTTTGTATGTTAAATCATTGTATTTTTTGGTATAGCATTTGTATCGCACTACAACTGCACTTTTATCGCATTTGTATGTATTGTATCACATTTATTTTTGTATTCGTATTTGTTTTATTGGTAAAAAATATTTCCAATAAAGTATACACAAATGAAGACATTTTGTGCCAGTGAAAATGGTCTTATTCTTAATCATCATTACATTAATACGTCAAGCAAAACTTTGTACCCATTTTGAAGAGTATTGCGTGCACGGAAGACTGTCAGATTGGTGGTTAAAGCTTATATGGAGAAGGAGTGCAGAAAGCTAAAATGTATCTATAATATCTATTACTAATATATTAAATAAAATAAATTAATACTGCGAATCCTAATCCGACCAGTGCCATTGAAGTTATACCCCCCTAAATATTGACATTGTCACTCAATGAAACGTGTGATATAATATTCATTGTTTAGGTTCTTAGTGTAAATGTCAAACAGAAAATAGTCTACGATTAAAAAGTCGCTGGTTGAATTTCGATCATTGGGCGACCGCTAGTTCCTATTAATTCGATTGGCATCTGTCTAACATTATCTCAAGCTTTTTCTCTTTACTTTCGTGCCTGTGTAAACACAATCTTCCCGTTAATCATCCATCAACGTGTTTCTAAATGAAGTAGGCACTTGACGGGAAGGAATTCCTGATAAACTTTATCACGTCAAACAACATTATACTAATGTCTTTGTATAGCCGAAGACATTGCTCCCGGTTTTATGTTCACACTGTATCTATAAGGAGATAAGCATTTACATAAGTTCTTAACATTGTACTAAGTACTTTAACTAGATTTTGTCAAAGATCAGCACAATGTTAATACCAGAAATAGAGATGAATTAGTCGTACTGTTTTTAAGTCTTACTAAGACTAATAAAAGTTTTTTAGGTAATAGTGTTAGGTTAGGCACATTACTGATTTGCCGGACAATAAGTTCAAGGACCATGTCTAGCGGGTTTTACTGTCAAAATGTTATTAAAGGGTGGGTAATTATGAGAATGATAGTGATGTCTGGAAGTGACTCACTCTCTGTGCATCTACTAAGTTATTATTATTGTACCTGATGTATTAACATTTGTACAGTATAGAAATTAAAAAAAAAACCGGTTCTTCTCGTTGTCTGGGATATTTTCCGAACCGTTACGTTCATAAGTTCCTTCTTAGCGCATAAATTGATTAAAGATTATTTTGATTTGATTTGATCTACTCCTCGATCTCCTATCGTGGTAGTCTATCATTGTTCACACATTCCGTACTGGCCTACAGCTGGCCTGAATGTTTAACATTCATAGTTACTGCTTCGCTCCTTAGGGTTCCAGCGTAATGTTAGATAGTGTATAACTTTTCTCAATAAATAATTATACTATAAATTATTTTCCCAAAAATTATTTTACTAGTAGCTCCAGAGATTAGCCATTTCAAACAAACAAAAAAAAAATCAAGACACCATCTTGTAGACCCAATTTAGATGATTAGAAAAGACTACAATGTTTGGCTTAGAATCGTTGACACTGGAAAGAGCTTTTACAGTGTCACAACAAGAAAACGACATTTAACTATCTCGCTTACTCTTTACTAGAATTATGTTAGCGCGAGTAGTGCCGGTAATTTCTCCATTATGACGTTTATTATGACAAAGTTTATATTTTAACTCCTTGTCTATATATATGGTAGTAATAGGTAGAAAAGCTTTATGAACTGTGTTCCATATTCAACAAATTTGCGAGTAAAAATTCCCCAGACAACAATTTACCGAAACGAGCGCCATCTACGAGCACTAAGTGGAAACGCACATAACGCTTCTCCGCGGCATAATGTGGTCTCATTTAGATCCAACCTCATAGTAGTACTGGATGTGGTTATTTTTGGTGAATTCTCATTAGTGAATTCTAGGCTCATTGGTGATTTTTTTTACGTTGTGGAATATTGTTGGAAGCAATGATGACTCAGTGGTAGCGTGTACGGACACCGCGTCGATCAATGTAAGTTCGAATCGCTGCAATGAGTCTGAGTTATCGCTGAAGGAAAATATTGAAAACATGGTGATAGGGTATTTTGTAATGCCACCTAGCTCTAGCTAGGGTGGTATCTATACCACCCTCATGTAGAAAATATGTCACCAGGCATCTACGTATAGGTGTGTTCTAGACTTAGCGTGTTCCAAAAAAAAATCTATAATATGTTGACAACGCATTAGTTAGAAAATCTGCTACTCTATTAAATTCCAACGAAAACATACTGTAAAAAACATGCCAAGGTTCGATTGGGATTATCTGTCTATAAAAAGTAGTAAAATCTCCAAAAATAGCTAACTGTAGGAAATGGATATAAGAAAACGGAGTTATTTCGGCTAACTCTGGCATACCTTTTACGAGTTAAATTGCATTTTTTTAAATTTACCATATTCTGTGCCTAGTTATATGAACCTAATACATTTTAATTATGACAACAAGACTTTATGATCAACATAATATCTTGTGCATTTTTATATGACTTGGCACATTAGAGTAAACCCCAGTTAACCGGAAGACTTGAAATGCACAATTTTTTCTGAACTAATGAATTTAATCACAGATTTGAGAAAAGGGGAATTTAATCATTATCTATATATTAATACGTGTAGCAAAAACTTTCTACCCCTTTTTAAGCATTTTGCGTGCACGGAAGACTGTGAGATTTGACATGGTTAAAGTTTATATGGAGAAGGACGGCAGAAAACTAAAATATATTATAATATCTGTTACTAATATATTAAATTAAATTAATTAATACTGGGAATCCTAAACTGACCAGTGCCACTGAACTTAGACCCCCAAAATATTGACATTGTCACTCAATGAAAAGTGACAACAAGTGATATATTATTCATTGTTTAGGTTCATATTGCAAATGACAAACAAAAGTCGCTGGTTGAATTTCGATCATTAGGCGACCGCTAGTTCATATTATATAGTGTTAAAGACACATCGGAAGTAGTAACGGACGCACCCATAGCACCCTTTTTAAAATAGATATTTCACCTGTATTATAAGTTTAAACATATTGTAATATTTTAGTTGTACCTAGTTACATAAGGGCAAGGTATGAGATGCCAAACAATGACCTCAGCGGTGTGCCAGCGCCGCGTCGCGTCGCGTCGCGTCGCGTCGTGAACGTGGATATAACAAACAGAACGGCGATGGAGCACTACGACAAAGTCAACACGCACCTTGAGCACTCACTCCATTTTAACAGACCTTCGAATGTATTAGACCTAACATAAATAATTATTTTATTTTTTGAAGGTTTGCTTGAAGAAATCGCTCATAGCGATAAAGCCGCTTAGCTGTACGAGAAAAGTGTTACTTGTTTATTTATTTTTTAAATAATATATATGTTTTTACACAAATAACGCACAGCTGATATTGAAGAATTGAGTAGAATAAAATTTGCGTAGGAGTTCATTATATAAAGCATAGACAAGCCCTAGAAAATGATTTTAAAATGGCTAAAGAGGCTAAAAATGTAATGATTCGTGAGATGTTGCTCAATCAAAACCCATCAGGCACAGTAGTGCGCTAAGAAAGTTACGAACACACTTAATAAATATTAACACTCTAGGTTGTACATATAAATTTTAATATCAGCACGACAAATTAACGGCACATGCCTAATGGTAAGGCAGAATACAACCCAAAACCAATCATGCTGGTCGTGCTGACCTGTACGCTTATCGGTATTTGGATATTAACTGGCTCATCCCGAAATGCGATAAACTAAAAAAGGAGCAATTGTGACGCGTATATCGCCAGATAGATTCCCACCACTCACTGTGCAAATGTCAACTAATAGAATTGTATCTCTAGATTTATGAGCACCACTGGACAGGTAGCCCTAACGTGTCACAATGGGGGTTGTTAACACCTGGTGTGTCACATACAATTTTCATAACCTAAAATCCATTAAAAGCCAGTTGAGGCCTCAGTAAAGTAAAAAATACATTTCACATTTTGCTTATTTCGTTCGTTCTTAGCTCTACATCCGTACTCAATATTACACGGAGAGCATAAATAGGTAAATGTGTTTGCTTAGCTAGTGTACTCTTATTGCCACCACGACGGTGGTCCAACGGCGATTCTGTTGACATACCCTCACGGCTATAGTCCAATGACAAATTTTTAGATAAGCGATAAATTTCATCACCTTGCCTTTATTCTGCAAATCTATACTTAATAAAATAAAGCGGAAAAGTTTTTTGTTTGTTTCTTTAAACACGCTAAACTCTGGAACTACCAGTCGAATTCAAAAAAATATTTTTGTATATGATAGCCAGACTAATCGTTAATGATGATAAGGCTACTTACATTGTTCCACAATAATATTGATACTTGGTATATCTAAAAAAAATTTAGCAATAGCATATGTCTGTCTCTTATATATAAGCCACAATTAGGTATTCTGGGACAATGATATGTTGAAAATTAAAAAGTGATTTAAGTATGTGCATTAATTTTAGGTATGGCATATTAATCCTTACAAACAAAAGTTACTTCATCATAAAGATAATTTTATGCAAGTAAAGGAGACGGGTATTTCTGGGCCCAGAATGTAATTAGTTGAAATATGGTTTATAAAATCGAATATATTTTTGTTTTTAAAATCGTACAATATCATTAAAATTCACAATCAACTAAATAAGTAAATTAATAGCTTTAAAAGATAATAAACATAACCCTTTTTAATATTAATCCTACTTCAATAATAGTTAAATTGAAGTTTATTACATGACTTCGCTTTTACTAAATATCCTAAAATCTCTGCTTTTACATTGCAAAAAATCCTTTTTTCAGTGACTGTTTCATAATGCATTAACTATTAATTTACACCGTTTTCATATATTTACATCTCTTTTTTACCCAGGCCCATGTCTGTACGAAACAGTATCCGTCTCTTTTTGCTCTTTAGAGTCTGTATAGCGGGAAGAACAATTATGATAGAGGCTACACGGGTGGGTTGGTGGCGAGGTGTTTGACGTATAAAATTAACACAGGTGAAACCGTGGGGCACAGCTAGTAATAGTATAAGGCTCAAGGTTTTGTTTGTTTGAAGGCGCTAATCTCTGGACATGCAAGCCAGATTTCAAAAATAATATGTGCATGTTATAGCTCATATATTAATGGTTGTAGGGTATACATAACTTTACGCTATGACTCTAAGGAAAGCAGTTAACAGTAGGTATGGGTGTGTCTAGGTAATTGGGAACATCGATAAGGTACATGGGTTTGTTGGTGATAGCACGGTGGATAGATGGACGAATAAATTTAACTCGGGTGAAACCCAATTACATTTAATAAATAGATACTGCATTGACGCTCTTTACATGCCATCGTGAATGATGGACAAATTACCCTAGGTTAACTTTCGACTTGATACCGGCGTGAGCAAGAAGAAACTTTTATCCTCTTTTGACAACAGAGTTTTCGCCTTACGCTGCGATTTCCTATCTCTTTTGTTTCAACATGCTGATAACAAAATTTGTAATGGTATCAAATTGCGTTTTTATAAAATAACTTTGGGCATAACTAATTATTTCTTATAAGTGCTAAACGGATTTTTTAGTTACATTTTACTTTTGACTTCACTTGTCGGTGTGTACTGTTTATTGAGTTTCATGCTGGCTCGTATCGACAACTCAGATGATTTCCAAAGAAGTAGACTTAAGATCATAAATGCCTTCTCAAGAAAGACTGAATAATTTTTATTCGCCTTTTTCGATTTTAAAGTACACTCGAAGAATCGCTACGTTAGAGCTTTATAATGGCTGTTGATGCCAACCCAACTTTCACAAAGAACCCCTTCTTGTATTGTGTTTAAAATAAGATATTTTGAGCATAAGTTTCTTTTAATAAAGATAGGAAGGAAGATTTCATTCATCAAAACCAATCTCGTCGGACCTACTGTAGTTATATCTTTCACCGATGACAATAGTTATTGAACCGCACTAAGAAAATTACCTAGTTATATTAAAAAACGTCTCGAGTGTTATTAAAAGTCAGTGATTTAGTTTTAACTGAAGCGAGGCTCTAATAACATCAATAATGAAGTACCGGTGTGGCTTCACGGCGATAGGCCGGTAAACGCCTGTCAAAACACGCATGCGACGTAATATGATAACTGGTATACAGGATGTTTTTACCAGACTGCGAAAAAGGAGGGTTATGTTTTTATAGCTTATATAACTATGTATATCTATTTCTTTGAAACGCTTTGTAGCTTAAACGGCTTGGTGGATTTTAGCCTACGAGGTGTCGTTAGATTCGTCTTAATTGTAGAATTGATATAGGCTTTAAAATATTTAAGTACAACGTCTGGGAATTAAATGAAAAGCAAAAAAATAAAAAATTTATTTACTGGTGTTTTTGTTGCAGTCGCGATTTTGTTCCTTTTTTATAATTTAACTTGTTATTACACATACCTGTATAGTTATAGCTTTACAGTAAACTCTATCTCGGCACGAACAAAGAAGTTTGAAACTGTCTCCTGGATAGTTTGCTCCCATCTTCCTTCAACATGGGGGCCTTTATGTATAACGAGAAGAGACATTTAAGCATGACTTAAGCACGACTGGCCATGGATTGTGGATTGGTCACTGTTCTTTAGAAACCCATAACTTAACTAAGTTGGGTAGGAAGTTGATATCTGTCGAACATAGGTTGAGATCCGGACATATTCCATCAAACATGTATAAACATATCAAGAAATTGAGACAGTTATATCTTTGTGATGTATGTCAGAAAATCGATGACGTTTATCATGTTCCCGTGGTATGTGTCCGGTTTGAGTCAATTAGACAGAACTTAATGAGCGCCTATGGTTTGAACACACTAGACGTTGGAATATATAATAAAGTATTAGGTAATACATCCACTAATGAGGCGTCTAATCTGTTCCTATCAATTGCTTCTTATTACTAATTGCTTACGATGAAAGCATATTTTGGCTATGTTACTATGAGGCTAACATTTGCGAATTGCATAAAAGCTCCTAAAATTTAAGAATTACTAACAAAAAAAAAAGCTTAACAAATAAACATCAAACTGTGTTTTTAACCTCCCTTTTTTTAGCGGCCCGCTTCACGTGAAATATCCTATAAGTGCCTCTTATCTATTTTAATACTTTTAAAATACATCAAATGATTCGTTTTTTTATTTTAAATGAATATACTATCAGCACCCTTAACGGAAGTAAAGTTTACACCAAATAGTAGTAGTAGAAGTAGTAGTCATGCTGAGCAAGGAATCGAGACAACAACCAAACAAAATTGAATAATTTATAATTTGTTACTTACCAATTTTCACTGACTGAATTAACTAAACTTGGCACATCGATCTCCTGAGTCTGTAAAAAAGTGTGCTTAGATGGTCGATTGCAGACTACACTGCCTCATCATCAAAAAATGTAATAAAAAAATTACATGTAAAAAATTAAAACACTCTATATAAGACATGTTTGGGTGTACCACGCATCCTGTCGGTTAGGGGCAAGACGCCATAGTTAAATTAAAATGGAAAAGGCTTATTTTTAATATCCCTAATTGTGATAAAATATTCAGAACTTTGACAGCAATCAATTGTTATTATGAAATACACTTTAATATCAAGCCAGTTGTATGACTATAGATCGCCGCAGGTAAAGGGAAGTAAAAGTAAATAAGGAAGCTTGTACCTGATTGTATTTCCTTTCCTGGAGAACATACGTGTGATTTTTCAGAAAGTTCGCACTGTGCAAGTTTTCACATACTTGAGACATATAGCCTCGATTATATGGTTAAAGACGCACGGACTCCTGTCAGAGTTAAAACTCTTCTTAAGTCCAAATAACCTAAGGACATAAACTGGTCTTAATCCTTATATAACTAGTTCAAATAATGATTAATTTTGAATAAAAAATAAACAAATTTAATGGTAATAAGATAAACAAAGCGCGGTGGCACTCAAATGCGGTCACCGATAGTAATAATACCGATAATAACTTCAAATTAAAATATTATATCATCACACCTGTATCCCTTAAGACTTAGGCAGAGGTGTACTAATGTACACGCACAGTTCGCTGGATATTTTTATAGGTCTCGTGTAATAGGGAACGAGCCTATCGCCATTAATCGGCCACAAAGCCAAACTCCGAGCTGTTACTGAGAATTTCGTAGAAAACCCCAATAACACTTCACTCGACCAATAGGAATCGAACCCAGGACCTCGATCATAGCAGTCGCACTTAGGACCATTAGACTAATGAGGCAGTTAGAAGATATAAGATTTAAATTACTAAAATTAAAGGTATTATGTGCAAAGTTGAGTTTACTAGATTTCAATTTATAACTATGAAATTTATTTTGTAGCTATATAATTTTAGAGTCAATTTTCATAAGATATCCTAATAAGAATAACAATCAACTGTGTATATAAATATTGTACGATGATGACACGTTTCCTGATGGGTGTTTCAAATCACAAGACTCCCAAAAAAACCTAAAGTTTGCCAAGGAAAATTAAATAAATTAACAATTCTCTATTGCCAGATGTGTGTTTTTTAGATTTTTTTACAATAAATCACAGTAGTAAAATAATTAACATTAATTTTTAATCATATGATCAACTCATGAATTTACAAAATCATGTTAACATCAGCGCCTGTTAATTAATTAAGAAAAAGTTTCACTCTATACAACGCTATCTCGAACATCGCGTGCGTATGCAGTTATGGCTTCTTAACTCTCTGAACTAAATATCTTTTCTGAAAGGTCTACACCGAACTACGGCATGGTAAAAAATCCCAAAAAAAAGCCCTATGAAGTTAACAAGACATTTCTGAGTTGACGGCCGTTTAGTTTTATTTTTATTGTAAATATTGATAGTTTTTGTTTAAAATATGAATAGTGATGTGATAGAAAAAAATTTTAAAGCGATAACGGCTTCGTGCTTTCGTGTTTCACTCGGGTTCGAAGCCTATAATAAATTAGAGCTTTTGATAAACATACTGATACTGATATAACGAGCGATAGAGAATTATAAATAGCAGCTAAGCTAACTACCTCTCCCAAGCTGAAAATTTGTCACTAAATTCTATTTCAATAGCCATATTTCAGAGAGCCATTCCCTCTACTCTTGGCGTGCCACTGTCTTCAGCCAAATCTTCACTTAACATTTGATCAAATTGTTATTAAACACTAAACCTATAAAAAATTTCTCGTGCAGTAAGTACCAGTACACATGATAGAAGTGAGACTTGTTAAAAAGAGAAACACAGATTACTTAGTTTTATTAGATTTATAGACGTCTTTCTTCTTCTCTTTACGTTATAGCTTTCTTCTCTCTTAAGTAACGTGTATGCACGTGATGCATCCTTGAAATTGAAAGCACCTATAGACTGCAGTAGTCCCTTACCATTTTGGACATCTAACTTAAAAAAAAAAAACTATTTAATTGGTAGGTACGGGAAATGAGAATACAAATTTATTTTCCCTATCAAGAATCGAATCTGAGATCTGCTAGATTTTTAGTTTTTACTCAGAATTACTACAAGATAACTTATAAATATGTATTATAGTAGCCGATACCAGCGACTTTATCTGCAGTGTTTATTAAATAAACACCACGGCAAGAATACTTATCGCTGAACGCGTACCTAATGCTCATCAGAATAATAATTTCATAAAACTTTCATATCTTTATATTGAATGAAGATATCATGTTATTTTTTTTAGATAAGGACCAAGGATCGACGTCGTTAAATTTAAAAAAAAATGTTCAAAATGTATCCAGTAGATTTTGCGTGATGCGCGCACATCGACAAATGTTAATCATTTTATTTATATAGATGTTAGGTGTAACGTATTCATGTGTCTTTATTTTTTTCCTTTGCACACTAAATTCGTTAAAAAAAAACAACTTCTGATACTCCTTTTTTAATACAACACATTCGACAAATCTCTCTGAGACATACAAAGAACCAATTATCGAAATGTAAAACTAAAAATAATTAGCTTTTAATTTTAATACCAAAAAGAACAAACATTTAAATAAAAAAGGAAATAAAACAACTTTTAATATCACAGAGCTAACACGCTCCAATTTCGCACAATTAAACCCTCGAGCGAAATCTTTTATGCAGTTTTGTATCCAAAGTGTCTTCGAATTGCACCCTTATGGACTAAAGTAAAAGGTGAGTTTAATTAAGAAGTTCAATTTGCGAAAGAACCTCTTTATATGGTACTTAATTTAGAAAAGCGAAAGAAATTTGTCCCAGGCCATTTGTATTTTTGTTTTGTTTTCAATTTTGCACCAACAGTTTAAGCAAAAAGTTTTTGACATTGTTTCGAAAAGTTCGTCTCGAATTTGGCGCCAATTAATTTTAAAAAAATACAGAGTAGTTTGTTGTTTAAAATCTAAGAATATTGTTGAAGTTTTTGGCGGGATCTTGAAGTGACATATTGTGGTTTTAATTTTTTATTATTTTATCTATTTTCTTTAACCCTATATTATGTAATATTGGTGGCATTTTGCGTGATATAGTTTGGTTATTATACACAGGTGAAATGTATTAAAAATATAAAATGGGAAATATGCATTCTTGTCAGAAGGCACCACTTTGTATATTGGAAAATTTTACGAAGGCTTAAAAACCTTGATACTGGCAAAAATGCTTTTTGTGGAGCCAAAGCAAGAAGAAAATCACGAAAGTTCTTTTAAATTTCGATAGTCGTAAGGAAAATATATTTTTAATAAAATTTCTGCGTACTTTCTACTTACGTAACAAGTTATGCTTTTTTGGAGTGACAAAACTAAAATAATTAAAAAAATGTATCCCGCGTGCCAGCAACACGATGATGAAGTTAGCCATCAACAATAAAATTTAAATTTCTATTAATGAATTTTTTTTGTAATAGTGTAAACCAATTTCTACAGCATTATATTGTTTTTAAACAATTAAAGAGTTAGTAAATTTACATTATTATCATTAATGGCCAACTTCATGTCGCACTTCCGTCACATGATGCGGTAACAATAAAACAATATTAGCTATAAAACTAGAATGAACATTAAAAATCTTTCTTTTTTTGCTTTCTGACTTTGTAGGCAATTTTGCCAATGCCAAGTGTGAGTAATATATGTTAAACAATTTAGTTGCCAAATGTTTGGTGTAGGTACTGTAGAATATTCGGTGAGAATAACCATAAAAAGGACACATTGACACAACATAAAACGGTCAGAAATTTATACATAGCACTTGCTATGGGAACTGCAGCGATAATATTAAACTAGATTTTATGTTAAACATATTAATAAAAAGCGTAAATATCATCAATATAGACACGAACAAAGGACATTACAATTTTATATTATTACGATAAATAAAGACACTAAATATTTCAATAAAAGTAGAATACATATTAATTAATGTATTGACATTAGTAAGACGAGGAATATAACAAGGAAGAAGATCATATAAGGAACAAGATAGTTTGGGAGAGTTAAAACATATATGATCCACGGATCCCTTGTCAAGACCACATTCACACAAAAATAAATAGATATCTATATAGTTAATAAAATTGAAGTGTCTGTTGGTAATGTCAAAATAACACCGTTTTACTAAATCCATGTTAAAGTATAAACGAAACCTATAACAAAAACACCATTTTTATATTTTGTCTGCCTGTCTGTCTGTTTATTTGTTCCGGGTGATCTCCGAAACGGTTGAACCGATTTTGATGGAACTTTCACTGGTCGATAACTGATAGTATAAGTAGTAACTTAGGCTAATTTTATTTTAGAAAAAAAATTAGGAATCCTTACTAATAAAAGAAAACCGATCACGGTGAATCAATTCGGGCGCTTAAATGGCTTACACTGAGTATATCATAAGTGATATAACAAGTTAATGTCCTACATAATTGTAGACTTTAAAAAGACCTACAAAAAATACGAGAGTATATGTCTATCAGCCCAGAAAAACACACAATAGGCATTTTTGTCTTTTAAAATAGCCAGCAACGGGGAGAAAGATTCGCGCGTGTGCCCGATTGATGGCATTCCGATGTCCACGTGAACGAAGCCGCGAGCACAGAGAGTTTGGAATTTTATTTCACTCAAACCTATTTTTGAAGTGAAAACTTTTTAGCACCGTTGTGAATTCGAAATTCGATGAAACAAAAAAGTGACACATCTTTAAGATTTAGCCTGCGGGCTCCGTATACGTGTGCTAATGCGTATGTGTGCGCCTGCGAATTACAAATCCTTAGAAAAATGCGTCAAAGCCAGCCTGGTGTATCGTATAAGTAAACATTGTTATATTTTCTTATAATCTCACTTCTACCGCGTGTGAACTGCTACACGTGTTTTTTTTTTTTTTGGAGAATTTTAATTTAATAAATTTTACTCTGTGGCTATACATTACTCTGCGAGAGATTCTTGTGCGGCCATTTCAAAAATTTGCCGCCATCTCACCGACTGCCAGTTTAGAACTGATCGTAATCGTTAAGTGATAAATTATTTTAAAAATCCGATTGATTATTTACCATCACTTGATATAAATCGTTTAAGTTTAATTGGTAATTATTTAGTTAACTTGTTGATATTATCTGTACAGAAATTTATTTTATACTTTGACATTCTTAAAATACAAAATTCTTATTTTTGTTTGATAAGACCGCGTCCGTTGCGTTGTGGTGAATGCTCATGGGGTAATTTGAATTAATTGAAAACATTAAAATTAAATACATGGTATCGCAAAGTGATTTAATGGAGTTTTTGGCGGGATCTTAAAGTGATATGGAGTGGTGTTTATTTTTAATTTATTAACTTAGGTTTTTTGACCCTCTAATATGTAATATTGGTTGCATTTTGCGTGATATACTATGTTTGTTGTGCATAAGTGAAGTGGATTACAAATATAAAGCGGAAAACATGCATTTTGGGATGTCACAAAAACTCCCTAGATGGTTTCGACAAGAGAGCCACCCATCTTATCAGAAGAATCCACTTTGTTAGGAAAATTTTACGAAGGCTTAAAAACATTGACACTGGCAAGTGCTTTTTGGGGCGCCAAATTAAAAAGAAGAAGAAGACGTGATCTTGTATCTGTTTGGTAAACAAATAATGAAGTGAAAACTTCTTTATTACAATTGTGATTTGAAACGTGATGAAGCGAAAAAGTTACACTAAAAAGAGACAAGCACATGCAACTATAGGATGCCTGCGAGGGAATGCAATAGAACACATCATGTACGGTTAATGCTCGTCATGATTTTCACGACTATAATGCTGAATTGACATTGCGGTGTGACGTCCAGCTTTGATCGCAATGTTGTAGTTACAGTACGATTTCTACCGCGTATGAAATTTGATAAATTAGGAATCCCATAACAAAGAAAGTAACAAATTTGTTTTCTAAATGAATTAAAGATTTACATTCCTACATATAATATTAAAGGAACCGCTTGACACCCGTTAGATCCCAGCTCTTTTATCGGTGACAACGAATGACAATAAATGTTTTTTTTCTTTGGGATATTAATTTTTGAAAAGCTGCACAGCGCCATCTATTGGTAACCGGATGGAAACGACGTTGTAGTTGATGCTCGTTATGCGTATTATTTCGTTTAAAATTAATTTAACTGAACTGGTTTTTTTTCCTTGATGATTTACCTGATGCCAAAATTCACTTTTCTGAGTCACCTGGTGAAGCGGCCTAGGTTTTTGATGAGTGAATGAGTCAGTCAATGTTAGGGTCAGTCAAACGTACAAAATTTCAACTGTTTAGGTCAAATACTTAGTTTTTTACTTACGGAGGGTTCGAAAGTAGTTCGAAATGATTCGTGTAAATACAAAATGGCCGATGTGTCATCATTTTTTTTTTCCGAACTTGGCCAACAAACTACCGTGTACTTAGGTTAGTGGTTTTCGAGTTCTAAGCATCCTGACAGACAGACGGACAAAGAATCCTATTGTTTAGTGGATATTTGGAATTTTAATGAAGACAAATGATTACAGATATCCTACTTAAGTACTTTCGGAACAATAGGTTTTCTCTTTCATTCCCTTCTATCAACTATATTTGCGATGTTAGTAACACTCATAATATCATCTAACTTCATACCTACTAATTCTCTGGTTATTTGATATCCATCTTCCTCTAAAAAAACACATTCCCTTTGTAGACACTGAAATATTTTAAAGCTACCTACCTAAATAACATAAAATAAGACAAGCAAAGTTTGTTAAGATTCGAGTGGCAGACAAGACAAGCTCCTTCAGAATGTACGAAACCCTCAAATTGAGATCCGCATAATTGAAGTGGCTACAATGGTTCTCGACTAAATAATTTATTCCCTCTACTCGGTACTTTAGATTTAAACACTTCAAACGATAATTAAGAGATATTATTATTTTTATTTATTTGTGAGGTATTGTAAGCGATAGGGTAGAAAGAAATTTCTTTAAAGATTTCTCTATAGTTGGACCACCACACCAGCCCGACTGATGGAATACCTCCACCCTACAGACAGCCAAATAATCTAGTGTTGTGTTTTCTTTGGCTGATTAGAGTTTCCAGAGTTATTTGGGTAGGATGGTCCAAGGTCGGCGACGTGCTGGTAATACCTACAGTGTTTTAGTATTACCATTAGGCGGGCCCGTGTGCTTGTTTCCCACCTAGTTATATAAAGAAAGATAAAATTAATAGATATTGCTCGCTCGGTTCGTTAAGTAATAAAAAAAAATGTAGGTGATGCTTATCAGAAACTGATTTTTTTTGGGCGTACACAACAAAACAAAAATAGCTACAAAAGTTTATCCTGCGTGCCTTGATGAATTTCGCCATGAGTAATAATAATGTTGATTCATTTTTTTTATTTTCATTTCTCACACAATTAAAAAAAAAAATTGCGGTGGGCGATTATGAGATATACCTACTAATGTAATCATTCGATTATGAAGATATCTCGATATATCTCGATTATAACTATTAGTAGTTACTGATGTTAGTAGTTACTAATTTGATATGTTTAGTATCTATTCCGACCGAACGAGCTGGTTTTTTTTTTTCGTTCTTCGGTATACATGTTCTTAGAACTTCGTTTATGACAGAATGCCCTTTATTTAGCTCTTTGGTATAATATATCTATCTATATAATAAAATGTGTTCTGTCTGTACAGTTAATATTTTTCCAAAATTTCCCGATAGCCATCATACTATATGAACGATACTGATTAGTGATTACGAATAAGACATGAATGTTTTTTTGTCTGTTTGTTTATCTGGATTTAACTCAAAAGCGGCTTAACAGATTGTTATGAAATTTTGTACACGGGATGTTTATATCATCGGTCAATTGATAGAGTATAAGAAATTTCAATATTACTTTTAGACATGGTAAAAAAAAACTATTTTCTTTCATTCTTGGTGGATTTTGATGAAATTTTGTATACGAGAAGTATAAAGGTACGCCCAAACCAACGCGTTCATCTTACGGTCGCGGTGGCGTGCACGGTAGCGATGAAGTTAAACAATTGTATTTCGCCGTCGTACATTTATCGCCAGACTCAGACAAACTGAACACGGAGATGCGATACTTGGTGTGAATGACGCTTGCACGCAAGTTAGATCGCCACCGCGACCGCAAGTCGAACGCGTTGGTTTGATCTTCGCTTTAGATGTGTCGCGTTCCGGGACCAGGTAGCGTATTATATCCAACAGGAGGGTCCAACATATCCAAATTTCTTTAGAGATTCCTCTCTGCTTGGAATAGTTCGACTGATAGAATATCTTAACCCTACAGAAGATCGAAGCCAAATAATTTTGCGTTTTGATCCTGCGGTGAGTAGAGTTTCCAAAGATCTTTGGGTTAGGAGTGTCCAAGGCAGGTCGTATGGTAGTTTCACGGCTTTGTTGTATAAAAAAACCGCAGCCAAAGAAAACCGCATAACATAAATGATTCTCAAATTAACTACGTGTTTGCCGGAAACGCTGTCAGACAGCGCGGCACATCTGCGCTCTGACTATTTATTTTCACTGCAAATAGCACGGAATCTAATCTTGTACAGGAATAACACACGCCTAACGCCTTTTTACTTTCCCGGTTGATTCTTTGTTTACGTTTACGCTCCTTAAATGTATATCGGTGTGTCGGATGCGTCAGTTCTTCGCACTTAACCTCTGGTCAAACCCGGACACTTCTAGAATAGGATTACCAGATATAAAAATGAAAAAGACAATTTTTAACAACAACAAAAAAACCAACCTCAATGATTTTGCGGACTTCCTGGTGTATCTACAAATTCGGTGGTCCAGTGCAAATGAAATTAAAATGGGACAAAATTGTGGTATTTCCTTTCCATCGAAAAAATAATCACCTAAATTTATTTATTTATTTATAAAAGGCACTGCTACAGAGAACAAACTAAACTTATACTATAAAAACATAACTACAAATGTAACACAATAGAATTTGCACTCCGATTAAAGCAACGCACAACGTTCTCATAATAACAATTAGTAACATAATAATAATTTACAATTTACTTAGACATATCTTCAGGTAACCACTCACACTACAATTAAACACATCCAAGTTCTTACTGTGTTCATTATGTGCTCTACACATTCGCAGAACAGGATCATAATAAGCAACATTATTAGAACAGTACAATCGGTTCATAAATATAGAAATTATGGCTGATGATCCATGTCTTGAGTCAGTAGGTACACACTACCACTGAGCCATCACTGCCATGAAATTGTGCCCTGCCCTAAAGCTATAAAAATATATATATATATATTTCCCATGCAATAACAGACAAAACAAATCTATTTTTAAAAAGTCTAGACATGTATTTTTATTTCTTTGATACACAAAAACATTCTAGCTCCTAACAACAAAGCCTTATTTTTGTCGGCCAACGCGATCGGGGAATGCGTTGGGATGACGTTAAAAAAAAAAGAAGAAAAAAACGACAGTTGGTCCGTTTTGAATTCGGACACCTTAACAAGGTGCTTCGGTTACATACTTCTTCTTTTTTTGAAGTTCCAGTTGTGAATTTATTTTGAGTGGATTAAAAATAAAATTAATATAAGTTTTTATAAATTCAATTATAAGGACAACTACTGGAGCTAGGATCGTGTAAATTTGTATGCGGGTTCCTTTTAGACTGTATGTGATTAATAAGGAAGTATTTTTGGAAACTCAATCTCTAAGGCTGTGAAACAGGGAATGAAAGATTGTATGATAATCCGTAATTTTCTGAGATAGATGTATGAAAATTATTATTTAGCAATTCCGTTAAAATAAGTAATTAAAAACTTATAATAGGACATAAATCAATTATTACGTTATCGAAATCGCGAATTCTGAAATAACGCGATCGCTATAAATATTATGAGACGGCGAAGTTGCTTCGGATATTATGTACAGAAAGCGAAAAAAAATTGCAAGTTAAAAGGGAAGTGGCGCTTCATTCTTCCTATCTACATAGTGTGGTAAATAACAGATTGCATAATTATTAACACGCTTTCGGGGCTGAGCGATATAAACCCTCGCCCCCAAGTCACGGTGAAGCTGTAAAGCCATCTGAGTCTCCATGGCCCTTATGGCTATCAATAGAGTAAGTTCAAAAAATAATTATTAAAAAAGAAACAAAAAACCCGACTGCAACAAAAACATTTGAATTTCTTTCTATTTTTGCTTTTTATTTTATTCCCAGACGTCGTACTTATGTCACTCCCACGATTAAGACGAAGCGTGCCAAAGCCAAAGCAAACATAACGCTCGTTTTTCGCAATCGACTAAAAATTCTTAAAAAGCCATTTGTTACTTTAAAATTTAAATCTATTTTGTGTTTCCTATTAAATTTAAAAGTTATGAATGGAAAAAAGTCCACTAACCTCGCTGAGAGCTGTCTGTTGTTTTTTTCATATGAGGCCACTGTGGTTCTGTTCGTCGGCTAGTCCTGCACGATCCTTTGGCTTTTTATAACGCTGTTTGGATGTTTGACACGCCAGCGGTGGGATAAAGGACACGTTATAGAATTTCAAATGTTTTGCTTCACGATCGTTCGATACAATGTTTTATCGACTTTTATACGCTATTTGATTTTTAGATACGATACGCAATGTTGTTACCTGACTGCGAAAAAGGAGGGTTATGTTTTACGTATTCGTGTAGCCTATCATTGTTCTCAATTCCCGGACTTTCCTACAACTTGCCAGATTTTTTAACGTCTATAATTACTGTTCTGCTTTTTAAGATGATACCGTAAAGTTTTATATCCTATAACCTTTTTAAATAAACAGGCTACAAAATTCAAAAATAAATTTTCAAATTTGACTGGTACTTTCTTAGATTAGCGCATTCAAACAAACAAAAAAATTATCTTTTGAGCTCTATAATTTTGTTTTACATTTTATACGGTCAACTTAGTTCGATAGACATTCACTTTCTCAACGACCCCGTACTTTACTTATCAGATATGTCCACTGTCAGAAACCGGCCTAAAACATCACCTTATGCGTATCTAGATCAACCGTGAATAATAAGTTAACTATGTCGTCTGACAACTAATATATTACGTTAGACAAAAAGTCTACACTAATAAGCGGTTCAACTGATGCCTCCGAATTACTTTACACAAATAAAAAAAATATTATACAAACAAATATTTTATTTAGTTTCGTTCATTTGCAGACGAGCGATTTTCGTGCGATAATTTTCCCTCGATACAGTA
The DNA here is from genome assembly GCA_033032175.1 of Saturnia japonica. NCBI lineage: Eukaryota > Metazoa > Arthropoda > Insecta > Lepidoptera > Saturniidae > Saturnia > Saturnia japonica. The sequence continues at coordinate 6,510,534 of CM065331.1, forward strand.
GTAGATATGAACCTAATTAACTTAGATAGTGTATTAACATCGAAAGAAAACAGAAAGTTTTATGTGATTTCTCTAAAAGTAGCTCATTGTCAGAGAATAGAAAACGTCCACTTAAACTAGTGCAAAATTTTCTAAAAATGAATATAGAAGGCGTTAAAATTGGGTTCAGAGAGAAATAAAAAATATGTCATTTACCGGAATAAAATTATTAGTAATTAAAGTGATTGAGTAATAATCATCCACCCAAAACATACAATTATTAACTGGCTGTACCCGCGGGTTCGCTTGCGTAGACGACAGAAGAACGCGTAATGCTTATAAATATCGCACTTTCTTAAAACTTTAATAACCTTTTATTGAATGCATATATTGTGATATTTTCCTTTTGAGAAGTATCTAAGGAGTAAAAAAAAAAGGTCAGAATCTATCCAGTAGTTTTTGCTTGATGCACGCACAACTGCAAACCTCAATCATTTTATTTTTATGGAAGATAAGTACTGGATAGTAGGATTAATTATTAAATTTATTATATGTTTCATAGCACGGCAGAAAATAGCTGCACAGCATCTGATAACACAAATATTTTAATTTCAAGAACTGTCTCAGGAAATTTCACTTATTATCTCAATGAGGTTACGCCTGTAACACTAATACGCAGGCCTTTTGAAGCGATTGTAGCTTAATAGTAGTGTATTTGGAAATAAAGTTGTGGTAGAGAATTTTAGAACATCCGCGTGGCTAGCTACCACCCTTAAGTTAGAAATCAAACACTTATAATTGTGTTCTGGTAGCTGCATAAGACTTAGTCTTTTTAGGGCGTTTCGTGTTACCATCTTACAGTCCACTCGTACATCGATTATCCGTATTTTTTTCGAGATCGGCACACAACCAGTGGCACATAAACTCCTATGATCTTATTTGCATGCTTATAAAACGTAAAGATCACAATATAAATGTTTTTAATGAATTTCTATTAATAACGAGCAATACCTTGGACCATAAATTGTAAACATTTTAAAATGTAGGAGGGTAATTAACCTGCGAAAATTTCTTCTCTGTATTTATTTTAGTTAAATAAAACAATTAATAAGTTTATAAAATGTTTGATAGTAATAAATCAATGCTAGTATAAATTACCTGTCGGTTGAGTGTTATCTCCTTGAAAATAGCAACTTAGCACATAATGGAGTCACTTAAAGAATCTGTGGCAGATATGATGGTGATGTTTCACGAGCGTATGGTGAATTTTGAAGCCGAACTAATGAAGACACCCAGCACTACTCCCAGTACTGTAAGTCTTTCTACTGATTTTATCACGTTTAAGTTTTTTATCGTGGAGGCACTGGGAAGTCTTCATCGCCAGATGGAGATACTGGCCAGCACAGTTGACAGTCTCGAGATGCAGTCACGTAGAAAAATACTTTTACTTCATGGAGTGCCAGAGCGGAAGAAGGAAGAAACGGTAGAGGTGATGATGAAGGTTATCAAAGAAAGTCTAAACATTTCGGAATTCACTGTCGCTGATATTAGACGGTGCCACAGGATGGGACGACCTTCAGCGACTCAAAAACCTAGGCCGATTCTATTAAAGGTTCAAAGTGTAGCAATCCGTGACAAGCTCTGGTTCAGCAAAACTAAACTTAAAAACACCGGAGTTACTATGTCTGAGTTTCTGACTAGAGCGCGGCATAATGCATTTATGGCAGCTCGTGAGAGGTTTGGTATTGAGAAGTGTTGGACCAGGGAAGGCTATGTCTTCGTTCTGGCGCCGGACGGATCTCGTCAACGAATCACTTCACTCACTGATTTGAATAAGATCAAACACGAAGATACTGCTAAACCAACGGTATCCGTGAAGACAGTCACGAAATCTAAACGTACAACCTCCAAAAAGTAACTTTTGCTGTGATGATCGTATGATATCCTGTTAGTAACTAAGGTAGTTCAGTTTTATTTTGTTTCGATATTTGTTTACAATCTAACTTTTTTTCCAATTACCTACTTCACATTTCTTAGTTATGTTACTAAGTTACTTAGCGAAGTCGCTATAGTACCGTTCACGTTTAGCGTTTATTTGAATATCTTTAACATGCTTATCTCGGGTTATTCAGTATAATTGTATTATTTTGTTTACTATTTCGTTTTGTTGCATAGATATATTTCTGATTGATTTGATCCATATTAATGTTAAACTCAATTGTTCTGTATTAACTTAGTAGATGAGTTAATGTTATATATACATTTTTATTGTTCTTTTTTGATATGAAAAATAATTTTTAATTTCACATATTAAAACCACTTAATTAACCGATAGATAAATTGATATAATCATTTGTTAAAACTTTTTACTTTATAAATTATATTAGTATTATATATTAAGTTTAGCATTATTATTATTTTTTACTTTTTTACATAACATATTGTTTTGAACTTATTTATATATTTATATACATATATTATTATTGTTTATATACATATTATATTCTCATTACTATATTAAAAGTTGTAAAAAATTTTTAGCTCTCTTAGATTGTAGTAAATTTTTGTTGTTTTTTTTTTTGCTTTATTTGTACCTTTTTTTACATTGTAAACTTCATTTTTTATTTTTATTTTTTGCGCAAGTTTTTTGTCATTCTCTATCAGTTCTCTCTGGGGTTGAGGGGAAACTTAGTTTTGTTTTTATTTATTTCCATATAAACTATATCATATTATTTTAAGGATAACAATTGTAATAACTAACTGGTTACTGTTTCTTTTTATGATGTCTTCTTCTGGTGAATCGTTTATTACTGCTGAGAGTGATAGCTCGTATGAGAGCGTAAATAATAATTTCACAACCCTTAAAAAAACTTTGGAAAATGATTTTGTTGCTTACCCCAAAAATTTCAATGTATGTCATATAAACGCACAGAGTATCCCATGTCATTACGATGATATCTTGGACACTTTTGATTCTTCACTGATACACGCTGTACTGGTCTCTGAGTCATGGCTCAAGCCGTCGCTTCCATCTTCTTTATATTCTATTCCAGACTATATACTTGTCAGAAACGACCGCACTTGTAAGGAAGGTGGTGGCGTTGCAATCTACTTGAAAAGAATTTATCCCTTTAAAATTATTTTGAGTTCCACTTCTAGCAACAACGCTTCATGTGAATTTCTCTTTCTTGAAATTGACTTAGGTCTTAAGTTTGCTATTGGTGTAGTGTACTGTCCTCCAGCAGTTAACTACTTCTCCGAACTGGAACTGCATTTTGAGAATCTTATGGCAAATTATAACCGTATATTCATTATGGGTGATTTCAACACGTGCCTGCTTCGTAATGATTCCAGATGCCTCAAATTACGATCCATTCTCGAATCTGCTAGTTTTAGTATTTTAGATTTAGCACCCACGCACCACTCTAGTAACTCTGATTCTCTCTTAGATTTGATGATAACTTCGGACACCAATCTCTTATTTAGTTATGGGCAACATTTGGCGCCAGCCTTCTCGCACCATGATTTGATATATGCCTCCCTTAAAATTAAAACACCTAAACCTAAACCTATAATTCTCTCTCAAAGAAATTTTGGCCGTATGAACACCGATAAGCTCCTTAGTGACGCTGCTAACATTGATTGGGCAGCGGTAGAATCTCTGTCTACAGTAGATGAGAAGCTACATTTCCTGAACACTACTGTTGTTGATCTTTTTGACCGTCATGCCCCAGTTCGTCCCATAAAAATCAAGCATCGTCCTGCTCCTTGGTTTTCAGATCCAATACGTAGGGCAATGTTAAAGCGTGATCGTGCATTTCGTAAGTTCAAATGTCACAGGTCTGATGAAAATTGGGTGCTGTACAAGGCCTTAAGGAACAGATGTAATCTTCTGTGCCGGAACGCCAAACGTCGCTATATTTATAAGCAACTTGAAGTATCCACACCTGCTTGCTTATGGAAATTTCTAAAGTCGCTCGGACTATCCAAACCCTTGAATAGGGACGATAAAATTCCTATTGACTTGAACTTGTTAAATAAACATTTTGCAAGTGCTACTAAGCTTACATTGAATGTTAAAAATCTTACTCTTAAATTTCTTGCTTGTTTACCCCGTCCTCAGATTGAGCAGTTTGAGTTTTCCCCTACTAGTGAAGATGAAATTACAAAAATATTCCTAACTCTCAATTCCAAAGCTGTGGGTTGTGATAATATTGGTCGTGTCATGCTACAATATATTTATAAGCTTATTCTCCCATGTGTGACTTCTATCATAAACTTTTCTTTAACCACGGGGATTTATCCAGCTTCTTGGAAGAATGCTTATATTGTTCCGCTTTCTAAAGTTACCAATCCCACAGCTCCTAATCATTTTCGACCTATCTCTATTCTTCCCTTCTTTTCCAAAATTTTGGAATCTATTGTCAATAAACAAGTTACTTCTTTCCTCACTGACAACGATCTATTAAATCAATTTCAGTCTGGCTTTCGAACCGCCCACAGTACTACTACTGCTCTGCTTAAGATCACGGAAGATGTTAGATCTAATATGGAAAAAGGTATGGTCACAGTATTGGTCCTTATTGATTTTAGCAATGCATTTAATGCTGTTGACCACGATCTTCTGATTGCCGCTCTTTCTTGTCTTCAGTTTTCACCCTTAGTACTGGAATGGTTTTCTTCTTATCTCCGAGATCGTCACCAGGCTGTTCGCGTCTATGATGGCGAATCAGATTGGTGTGCTCTAGAAGCTGGTGTTCCCCAAGGCGGCATTCTTTCTCCGTTACTTTTTTCTATTTTTATAAACTTACTTACGCCTATTTTACAATCCCACTACCATCTCTATGCTGATGACCTGCAATTGTATCTGCATTGCGAAATAAAGAATCTTCCTTCTATAATCAATAATTTAAACAAGGACCTCTCAAGTTTACTTTCCTGGTCTGAATCTTACGGGATTTATGTTAATCCAACTAAGTGTCAATCCATTGTAATTGGTAGCTCAAAACAGCTTGCTAAAATAGACTTTAATTCATTGACTCCTCTTCAATACAATAAATGTACCATTCCTTACTCAACTACGGTGAAAAATCTTGGTATCATCTTCGATACTAAATTATGCTGGGCAGACCAGGTCAAGGAAGTTAGTAGAAAATTTTATGCTTCTCTTCATTCTCTCATGCGTTTGAAAAACTTTCTTCCTGTTAATACTAAGATTTCCCTAGTGAATACTCTTCTTCTACCACTTCTGGATTATGCAGACGTTGCTTACTTGGACCTCTCAGAAGATCTCTTAAATAAATTTGATCGTCTACTCAATAACTGTATTCCGTCTTCGGAAGTTTGATCATGTTTCTGAATACCGAGCCAGGTTGAAATGGCTACCTATTCGGCAACGTAGGAATATAAGAATACTTTGTCTTCTTTTCTCCGTACTTAATAATCCCAAATCCCCTAAATATTTAAAAACACTTTTTCAATCTCTCGCGGATACGCATAATAGACAGCTAAGGTCTTCTGATTCTTTAATTCTCAGTATACCAAGTCATCATACTAATTTCCGCGACCAATCCTTTGCCGTTACAGCAGCACGACTGTGGAATTCGCTTCCTATCAATATCCAACTGGCCAACTCTCGAAATTCCTTCAAGTATTCGCTACGTAGGTTTTACTTGGAGAAATTGAATACTTCTTAATAATATATAATCTTAATAATCGTTATATACTTTTTTTTACTTAACATTATGCACACCTTGCATATACCTTTCTCTTGCTCCCTTGGAAGACTGGCAGAGAATGCTTTTTTAGCATTAAGTCCTCCATTTGTACTTTTTTTTTTGTGCAATAAAGAATATAATAATAATAATAATAATAAATATATGTGTAATTAATACAATTATTTTATTTAATAAAGTATAGTGTATATTATGATGTATATGTATATATTAGATATGTACAAGAAAAGAGAAGTAATGTCGAAATAAAAAGATCGCGATTAAAAGTCTCCCGTTTGCAACGTGCAGCGCAAGTCCCGGCGTCCTTATCTAGTATCGCACTATACCCACGTCAGTGCGGTACGTTTGACATGCCTCTGAGTATTATGTACGTTCAATCTACGACTATTTTTAAGTACCTACCTACTTATTGTTTTAAATAGGATTGTTTTCATTCTTCAACATTTTTATATCTTGGCTTACCTCGCTATTGAAGGTTATTTTACAGCCATTATCGAGTTGGTAATTATTACGTTTTTACAAAGTATCTTGTGATAATTTCGATATTGTAACAAAATGAAACTTAGAACTTTCCAAGAGGCTTTTGTGATAACTCAGAATTAAAGATCCTTAATATTATTTCCAATCTGCTTCACTTCTTCATAATAAGCAAGCCTTATTATGAAAAAAATTACCTATAAAATACGATATAGGTTCAAAAAATGAAAATTTATGAATAAAAACTACTTACTACCTAAAATATTAATATCTCGAAAAAAAAAACCATAATATAATTGTTTCTATGTTGGAAAAAAAAACGTAAGCCCGATCGAGTTTCTTACCAGTTCTATTCGATGACTGGGATGTTTTCCGAACCGGCAGTAGTGTTTTGACGTTCATAGGTGCTTTCTTGGGACCTTTTTATTTTCATTTTGATATGGTATTCATTCAACGGTTCTTACACTTTTCGAGATTTAATGCAAGTTTGCTAGAGCCCAAAAAGAATTAACCAATAACCGGACAAAAATTAACTTTAAAAAAGAAAGCTCAACAGTAAATCCTAAAAGTAAGCCATTCTCAATCCTAGGTTCTGCACCTATTTTCATGGACAAACAAAATATGAAAAGCATTATAAAATCCCAGAGGGTGTGGGTGTTTCATCTTTGTTCTCGAGAAATCAAACGTATGGTACTTGTAGAGCTTACCGTAACGTGGGAAACTAATATACCTAAAGACCACGCAATAAAAATGAATAAATATTACGATCTAAATAACGAGCTAACCAAAAATAGCTATGTAGTTAATTTATGTGTGGGAGAAGGGAGAGCGAGAGATATAACAGCGAAATCTCTATACAACTTGCGAAAAACCTCGGCCTGTCGAGAACTGCAGTAAGAAGTTATATTTTAGAACGGGTATCTAAAGCAGCATTAACAGGCTCTTATAAAATTTTGCTCGGCAGGGAGGGTATTGCGAGCAGCCAAGGTGAGCACTGATCATAACACTGGACTGATTGCATCATAAGAGGACCCTCTCAACTTACACCTGGGTCGCAAGCCCCGGTGGCTGCTTGTCTATCACACGATGGACCCAGCACCCGCACGGTGAATCCATGGAATGCTAAGATGTTTGTCTCTCTCTAATACGACTAAGTTTTCTTTCATCTAGGGGTAGTTTAAACGATCCTGCAAACAATGCGAACAAGTCTCTTTATCACATAATATAATAGATTTATCGAATATTCTAAAACTAAATTCCATTATCTTACAGTGGTAGTGTAATGCCAAAGATAGTAATGGATTTTAAAGGTAAAGAAAAGCGACTTGATTCAAGATTTTAACAAAGCAAAAAAAAAATTTATATAATACCACCATCGAGTTTGATTAAAAAAAACTCGTTTCATATCATAAACACGAATCAAACGACTTAAGAAGAGTATTTTTAGAGCCATGTTAAAAGATTTAATTACGCTGCTGTACCAAAACACAGATAAAAGATGCAAACGCGAATTCCGTAACGAACACATTTTAATATGCAATCGTATTAAAATCTTTTATTGCAGTCTACGACGTAAAACCCTTAATTATTTCGTATTTTAATTAGTAAAACAAATTTTTTGATGACTATTAATAAGACTGCAGGTCGTAGTATGTATTTATTTTATTGGTATATGTTTTTTCCTGTAATTTGTGATAATAAGAACTCATGAGTTTCATCAAAACTTTTTACATAAACACACCTATTAAAGAACGTTTTTTATTCCCACTCAGTAAAATGACTTTCCACGTGTTGCTAGTTTCTAGTGTTTTTAAAATAGTGATGTCACCAATCGGTACTAATATTAAAGCTGTATGAGATACTATACCGATTGATAAGTTATTTTCAAAAATTTTGAAGCCTTTATCTATGTGAAGCCCGAATAATGGAGTCAAATTCGAATCTCTCGTGGGTCAACCAAGGCGTTATTTTTTTTATTTTTTAAAATTAATTAATAAAAACCCTCAATTCAGTAGGTATTCAGAAACTTACGAATGAAATAATTGTACGGTAAAATATACGGTAGCACGACTCTATAAAAATATATGTGGCAACATTATTTTCAAGTTTGACATTAGTGACTGTCAATTTACTCCGTGTAAATAAAAAACGCAGTATAGGCCGTTAAATTTTAAAGCATTCTAAATTATTTCATATCACTAAATAATTATCTATGTTTTATCTTTGCCGTACCGTGAATCAAAACTCAAAATAATCTTTTTTCAATTTAGGCCCTAAGAAGACACTTATGAACGTCAAAACACTACTGCCAGTTCGGAAAATATCCCAGTCATTGAGAAGAACCGGTAAGAAACTCGATCGGGTTTATAATTTTTTCAACTGTACAAATTTTAATATAACAGGTACAATAATAATAATTATTGTTTGGACAGAGACGGAGTCACTTCTATACATCACTAATTCACATAATGATCCACCCTATAATAAATAACCTTCATACAGTAAACCCCACTTGACATGGTCCTTGAACTTGTCCGGCAAATCAGTAATGTGCTTCGAAATCTTATTATAGAACCTAACAAGATTGCCTAAAAAACTTTTATTAGTCTTACTAAGTCTAAAACACGGTACGACTACGTTAATTCTATTTCTAGTATTGACATTGTGCTGATCTTTGTCAAAATCTAGCTTGACTAAGTTTTTGCGAATATGCGAATCTGTGGAACTATCTCCTGATCAACGTATCCTCTTTCTTATACCATCGAATCGTTCAAGCGTTTTCTGAAGAGATATTTATGAAGACCGGTTTAACAGCGGCGACAACCGATAGATTGCTGATATCTCCATTGTAGATACAGAGAAAGTGGCATCAATTTGCCGAGCTTTTATAAAAAATGTACTTATTAAAGTTTCATTTAAAATAAATTCAAGATGTAATTTCGTTATTTCTCTAATAAATACGGTTCAATGCTCTTACTAAATCTTGTTACAATTAACTTTAAAAAAATGAATTTACGTAGGTACGTGTGAAGTATTTTTTTTTTTGGAATAACAATATATATGGTATACATGGCTTAAATGATTTACAAGTCAATTATATCGTGGAGAAGAACATATAATACTTTTTATTAATTATTACAAAAAAAAATTTACTAATGTCATTGTCTATAAAATTTTAGTAGGTACTTTTTAAGTATTATTATTGATTTATTTTCTTAATTACTATTATCTTTGTCTTAAACATTTAAAAGTTTTTATGTTCTAGAAAGTCGAAATCTGCTGTTAATCTGTTGTAGGAAATTTCGGATACATTATTTATGATCGATTTCCGTAAAGTAACGCCTTCGTCAATCAATTATTACTAAAGTTAAACTTGTAGCGATTCAGCCGGATTACAGATAGTTTATTAGATATATAACATATACTTTTGAAACATGTCAAATCTGAACGCACACAACGCCCTTTGTTGTCCCAACGTTCCTAAAACACACTCTGTTTGGATGCTCCATGAAAACTGTCAAACACGTCAATGCGCGGCGAGATTATTTTTACTGTGTTTATTTTTACGCGTTTCTCGGGTTGTCAGATTGTGACACGTGGGTTACAAAACATACAAAATTATCTATTTTTATTTAATTGTAAAAATAAATGACTGCAAGCAAAAAAGTATATTTCGTTTATATTTTAAGGGAAACACGGTGCAAAATACTTTTTTTTTGTATCCTTTTAGGGTTTATTATGAAAAAAAAAATACGACAGTCAATTTTACACATTATAATAAAACACTATGAAGTTGTAAATTACACGTGTATATAATCAAAGAATAAAAACTTTATTGTGGTGAAGATACTCGATTAGATTTTTTAAAATGCCTTCTATAAATAAATAAAAAAAATTTGAAGTCAATAATATTATTTTTTCTTTATTTTTTTGAAGTTTAAATTCTTATAGCTTATTTTAGTAGATGGTAAAATTGGGTATTACGTGTGCATTTTAGGACAGTACTGCGATATTTCGATTAAAATATTGTTTACTAATACAACTATAAACTGTTTTTAAATATATAATACCTATTGTAAGGTTAATAATAATATATATGAATATTCAGGTAGTTTGCAAGAAAACATGTTAAGTAATTATTAAATAATACCTACATTATTAAAATTTAAAAGATGTTCAATTGATAATATTTGTCGTCGACCAATCATTGTCAATCATTGTAACGTTTAAAATAATATATTACAATTACCGGGTAGTTTGCGAATAAGTAAACATATAAACTAATAATGAAATAATGCGCACATTATTAAAATATATTAGATTTATTATAAACTACATAAATAAATATATTAATTGTACAACATATTGGCATATAATGACAATACCATACAAACAGTGATAAACTCATTTCTGTTTTTTTTTTTCGTTTGTCGTGTTCCGAGATCTATCTATGTATATCCAATTATACGCAGACTATGTCGCGGGTACCAGCTAGTGTGATTATAAAATGGAAATACTTTAACAAAAATAGAGGAATACCGGAAAAGCGATTCTACAATATAATATTATCTTTCCGTCTAAATGGTTTATTGGACCTTTCCAACGCTTCATTTCAAAAAGGACTTCTATCCTATTCGTGGTTGATGGTATATGGCCTCGAGTTACATTGTGCTCGATTCAGCCTGCACGTTAGTTATCTACTTCGATTACATAAAACCTTTCTTTTGATCTAATTTGTTATTTATCACGTCACTGTGTTGTAAAGTTGGCCACACGTCGATAATATTCCGATTGTAAAAACATCAAATCAAAAGCCGCTAAACGAGAATCTCAAAGGGGGCTTAATTGTTTTAAACAGTTTGTGGGCGAGCAAAAATTCTATCATTTTAATTGAAAATACACGAGATTAAATTCGGTGCGTGTATATCATGATTTAATAATAATAATAGCCCTTAATTCCGATAATTTTACATAACTTTATGATTTTTTGGTTTCCATTGTTTATGTTACAAATTTATTAAGTCTATTATTTTAATTTTTTTTTTGTTTGTAAGTATGTCTGTTTACCTTACGGTAAAAGCCTTCTCCAATGATTTCCACTTTCGCCAACCTAAAGCATTCTCAACCTGCAATTTTAACAAATTCATCTTCCCATTTCCTTACTTGTCTACCACTATTTTTTGTTTTGTCTCCGGGGTACTAAAGTGTAACGGATTTACTCCATTTGTCTTTGTCTCTTGTAAGGTGGCCTGTTCATTGCCATTTCAATCTGCGTATGCTTGTTGTTTATTACTCTTATTTCATGATTTACTTGTCATTAAATATTTTATTTTATAATGTGAACACAATTTCACACACGGACATTTAATTCCAATCCAATCAAATCTTGTATTATGGTAAATAAACAGCTGATATGTTACACATTTTAAATATATAGATTTTTAAGATGTCAGACATATTTGGAATCGAACCCACGACTACTTGGCTCATTAATACGGCTTACTATAAATAAATAATAATAAATATGAGGACAGAATTTCACACACGGCCATTTAATTCCAAACTAAGCAAAGCTTGTAATATGGTAACTAAACAGCTGCATACATACATATATAGATATTTAACACCCAGACACACACAAACTGACATTTATGCTCATCACACAAAGTCAGTCATGGGCAGGGATCGAACCCGCGACCTCTCGGCTCAATAGTAGCGTTTACTACCACTGCGCCACGAGGCCTGTGCACTATCATATGTCACAAGGTGCAAACTGGTGGTATACCCCTGATCTAAGTTTATATTTGATGAAATCGATCGTCGATCGACGCGATATCCATATTCATACATACATACATAACTGATTACCTTTCTTTCCATTAAAAAAATGCTTAAATATCTACATATATTATACAAAATAAACACAGCGTCAGAGGGATAAGTACAGACTCTCGTATGGTTTCAAAAATTTTGAAAAGATGTCGCCGCATTTTGCGATGCAATCTAAACGCGTTCCCTCATTATGTGCCTCAAAAGGCAACATTGCTGTCTCTTGTATCAGCTTTTTGCCGCATTGCCGCATAACTGCTAAACGCTAAACCTGATAAACATCTCCGTTGGCGTTCGCTCTAAATGGTTACAAATGTTCATCTTTTTCCCTTTAATTCTATTTATATGTGAAAGCATTCAATTGGTTTTTCTTTATCTATAAAGAAATAATATAATCGTGTACGTCATAGTTGAGCTATGTCTCATTCTGACTCCAATTTTCATTTAAACTTTCATCCCCATTTTCACCACCTTAGGGGTTGAATTTACCAAAAATCCTTCTTTAGTGTTCACTTACAGTGTAAAAAGTAAACTGTTTCAGTTTGGAACGTGTGTTTCTCTATTCAATCTTAAGGATTTTTACTTTTTTAGACCAAATACCCCAACCATAATGAAAAAAAATATTGGTTAATTGCATCATACGCCAACATCATTGCATTAAAAAACGGCGTAATTAAACTATACATAGAAACTATAAATACTGCTTTCATTTATATAGTACGCAAGAAAGGGATAGAATATGAAAGACATTATATGTTATTTCTGTTGTTCGAACGAAATAAATATATATTTTGAGTTGTAATGACGTGCAACCGCGGCTCTGGATAATGCGCGACTAAGAGAATGTCAGGCAATTACCGGACTTTAATATTTCCAAAATAGAGCGTGGGTAACGCATCTACACTTATAAAAACAACTTATGTTGATTGATTGATTGGTAGTATATCAATCCGATGTGAACCGTGGGCATAGCTTGTTAAATACATAAGAGTGTAAAAGATATTCGAAATTATTTGAAGCAAGGAAATCACAACTTACCGTGCTCATTCGATGTATGAAATAAAAATATCTTGATAATTAGTTAAACTCTCATTCAGTGTGTCACCCTAACTTAAAGTGAATGTAATCCCGACGTGGGAATGGGCATTTGGGGTACGTGCAAATGTCGACCGCAGCGCCACCAACACATCCTGTATAGCTCATCGCCGTTCTCACTTGATTGCTATTGCTAGATTGCTCGTCGTTTTTGTTTACTGTTCCGCTATTTGTTGTCATAGCGTAAAGTTATTTATCATATAACCTTTCTTGATAAATAGGCTACAAAATGCAAAACTTTTTTTAAATTCGACCGAAGGTTCCAGAGTTTTACGCTTTCAAATAAAATAAAATGTACTGATTTTTATTTTACAGAAATGTGGTTTGTCGCCAAAAAATTAAAAAAACATCTGACTTTCATGTGTGAAGAAAATATTTGAAACATTCCTATACCGATGGGAAAGAATGTCTAAGTTGTAAAATCGGTCGTGTAATTCAAATTTGAGGCTTTTAATGAGAAATAATGCATCAGGTTAAATCTTAAAATTGTTCTCATATTCCTATGAAGTGATTTTTTAACTATGTTTTTAGTCATTAAATCCTAAAGATTACATCGGTTTAGTTGCTTCCAAAGATTTCATATAAAACTAGCGGTGCCCCACGGCCCTGCATTTGTTACAATAAAATGCATATAAACTATTAATTGAGGAATGTACTTCCCGTGTACAATTTTAATTTTTTTGGGAATTTTTATTAAGGATTAATTCTTAAAGTATTATTGAAAATTCTTACAACCTATCAATTGACCAATGATATAAGCTTTCCATGTGCAAAATTTTATAAGTATCGATCAAGCCGTTTTTGAATTAAATCCGGACATACAAACATGCAAATAAATTTTAATGGCATGTTCGTCATCAGTGTCCTTCATATGGAATGTTTAACAGGACATTTAATAAAAAACAGATAGACAGAAAGTATGGACACTTAATAAGTAAGTAAGTTAATAAGTAAGACAATTAATATAGATAACTAGCTATAAAGTTGTATAGGTACCGAAAGTGCGTCAGGGTTTTGACAATATAGCTTGGTAAACACCCTTACTCCACATATTAAGACCAAAGCATTCTACCAGACTTTCCCTATCTATTCCATTTCAGACACATTCCAATAGGTAATACGTGATGCAGAAATTTGTAATAAAATAGTGGCCACAGTTTTTAGTGGTTGGCAAACCAAAAATTATCCGAAAATGGCCGTTGAATGAATCTCTATCATAAAAGTTTGGTTTGTGTAATAAATAGTTGTGTTTTGTCATTTTGTGATTGATAGTAGAAATGAAGCAACATATTAACATTGATCTTTATAATTTTATTTATGTACCCACGCCAATTATAAACTCGATATAACATTATCTTCAATTCTATCGCATTTTTTATCATTAGACGAAGTACGTTTTTTCATTAGATAAAAAAAAAACATTATTCAAAGACAAATATACCCGGTACGCAATCTATGGGCGATAACAAATTGGTTTCTGTACATTTTCACATTATTGAACCATAATATATGAAGAAGTTTTTCACGTGATTTTATTCTTGATTATAAGTTATTAAGCTTTAGTAAAATGACGGTATTACATAGCGAAAAACCATTTACCTTGGAGGTCATTTTGACATATTTTATTTAAATTTAATAAATTCCCGGCACAAATGTCGCTCTGCTATAAGTTGGTGAGGAATTATTGTTGTATGTGTAGATAAACAGATACACCATTAAACTTATAACACTCCTCAGTTTGCGTGGGGGGTTAAAAAATGTATTTATTTATTTATTCAATAATTCATGACTATTGATTCATGACTGTACTATTATTTACTCGAAGTAAGCAAACAGCGAACTTAGACCAGAAGGATAATACAGCGAAGTGATCACATTTCTCTAACTATAAAATTCGGCCCTTTGTACAAAATATTTGTATAAAATAAAATAAAAAAAAATTTTATGATTCACATAAAAATGCGCGCGCAACCCAAACATACAATTAGACCTATTAATATAAATCGTTATCAAAACGTGTGATTTAACCCTTTCCAATAAAAATAACTCAAAAGAAATGGAAACCAAATGTACGTTTGGCTGTTCAGAAAAAATATTTTACGAATTATTTTAGTCGAAGCGTCTGACTTATATAGTCTACGTCATCGGTAAAAGACTTTTTTAAATAAAACGCATAATCTGTCCGTTGTTTTTTTACTTTAGAACTAAACTCATTATTTTGATATACTTTATTAATGTTTCAATAAACTAAAATAAAGTGGATTAATAATCATACTAAAATACGTCACAGTCAATTTTTTTTCCATTATTCTAAAAAAAATATTTAGTCTTGAAGAGGCAACAAGAGAATATTTATCAATTGAGGAACGGCACTGGTATACACTTCCTCTAAATAAAATGTAACAAAAACCAGTTATGAATTAAGAAAACATTTGTTGAATTCGATTTTTACCATTTTTCCAGGTATTACTGACAAATCTTATAGCTTATCAATTGAAAAATTAAAGAAGAGTACACTAAATCGACGAGCATGCATGAAAAGATTGATAAATATTGAAAAAGACAAAGATGCATGCCAGGATCATAGCAAGTGGAAGGATGTGGTCTCTACCTACCCCGTTGGGAAAGATGCGTGATTTATGTATGTATAATAATGTTATTTTTATGTTTTATTATTAATTTAATTTAATCAAATCAAGAGATAAACGAATTCGGTACTGAAGATTTATGAATATAGACTAACTTCCTTTATCACAAAAACAAAGCGTTTTAGTATATAGAGTATCCTTTTTTAGTAACTACGTAATAATCATAGCATCCTAGCTCCCGGTCTATCGTTTAGCTGAGATAACGTACGCAAAGCAACTCGGGCGCACCGCCGGCAAGCCTATAATTTGCCTGTCAAACACTTTTTAGGAGACGTCATTCATGGCACGCATGCGCGAGAACGTTTCATTATCTAACATTCCCGGCCGTAGCAGTTAATTTCCTTGCTTTTTTTACTCCCCCCATTGACACAGATAAAGGAAAACAGCTTGTTCATGCAGGCCTAAGTTTTAAGACTTACGGATTGCAACTACTATGCATATTGAAGGAATAATGCCTCGGTGGTAGCATGTATGGGCACCGCGTCGATCGACATGACTTCGAATCCTTGCAATGAGCCTGAGATTATATATTTTTCTTATGTCCCTTTAGCTACCGCCCTCAAATTCTGTCTCGCTAAGTTCTGTTCACAGTATGACGCCGACGACTGGAAATTACTGATCTGTCAGTGGTCGCCACTGTTTTTAGATTTCATTGCCGTTAGCATAGTTCCGTCCATCTGCCGTACTACGATAAAAAAATGTAAGCAGTTCACGCGTGGTAGAAGTGAAACGTTCAGAAAATATAAAAATCTCTGTTTAAAGATCCTAAATCAGCGTGACTCGAAATTTCGAACCACTCGTACCTACGGTACATTCAACAAGTCTGGTCGTCACAACACTAAGCCAAAGCCACAACGATCATATTCGTGAAACTCAATACTTGCATTTATCGTGTATAATCTATTCTATCTCATTCTCTAGCAGGCTAAATCCTATAGATGTATGTGTTTGTCTCTTTTTTGTGTCGCTTTTTCGTTTCATAGAGTTTTAAATACAACGGTGCTAAACAAATTTTCACTTCAAAAAGACAAAAATTATCACATACTAAATGTATTGTTTAGAGCCCAGCATGCGGAGAAGGAATTTCGTTAAGATATACCTGTCGGCTACTCACCTCTGTTTCGCTGATGATGGTTAAATTTTGCTTCTAGGCACTGCACCTCACGCACTATGTAACCCCGGGGTTTGTAAAGTCAGAGTTCAATGCTTGTTTGTATGTTTTTCTTGAATATTGGTAACTTTTTTAAGGAGCACGGTAATTTGATACGCGACGCATTTTTTTTTTTTTTTTTTGTAGATCTGACTATACTGTTAGCCTTAGGGGCCCTAAAGCCGCTGCGGCTTTTACAGCTTCACCGGATTTGGGTACGCGACGCGGTTTTGTCTCTTCTTTATGTGTCACTCGTCGCGTGTGAGTTTTTGTTTGGTGTTTATAGATGGCGCCAGTGTGGCCGAGGTAGGAAAGATTAGGAAGGAATATGCATGATTTAAGACTAAACTTGTTTTTTTTAATTACATAAACAGCTGTGACCTTCAAGAGATGAGTTATTATCGAAGGACAAGACGTCATCATGCCTTCGTATAATCTATATCGGTGAAAGCGTCCAAATACCTGCGCTTTCGGTTTAACAAAATATAATAAAACTGGATATAGATCATGGGTTTATTTGTGGTATTGTAGAGTGAATACTCTGAATTCTCTGTTCTAGACGAGATGTTCTGAAGCGACTTTTGTTAAAAATTCTTAATTATCGAATTAGTTGATTTATTCGTTTGTATTTAAAGTTTTTATCATCACGCCGTGTTTCAATGGGAGGGGTTAGAGCTCTGCGTCCATCATATGATGGAAGTACGACATGATGAACTTAGCCATAAATTATAATAATGTGAATTCGTGTTACTATATTTTTTTGTGTAAAAATAATTTATTAATATATAATCAAGCGCGACTGTTATGCTCGAGGTCCTGGATTCGATTCCCAGATCGATCAAAGTGTAATTGGATTTTTTTATGAAATTCTCAGTAGCAGTTCGGAGTTTGGCTTTGTGCCCGATTAATGGCAATAGGTTCGCTCCCTATTACATGGGACTTAAAAACATACCCGGCGAACTGTGGGTGTACATTAGTGCATCTCTACTTAACCCTTCGGGAATTACAGGTGTGATGGTTTGTTTATTTATGTTATTAAAATGATGATTATTTATACAATATTAAATTATTTTTACACAATAAAAAAATATTAAAATAAATTTACATTATTATAATTGATGGCTAACTTCGTAATGGATAAAAATTTTGGAGTTATTTTTATTTTGTCGCACCTATGACTTCTTACGTGGGTACCCTACTATTATATATGTTATATATAGAATATCTCAAACATTTTATATTGCACTAAAAGTGCGCTCGTAGCTCCGCACGCGTTTCTTACGCAGTAATGTTTTGCTTTGCTTTAATTTTATTTTTACTCATATATAGGCAAATTCGATTCAGATCTACTTTATTACACAATTATATCAGAATCGGTTGAGTGATTTTTTTAATTCTAATTAATTTACGATTTCTAACAGTTATATTGAAAATTGTTATATCTTATCGAGTATGAAAATGACTTATACTTCCCGTGTACAAAAAATATCATCAAAATCGGTTAATAATTATTATCGAAGAAATCAATTTCCACAACTATTATTAAAAATTGTAATAACTTTCAATAGACCAGCGTCCATAAGCTTCCCATGTGCAATATTCCATATGAATCGGACAAGCCGTTTTTGATTATATCCTAACATACAAACAGACAGAAAGACAAAACATTTGTTAAATGGTACCTATGTTTTTTTTTCGATCTGACTATACTGTTAGTCATAAAGGCCTTAAGCCCCAAAAGGCTTCTGCTGCTAAACTGCGGTTATAGTATATATATTATATATTCAATTTACAGACATATATAACTACATATTTATGAATATTGTTGTCCTATAAAGAAGAGTAGCAAAAAAAGTACAGATGTCAAAATAATTCACAGGCACAAAATTATCTTATCTCGAGCCATTTATCAGAAACAGAAATCACATGCTAACAAGATGTGAAAGTAAACAAACATACAGACAAGTGGTTTATACGGGGCAAAAACTAACCAAGGTAGGTCCCATATTTAGACGTGACAGAATCAGAGATATTAAAACAATATAGACAGATGACTATAAAAAATAATTATATAACTAAGGAGACAAACAGATATACGGCCTGTCTGATAGTAATCGGCTACCGTAGCCCTTGGAAGCCTGTAATACTATAGATAACACTAGTGCGTTGCCAACCTTGAACCCTCTAGCCCCTGGAGCTCTGAAAACCCTAATCACCACAGAAACACAACACAAGGATATTTAGCTGCGACCTTATTTAGAGTAGAGGAAGTAGCTATTTCACCAGTTGGACTGCCCCAAGTAGATAGAAACCTTTAAAGAAATTTTCTATGTGCTCTACATCTCTTTAAAATCGTAAAATATTTCATTTCAATATCTTCTTCTTTATGTTTTGGCGCTTCAAAAAGCACTTTCCAGTGTCAATGTTTTTAATCCTTCTTCTTTATTTTCCTAACTTGGCGACTAGTTTTCTTAAATGAAGACCAAGTAAATATAGTGTCCTTTCTTATGAAGATTTCAGTATCCTAATAAGATGGTGGCTCCCTTGTTAGAACTTTCTAGGTAGTTTTTGTGACATCTCAAAATGCATGTTTTCCACATTATATTTATAATCCACTTCACTTATGCAGACCAATCAGACTATATCACGCAAAATGTCACCAATATGACATAATCCCGCCAAAAACTGCTCTTTGAATGTATTTGTTTTACCAAGTTAATTAAAATTAAATACACACGAAAAAAAACAAATTCCGCCTTTAATAATCTCATTTGACTGAGATTTACTATCTACTTTTATTTCGTGGCCTACAGTTTCAACCATACTGTTTATTTGACCAATTCTCTGGTAAACCACCACCAATGTTCCAGATATTAGCAAGATCCAATAAAAAAAATATTGGGCTTTTAATATCGTTTTAATCATAAAAATAAAGTTATACTTTGAAACATTCATTAGAACGTACGAACAATTGACAATTGGTAACTGAACGTAGATTATGATTTCGTCTTGTAGTGTCCGTCTATAGTTGTTACATGGTTTAATATCTTCGTATGGGATGCACATGTTAATACGTTTGAAACGCTTTCAAGTACGAAACTATAATATCTAAACATATATCGCTAGTTCGAATCCTACAATGATTATAGTGATATAATACTAGCTGTACCTGAGGTTCCGCTTGCGTGGACTACAGAATACCGTCGGCCGAACGCACGCACGCATTTTGCTGCCTCTGTTTCCACTTTCGGAGGTCGCCCGCAAGTTATTTTAAATGCTTATTTTGGGTCATTCTTAGAATACCTATATGCTATCGCTGACTTTTTTGCAGGACTTCTTAACATTTATAATTATCTAGTAAAATAATTTACGTGCCCCAAAAGCTGGCTATACCCTGGCAATAACCTAACTAGATAAAAAGCTATCGAATATAAAATAAAACCTAATAAGCGGTAAGCGGTTAGAAAGACGTTGGGTTTAAACATAGAAATATGAACTCGGCGTGGGTACAGTGAGTGGACTTTATTACTCTATGGGTTTACAGTAATATATCTATAGATTTGTTTTAAACATACATGTCGTCAGCTTACTCTAAGAACTCATTTATAGGCAGAACTATAACATATGCAATTAATTAGCTTTATTTGTGTTGAATGTCTTTATAATCATAATTTTAAGGAAAGTAAAACATCTTTATAAAATAATATCATAGAAAAGTTGACTTAGATAACACAATAAGTTCACAGGTAGTGTAAACTGTACTTAGTGATATTTTGCAGTTAATGAAATTAATGTAGTAAAAGGACGACGTATTATATCAAAATATATTGTTAGTAAACTTATCATATGTCTTTACGCAAAGTATATTTTCCAAATATCTTTGAAGCTTCAAGCAGAATTAAAGTACCTACCTACACTTCGATCAAATTAGTTGGGAATGATTAATAAAGATATTTGCTTCGTAGGTTTTACTTGGAGCAATTGAATATTGGCTATATTTATCTTTTTTTTTACTAGATATTATACACACCTTGCATATACCTTTCTCTTGATCCCCTGGAAGACTGATAGAGAATGCTTTTTAGCATTAAGTCCTCCATTTGTACTTTTTTATGCAATAAACAATATAATAATTATTATTTAATTTTTTTCCTCTCAACGATATCTAAAAGTATTATTGACAATTCTATAGTCTGTCAATTGAAGAATCAAATGATCTTCCTTTGGTATAAAACCGTTTTTGAGTTAATTGTAGATATACGAATTCGTCATTAGTGTCCTATAAAATGAATTTGAATTCATTAGATCAAGTATCTCTAAAAAAAAATTAAATATTTCACATGCATTGGTAGAACTATAGACTTTTTAATATAGTTAATATTAGATAAATTATATACCTGTTCCGCTTAATTAATATACAAAATCAATGCGTGATAAGGAAATTACTTAAAATTGAAACCACGTCACAGGTCCTTCAGTAAAGATGTTCCCTGCGTAAAAAACCTCAACAAGGTATGTGGGAAAAAAAGGAAACGCCAGTTTTGTCATGTTAATGGTTAAGTTATAGTATATGAACCTATATAGATAGTGAATTGACTCCTGTGTACAGTCGGACGCATAATTATTAATATTTTTTATTTATTTACTCGGCTCACTTTTTACTCGACTGCGTTTTTCGCGTTTTATTGTCGGGGTTATTGATAAAGGTTTGCCATTGTGCACACATCACGCAAAAAGTACAGGATATATTTTGGTCTTTTTTTACCCGACTGCGAAAAAAGAGGGTTATGTTTATACGGTATATATGTCTATTTCTTTGGCATGCTCTGTAGCCTAAATGGCTTTATGAATTTTTACATACGAGGTGTCGTTAGATTTTTCGTAATTGTGGCAGTGATATAGGCTATATAATATTTAAATTATATGAAAACTATCTTATATGAATCAGGAAAAACGGACGCGGGTAGTAAGTTCCGTTCATTTGTGGTTCGCATAATAAACGAATATGTAAAGCGTTTTGTACAGATAAATGGAACTCGACTATACATGTATAGAGAAACCCATACGCTATCTGGTAGTTCTGTGGAATGGGGAGGGTGGAATTAGTTGGTGCATAGTCACACCTATTTGAAATTAAACCAGCGTTACAATGTATGATGTTGTTGTGAAACCTTGAGAAAAAAATATTGATATAAACATTACACCACGCTGGCTATGACGCCTTTCCCAATGCTTCCTAATACGCAGGCGTACAAAAAGGAGACCAAAATAATAGGTATAACTGTATAATATTTTCTATCTCATTCTCTCGTAGAACAAATCTTATAGATGTATGTGTTTGTTTCTTTTTAGTGTCGCTTTTTCGATTCATCATGTTTCAAATCAGAACGGCATTAAAGAAGTTTAACTTGATGAAATTTAATAAAAATTTATTTTATCAGGAAAAAAGTTTTACACTGAAATTAGTTAATATTTTTAACCTCGACTATACCGAAAGTAAAAAAACCAAACACCATGTGCCGAATGTCATCTGCCGGGGCCCACAACGCCGTTCAACCACTCAAACTGTCTGTCTGTGCATTCACACCGCCATGCCACCGCGCCGTATCCACAATACGGGTTTCGAATTCGGTCCTTTTTTTATATACATACTAGCTGCGCCCTATAGTTTCACCCGTGTTACACACATTCGATCAAATCTCCGCGCCGGCAAGCCGCGCCGCGCCGCGAACCCACCCGTATAACCTGTCGTTAGTCTCACTTCCCGTATTTACCCTACAGCTTGCTAGATTGCTTGATGTTCACGATTACTGCTTCATTTCTTAGGATCGCAGCGTGAATTTTTATAGCCTTATTTTAATATAACTTTAATCAATAAATAAGCTATAAAATACAAAAAGAATTTTTGAAATCTGACTGGTAGTTTCAGAGATTAGCGCGTTCAAATAAACAAACAATCACATTTCGTAATATTTGTACATACACACATCAAAAAAGTCTAAGCAACATGCGTGATATTACAAATTTTTCCATTTATATTAATTAATTTCTAAATATTTACTCAAACAAAGTGCGTAGGTAAGTAAACTTTTTTGTTATTGATGACATACTGGCTGGTTGTAAAAAAAACATCCGGGTATTGCCCTGGCCTGCACAATCGCCAGATCTCAACCCCATCGAGCACGCATGGAATATTCTCCAGAGACGTGTTTTGAAGGACTTGGACGGAGCGACAACAACCCAACAGCTGAAGGATTTGCTACAATTCCATTGGGAGCGAATACCGCAAGATGACATAAACAGTCTCATTAATTCAATGAATAATCGTTGCCGACAAGTTCTGAATAGCAGAGGAGCCCATACTTTGTATTAAATTGTTCTATTCTTTCACAATAAATACATTTTCTTTAGAAATTTCATTTTGTAAGAAAAAAGTTTAGTTTCTTATGTATCTTAGTTTCTACAGTATATTCTAATATTGTTCATTTCTGTTATTAAAAGAACTTATAAAGACAACAGCTGTTATTTTTACATCATAGAACCCTAAAGATATTATTTTAAAAATAAAATACAACGTTATAATATGAAGAACCATCCTAAAATTTAAATTAGTACATGTTGCTTAGACTTTTTTGATGAGTGTATTATAAACATAGCGGGTCGAAGAAATTACTTCAGCTGATAGTATATTATGCTCACTGATGCATACATAGATAGGCAACTCGAAAGAGAAAGATCATAGTATAACCTTGTGTTAGAACGAAATAGGGATACGAGACCATTTTCATACGTGTTATCGGCCTGTATTTATCAGCCTACGTAAATTGCGACCAAAACTAATCCCACATATTTTTCTTCATGCTCAAAGTTATGACATAAAAAATTTAAATTGAAAACCTCCTTTTTTGAAGACGGTTAAAAAGTGAGTAAGCACTAAGCTACAAGTTCTTCAAGTCTTAAATTGAGTTCAAAATTTTAAGTTGAAGTAAACGTCATGATACAAAATGCTCACAATCAATACCTACCACTCTTCTTATATGGATATGTGGAAGGACTAATATATTAAATTAAATAAATTAATACTGCGAATCCTAAGCCGACCTGTGCCATTGAACTTAGACCCCCCAAAATGTTGACATTGTTTAGGTTCGTGAATACTGCAAATGTCAAACATAAATAGATAAAATTCATAATATTATCATTACAATGTAGTCATTCGGATAATAGGCCTGCATGACATTTAAATACATCAAATTCCAAAAATGATAACTAAACTATAAAAACTAAATTACATTAAAGTTACACGTTCAAAATAATATTATATTGAATCATTAAACAAGGAATGTCCGAATTAACTTATTGCTTATATAGAAAATATGTCTATGTTGCCTGATCTCTCATTATACAACCTTGCCATAAGCGTTAGAAGGTTATATTATACGCTGAATTCAATGTTGCAGTCGAAATGAAAAACTTATTGTATACTTTACAAATCTTTTCACAAATAATCAAAGGAATTTTCCTCTTTTTCTTATAAATTTATTATAGTCATTAACCACCATTCACAGAGTCCAATCAAAGAAAAATTTTCAAATATAATATGTCGAACAACAATTATTACTCCATATTTATCAGTCATGCGGGAATCGCAACAGCGGACCAACGTACAATGGACAATGTAACGAATGAGGCGTCGTCAGGTAACACGTCACTGTGGCCTCTACTGTACGCCAATCAGTCGCCCGAGTTACGTGTCGGTTTGTTACTCACTGGTATCTGTTACATTGGGACATTTGTAAAGCCTATACGCCTCCAAATAAGCAATATAAATAATGTATTATTAATTCCTGATTCCAATAAGTAACACATAACACCTATTTTAATGTGTTTGCTTGACTTCGTTTGTGGATAATCTCACATTAGGGTTTAACCTCGGAGTCTCATATATATATCCATATCCTATAGCTTAAAGTCGATATCTGTCTTAAGTTAAAGATAGTACTTATTACAAATATGTACTAATCGGTATAGTAAAATGGGTTTAAACCAACCAAACGGCGTTTAAAGATAAAAATGCTTATTATCTTATTGCACGGAACCTTAGTTAAGTTACTCCTTATAAGTAATATCATATATTTATTTGCCAGTGAAAGTCCCGTCAAAACCGGTCCAACCGTTTCAGAGATATAAACAGACAGAAAGACAAAAATGTTAAATTAGTTTTATGTTATAATTATCGTACAAATTTACTTTCATATGCATTTAGTAAAATATGTTATTTTGACATTACAAACAATTTCATTTATTTACAAATTTGATAAAGATTTGTTAACAATTTATTATGAATACTGTAGTACATAGCAAGATACTATTATGCATATAGTTCCCAAAAACAAAACTTTTTGTAACTCCATACAGAAGGGAAGCGGTTCATGCAGTACCTATCTATTCAGTCGAATGAACATCCGACCAGCACATATAAAATGAACAGGTATCTAACATTTTCTCCACGCCTCAGCACGATGTGTATACCAGTGAGCCAGTGAAGCGAGCGGCTTTATTGCCCACCGTGAAAATAACGCTTAGGTAAAGAGTTTCAACTATACAACGAGGTTATTAGTAACATTTCTTTAAAAAAATACTACGCGTGAATCGCCGTTCAAAAGCGGAAAAGTTTTTTGTTTGTTTGTTGGTATAAACAGGCTAATCTCTCGAACTACAAGTCGGATTCGAAAAATTATTTTTGTATATCATAGCCAGAGTTTTGAGGAATAGTATAAGCTATTTAAAATTACGCTACAACTCTCAGATAGCCTTAACTGATTTTGTTAGGCAAGTCGCAAGTCGATGCCCTCTCGAACTGCTTTAACCGCGTGCGCTGGCGTGATCGTTAATGATACGGAAATACAATGTTGCACAATAATATTGATCCTTAGTAAAGTCTAAAAAAAAATCAACGATAGCATATGTCTATCTCTTATACATAAGCCGCAATAAGGTATTTTGTTGAAAAGATTTATTGAAAATTAAAAAGTGATTTATATGCATTATTTTTATACATGGCATATTAATCCTTACAAACAAAAGTTACTTCATCATAAAGGCAATTTTATAAAGTTGAATTTTGCCCTTTAGAGTATGCTATTTGGATACATAGTTTAGGAGATAGTGAAAAATTAAAATAATTTGTACTTGCGGGAAGAACAATTATGATAGGAGATGGTGAAAAATTAAAATAATTTGTACTTGCGGGAAGAACAATTATCATAGACTACATGGGTGCGTTGGCGGCGCGGTGTTTGTTGGATAAAATCAAAACGAGTGAAACCTTGGGCCTTCTCTCTTCTTCTTCTTATAAAATGCTATAAGAGAGATTTAGTGTAAGAGGTAATCAAAAGAAACAGAACAATACATGCAAAAACTGATCCCAGAACTTGATACACCAAAAGAAAATTTGAAGGATTTAATACTATATGTACGGTAGTCGCGATCTCCACCATCCCGTTCTATTACTGCATAACAATATACACCGACAGATCCCGAAACACGACAAAAGAGAAGAAAATCAGTGACGGGCTTATCACTATGTATGTGTATGGTATAGTAACTATTATTAATAACTATTGGAAACAATAAATATGTCAATACAATACATAACATATACAACGTTATAACGTATTATGTAACATAACGTACATAAAACCAAACTTTGCACTGTAATTTTAAGCGGTTGGTCAATATAAAATAATTTCAATTAAAAATACTATTACCACAAAAAAAAACATTGTTTCTGCCCTTTTTACCTATTCAATAACGTAATAAATAAAATATAATTGAAATAACAAGATAAAAATCTTTAAGCTGGTTTGATTTATTATTAATTCAGGGCTCGTCCCATATTTCATCATCAACCCACTTCCAATAAATCATCACATTTAACCGGATTTTGGTAAATAAACAGGCAAGTGTTAGATAAAATCTCTCCATAAGGTAATGAAGGGTTTGGTTATTATTTCTTTTGAACGTTTTCGCATGAAATATTGCGTATTTTTTTACGGAACGCACTATCTCTGATCTGCTGTGGTCCGAGTACTGTGTGTATGATAATAGAAAAAAAATTTATTTTTATTTTGTGTCATGAATTTTGTTTAACATGTTCGTAATATACTATAATATATTAATAAATCTGTATTTTTTTCCTATTTTTTTCCTATTTCCTGATATATATATACATCTATTAGAGAGGACTGATAATCAATGAAATTGTGTCTGGATTTTACCCAAAAACTACTCCACCGATTTTTATGAAACTTCGTACTAACATGAGAAGTTTAAATTTTTCTCCAATGGATACCATTTAGATCGCAAAAAAGGAATGATTACATTTCTATTAACTCGCTACCCATTGGATGACATTTTATTCACGGGATATACATGCCATTCCTCAATTTGTTTGGTTATAAATATTTTACTTTTAACTAATTGAATTTTTATAAGAAACGTTTTCATGAAGCGAGATGAATTAATGATATAATATTATTTTATACGCAGTTTGGGAAATGGTGAGGGAATAATATAAATATTATAAACCTAAAGGTTAATTAGTCATCTGTCATTTGTTATCCTGAAAAAGAAAACCTATACATAAATAACTAATGACATATTATTATTAGTATAATAACATATAATATTGAGTACTATGGAATCAATTTGCGTAATTTTCCGAGAACTAGCCAAAAGCATTTTTTTTTAATTCTAAATAATGTTTAGTTAATGTAAATTTATGCTTACACAATAAAAAAAAATTGTCAGTAAAATGAATTAATATGCTTGGAGTTTCTCTCCGTGATCGAATCAGAAATGAGGAGATCCGCAGAAGAACCAAAGTCACCGACGTAGCCCTAAGAATAGTTAGACTTGAGTGGTAGTAGGCGGGGTACGTAGCTCGTAGAACGGGTAGCTGATGGGGTCGAAGAGTTCTCGAGTGGCGACCACGTACCAGATAATGCAGCATGTGCAGTCTCGCCACAAGATGGACTGATGACCTAGTAAAGGTTGCGGTACATAGGACCGGTCGTTGTGGTGATCTTTGACGAAGGCCTATGTCCAGAAGTTGACGTCTGAAATGATGATGATGAAAATGAATTGACATTATCATCATTGATGGCTAACTTCATAACGTCGTACTTTCGTCACATGAGACATGTGCAGCTCTCAATTTTACTCACTAATAAAGACGCCAAAAGAACTACTATTTCAAAAATATCCCTATTTTTTCTCAAATGATGGTGCTCTGAACATTCCGAATTATATTATGATCCGGAGCCACCAAATTTACAACGTGGATTAATCAGATACCACGACTGGGATCAATGGACAATAAAGTTAAATTTTTAAATTTTTCACAATTCTATCGTTTATTGTTTCGCTGATTTTTGATAACGTTACAATATTAAATAACTGGATTTTATTGAAGTATGTAATAATGAGATTTATTTTTTTATACGTCCAATGCGAGTTTTAATAAAAAATACCAAGTAAACAGAAATTATTTCGAAACTCTCTTTATGTATTTAGTATTAAGTCTGTTTTTTCCAAATTTCCGCATAGACATTCCAATATGTTGACTAATATGGCCTTAAAAATGTCTGTCTGTCTGTTCGTATGTCCGAATTTAACTCGAAAACGGCTTGACCTATTATTATAAAATTTTATACAGGGAAGCTTATGTCATTAGCCAATTGTCAATTAGATGTTTTTTGTAAATTCTTAACCAATTTCATTGAAATTTTATACACATGAAGTACGATTAATTTTCAATTGATAGACCAAATGAACTGTCGATAATATTATGAGTTATAAAATAATTACAGGATGAAAATAATTACTGCGTAACAAACACTTGTGAAGCCGCGGGTGCACAGCTAGTTTAGTAGGTATAGTATAAAGATTAAGATATTTGTTTTTTGTTTCTTTGTTTGTTTAATCGCAATAATCTCTCGAAATACCAATCAGTTTTGAGATATATTTTTTTTTTGCATTTTGTAGCCTGTTTAGTGACGGAGGGCGTGGTCGAATCAGTTTAATACGATAGAAACCGTTGAGCACAGCTAAAATATATAAAAAATACATTAAGAAGGCGCCAAGAAAAAGTTCATTGTTGTAAAGAGAACAAGTTGAATAGCACAGGATGTGTCGCTGCCAACCGTTCGGCTCATTGATTCCCAAATTATTTATTGTATTGCCGGCCAGAGCCACACCGCCGCACCGCCGTCTGTTATAATCACGCTTATGGCGAACGTGAAGTGGCAGAGCTATTGATAACTGAGTTTTTTCCAAATACTCTGAAAAATGGCAATAAGTAAACAAATGTCATCGTGGTTTTAGCCGTGACTTCGTGGTTTCAGCTGAATAATAAAAATTATTAAAGTCAGTTTAAAACTAAACCCGTTATTGTAATATTTATTGATTGATTTATTTATATCATTAGGTCCGACAGTACACTGTGTACTACTTAGCATAGGTAGTTACAAAAACAGCATTACGTTTCAATAACAAAATACACAGACCTTTTAAAGCAATCGCAACATACATGTTTCACATTATATACGTCTATAAATTTATTTATTTCTTTAAGGTATACAAACTTCAATACATTTTAAAAATTGTAAAATAATTGGAATATAATTCTAAAGTGTCAAATAAGAAGTAGTACATAAATATGTAAATATATAAAACAATTTAAAATAATGAGTCTAAATTAAACCAATTCTATAAATTAAATTTAAGTAGATATGTATACATAAAAAGAATCCAGTTACAAAAAAATACATGTCAACTATATAATAAAAATAAAAATTCAAAGGAAATTATTAAGATATATTATTCAAAGGTATCTTTTAATATTAAAAGCGAATTATATTTTGTTATAAGCAAATAGAAAATATACTAATAAATGTAATAATACCAAATATAAAAGCAATCTTTTATACAATTAATATTTATTTCTCCATAAACCATTAGCAATCTTGCAATCGTTTCTGAAAACATGATGGTCTGTAGGAATCTAATCAGTTTGAGCACATCTATGAAAAGCAAAGCAGCAAGGTGGTATTTATACAATAAATGAAATTGAAGTGTCTGTTTGTAATGTCAAAATAACAGTTTTTTACTAAATGCATATGTATGTATATACATAACCTATAACAAAAAGCCCATTTTTTTAATTTTTGGCTGTCTGTCTGTCTGTTTGTTCCGGGTAATCTCCGAAACGCTTAGACCGATTTTGACGTGACTTTCACTGATAGATAGCTAATGATATAGGGAGTAACATAGGCTACTTTTCGTGTAGAAAAAGAATTAGGGTTCCGCAAAAATAAAAAACAGGTAATTGTGAATCAATTCGAACGCTTAAATGACTTATGCCAAGTAAACCATAAGAGATATAGCAAATTTATTTAGTACCTACATAATTGTAGACATTAAAAAGACCTACAAAAAAGTCTGGGAGTGTATATATCTATTTTCTAAGGAACACCCACAATAAGCATTTTTGTCTTTAAAAT
This sequence comes from Saturnia japonica, assembly GCA_033032175.1. Classification (NCBI taxonomy): domain Eukaryota; kingdom Metazoa; phylum Arthropoda; class Insecta; order Lepidoptera; family Saturniidae; genus Saturnia; species Saturnia japonica. The sequence continues at coordinate 6,541,012 of CM065331.1, forward strand.
AGCCGGGAGCGGGAGAGTATGATTCGCGTGGGCATTCTGTAGTCCACGTGAGCGAAGCCACGGGCACAGCTAGTATACCTATATAATGCTTAGACAAAGTATGTAAAATAATTAAGATTATATGTAGTACACAATATTCCTAGCAATGTTTACTAGTGTTGTTGTCACTGTATACTATGACGTCACGATAGCGCTCCAAAATGACGGGTTTTTAAAGTGTCCAAATTCGATTGATATTTTTTTAACTTGAAAAAAATAATTAAAATATATTTTTTTAACGTAATATTTTTTTATACTTAAGGAATCGATTTAAAATTAAAAATAAAATGCTTGCATATACCCAATTATATACTTAATAAATAAAAATAACAACGAAATGAACAACGAGACGAGTTCTCGTAATCCGGGATCGGACTACAATCTAACAGAATAATTAAAGTTGTTATTTTTCGAAAAGGTCGTATCTACACAAATATAGCAGTGCACGCATTTTTATTTAAAAAAAAAACGTATTTGATAGCTGATAGAAGAGTACCAGCCCCCTTTCTCGGTTTAATGTAATAATTTAGGATATCGTCAAATTATATCAGGCTTGATTTTGATCAATCAATTACTTACGTACCTACAATGATATATTTTTTAAGTAGATACATGCAATCGTGAATGGTGGGCAATTGCCTTCAGTTCACTTTCGACCTGATACCGGCGTGAACGAGAAAAATCTTTTATCCTTTGTTGACATCAGAGTTTCATCGTCAATCAGTTTCTCTTTTGTTTCAACATGCTGATAACAAAATTTGTACCGTTTTCAAATTGCTTTTAATGAGAGTATAACGCATCTATTTAAAACATTTAATTGCTTACGTAAAATATAAATGTACTAATAAATAAAAGTTTAAGGCATCTTATAGTTTTTGCAATATTATTATAATTCTTAAAACTGTAATTCAAGTAAAACTGTGTGACAAAGTTAATAAAGATACAAGTATAAAGTTATGTAAATTTATCAGTAAATAATTTACAACTTGCATTTTGTTTCGATACGCCACGACCCGACGCCGCGCCGTATCAATGACAATGTAACTAATATCGAATACGTGTACTTTGTAATTTATTGCCCGAAGGAAGAATGATATTTTATCGTGGTTGTCAAATAAAAATACAAGAAAAAATATTAGACTGGTTCAGTACATTTTTTTTTGTAGCACGGCAATATTATAGCATTATTTATTATGCACAGCACAGGTAAAACACAATCAAACAAAACAAAAATAAAACTTATAAACGTCAAAACACTACTACCGGTTTGGAAATTTTTCCAGTCATCGAAAAGAACCGCCAAATGAGTTTTTTTTATTTGTGATGACATTTTAATTAAATTATTTTACTGTATATACAGAAAGGGAGTGACTTCCAGACATCACTATTATTCAAGTATTATCCACCCAATAATAATATTATAACAGTAAAACCTGCTTGACATGGTCTTTGATTTTACTGTCCAGAAAATCAGTAATATAGAGATTTCATTAAAGAGCCTAACAGTCTAGTCAATCCAACACCGCACCGGTCTGCAATTTTCTCGGCACCTTGATTATACTGGCTGATCCAAAACGTGACGAATTCAAAAAGAGTCACTATGACTGGTTTGTTACCATATTCATGATTACTGGATATACCACTGTGGAAAGAAAGAAAGAAAATTTATTCGATAATGAAAATACGGAGATAATTAATACAACGTACATTAAACATGAAATTACAATAAAGTATTAATTTAATTTATAACACTACAACGTTGCCATACAAATGTCATACTCGAGACCAAAAAGAACCTCAGCTCAGCATATGCTATAGCAAAATACTATATCGCTGGTTTTCAGCCGGGCCTAAGCTACATACTAAAATCCTCAGATTAGACCAGACCATGATCATTATTGCAAAGAGAAAGGGGCAGGTCGCGAAAAGAAAGGAAGAACATGACAAAAGTTTTTTACACCAAAAATTAAATTACCTACGAACAACAACAATAAATTTAAAATATATTCCTTCATTCTATCGCGAGCGCTACACTTGGTGTATGGCGGTCGCAATCCAATCGGCCACAATAGTCGTGTTCTACCAGTTAGGATGAACGATCTAATTTTCTTTATAATTAAAAAAAAGATCATATTATCTTAGACTGTATCATTATCGCAATCGGCACCCGTACATGATCTCAGATTTAGATTTCTATCAACAAATTAACTTTTTGAATGAGATAAACTTTTGTGTTGGGTATTTGGTTATTTTTTTGTCATGTATTGTTTTTGTTTTCGGCCCCCAAAGTACATAATAATGATGTCAAATTACACAGATCGAGAAAGACACTTACGATTTGTAAAAAAAATCCAGTCGAAAAATGTTGGCTTAAGTTTTAACTTTAAAAATGAAAAATTTATAAAACAAACTGCACAAAAACTTAAAACTTACGAAAATTCCGATAGATAGTTAATAGCCCAAAACAAATAATTTTGTAAACTGATTAAAATTTTCAATGACAAATGTGTACATTCAGCTAATATGAGTTTTATTTTCGATTCCGCAATGTAAGGATCTCCAAAAAAATACAATGTTACCACATCGAAAATAGGACACTTTATTAAATGTCAATTATTACTTACTGGTCCTCGACTTTGCCTCTTCAATGACAATACATGTTTTCGTACATCTGCTCATTTTTTTTTCTCACACTAAAATATCACAAAGGATTTCTCCAAGGATTCCTTGAGGCGTTAAATTCTGAAGTTCGTACGGTCCTTTTAATTACAATAGATGTAACATTCATTGTTCATTTAACAAATTTATTATTTACAGTTGTAAATAATATATTTTCTACATTTAATAATGATTTATTATTATTTATCGAACGCAAAAGTTAAATTAGTTTTACTTTATTGTGCACTTTGAATGGCGGTTTAGAAAAAAAGTTTTACGCTCAAGGCGTTCTTAATTTGAAAAGTTCCGTGTAACAGGAGACGTCATGATTTTTATATATTATTACTTCTTTTTTGTTTTCTTTTTTTTGCGCAAAGGTACTAAATGTCTTTGACTCTTTAATGTATTTGTAATATTATACTTTTATAATTAACTAGCTGCGCCCGTGATTCTGTACACTTTTATTATGTAGTAATTATTTTTATCTCAAATTAAATTTTTAATCACATTATTGAGAATTCATATAACTTATCAAATGAGGAGTGACATATTATGCTTCCTGTGTACGAAATTTTATAAAAACTGAGTAAGCTGTTTTCGAGTATAATATCAAATGAGGAGTGACATATTATGCTTCCTGTGTACGAAATTTTATAAAAACTGAGTAAGCTGTTTTCGAGTATAATTTGGAAATTCAAACAAACAGACAGATAAATAAATATCGTATCTGTGATCAGTAACCTATAGAGCCGATATTTACCAGGGAATTTGGAAATAAAAATATACAGACAGAACTACAAATTTATTAATATAGATAATTGAAAATGCTTATTTTCTTATTTTTATAACATAACATATATACCATCACGCCTGTATTCCCCGAAGGGTTAGGCAGAGGTGTACTAATGTACACCCACAGTTCCCTGAGTACCTATGTTTTTAGGTCCCATGTAATAGGAGGCGAGCCTATTGCCATTAATCGGACACAAAGCCAAACTCCGAGCTGCTACTGAGAATTTCATTGGAAAACCCCAATAACACTTTGCTCGACCTGGGAATCGAACCCAGAACCTCGATCATAGCAGTCGCGCTTCCGAGCACTAGGCTAACGAGGCAGTTTATTTTAATATTGTTGTGTCATTCTAAATATTTACAGCATTTATAAACGTACCTAATCTAATCAGAGAAGTTTTTTGCTGACTACGGCGAATCCAAAAGGAATGGTTGTGTTTTTTTTTTTTTTTAGGACTGACTACACTGTTAGCCTTAGGGGCCCTAAAGCCGCTGCGGCTTTTACAGCTTCACCGGACTTGAAATGGTTGTGTTTTTAGCAGTGTATTTGTATTGGCGTATGTTCCAACATAGTGCCTACATTATTCGTCTGATTTTGATGAATGAGGAGTCAATCGATTTATTATAATGGTCCAGGTGACATAGGCTACATTGTATATGATCGAAATGAATGTGACGGACGTTACGTCCAAAAAATTAAAATAAAAAATTAAAATAAAAATAATTTCAAATGAAGGGAAAAAAAATCTGATTTAATAAATATAATAAAATATTAATAATATCAATAAAATATACAAAGACAAAACTATTTTATTATATTTTTCAGCGTCTATGAATACTGCTAGCGCTATCTATCGACAGTTTTAAATATCTCTTGTGTAAAGCAAAAGGTTATAACATAAAAGTATAAAAGACACAACAATTTTTTTTTCCTGTAACTATAGTGTTTTTCCATAGTCAGCCTGCTGATTTTTTTAAACTTGCTATGTTATGAAAATTTTACGTACATATGCGCGTTCTGAAGTTTGTGGCAAAATCTCTATTTGTTATATTGTGGTGGTTATTATTTTAAACCGTAAACTTATGTTGTTGGACCCTATATGTAAGTGGCATTTTTCATTGCGTAATTTAGATATTGAACAAAAGTGAAGTGGATGATAAATGATAACTTTTTTTTAAAGAAACTTGCATTTTTGAGTTTCCACATTAACTTCTTGGTTCCGTCTCACAAGGTAGAACGTTGTTTAAACCGTCAAGATTATAAATAAATTCCATACAATAGCCAGAATTGTTTATAAATACATTACCATTAATTAAGAAGAAAGTGCGTCCTGATCAATTCCTTTAAAATGTCGAGAAATTAAAATATTTAAGCGATAAATAAAAATTGATTATGCCTACATAAATTATTCCTAGATTATCAATCTTTATCTGAATGGATGCAGAGAGAGAACGTAATTTTTTTAAACTGAAACTGATAATGAAATTTTTAAATGACAAACAAGATTTCAATAATAGACTTTTTTTAAAGTAATCTTACGTTTTAGACTTAGTAAGAAAAATAAATCTTTTTTAGGTAATTCTATTAGGTTCTACAATAAACTTTATAAACATGTGGGGGCGATTATTACCACCATCATATTAAAAGGGAGGATCCTCCTATGAGACGGGTATTATGTCTGGCGGGCAGCTGCCCAACGGTTGTTTTTTTTATAGATCTGACTAGACTGTTAAGCCTTAGGGGCCCTGGAGTCGCTGCGGCTTTTACAGCTTCACCGGACTTGGAACACCAATGGTTGTTTTTTTTTTTTTTTTGAACAGACTACACTGTTAGCCTTAGGGGCCCTATCCAAAAACAGAGCCGCTGCGGCTTTTACAGCTTCACCGGACTTGAATCCAATGGTTGTTGTCGGGTTCTTGTATATATACTCAATTATTCGGTTAATTTTAATACCGCGATGTAAGATGCGTCAGTTATGGCGAAAGATGTCGCTACAAACACATTACCGATTTTTCGGATAATAAGTTCAAGGACCACTTCAAGCCGGTTTTACTGTCGAATGGTTATTACAAGGTGGATCATACCGTGAATGATAGTGATGTCTGAAATTAACTTATGCTCTGTACATTCATTAAAACAATCCCGGTGAAGCTGTACAAGCTGTCTGAGTCTTCAGAACCCTCATAGCTAACAGTATAGTCAGTTCGAAATGAAACCCATCAAAATAAGATAACTGTATACACCACTGACATTAATGAAATCTTATAAATAGACGCGTTATACTCTCACTAAATGCAATTTGAACACGATACAAATTTTGTTATCAGCATGTTGAAACAAAAGAGATAGGAAATCACAGCGTAAGGCGGAAGCTCTGTTGTCAAAAAGGGACAAAAGTCTCTTCTCGCTCACTTTGGTATGAAGTCGAAGATTAATTGAAGGCAATTGTCCACCTTTAACAATTGCAAGTAAAGAGCGTCAATGCCGTATCTAATTATAAAATATCATTGACTGATATACAGTGTAAACTGTTTATAACGAAATTCAAGGGACTGAGCATTTTTTGTCGTTATAGAGAGTTATCGTTATATGGAGTGAACAAAAAAACAACCAAATTAACAAGAATTTTTAATATGTATATCTTAGATAATAAATGCTTATAAATTATTGTTTACACATACAGTTTGATAACTTTGTCTGACGTTTTTTGCTATGCCAGTACTTGTTTTGTATTATTTTATGTATTCTATTCATATCTAGATGTGTGGTGAAATCGTCTTGATTAAACAACAAAAAAATTCTACCAACATAGCGGCATCTAGGGATTGTTGAATTGTTGGTGGTGATTCGGCTTTGTCCATTTGATCATCTTCTTCATCTTGATTATCGGGTGTTTCCTGACTTTTTGACACTAAATCAACAATTTGTTCATCTGTAAGTGTACCAGTTGTGGCTACATCTTCATCTATATTTTCGTACGATTGTAGATCTTCGTTAAAATTATTTGGTATGTTGAACTGGCTTATCCATTCACTCAGTGGTAGATTGTCTTCACTATCAAATTGGTTCGTTTCTTGGCTACTACATAATCCAGCATGTCGAAAAGAATGTTGGATAGTGGCTGCTGTTACCTCTTGCCAGGCTTTTGATAAGAAGTTCACTGCTTGTAGCATGTTGATCGACACCTTGCAGTCAGTTTCGATCATATCCATCAACATTTTCCGTCTATAGTGGCCCTTTAAGCTTTTAATTACACTCTGATCCATTGGTTGTAAAGTACTGGTTGTATTAGCTGGGAAAAATTAGATATGATTTGGTGAGCAGGACAATTGTCTACTAGAAGCAAGATTTTCCGTGATTTTAATTCAGCATCCCGTCTTCTCACTCCCCTCTTCAAAAATCTGCGATGTCATCCAAGCTGATTTGTTTGCTTTGTACGTAACTGGCAACTGTTTTATGTTCTTGAAACACCGAGGGTTTTTCCATTTGCCTATAACTAAGAGCTTTCTTTTTTCTGTGCCACTCATATTGGCAGCCACTAGAACTGTAATACGCTCTTTAGACAGTTTTCCTCCAACACATTTTTCCCCTTTGAATTTTAAAGTTTTGTCGGGAGTCAACTTGAAAATAGGCCAGTTTCATCTGCATTAAAAATGTCTTCTGGTGAGTACTTCATCTTGATTTTAGGCCACACTGTACTAATACAATCGTTAGTTACATTCATATCGACATCCCGCGCCTCTCCGTTCATTTTACCGTACGTAATTTGGTGACGGTGCTTAAATTTTCCGAGCCAACCTTCAGATGCTTTAAAGTCAATTATGCCAAGTTGGTTGGCAAACTTTTCAGCCTTAGCTTTTACAATTGGCTCCGAGATGGGTACATTATTCTGGCGCTGATCGTTAAACCACGACAACATTGCCTGACCTAAGTCTTCGAATTTTGGCTTTCTTAATTTTTTACAAGAGTTTCCTCCCAGCGCCGCCTGTAGAATTATTTTTTTGTTTTTCCAAATGGTAGCAACAGTGGATTGACTTAGTTCAAAACGCCTTCCAACGTCACTTTTATTTTCTCCCTTTTCAATCGCACGTATCACACAAACTTTTTCGTCAACACTAATCGCTTTCCGTTTACTGGCCATGTTAACAGTTTTCAAAGTAGGTTTACGACTGATAATACGATAGGTACCCAGTATGCTTGGTCGAAGACCATCACTTCCGAGAAAACAATGCGTCATACTGCACGTGTTCAAGGCAATTAAGGATAAGAAAAGCTAGACCGACCTCGGATGTTTCAGAGCTTTAAAGTCTTTTGTTACCTGATAATAAACAATAATACCGATAATAAATATTGACTGTCTAAAAATATGAACACATTTCTTCGTAATAGAGAGTGGCGTATCGCTATAAAGAGTGTTTCAGTATGTGGGTTTCAACGCAAACCAACCAAGTAGGGCTCACTTCAACGTTATAGGGAGTTTATCGTTATAAAGGATAACGTTATAAAGAGTTTACACTGTAGTTTAAAAATTTGATAAATCCGATTGAGTTTCTTACCAGCCCGTTAGTAGTATTTTGACATTCATAAGTGACTTCTTAGGGCCTAAACTGAATAAATTATATTTGATTTGAAGTTTTTAAATACTCGTGTTGAACTTACAAAACAAACAAGCCCTAACTAACGCACAGTCTGATCGACCACACACAAAAACTATAAATTATATCTAAAACAGTCCAAAATTACTCTTAACAAATGATAAAACAGGTTCGATTCCGGTTCTAAAAGTACGTGTGCTCGGGCCCTTATCTCAGCTTAAGTGTGAATACAGCCGTATTCGACAATTATTTCCTCACATTAACATGTTATATCGTATGGATCCATTATTTATATTGATTTGAGAGAGAATGTCGTGTAATGTATGTAAAGAATTTTGTCGAGTTTGTCGGCGTCGCTATGGTTTTAAATTCAAATAATTGCTGAATTCATATTTGATAGTAATGAAGTATTTCACTTCTTTTTTTAACCGTTTCTTTAGGAGATCGTTCTTTCTAAGGAGATTTTAAATACGACACTTATGTATGTAATATTATTGGAACTGCAAAATATTCACATAGTGTTAATCTGTTAGGACTTCCAAACAAATATACGAAATCTTATAGGTGTATGCATAAGTATTTTAATTCCATGGGTGTATGTATGTGTTTATTTTTGTCCATCCATTTCTCCGAAACTATTAAGCGGATTGTGACCATTATTTTCTTTATTGGCTTGCATTTACTTCAACTTAGCGAACAGTGCAAGTTTCATCAAAATCGGTTCAGTGGTTTTCAAGATATCGACAAATACGTGTAAAAGTCTGGCTTATTGATACAAGCTAAGGGTATGGTGTCAAAGATACAATGTCTGAAATCCTTGGTCAAACTCCTGTGCATGCAAGAAAACTAAAAATTACGAAATAAAAAGTAAATAATATCCACCGACATCAAAAAATTGTAGACCCTTAATTTGTTTTGTCCCTACTTTTGGTTAATTTCGGGTATTATTTAAAAATATAATTTCATAAGTTTGAGAATTTTTTTTAGATGTCGATTTAATTTTAATAAATTACTTTTTTATTACTCTTATGACAAGTATATTTATAACTAGCGCTTTGCCCGAGGCTTCGCTTGCCTCATAGACTTTCACCTCAACTTTTACACCCATAGATATTGAATTTGAATAAACCATGCACTAACTAAATATCATTTTTCATAGATGTATCTTAAGAAATTTGATTATCATACAAACTTACATCCCCTTTATAACCGTAGAAGTTGTATTTCTAAAAATCATATCTTTAGTTCACCTATGCTGTAAAAGGAACCCGCATTTAATTTTCACGGTCCTAGCCCCAATAGTTTGAGCTGTGCATTGATATGTCAGTCACCAACAGGTACATAGATTATGTAAGGGATTACTAATTGCATAAACATATTATGTTTCTCCCTTCCTCTCAGAAGGCAGGAGTAGTATAGTTAGTTAGATCGAATTTTACGGATAAGGAATTAGTTAGATCGCGATATATTTGTATGCAGGCCGAGGTTCGCCCACTTTGACACCCTTGAGCTTGTTGCCCCGCTTTCGCGGCTGAGTGCCTTCCGCGCTCGCCCCCCAAGCCCGGTGAACCTTTCAAAGCCTCTAATGACTCTAGAGCCCTTAAGGCTAACAGAATAGTCAGTTCGAAAAAAAAAAATTATATGTCAGTCAGTCAGTCAATTATTAACGAAATAAATATGCACAGAGAATGTCTTATATATGTTTTTCTTTGCAACGTTAAATCTTCGTTAATTCTTCATCAAAATTAATTATTCCAACATCATTTTAAAGCTCAAATCCCCCGCTATTCTTCGTAGTATAGGACAACATAGTATAAGATAGCATAAATAAAAGACGCCATCTATTAACAACCTTTTTAACTAATAAGACAGTATCGAACCTTTGGTAAAACAAGGATTCAGTTATTAAAAATACATCAAATGAGTTAAGTACACATGGGTTTTTTAAAAACATCTACTATATTAACATAATAAAGCGGAAAGGTTTTTTTTTGTTTGTTTAAACACGCCAATCTCTGGGAACTGCCAGTCGGATTTGAAAAATTCTTATTTTATATGATAGCCAGACTCACGAGAAATAGTAAAGGATATTTAACATTAGGCTAAAACTCCTAGATAGCATGAAATATTGATTTTTATTAAGTGAGTTGGAAGTGGAAGCCCTCCCAAACTGCTTTATCCGCAGTGCGCTGGCATAATGGTTAATGATACCTAAATATAATATTCTACAAAAACATAGGTATCTATTATATCTAAAAAAGTCCGAGATAGCACATTATGCCTATCTCTTTCTTATACATAAGCCACAATAAGGAATTCTGACCATTTTTTTTTTTGTTGAAGATTAACAATTGATTTTTAAGCATTATTTACCAATCTTTAGGAACTAAAGTTACTTCATGATAAGGACAATTTTATGAAGTTAAATTTTGACCTTTATAGTATTTTGTTTGGACTCATTGTTTAGGAGATAATGTAAAAATTAAATAATTCAACACTCTGCGTGCGGTGTGACGCATAATCCTGGCGACCAAATGAAAATATTATCTATACTGAAGTATTATAAATAATGAATCAGTGATATATTATAAATTATATATGGGTGAAATCGTGGGCACAGCCAGTACTTTTATATGCAGGAACAAAGACGCTTCTAAAAAGTGTTAGACAAATTCACGCAAAGAACTGTTACTTCAGAGCAATATAAGCAGAAAAAATATCTATCATGACAATTACAAAAGTTCAATTATGCCCTTGTCTTATCGAAGTTGCATGTTATTAGTTAGGTTATTTACATTCTATAAGCGGGTAAATATTCGCACGGTTAAGTTAGTAAGTACAAAAAACTAAACGATCGACCTTGTTCTTAGACCCACAAAAGTCATACTAGATTTCACTCATGGCTGTCGAAAAATGCTAGTCTCTTATAACGTAATAAAAGAAAAACAAACTTCGCATTTATAATATTAGACACGATTACGAAAGAAAATTCTTGCAGAAAATTCGTAATTTCATAAAAAGCGTTCTCGGTTGTTGCGGGATAAGGCTTTTACTTTATTAAAATATAAATTTACTTGAAAAATGATGCCTAATAAGGTAAAATAGTTGTAAACAAATTTTTTGTTTGCCGAGAATATATAAATTGAGTTACTTCTTTTTCATAAAAGAAGTCTGTCTTAATCCTTATTCTGTCATGTATACACAAGCTTTACCAAGAAATTACTTTTCAAAAATAGTGCGTGCAGCACTGTACACGTCGTAGAAATGAAAATTCTTAAACGAGTTAGATTATTAAAAAGGAAACCAAAAACCCAACTGCACCAAAAAAATCAATTTCTATCTAAAACAAAGTTTATTTTTGTCTTTTATTTAATTTTCAGACGTCGTACATAAATATCATATAGCCTATGTCACTCCCACAATTAAGACGAATCTAACGACACCTCTTATGTTAAAATTCATCAAGCCATTTAGGCTACAGAGCGTGCCAAAGTAATAGACATACATACAAACACATGCTCGAAAAACATATCCCTTCTTTTTCGCAGTCGCGTAAAACGGAAACGCGAATAGACTGGTGTAGTGTAATAACTATACAATATATAGCCGTCTTTCTCACTCTCTCTACGTTAAATCTGTTTTCTCTCTCGTACAACGAAATGTACGTAAACATGATGCATCCCTGAACCTTCGTTATCAATTCACGTCCAATTAACGAAACGACGCATAAGAAATTTATTTTCAATAAAAAATTACCTTTACACGTACTTAAAGTAAAAACTTCAATGATTTTTTATGGACTGACTATATATACTAAGTCACTGCCAGTTTAGGAAAACAAAAAACTGCTAATCCTGATTATCCTAGTGAGGATAATGGGTCTAACTGTTTGAAATATTGAATTGTCATCGTTCCTTGATAAGTATACCAAGTTTTGACTTAATCCGACGTTTTGAAGGGAGTCTAAATCATGTTCAAAGTTTCCATTACATACATTCCTACTAAGATACGTATGAAGCTAATAAAAACGTTTTAAAAAGACCACGGTTGTCATAGATTAACGATATACGATGTACGACGGTACGACGTTTTATTGTAGCTGTTCTCGTCAGGTTTTGAGTTGAAACCAGCTATAGACAACAAACACTCGCATAATAATAATAAGATAATGTTTTTGTGTTAGTTTATCATCACGGTAAATCTGTGACAACCGTGAAGCTGTTTCTTTTAAATTTGGGTTAAGCTTGGATTCCGCAAATTGCTTCTGTGTTCGACGCCCGCTGTACAACTTTTGGTAGAAAATTATTTGCAACTGGCTGTGCCCGCGGCGCTAACGAATTTTCACTTTATTTTTTAAAAAAAGACACGATAAAATTTTGAACGGAAGAATTTTAAATATCATACCAGTTCTTGTACCATCATTTTGTAAATAATTATATTTAGTGAGCAAATATATATATATATATATATAAGGTTTCTCGGAAACGGCTCCAACGATTTCGATGAAACTTTGCATTTAGATATTTTTTTCATTCCAAGTTTACCTAGATAGGTGTTTTTTTTAATAAGACACCGAGCAAAGCTCGGTCGCCCACATGTTAAATATTTAAACAACAATATACAAAATAATGGCTTTGTGGTAAAGTGCTTAGATAACAGGTACAATTCCGTGAATTTATGTATTTAAAAACTCAGTAAATAAAGGAAACTAAAAAAACGACATTTTTTTTCTATTTTGCTTTTTATTTGAATCCCAGACATCGTACTCAAATATTATATAGCCTATGTCATTACTACAATGAAGGTGAATCTAACGACACCTCGTATGCTAAAATATATGGAGTCGTTTAGGTTACAAAGCGCGCCAAAGAAATAGACATATATACGCTCGAAAAATATAACCCTCTCCGTTTCACAGTCGGTTAATAAACTTACATTATTATCGTTAATTTAACTTATAAAATTCATCATGTCGCATTTCCTTTACTTGTTTCGCGCGCAGCTTTCCATTTTTCCGTCTACTAAATGCATCAAAAGAATTATGCCTTCAATAATGATGTATAGAAAATGCAGGCGGATCAGCTGGCAGAAGCTAGCTTATTATTATACATTAATTATTTGTTAAACACCGAAGCTTAAGTTGTCATCCACAAAAATCCCCTTCATATAAAGCCGAGCGGACGTTTTGGCGATATTTCGAGGAGCCGTTCCTAATTACCCACACGCCAAACAGGTGAAGTGGGTATAATTTGAAATTACCTTCAAAAGGTAAAAACGTACCACCGACTCTCGATGGAATCTCTCACACAACTCACTGGGATTCTATGTTAACGTCAGGAGGAAAAGTGAAAGGTCCTGGATAATGCCTTAATAGTAAAGACTTTTGTACCGTGCACTACATATTATTGATTGACAATATATTGAATAAGACGAGACCAAAAATGGAATATCTATTTTGTTGATTTCTAAATTATACGAGTTACATCTAGGTACAGTGCACGTAACCATAATTAACCACGCGTCTAATAAACATTTAATAACGATTTAAGAATTGATATTTCGCAATAATAAACGTTTTTTGTTTTGGTTACGATTTATGTAGACCGATACAAGCCGGTAGCACATACGAATATGGTCTCGTATCCATAGGGATATATATATAGATATATACTTTTTGAGTTGTCAATCTATACATTATATTAAAAATTACAATAATAGATTTCTTGAAATGTATACCCAACTACGTTTTTTCTTAAATTATCTCCGCCTAATCATCGTCTAATGAGAACATTAAGAAATTAATTGCAGATTTTCTTAACACTTTTTCTTTAATAGTAGTACAGCAAAGTGATGATCAGTGATTTTCACCACATGCATGGTGGTCGCGACTCAGTCGGATTAAATATCTCTACCAGCCCGTTATCAGCATTTCATCGTTCGTTACTCAGCAGCGGCGCCACGTGCAGGTAAGGTTGGCTTAAGCGTCTCAATTTTTCAGAACTCACTGAGATTTTTTCACTTCATTCGTAATTTTTTTTCGAAGTAATAGAATATATTTTCGCCGGATATTTTCTAACATAAAACTTTTTGGTTACGTAATTGTTCTTAAACGGTCATCTCGCCGTTATTTTGATATTGTTCTTAACGTCAGGAAAAGTGTAGTTACTCTGTAGAATTAGTATTTAAAAATTATGTAAAATTAGTAACAAAAAATAATTCAACTCGAAAACCTGTGGTAAGGGCCAAAGTCAAATACAGCCTCGCAGGCGTAGGCAGATTGGAGAAACGGTCGTCATGACAACCAGCACCCTTCCCACAACCCGAAGCCCAGATTATAAATAAGACTAACTTTTTCCCACCGTATCGTTCGTTTTCTATTATGTATAAAACTGAATTTTAATAATCTTGAGAGATGTCGTTTGACACTCGGCAGTAACGTAACAAAATTAGAAAAAAGAAAATTATAATATTATAGTTACTAGAGCTTTACCAATCTCCTTCATTGGCGTCATAATCGATTTATGTCCTATTGGGTACACGTTCATCGATTTTCGTCAAAAACGTAAGACGTTAACGTCGTGAAACGACATCAGAAAATTTTTAAATACTGCTTTTGGCTAATAGATATCCTAACCTAATGAATTTGAAAAAAAATTGTAAAACACGTATTTTTTACTTACTAACTGAACTGTTAAATACCAGCTTTCATACATCTATCTTCAAAAATGACCATCACCACAACTTGAACTTCTAATAATCCTTCATTAGTGCTCACCTAGGGTGAAAAATAGCCCGCATAGAAATTGGGCTGTGCGTTGATGAATCAGTAAGTTAGTCAATCAGGAGTCAGGACATGTAATTATCTATATATATATATATATATAGATATATATATATATATATATATATATATATATTAATATGTGAAGCAAAAGCTTTCAGTACCTTTTTAAGCGTATTGCGTGCACGGAAGACTGTCAGAATTGGCATTGTTAAAGTTTATATGGAGAAGGAGTGCAGAAAGCTAAAATTTATATATAATATCTGTTACTAATATATTAAATTAAATTAATTAATACTGCGAATCCTAAACTGACCAGTGTCATAGAACTTAATAAAAAATAAAATATATAACTTTGTTATTCGATGAAAAGTGATACCACGTAATATATACATTGTTCAGGTTCATACTGCAAATTTCAAACGGAAAATAGTCTATGATTATAAAGGTGCTGGTCGAATTTCGATCATTTGGCGACCGTTAGTATATGTATCGATTTTTAATTGATATTGGTAACGCAAACGGCTGACGGTGAAAAGAAAACATCATGAGCACAGAACGCTTGAGAACTGTTCATGTAGTAGTTACTATTTTAAGTGGGAAAAATATAGAACTGTTGATTTCTCGTTGTTTGTAATCACCAATACGTCGTGAATTGGTGTGGTGAGTAAGCCCATACCTTCCTTTAAGAAAAGGCCTTTATCCAGCAGTGGGGCTTTTACAGAATGATATTATTATTTAATATAGTATGGAGCGTGCTAATAGTTATAAAGGTACTATAGTACGAGTTGCTATCGCGTTTTAATGCAGATTAAATTTTAATATGTAAATCGATAGAGTAGTTTGTTTTATGAGTCTTCAATTATGCTAAAATCCACTGACCACGCTGAAATTCTACTTACAGTGCGAACCGAGTGTCCGCCAAACGGAGTCTTCGTCGAAACGTAGCGTGTAATGGTAGCGGTTATGGATTTTTATCTATCTGTTATCAGGCTATTCCTATAATGGGGTAAGCAGGAAGGAAAAATGCCTTTTCGTACGTATTTTGTTTTTGAAACGAAGTGTCTCTTAACACGGCTTGCGGTGAAATTATCATTTATGGGTAAATTGTTATGCCTCTTCATTTGATTTTAAATAAATTAATATTATTAATTGTAGTGCGTCTTTTATTCCCACGAAGTAAATTGACAATCACTAATGTCATATTTGAAAATAATGTTGCCACATTTATTTTTATACTGTTGTGCTACCTACAATAATCTTACGGTAATCTACGGTTTGTAATCGAAGGATTTTAAATACGGAATTTATTGATATTATTTATTCATTTAAATGTTTTGTGTCACTCAATATACCCGATCATTTATTACTATCATAACATAATTCAAAAAACTATAAACTGAATTTATAATTGCGAATAACTATTTAAAAAAAAGATGACGATTTGGTTGACCCAGATGCGAACTTGTTATCCTTAATTGGGCGGGCGGGCTTCACACATGAAGGTTTCAATGTTTTTTGAAAAAAAAAATCAATAGGTATAATATCTCATACGTGTTTACAATTAGCACCCATTGTTGACATCATTATTTTAAAAACACAAGAAACTACATACATACATAAATCACGCCTATTTCCCAACGGGGTAGGCAGAGACCACGTCCTTCCATTTGCTACGATCCTGGCATACATCTTTCGCTTCTTCGACATTCATTAATCTTTTCATGCATGCTCGTCGGTTTAGAGTACTCTTGATCTTATCTTTCTTCAGAACGTCTCCGATTTGATCGATAAATGTTCGTCTAGGAAGAAAGTTTTTTAAGAAGAAAGTTTCGTTCACAAGAAACTAGCCACAATAAATAGCATTAATAATAAAAACGCGTTGTACTTATTACTAACCGTTACAACAAACGCCGAAAAAGCAGTTCGGGAGCGCATTTTCTTCCAAATTAGGTACTTAAGAAAAATCAATATTTCAAGCAAGCTGAGAGATATAGCCTACTTCTAGATTCTATTCATCGTGAATCTGGCTATCACATACAAAAAGAGTTCTTTGAATTCGACTAGTTTTTCCAGAGATTAATCACAATCATAAATAAACAATCAATCAAAAAACTCTTTATCTTCATTATATTGTTTAAAATTTGTATTACCCACGAATAATTATCATTTTGTCGGCACTAGCACTACATAAATCTATCTATACCAATATTATAAAGAGGAAAGATTGTATTTTTTGTTTGTAATGGATAAACTCAAAAACAACTGGTCCGACTTTAAAAATTCTTTCACCAATATAAAGCTACAGTATCAGCGAGTAAGATAAGCTATATTAAATTTGAAAGAATAATTTATTCCTCACAAAATTGTCGATAGTTTTACACAAAGTATAAAAAATAGTCTACACGGGTGCGTTAGCGATGTTTGTCGTATAAAATTAACACAGCTTTTAAATGCAACTGTGCTCCGAAAAATGAAACGAATCCCGCTCCACCTATTGTAAGCTATCTGTACTACCTACTGAATCATCGCGGGTGGAACTCACCATAGTTTCATCGCAATCGGATAAATGATTTAGGAACGCATAGAGGACAAACATATCCAAAAAGAAAATTAACTTCATTTATTTTGAAGAGTTCCCTGGTGTATCTTTGAAGTTCAAAGTCCAATGCCAATGAAATTGAAGTCCACCCTAGAGATATGTATTCCCTATCTAACAAAAAACAAAGAAGTTATGGCATAATAACAAATTGAGTAACATCCTTTTGTCGAAGTCGGTTAAAAAGAACCTTCTTTTTTTCATTTTTCACGCGTTTATTTCTCAGTAATTCGTTTAATCATAGGTATATTTTTACTTAATTTATTGACAATTATTAAAGCCCAAAAATTAAACAGGGTCATAAATATTCTTGGATGACATAATTATACTTGGATACAAAATGTCATCAAAATGGGTTAAAACTTAGTTACCTTTTTACTATACCTAAAAGTACTATTAATAATTTTTACAGTATATCGATTTTAAAATAATATAGTAAGTATCCTTCACATAAAAAAAAAGAAAAAAAAACCATATGAGTTGGTCAAGCCGCTTTTGAGTTAAATTCGGAAATACAGCTGTACAGATATAGAAAAACCAAGCATTCATGAGAACTGCCGACAGAAGTGATAACTTAAAGCTATAAACAAACAGTTGTTATTTTCGGATACCCAAATTAGTTGTTTGATATTAAATTAAAACTTGTAAATCAAAACTGTTTCACACAACAAATTTGTTTTATCACTTTAGTAAAATAACTCTTAAATTACTTTAAAATACGCATTGCATAGTAATTGTAGGTATCAAAAAAAAAACCTAATGACGTTCTTAATTTTTAGGTTATATTACTACAAAGACTCCGTTTATCGTTAACACATCACGTGACCATGTCGATGACGACTCACATGAATTTACTTTCTATCTAAACCGTCTTAAAGGAGTTTGTACTTAAAAAGAAAAATATTGTATTATGTATTCTTTATAATAAATACATCCATCGGGAGGCAAAAAAATACTTATACAAGCAGAAATATAGATTATGTAAGTCTATACAAATTAAAAATTGTACAATATCGAACCACATTATTCGATCATAGCGCTTTACAGAAACATAAAAGTTCTCGACACTGTGTTATTTCAACCCTTCATTAACGTAATTAGATACTGTAGACGATATAAATCATTTTCGCATCAGAGATTCGAACCCGGACCGGACGGCAGCCAAACGCAGCATCATCTGGCAACCGTAAATAAATCCCTAACAACCAAAATCAATATCTATGAGACGGCAAGCGGGGGAAACTCGGGAGAAAAGGGCATGCTCCACATTGCACTCAGGACTACAGATATGAAATCGATAATCTATACAAATAATAAAATTGAAGTGTCTGTTTTTCAAATTTTAAGCCCAGTTTTTAAATTTTTGTCTGTCTGTGTATTTATCTGTCTGTCTGTTTGTTCTGGGTAATCTCCGAAACGGTTGGACTGATTTTGACGTGACTTTCACTGGTAGGTAGCTGATTTCATAAGGAGTAACTTAGGCTACTATTATTTTAGAAAAACAATTAGAGTTCTACACAAATAAAGAAAACTAGTCATGGTGAATCAATTCGGGCGCTTAAATTGTTTACGCTGAGTAAACCATAAGAGATATAGCAAATTTATTTAGTACCTACATAATTATAGACATTAAAAAGACCTACAAAAAAGTCAGCGAGAGTATATTTCTATGTTCTAAGGAACACCCACAACAAGCATTTGTTTCATTAAAATAGCTGGGAGCGGGGGAGTAATATTCGCGTGGGAATTCTTTAGTCCACGTGAGTGAAGCCGCGGGCAACAGCTAGTCTATTAATATAAAAATGTATTATCATTTATAATAAAAATAAATTTTGTAGGTGTTCGTTATGTTTTTCGATTACTGGTTCGGTTCGGTACGATGTGGTTGGTTTATGTTAGATTTGACATGTGATAAAAAACAGCAGAATAAGCGATAAGCGACTATTTTTGTTATCCCTTGTCCCGTTATATGCTCATTATGGGCGATCCTTAGAAGATAGACATATGCTCCCGCTGACATCTTTGTAGGTCTTTTAATATCTACAATTATGTAGTACACATTAATGTGGGATGATAGGGCGTCATAGCGCGGCAACATTTTAGAAGTAAGATTTAAGTTAATAGTCTGGTAAGACTGAGGAACTGTAATGGGTGAAGGATGTCAATAAATTTTCTATAACGATTAATTGTAAAAATTTATAAAAGATTAAAAGAAGTGAATATGAAGGTTTCTTTATCCTCAACGCACCAACACACATCCCACATTCATTTGATAAATTTCTTATGGTTTACTCAGCATAAGCAATTTAAGCCGCGGAATTGATTCACCGTGGCCGGTTTTTTCGTTGGGGAACCCTATTACTTAGTTTAGCCTACATTCTAAAATTAAAGTACCCTAAATTACACCTTATAATATCAGCTAGCTACCAATGAAAGTCTCGTCAAAATCAGTCCAATCGTTTCGGAGATTACCTGGCCGAATCAAACAAACAAAAATTTTAGAAATTGGTGTTTCTTATAAGTACCGTATACACTTTCATATGCATTTAGTAAAAAATTGTTATTTTAACATTACAAAAAGACCCAAGCGGAACAGTCCGTTGCTACCAGAATGGCGCCCCCGTGTCATTTACCTGTCCTCATTAGGCCTACTTTAGTATACATATACACTGTTATATTACATTATATACTGGTGTCATACATCACAGGAATGGATTTTATCTTTAAAGGTAGCGAAGAGAACGGTTTGGGGGAAAATATGTAGCGATAACTGAATTAACGGGTTCTAGTTTTTTTTGGAAAGTAAAATAATGTACTACTGACAAAACAACGATTTCCTGATAGTCGCGACCACCATGCCAGCTCACAAAGTCACGGGGAAACACATGATATAGGTATGAAGTCAGATAAGCTAGTCATTGTGTCGAGATTTTCATCAAAACGAGATTCCAGGAGTAGACAACTTAAGAAAATCGTTTTAAACATTTTATAGCGAGTTAAAAATAATAGCTGTGAATTATTATCCCCTCAATGGTATTATTTGCAAAGTTGATTTTATTAGAATTATAGTTAACCTTGTCACTGGTTATATAAATTATGGTTTTTTATATAAATTAAAAAAACTCATTTATATGTACGTATTGAACGATGACGTCACGTTTTATAATTTGCGTTTCCAATCCAGTGGCTGGCTCACAAAAACTCTTTTTTACATTAATAGACTTGTTTAATAATTAACTTATATTTTTAAGCATACTGTCAAATCACAGAATTAACATTTTTACTTCAATAACGACTCGAATTGGAACTAAAGAATCGATCAAAGTATCAAAACAACACAACCGCCACCACTAAAGTGAAGATAAACAATGTTTCTAAATTGACAAATTATTTTCAACTACCGTCAAATTGATAGGGCAATAATAAAAATAAAACTAATGGATCCATCATTGCTTTCAAACATTAGAAGAGCCCTTATAATGTATTATTACGTTCAATACTGAAGTGCTATATATATATATATATAAAGAAATTTAAACTTTATCACATTCAATTTAGGGTACATTTCTATACGTAATTTTTATTGTATTTGCTCTAAGGGTCAGCAGGGCTGTTATTCACAATAGGGATATACTTAATATGTAGTATAAATATGAAGTTAGTAACGTAATAGTACAATAGTATTAATCCTGACTGCCATCTCGAAAGATATAAGTTCGAATTCTATATAAGCTTTCGTCAAACGAAAATTTATAAGAAATTTTAAAGGAAACAAAATCCCGACTGTAGCAAAAACAGTTGACTAAAAAGTATATTTTGCTTTTGCTTTGATTCCCTGACGTCGTGCTTTTATATCTATACTAATATTATAGAGCTGAAGAGTTTGTTTGTTTGTTTGTTTGAACGCGCTAATCTCAGGAACTACTGATTCGAATGGGAACATTATTTTAGTGTTGGAAAGCACGTTTATCTAGGTAGGCTATAGGCTATATAAAATCACGCTATAACCACCATGAGAGGGCATCAATGAAAAATGTTGTTAAAACGGCGAAAATTTATTCCTTCTGAGAGCTTCCACTGCGTGCGCTGCATAAATGGTTAAAGTTATGCAACAAATATGTGTGGCGGAATTTTTTTTCTTAGAAAGTTATAAAAATAAGTCCGCGATAGTATATATGTATATGTCTTTTAAGGTTGACTCAATATAATCTTTTTTATGGTAATAATTTTTTTTTTTTAATAATGCATGATTTGCGAAGATGTTTCTATAAACATGGTATTAATCCTTATTGAAATAAATACAATATTCATCACAAGTATTTAATTTTCAACATAATTGTCCTCGACATCAACAGATTTCAATGAATATCTTAAGAGATATCACAGTTTTAAAATAACTCCGCAGCAAAACAAAGAAAGTTTCAGCTTTTTTAGAATTGTATTATAGGTGCCTACGACCCACTCTCTCTAACCCTCTCTCTCTTATGTGGCTCAGACGAAGTTGCGTGGGTCAGCTAGTAATAAATATAAATTATGTCACTCCCACAATGAAGACGAATTTAACGACTCCTCGTATGCTAAAATCCATCAAGCCATTTAGACTACAGAGCGCGTCAAAGAATTAGACAAACATAGAATACGCACATACACACACTCGAAAAATATTACCCTCCATTTTTGCAGTCGGCTAAAAAAACAGTTTATCGCAAAAAAAGTACAGAAGATACTAAACGTAACTGCTAAACTAGGATAACCTGATATTGGCAGTTGGTTCTTTAAGAATTAAGTTAAAGTACGTATGTTGATTGATGTATGTATGTATGTATTATAATTATGTTGTGGTGACATCTACATAGCGACACATAGCGACATCTATCGAGCCACATAAGACGCATCCTACTATCCTACATTGCGCTATAGAAATTAACTCAATCGTTGAGTATATATACAAGAACCCGACTACAACCGTTCCTCCCAGGAGGAAGGGAACATGCCTATGTGTATATTTAGTTAGCTCGAATCGTAGGTGTAGGGATTCGAATAGATCGCGACCTATTTGCGAACGCGACGACCGCCCGAGCCGAGGTCCGGCCACTTTGGCACCCTCGTGCGAGTCGTCCACAAAACTTTCGCGGCTGAGTGCCCTCTGCGCTCGCCCCCAAGTCCGGTGAAGCTGTAAAAGCCGCAGCGGCTTTAGGGCCCCTAAGGCTAACAGTGTAGTCAGTTCTAAAAAAAAAAAAAAAAAAAAAAAAAAAAAAAAAAAAAAAAAAAAAAAAAAAAAAAAAAAAAAAATACAACCGTTGGGCAGCTGCCCGCCAGACATAACACCCGTCTGGTCGGAGGATCCTCCCTTTGCTATAGTTCTTCCACACTGGTGACCCCGACGTGATCGTCAGCGCAACCTTCTTCGCACATCTACATCGTGACGTCATCATCACTTCCACAAGCTTTCGAGCAGCGAGTCATACAGCCAGCCAGCATCCACGGCTACTTCGGGTATCCTGACCACCAGCATGCAGCGGACGCGCATTCCTGGTCATCACCCACAGCCTTCTCAGTGACCTTGGCACAGCACACTGCACTTCAGCCAGTCAGCAAGCAGAGACGCACTTCTCTCCTGGTCGACGCAGCAGCCAGTCACTACGCAGCACTGCAATACTCCGACTCACTGGAGCATTCTTGCAGCATCACCCCGACTCACTGGGGCATCACCGCAGACAGTTCCGACTCACCATGAACTATGCGACATCTGGTTCCGACTCACTGGAATATTCCACTGGCCCGGCAAGCATCACAAGATGTATGGACGACTCAACCTGCTATCGACCTCCGGTCTCGGAGGAGTGATGTGGTGACATCTACATAGCGACACATAGCGACATCTATCGAGCCACATAAGACGCATCCTACTATCCTACATTGCGCTATAGAAATTAACTCAATCGTTGAGTATATATACAAGAACCCGACTACAACCGTTGGGCAGCTGCCCGCCAGACATAACACCCGTCTGGTCGGAGGATCCTCCCTTTGCTATAGTTCTTCCACAATGTATAGAAGTGAGAGTATTGATAAATTTGTATGATTATAATATACATATGTGTATATTCACAGGTGTACGAGATGTGTTTGTCTACCTGAAGGTAGGTTAAGTTCAGGAGAGATAACCGTAAGGGAGATATTATGACCAACTCAATATTTTTTACAAACACTCGCGTTACTGACAAAGGAAAAAAGGAAACTAAACTAAAGGACTATAAGCATAGTGAATCGGCATCAGAAAGATATCTAAATCGTCATTTCAGAGAATGTTTGTACTAATAATTTATGTTAATTCTGCAAGTTTCACATCTTTATCTAGACAAGCATTCGAGTTCATTTCCTTCCCTTTTTGTTCATTGTCTCTTGAATCCAAATGGTATTCGATGTAAATCGACACTGGATCGTACCTTGACAAATGTTCGACACTGCACTTGACACAATTTCGGAGATTATAAAATCTGCGGTACACATAGTGAAATTTGTTTATTATTGTATAAGATAAGATAATCGTTTAAATATTACAATTTGTAACAATATTGCAAGGGGTCCCCGCATTAGACTTCGCCTGTATCGCGTGGAACCAGTTAAAATTACATAACATAATTACATAGTTACGTAGGTTAATCTAAACAGAGTTATAGTATATACTTAATAATACAGAAAACAAAATAGTACTAATGAAACCCAAACAAAACGTTATACGAATGAAATTTAAAATTTAGGGTACTTTAACCAGAATATTCTCTGTACCAGCGTAGTTTAAAGATAGTAGCAATTCAAAAGTTAGATTTTTTGCTTCATTTATTGTACAATCTTTAAGGTTACTACAGTGTTTCAGAATAGCGATATATGTTGATGCCTTTAAGTAATAAACTTATTTATACTTGTATTTGCGCTTTTACTAGCGGATAAATTAAGAACTACGCGGATCATATTGTGAAGGAGGCGTATCATGACAAAGTTAGAATTTAGTTAAAAGCCACAATAGATAATAACGTGATTTTTTTTTGTAAATATAATTTTAAACTAAAATATTGTTCCTTTTTTACAATTTAAATAATTTTTTACAAATTACAAAAAATACATATATGCCAGTAAAATTGATTAATGTCTATTTTAATTATATTAAAATTTAAATAAATAGCAATCTCACTTGAATTTAAGTGGCGATATTGTTGTAAGAGACACGCAAAGACTAATAGGTATTTGGAGACAGGTTTTTAACTTGGGGGTGTAGATAACTAGGCATATATTAGTAAACCCTGAACCACCAATGCTTAATTTTAAATGGCTTTTAACCAGCACAGTTTTTAAATTACCTCAAAAGATAGGACACAGAAATTTCTTTGGAAATTTATCTCGACTTAGGCAGTCCGAATGGTGAACTATCTCCCGCCCTGCAGAAGACCACAGCCGTATAACCTGTGTTGTATTTCTGCGGTGAGTAGGGTTTCAAGAGCTTCTTGGGGTAGGGGGATTCAAGGTCAGCAATGCGGTAGAGATATCTATGGTTTTACTGACACCCATAGATTACGGTAGCCGCTTACCATCAGGCGGGCCGTATGCTTGTTTGCCACTTAAGTTGTACAAAGAAATTTTTTAATTACTTTTAAAATGAAAAATATACTTTGTTCTCAGTGTATCACATACCTGAATCAATTCATCAGATTTGGAACAGTTCATGCGTAGGATCAGAAATTGCTGACACATCAAATTATATTAAATTTTTACATATACATTTAATTCCTGTTTTTTCGCAGTAGTAGCCATCTATGATTTTCAGAACACAAAACATATCTCCAATTAAAAGTGTCAATATATGGTGTGTTCTGGCATCTACGCTTGAGAATGAGATCCCCCACTAGACTTAGCGTGTCACCATCTTGGGCCACATATCATGTGGTGGGATTGTGGCCATAAATAACGCTAACCTACAAAAAATTTAAAAAAAAAACCATAGCACTTTACTTCCATCAGATAACCAACAAATTTCTTTTACAAAATCATACACTCACTGAATTATTACAATTATTCATTCGTTGAATAAATAAATTACGACTGATCAGATCGACTCAAATAAACAAGGAGTAAAATTACAATTTCTGAAAAAAAAAACATAATTCAAATTAAACACAGTGATGTGGATTAATGTAAATTACGTCTTCAGTACTATCTAAAACGGCTTGTAATCACGATATTCACGATGCCCTTTAATCTAAATTAATGTATTGTACGCACTACCAGAGAATAATATGACAGTTGACAAGCTCTCATGTCTTGAAAGCTTTTATCGACGCACGGCTGTACCTTTCAAGGAAAATTATATAGAATTTAGTTACAATTTAGTACATGTTTAATAAATTATATTACGCTTCGTTGAAAGGAAAAGGGATTTATTGTAATACACAGTAAACGACATTCAGAACCAGTATTCGTTGTAGTCGACTCATTAACTGACGCGCACGTCTTCACTGTTCCACAGCTCAAACGAAAATAACACAAAACACACCTATTACTATCACATTCAGTCAATAGTGTTGATCAATAGTAAGAATACTAAGTCATTAGTGCGGATTACATAATTAAATCGACATGATTCTCCGACATATATTAAGATACGTTATTTCATATAACGTTGAATAAGCCGGTTCATGTAACATTGTTTCTTTTAATAGTGGCTAGGCAATATGATGGCACTTTACCTGAAGGTAAGCATAATACAATCCAAAAACAATCCATCCAACAATCCGTCGTCGGTAGCCGCTAGGGTTGCCAACTTTTTTCGACGCTGTTACCTGATAAAATAAAACATATAGCAGGGTTAAAATAAATACTAAATTTTTTAAAGTAATATTTTTAGGTACTGCTCGATGGGCGGATAATATTGATAATGACATACCAACTCTCGTTCAGAAAGAGATAAAAGCTATGGCCTGCGTTCCATTTAATGCTAAAGCATTTTGGAATAATTAACATTGCCTAATTTTTTTAACTAATAAAAATATAATAGTTTTGCCTATTATATTATATTGTTTTTAATATTCTTAGTAGGGTTGGTAACCTTAGTTACCGCTGTCATGTTGTCATGTCTGTCTGCAAGTCACTTGGCAGCTGGGTATACACTGGCTGATTCCGAAACGTGACAAATCAAAAGACTCACTGCAACGAACTTATCATCATTTATATGGTGGTCGTGGTTCGTAACCCAGTCGTGTACAGATATCCACTTCTCCGCTTGATAATCCCGAAACGCTAGAGTGCTACACCCCTAAGCGGTGCACTATTTCGAGTTTTACACCTTGTGTTTGGTAGCCGCGGTCCAATTGGACAAAATTATTCAAAATCATAATATTTTTTATTCAATTTAGGCCCTAAGAAGGCACTTATGAATGTTAAAACCTTACCACCGGTTCGGAAAACGTCCCAGCCATCGAGAAGAACCGACAAGAAACTCGAACGGGTTTATCGGGTTTTCTTATTTTAATTAGTTTTCACAGTATTTAATTATATTAAGTTATTATCATTTTCAGTAGATGTACAGTGAGGGAATCAAATCTAGACATCGCCATCTTTCACGTAATCAGCTACCCTGTAACAAACACCCTTTCGATAATAAAACTTGATTAACATGATTCTTGAACTTATTATCCGGTAAATCGGTAATGTGCTCAGGAAGTTTATTATGAACCTAACACAATTACCTAAAAAACTTTTATTTGTTTAACTAAGTCGAAAAGATGGAAAGACTATTTTATATCTATTTCTAGTATTGAAATTATGCCTGTTAGTGACAAGTTCAAAATTATCTTCAATTTTCCGAACATACATTATATTTTCCAAGATGTATTTCCTTATGCTTAGTGGTGGTGCTAGAGTTGTTTAGACCCGCGGAATATCTATCAACGAATTTTTGCGTACATTTACTAATTTAATTTGGTAGCACTATCGGCTGAAGGTGAAGGAAAACGTCGTGAAGAAACCTGAACGCTTGAGAAATGTCCTTCTATTACCAGTGTATGTGGGAGAAATATAGAACGGTTGTTTTCTTGGTAGGTTTGAAAACGCCAATATGTCATGGGCTGGTGTGGTGATTTTAGGTCGTACCTTCCCTTAGGAAGAGACCTTTGCCCCGGAGTGAGGATACTTAACAGGCTCATATTATTATACTCTGGCACTTTTACAATTTTAAATTTTTTACGACTTCTAGTAAATAAAGAAGACCAATTTAAAATTTGGTCATATATATTTTTAACACCGCTCTCTATTTTTAGAGAATGTTGGTAAGGACAAACATCTCGTTGCTGTTAATGCGTTCGGCATACTAACAGCCGACATCGCCTACTTAGCACTTCGTTTGGAAATGCATTTCAATCGACTCGCGCGCACCCAGCACCTAACAGTGCGACGGATGTAGCAAGGAGACAATGTTAACGGGCAGTGACCCCCCATTGTTTTATTTTACTTTGGACTGAATTAGTGGTCAACGAGAAATAGAAAATTGCCTTAATTTTAAATAATAAGTTGTCATTGAAATTTGGTTTATGTAGTGTATTGAATAATATTTGCATTTCTGGGATAGATCCGCAAAATACCTCCTCGATGCTCTGGACAGGTTGCAGAGATGGGCTGTTCGCATTGTTAATGATGCAGATGTTACTAAATCCATCGCGCTCTTCAGCTGCGCTGGAATATTGCCTCTCTGAGCGTATTCTATCGTCTTAATCATGGTGAGTGTTCTGAAGAGTTGCTCAATCTAATTCCCTCCACTCCGCTGCGCTTCGAAGCCAAAGTTTTACGTCAACCTCCATCTCGGCATGAACTAAAAAGATGGTTGTCAAAGTGTTAACAGCGTTGCGATTATACCTCTACAAAATTAAAGATTTAAAAAGTTATACGCTACATCTGAACATAAATACCGTTAAGAACAACACTATAGGTGCCTTGGCAGATCCGGAAAGAACCATCTGTCGAATTCTCATTACATCTGTCCAGTAAAGTGAAATTGAAGATCCACAACAACATCTGAGGTTAGAACATAAATTAATCACCATTTTGATATTTCATTTTGTTACACGTGACTTCAACTGTTAGTCTAATGTCACTGATACTTTGATCAGTTTGATGTCACTTTAACTGTTAGTCGGTTCGGTTAGTATCAACTACAGTGTTGCTAGAACAAGAAAACCCATAGTTACTATTTACTATTACGTTCCGTTCCACGTAACTTGACCTGACATTATGGAGAGACAATTTGAAATTTTATTTGAAAAAATGAAAATAGAAATGAAAAATCAGATAACCGAATTAACAGAATCTCTTACAAAAAATATTATGGATCGGATGGATGAAAAACTAATGCCTATCAAGGACGAAAACGAAAAACTAAAAGAAAAAATCGGCAAATTAGAGAAGGAGATAGAACATTTAAAAAGGGAAAAGAAAAGTAATAACCTAATTATTTTTGGAATAGAAGAGGGTGAAAACTCAACAGCTGAGCTATTCCAGAATATAAAGGAGAACTTCAAAAGAGACTTAAACATCAATTTAGAAGAAAATGAAATAAACAAACTAAACCGCTTAGGAAAACTAAAAGCCAAGAACAAACCAAGACCTGTACTATGTTCCCTTTTAAGCGAATGGAAGAAGAACGAAATTACGAAAAACAAAAAGAAATTAAACGGAATTTATATATCGGAGGATTATTCGAAAGAAGTATTAGAGAAAAGGAAAGCTCTACAACCGCAATTACTAGAAGAGAGGAAAAAAGGAAACATTGCTTATCTGAAATATGATAAAATGATAATCAAAGAACTTAACACCAACAATGATACAAGGAAAAGGAAACAATCTACCTCACCACATTCACCGTCTAAAACTCAGCCTAAAAAACGCTGAGCTCTCTCAAAAACAACAGAACAAACGCCTTCGATGCAATGAGAATCAAATCAAACTCTTTAACCAATATTTCCATACGCAACTACCAATAGCATTTAACTTTCGGAAACCGGAAATTCAAACAAACTACGAAAACCAAAAAAACGTAAAATCACAATCTCCCCCAATCCGACTGGTCCTCGTGGGGGATAAAGACCACAACCCTCCAACATTCCAAAAAGAAAAGAAAAAATCTGTATTGCACCACTAAATACACTTACTCTAAAAATGAAGAAAACTTAACAGAATTAACATACGCGCTAGAACATATCAAATGTGATATCAATAAGGCAAGTAGGAGGAGTGTCGTGGAATAGAGTGGCCCAAGAGAGACAGGAATGACAAATGTTGGAGGAGGCCTTTGCCGATTGGCAAACAGACCTAGAAAATATAATTAAGAATTAGAATAGAATACATTAAAATTAGTTTAGCTACAAAATATATAATTGTATATAAATAATCAGTTTTTAATTCTTAATACTTTGTAAATAGATACTAAGTTGGTCTGAATAAAGGGCTTTATTATTATTATTATGTCTTACCTTTGCGTACAGTGAAAACGTGATACCATCTCCCGGCCAATGTTTTCATTCTTCTTACGACCTAAGGTACTTCAAGGTTAATGTGAAGAGATATTTACCGCCGTTAGTGACCGCAAAATGATTGCCCCCGCGCATACAATTCGCCCAGCACAGTGATCGTGGCATCGTACTATGCGGCTAATGAACTTATTCCAAACAACTAATTAACCTTAGTTTATTTCTAAATCCGGCACTGGCCTATGCTGCATCTAATTCGAGTTAATGGTGTCTGAGTATATACTTAGAAGTTAACTTTGAGGTCATATCATCACACCGAAGTCTTACAGGGTAAGCAAGATGGAGTAAGTGATAGTTATTGGTAGATACTTATTATATTTTTATTGAAATTAGTATTTTCGATCCACAATTATAGCTTGGTTTTTAGCAATTTAGGATTCCTATAATAACCCCACACAAAAAAAAAGGTTAACTAAGTTTATCCGTGTGTATCTGTGTGTCGTCTGTGGCATCGTAGCTCACAAACGGCTGAATCGATTTTCATCTAGTTTTTTTGTTGTTCGAAAGGTGACTTGACTGGCCGTGTTCTTAAGTATGATTCAATAAAATCTGATCAGCTGTTTGAAGATCATCAACTCTTTTATAGTTGACAAATAGATGTGAGCATCCTCCTGAGTTGAGATTTATTCTGTTACTTCAATGATATTAGAAAAAACTTACCCTGATGCTGCAGGGTCACCTGGAATCCGTAAGATACCTAATTCCTAACCAATTTACAACAGAGATACTGTATTTGGACTCATTGGAATGGTTCTAATGAATAGGTTACTTGTGTCGGGGGTTTATTTCAAATTTTCAATTTACCTTGTTTAGCTAAGGTCCTAAGATGAAACTTTTGTATGTAACCGATAGTAAGTCTCAAAATATACAACCGCTACAGTTCTCAAGATCCCAGTTTAGGCGATCTGTTGATGCTAATGAAAACATATCCAAGGCGTCATCTACTAAAAATCTGTTTAACTAACATGGCATTTGTTTGATTATTATTCTGTAACTAGCAGCCCCCCACGGTTTCACCCTTGTTAATTTTATCCGACAACACCGCGCTGCCAACGTACTTGTGTAGTCTATCATAATTGTTCTTCCCGCAAGTACAAATTATTTTAATATTTAATTATTTCTTAAACTATGTGTCCAAAGAGCAAAATTTAACTTCATAAAATTATATTTATGATGAAGTAACTTATGTTCGTAAGGATTAATTTGTCATGTCTAAAAATAATGCTTATAAATAACTTTTTAATTTTCAACAAATCTTTGGCACAAAATATCTTATTGTGGCTTATGTATAAGATATAACCATATACTATTGTTGATTTTTGTGGAACATTGTATTTCCGTATCATTAATGATTACGAAAGCGCACGCGGATAAAGCAGTTTGGGAGGGCTTCGACTTCCGACTTACCTAACAAAAATAAAGATTTAAGGCTAGCTGGGAGTTATAGCCTAATGTTAGGTAGCCTATACTATTCCTCGTGAGCCTGGATATCATTCACAATAAGAATTTTTCCGCTTAATTATATTTGTTTAGATTTGCAAAATATTCGCACGGGTCAGCTAGTTAGGTAATTTTGTAATTAATTTTGTTATGAACCAAAATCCAGTGCACCAAGAATTTATGAACTGATCATATTATGATCATCCAAGCATATGTACCTCCTATTATTAAGAAATATATGCGCATAAACGGAGATTCGAACCCTAGATAAGCAGTCAATATGCTCGCAAAATGAGAACTAATGCGACATGATTTTGTGATTCTTGAAGCGAGATTATGTAGAATAGACACTGAAATGCGAAATAGTACTGTGACCATGATTTCTATGGGTTCATAAGTACCACTAACCCTTTACTGACCTTGAACTCCCATCCTCGAGATGTTCTGGAAACTCTACTCATCGCAGGAATACAACACAGGTTTATTTGGCTGCAATCTTCTGCAGGGTAGAGGTGTTTCACAAATCGTACTGCCCCAAGTAGAGAGAAATCACCAAGGGCAATTCTACGTGTCCTACCATTAATTTTTTTTTTTTTTTTATTATATTTATATTATTTGGTGTCATTGATATATACTTAATAAGCTTATTCAATGTTGATCAGTTACCTAATCTGTAAAATCCAAATCAAAAATACTTAATTAAATTTAGACCCTAAGAAGGCACTTATTAATGATAAAATACTACCACCGGTTAGGAAAATATATCAGTTATCGAAAAAAGCCAGCAAAAAACTATATCGGATGGAACAATATACTTTTATATTATACTAGCCACGTCCCACGGTTTCACCCGTGTTAATTTTATACAACAAACACCGCCAATGTACCCGTATAGGCAATTTTTTTTATTTTGTAAAACTATCGATATTTTTATGAGGAATAAATTAATTTTTCAAATTATAATATGTACAGCCTATGTTATTTGCTGATACTGTAGGTTTATATTGGTGAAAGAATTTTTACAAACAAAAAAATAATTAAATCTTTCCTCTTTATTATATTGGTATTGACAAGTCTCCGCAAATAATGTTAAGATTTTATTAAAATCGTGTGTTTATTAATTTTACTTGTTATTTTATCAAATATTCCTTTAAAATAAAATACATTGTCACCGTACCTTCTCACAATTCAATGCGCTCGCGCATCTCGAGGAGCGTTCTAAATTCAAAAATTCAAATCAGTCTTCGTTCGTCTTACGTACCTACTAGTCAGTAGCATTTACATACTTGTTTTGTATGTAAAATCGTTTTTATTTTATTTATTTGTTATTTGTTGAATAAAACAGGCATTCTGCTTGGCTAACGATGCGGTTTTACCATTTTCGCGTATCGCTTCTTACCTTATGAGGTTGCTTCGGCGGTTAGAAAATGTAGACCTCAATCAATGGGAACGTGTGAAGACTATAAGTTCACACAAGTTTTAACGATGCATATTACGAGCGTTAAATTCTTAAGAGCTTTTTCTTTATTACTCAAGTTCTTTGTAGTTTTACTTCTTTTGGCGAGTTCATTTAAAGGATAAAATTGAAAGCTGCGCGCATCATGTGACAAAAGTACTACATGATAAACCCACTTAATACGAATTCATTTTACTAATTAAAAAATATGTTTATTTATAGGTACTTTATTCATTTATTTACACAATAAAACCAAGTTACTCCTTCTTCTTTAACTTAAGAGCTGAGCTCTCTTCTCCGTGGAGCAGTTGCCACTGTTCCCTATCCTTTGCTTTTCTTTTGACCTCTTGATACGACTCGACTCCTACTTTCTTCATCACTTAATAGAAAAAGCTACGTCTAGATCTTCCTCTTCTTCGATTCCGTTCAATTTTTCCTTCCAAAATTGTATTAAAGAGCTAATCTTGCTGTATTAAGTTTCCAATCATCTTTCCTCTTCTGTTATCTATGTTTGTCAACAACTGCCTTTCCTCGTCAACCATTCTTAAAACTTCCTCATTTGTAATCCTTTCAATTCAGCTTATGTTTTCCATCCTCTTCCAACACCGCATCTCAAAGGTAGCCAACATTAAAAAAATATTTTTTTTTTGGGGTATTTTTAATTTTCTTGATATGGCATAGGAGTATGTACGAAAAAAAAACTAAATAATAATAAAGGTCACACTGCGGCACCAAAATGAATGTCATGAAAAACAAAAAAGTGTGTGTGTGTGTTAAAGTTTTTTTTTACGTTGTTGCATAACTTCATCATGTTGTTAGCATGCGGGATAAAACTTTTGGAGTTATTTTTGTTTAGTTACCCGAATCGAGTATAAACAAATATACAAGCGTAGATAAGTAGACATCACATTATTTTGTATATGCGATCGTTTAGAGAAAACGTCCGCGTTTAGTCCATTCAAAAATATTCCTTTTTTTATTCCTGGATAATATAGTACTAAAACTAATATTCTTATATCTGCCACCATCATGTTGCTGTTTTGATATTTTCCATAAATTAGTAATTATTATAAAATTAATCTAAGATTACTGAAATTGTCAAATTATACCGCTGTTAACAAACAACTACAACATCAAAAATCAATATCAAAATAATCTTTATTCAATTTAGGCCCTAAGAAGGCACTTTTGCACGTCAAAACACTACTGCCGGTTCGGAAAATATCATAGACATCGAGAAGAACCGGTAAGAAACCCGATGGGGTTTATCTTTTTTTTTTTTGTTAACTGTATAAATGTTACAAATATAACAGGTACAATTATTATTGTAATTATTATTTTAATTGATATATTAGTGGATGCACGGAGAGGGAGTTACTTCCAGACATCACTATCATTCACATAATTCACATCAATCTGTATTATATATTTATTATTTACTATTATCTTAAAATATTTATTATATTAAAGCCGAAAAGTTTGTTGTTTGTTTGTTTAATCGCGCTAATGGAACTATAACTCGAATTGAAAAAAAAAAAGTATAATATGATAGCCAGATTCATGATCTTATATATTACCGACGACATCAAAAATTTAGTACAATTTTTTTGTTATCCTGTTCATACTGAGATTATTTTTAACGAGGGAAAAAAATTTAAACAGTGAAAAATTAATAATTTCTTACAACCTAGATTTCTTACAATAAACTTATTTATTCATATCAGTGATGATGCGAAAGTAAACATTTTTTAAACTTTCTTACGTTATCTTTTGTCTTTTGTAATCTATGTGCTGCTTTATTATTAACACAGTTATTACCCTGGACTTCACTGTAATTTATAATGCTTCTAGTTTACATCAATGTGTTACTACTTTAATCTTGCTTAAGTTTAATTGATACCCGTCTGCTTAGCTGGGTATAATATTATTATAGCCTACGGCACTTCTGAAATCATAAATAATATACAGAAAAGTTGAATAAAAATCCGTTAATAGATTTTAAGTTAAACACGTTCAAACATTTTATACGAATCTATAAAAAAAATTAATGACCCTTATGATAACTTTAAATTAATTGAGTATTTATTTGATAAGAATACTTATATAAAAATATCATGAAAGCAGTAAACATACGATTGTTTTTTTGTGTTTCAACCACAACGTTAGCAATGTCGAAATTAGTAATTTTATTACTTATTTTCATCTCTGTTATTTGCAGTGCTAAAGATAATAATTTATTTTTATATTATTAAGAATAAAGTTAGTGTCAGATAATTTTTAACTAGCGGTTGTAGCTACATGGAAACTGTCCTTAACATATTGAGACATTTTGCTCGGAATTTACAGCTATTTTAAAAGTGTACAGTCAGCATGAAAATGAGCAATTTACACAAAAACTTTTTTCATGCCAATCAATCCTAATTCTTATAAGGATCAATAAACTCTATGGGATCGACTGAGGTCAAAAATGTCAGAAATCATATAAAACTTTTCCAATACATTTCGTATGAAATCATCGTTAGCTTCGATAACCTTTTGCAGGAAAAGAGACAGTATTTCTTTTTTTTCTCTTTCCGCCCCGACGAGAGACTATACATTTATGGCAACCTTACCAGCAGTGGACAAATATAGTAAGCACGCGAGTAGGATGCAGTCGGGGCTTGAGGTGAAGAGAGAAAACATCTCCCTCCGCCGTGCGCACGCCGCGCCTCACGCGCCATTACCGTAGTTATGTGAGAGCAATCTTTTACAATTATCGTACGATTATTGATCACGTTAATAACCAGTTTAGGTTCCCCGTGCTATTTTTTGTTTTTAATAATGACTGAAGCAAGTTCCTTAGCTTGTATTAAAAAAAAACCATGAATGGTATGTGCATCTGTATGACAATTTTTTTTAATACATCGGCAAGCACAGGAAACGCGAAAAGGTATCTGATGGTGAAATTTCAGAGATTTTTTTTCAGTATGTGTAAAATAATTGATAAAAAAATGTTTGATAAATTATTCGCTTGCTTTTACGTTATGTTAAACAATATGTAAATGTTAAAAAACAACGTAGTTTATCGACATCCTCATTATCGACAGCAAATTTCTAATTAGGTTACAGCACTATCGAATTCCATAACTCTGCAATCAACTCACGTGGTTACTATATACGTTGATCTTGATGCTTTTGAATGATATATACAAGTTTGGAAGGTTTTAGAATATTTATTTGAACCGAAATACAGTGGGTTCGTTTGAAGGTAGCAAGCTATTGATAGAAACTGCACAGCATTGATTACGACGTTGATACTTATAACATACTGTATATGTCCCACTGTTGGGCATAATCTTACGTAATCGACGTCGAAATCTATACCTCTCTTTTCTCCCCTCCACGTTCTGGTAATCTGGTGTATCTATTTACAACTAGTCGACATTCAATTGCTCCAACCATCCGGTCACCATGAATTAACATAAAATTCAATATTATATACAGAGCTCTCATCGCAATGCTTACAACCTATTAAAGAAGGACCCTGCGATGCACTTTTTCTCAGGTAACTATTACATCAATTATTAAAAGTGCTATACTATACTACAAACGTGTCAAACAAGTATACGTATTGCCGACCTTGAACTCCCCTATCCCAAGGTCCTCTGGAAACCCTACTCATCCTATAATAAAGTTCTTTTTCGATCCATTCAAAACACAAAAACGAATTTATAGATCATGGATCACTATTTAATTTTATTGGGAACGAGATTATAATTTTTAGATTTGCATTATCTATTTGATATGGTCATCAATCCATAAGCCGAGATCGAAATTTATTTTAATGAAGTTCATAAATAATGTATTGAATCAAGTATTGTACAAGATTTCAGAAACTCTATATTTCTAAGTTAGAGTATTTATTATGATAGACAAATTTAATTAATGTACATCAACAATTTTGACAGTTTATAATAGACATCTACCAAAAAATCGAAAAAAATAATTACATGTACAAATTTGACTTACGCTTACGCTGTGTGAACCATAAGAGATATATCAAATGAATGTAGGACATAATTGTAGATTTTAGAAATACGCACAAAAAAGTCTGCGATAGCATATGTCTATCTTCTCATGATCACCCAAAATAAGCATTTTTATGTAACTGGGTACGGGTGTAGTACGGTTCGCACGTATGCGGATATACGGCATATTTCACGCGAGCGCAACCGCGGGCACAGCTATTATATTTTATATATTATTAGATTACATGAAACTCAGCTAAAGAAAAACATTTTTATTTCCTAATAAACACGTACAGTGCCTCTGTAAAAATGTAGTTGTTTTAAACAAACATTTCTCTGTTCACAGATATGGATATAGCTCTAAGACGAAAGAGTGCGAAATTTTCATATACGGCGGCTGTATGGGTAACTCCAACCGTTTCAACTCCAAAGGAGAATGTGAGAAAACCTGCAAGGGTCAATGAATTAAAACAAATGTTACTAAGTAATAAATTATAAATAATGTATTCATTTATTTTCTCTTCGTTAACGTAAATGTACTTTTGATATTTCATGAGATCTGAGCTAACGTAACTTATTGAGTTTAAAAATTGGCTGTCTTATTGAAGTTTCGGCGGCCACACACGCTTCGGTTTTCCTTAGAGGTTTATCTACGTGTCTGCGTAAGTCGACGACAGTACGCCCTAGCCATTATGTTATTATATACTACGTACTAGAGCAGCTACTACGAACAACAATTATAATCCATTAGATACCGCGAGGGCCCGAGGCACGCGAGTTACATTGAACTTAGTGATGAGATGTTCCTTGACATTTACTTGTGTTTCTTGAGTTTTTTTTAAACTGTATTTAGGGATAATAACTCACCCCCCCCCCCCCCACAAAAATTTAACATACTCTAACGCTAATCAGAGACTTTGGTTTCCTAATATTAAATTTGGCCTCCGATTATATTTACTCCGACTTTTATTAGCTGGTTCCCAAAACTATGCTCCCCCTCTTTATTTATTAAAGAAAACTTCTTAAGATTAATATATCAAATTCTTATATCATTTCAGTTCGGTACATCACTTAGAATAACTTAACTAATCCTACATAGAACTTAAACTATTCAACTATCAACAAGCTCACTTCTTTCTCATTACTTCTTCCCTTTTCCTTTTATTCTTACACTATTACATCCAAAGCTTCACCTTCTCTGTTTCTCGAGTTTAAACAGTGTCCCAGTGCACGTGAAGGTATATTTATAAAGTAAAATTTATTATTCAAACGTGTAATCACAACAAATGCCCGGCACAGACTGCTAGTGCGAGTGTATGCACTCGAACGCGTGTATCAAACAATATGGTTGTGGTGTCGTCTCTAGTTCGTAACACATAATACCTCATTGAATGTAGCATACGCGCAGGTTTACCTTACTTTATACTATTCAATTTTGCACCGATCGCCTGGTCAGGTTTAAAAAACTGCACAGAGCTCTATTCTAATACACGCTCCGGTATACCTGCGCAGGCACACCTGCTCAGCTAGACCTTTGCCTATAGACCATAGCGTGTATGGCCAGCGTTATTATACTTCTTGTGCCGTATATAGTAGAGGGTAAATAAAAGCATAAAGTTTGGCACTACCCATCAACAGATTGAGATCGAATGCGGAATTATTTGAAATCCATCCCCGCTATTATAGGAAAAATCCTTCAGCGATCGCCACGGTGATTGCCGACGAGATAAGAACCGTAATGGAAAACTTTATTCCATCTTCCGATATTAGCTGTATTCGCAGAGGATACTATTAGTATAATCGCGAATGCGCTGATGCGTAAATAAGAAGCAAGTAGCGTAACGTGATTGGATCAGAGATCAAACAAACGAGGATCCTAATATCAATTCCCTTAACCAGCTACTGCTGGTGAGGTAAAGTAGATTATAAATAGATTAAGTTTAAATAAAGTACCGGGAATAGATGGTATACCGGTACAAAATTTAAAATACAGTGTACACTCTATATAACGACATTCGGTTTAACGACAAACTCCTTAAAACGTCGAAATTGCTTAACTTTGGTTGGTTTACCGTATTTTCTATACAATGATACACTATATAACATCATATTCACTCTAAATAACGACAACAATACAGAATTATTAAGCATTAAGTAGTACTTTCTAAATTGCCAAAATTAGTACGAACTGGAGCTGTGTACGTTCTATTTTTGTTTTGTTGCCTTATTTATCTAGCACGTGTTTACCTTCACTGACGTACCGAAAATTCTCTCTTTTGTTGGTTGTGTGATTAACTCGCACACATTTAACTCGGCCACTAGGCTATTGTTAGGTTGTTATACGTTATCATAATCTTAGATGCTTACAAATTGTTAACATGACGAGTAAAAGAAAATCTTTATGAATTGACGAAAAATTTTGATTAATACGCTCAATAGAGGCGGGACAAAGGAAAGGTAATGTTGTAAAACGCTTTGGATTTAGCCGCTCTACCGTGTCTAAAATACGGATGAACAAGAAAAAGATCTGCAAGCAGAGGAGAATCGAAAAACAGTTAAGAAATTAAAGAAACCTAAACACGAAGACTTGGATCAAGCTATGCTATCATGGTTTTACTAAGAGCATCAGAATAATATCCGAGTTAAAGTCAAGTATACTGGATTCTGGTCAAAGTCTTTCAAGTCAATTTCTATCATCCAGCATTTACCCCAGCTGAAGTACTGAGATGGATCACTGGATCATAAGCCGCAGGAGAAAGAAGGAAGAAGGAAAATTACTATGTAATCTCTTTGCGGCTAATTACCCGTTCGACGATCGCAACGTACTGCCTATAATTCCTAACTACGTGGTCACAATATCTGATTTACGATTCAGGAAATGAGAATAGTTTGGAAGTCCAGTGGTCCGTACGGCATCCCAGCGGTAGTACTTTAAAAATGTGCATCTGTGTTGTCTCCAATATTGATGCGCCTATACCATCTGTACTACCTCTCTGGTGCGAAGTCTCTTTTTGGGGGGACGCTAATATATGTGATCGAGCACACCTTCAAAATTACCGTCCAATGGTCGTGATGCAGGAGTTTCTCAAGGCTCTGTGCTTTCACCCACTCTGTGTCTTCTGCATATCGATGTTAAATGTTACAATTAGGCCAAACTTATTGCTATACAGTTGACTGCAACATTCATGAGTGCTATTACAGCAAGCCTTCTTGCGATCGGGGAGAAACACTAACGGGGGCAACTTGTCATGGAATTTAACCAGTCCATACACTGCATATCTAGAATACACGGGGCGCAAGCAAATTGGTTGAAAACCAACCAAAACTCAGTTTTGCATGCTTTCTTCAAAAAATAAACAAACCAATTAATAGTTTGGTGAAATCATTTAATTATATTTTATTGTCTGATCGTCCAGCGAAACTGTGAAGATTAGATCTGACTTGACTGTTAGCCATAAGGGGCCCAAGCAAACTCGAGCCTCAGACGGCTTTTACAGCTTCACCGGGTTTGGGGGCGATCGCTAAATTCACTCAGCCGTGAATTTTATTATCCTGTTCAGACTTAGATTATTTGTAAACGGGCAAAAAACGTTAAAATTGAACTGCGAAAAAAATAACGGTAATAGTAAATAATAAATAGGTTATCTATATTAATATGTAAATCCCCACAGCAGTTTTGTATAATAATTATTCGTATCAATGATGACGCAAAAGTAAAACAATGTGTATACTTTTCTACAAGCTGCTTATTCACTTGGAATTCACTGTTGAACAATGATTCTAATAGACAATAATATGTTACCACTTTAACCTTGCCTAACATTAACTTTAACCTTGCTTTAATCACAATTAAAACCCATCTGCATTATTGACCGTATTTAAAAAAAAAAAAAAATTATTTTAACTTACTATCATGCGAATATTCTGATTTTTTAATTCTCAGTATACCAAAATTTCGTACTAATTTTCGAGGTCGATCTTTCCGTGGAATTCGCTTCATATATACATCCAACTAGCCAACTCTTGGGATTCCTTCAAGTATTCGCTACGTAGGTTTTAGTTGTAGCAGTTGAATATCGGCTAGATTTTTTAATTCTTTTTACTAAATTTATAGCGCATCTTGTATAAACCTTTTTCTTGCTCCCCTGGAAGACTGGTAGAGTCTTTAGTTTAATTTAGCATTCAGTTCTCCGATTGTACTTATATGTGCATTAAAGAATATATAAAAAATGTAAATTACAGAATGTAAACAATCTAACAGCTGTCATGTTTCTTGAATATATTTTCTTTAGGAACTCCATCATTAATAATTTTTAAGAAATAATAATACGTAGGATATAGGAATTTTTGAAATCAATTTATTTAACGAAAACATTAATTTTATAATTAGTTTGTGATTAGCGAGGAACATAACCTATAAAATGATGTTTGAGTCATGACGGAGGTATCGCGTAGCCAGAAAATTTTTTTTTGAAAAATAATATATTACTTTATGATTATATAACCTATTTGGATTCATAAGGAATAAAAAATAATCCACTAATCAAAATCCGTTAAATCCATTCAAACATACCTACATACAAATCATAACAAAATATTTTATGTATTGGTTTTCTTGTGTTGATAACCTTTCAAATTAATTGCGTGTCTCTTTGATAAGAACAATTATATATAAATGACTTACTGCAGTGCGCATGTAACCAATATTGTTGTATTTCAAGTAAAATATTTAAAATGTCGAAATTTTTAATTATATTAATTGTTTTCGTCGCTGTTTCCGTTACTTGTAGTGCTAAAGGTAATGTTAAATTATTTTTAAATTATTTCGAATATAAGGTTATAGTCTGATATTTTTCCATTGTCAAATATAACTATAATACCCTAAATACTTGCATGAAAACTAATTATTCGAACATCATTATAAAAATCTAAAGTGTATGTTTCCCGCTATAGTTGAATTTCTAATAAAATATATTAAAATAACATGTACAAGGCGCCATCTGTTAACAACCTATGGATTTTTTACATGGTACAACGTTACATTATTTCCCTAAAATACTGGTAATTTTACATCTAACACAATTTGTCGGGCTTTTGAGTTGGAATATTTTTTATTATGACATTTTGTCATTACCTTTTCATTCTGTACCAACTTATAATGGTCAAGTTTGTCAAACTATCTCGAGTCTTGGACCCACGGTTGACCTTAAATATGCTGTGCTCGCAGATCTGCTTTCGTGGACTACAGTCTTACTCATTGTTGTTGTGGTAGGCTAGTAGATACCTATCAAGACTTATGGTGGTCGGCTTGCGTCTCCTAGAACTCTGCGCCCGGGTTCCTCGCACCCCTTGAATCTCCGGGTAAAGAAGGCCCTGCGCAGAGGTCAGCTAGTATAGTTGGATATTTCTGGATCCAACAGCATGTCCAGCAATGAATTATTGACAGAGAATACACGGCATTTATTGCGTCTGTTGATATTTACAAATCTGTACTCGTATGTCAGATTGTTAGGCAAAATCATACTCAATCGACGTCGATAAAAGCCGAATGTCTAGAAATCTATATAGCTATCTTTTATTCTAAACTTTTTCGTAATACAAGAACATGTTTTCTCATTCCAACTTCAACTCAACTGCCTCATTAACCTAGTGGTTCTGAGCGCGACTGCTGTGCTCGAGGGTCTGGGTTCGATTCCCAGGTTTAGGAAAGTGTTATTGGATTTTTTTATGAAGCTTTGTGCCCGATTAATGGCAATAGGCTCGCCGCCTATTGCATGGGACCTAAAAACATACCCGGCGAACTGTGGGTACACCTCTGCCTAACCCTTCCGGGTTACAGCCGTGATAGTATGTATTTTCTCAAGACTAGGGTAGGGACACGATAATTGTGTCCGATTGGATTGCGGCCATTTGGTGTAACACATAGTGGTACATTTAAACATGTCGCATTCTGGGATTAGCCCGTGTATATCCAGTAATCAAGAAAGGGTGTTCGTTGAGATACCGCGCTAATGCACTCAAGAAGCACTTGCTCTGCTGTCTCCTCTGCAGTCATGCACCCTCTACATAAGAGGGTCGTCTGTAACACCCAGTATTACAGATGCTTATTAAGTGAACAGTGACCTGTGACAATAACAATTATTTGTCGTAGCTTGTAACGTTTTCAACCATTCCAACCACCACGAATTAACAGAAAAATAATCTACCCATAACGTATTATTTATCATTTACAGTGGTCACACCGCCATGTTTACAACCTATTGACAGTGGACCCTGCCGTTCATTTAT
This sequence comes from Saturnia japonica, assembly GCA_033032175.1. Taxonomy (NCBI): domain Eukaryota; kingdom Metazoa; phylum Arthropoda; class Insecta; order Lepidoptera; family Saturniidae; genus Saturnia; species Saturnia japonica. The sequence goes on from CM065331.1 coordinate 6,584,243, forward strand.
ACCCAGGTAAATATATCATTTAATATGTATTCGTAAAAACTTAGTCAATTAGATTTTGTCAAAGATCAGCACAATGTTAATACTAGTAATAGAGATAAATTAGTCGTACTGTGTTTTAGACTAAGTAGGTCCAATAAAAGTTTTTAGGTAATAGTGTCAGGTTTTATAATAATCCCGACGCATATTACTGATTTACCGGACAACAAGTTCAAGGACCATGTCAAGCATGTCTGGAAGTGACGCCCTCTCAGTGCATCCACTAAATTATTATTATTGTACCTGTTATATTAACATTTGTACAGTTGACTAAAAATCGGTTACCGGTTCTTCTCGATGTCTGGGACGTTTTCCGAACCGGTAGTAGTGTTTTAACGTTCGTAAGTGCCTTCTTAGTGCCTAAACTGAATAATGATTATTTTGATTTTGACTTTGAAAAGTAATATTGAATTTATTAAATTTGTGAAAAATCTCTTTAAAGTGAATTTTGTAATCCCATGGAAGAGAATGACAATCAGTAATTTCAAACTTCAAAATAATGTTACCATATTTATTTTTGTAATTTAGTGCTACCGTATTTTACTTTACAATTGTTTAAATCGTAAGACTATATACTTAATCGAGGGTTTTGATCTATTAATTGAAACATTTTGTGTTATTCAGCATACCCGATAATTTGCTTTTATCATGACATAATTAAAGAAACTATAAATTGCTTATAAAATACAGAACGAAAACCAAAACAAGATCATAGAAAAATAGCCTTGGTTGGCCCACGTGACCAGCAGTTCTGTCTCTCTTATTTAGCCTTCACATTTGGAGGGTTCAATGTTCTTTCAGAAAAATTATCAATAGACATTTGGCGGGTTCTATGATAATGCTAGTCAGTAGGGCTATAATACATTTACTTTGTAATAAAATAATACAGGTTTTAGTACGTAACGTGACGTGAAAACCAACAGTCTGAATTTTTATATCTCTCTATCTGATATGTCATCACCTAAGTATTTTTCATATTAACGATTAGAAACGGCCAGTACCAAAATAGTGGCGAATGAGGCGCCACAGACATAATATTTCTATGATTATACGTTTCATCGAATGGGACTCAAACCTCGGACAAACATGATGATCTCCAACCGCCTCAAATGGGTCTGCAGGTGTCGGACCTGGGCATGTCCGTCACGGCGTAAATGCAGACTCGAAACGTAGGTGGAACGCTGGTGTTCGTGCGTCCTCAAAGTTTCGTTAGAAGTTCTGATTTCCTCAGACCACGGTGGGGCCCCCAGATAGAGCCACACTTGCCAGGTTAAGAGGATGCCATGATCAAGCAGTTCCCGCTGCCCGGTCTATAGGTGCGAGAAGGACACCGTGGGGTTTTAGTCGGTAACAGTCCGACATACCTCTCCCTTGAGCGGCCCTGCTCGGGAGGCGTATCCAAAGCAGGATTTCCTCACGTTACAAAAAAGAGGTTTTAGGATAGGTAAAAAAGGATACGTTATTTTCAAAGGCGAAAAAAAGTTCTAACGCGATCCCGTGTCGCCTCACCTATAACGACGTATGGTTTTAGTAATTAGGAGAGTCGCCAAAAACTTTCACCTGATATTCGAAACAAACCGGAGATGTATTTCATACTTTGCCGGTTTTTCATTTGGCGTTTTATAAAATGCTAAGGCGATGTATGAAATATGAATAAGTTCATACATTGCCGACATTCTATACATTACATAAAACGGCTATAACTTATATATTATTAGACTAAAATAAACTGAACTAAAGCAAAATATATTTCCTAACAAACACATACAGTGCCGCTGTATAAATATAGTTTAAATGGCATGTTATAAATCAAAATTTATCTGTTCACAGTTACGGATATAACTCTGAGACGAAACAGTGCGAATTTTTCACATATGGAGGCTGTAAGGGTAACTGCAACCGTTTCAAAAGCGAACGTAAATGTAAGAAATCCTGCAATGTCCAATGAATTAAAAGAAATGTTACTTTATTGAGTTTTTTATTCCCGCCGAGTAAATTAACTTTCGCTAATGTAATATAATGTATTTTACTGCATGTTGCCTCCACTTAGGGCGGTTCCATTATGGACGGCACCACCATCGCCAGGGTGAACAGTCCGACGACTCAAGCGAAAATGTCTCAAATGTGGCGAAATCAAAAACCTTTCCCGCAGCCCGGTACAATAAGGTATAGTTTTAATTATATTTGAAGTTTTATTGGGACAGTTAATGTGTTGGATTCATATTGTCATATAATGACAATACCCTACAAACAGTGATAAACCCATCTATGATTTTCTTTTGGTTTTTTTATTTTTGGTAAATTAGTAGTACTGTCTCTACTTTTAATATTTTTCCAAAATTTCCCGATACGCATATCACGAACGATACTGACCACGAATATGCCATAAAAAAAATTTTGTTCGTCTGTCTGTCTGTTTGTATGTCCGGATTTAATTCAAAATGGCTTGACCGATTCTTATGAAATTTTGTAAACGGGATGCTTATATCATCGGTCGGTTGATAGGGTATACGAAATTTCAATATTACTTTTATACAATGTAAAAAATATTTAAAAAAAATATTTTTGTTATTTCAATTATATATACAGGAAGTATAAGTTAACACTTTTGGGAATCGTAAAAAAAAAAATTCAAAACTTTAAAATTTCATTAATTCTTAACCGATTTTGATGAAATTTCATACACGGGAAGTCTAACTCTTTACATAATTATTGGTCTATAAGAATTGTCAATAATTACTTTTAGAATTAAAAATAACTAATTCAGAAAGTTTAATTTTCATCTGTAGCGACATCTACATAGCGACACATAGCGACATCTACCGAGCCGCATAAGACGCATCCTACTATCCTACATCGCGCTATAGAAATTAACTCAATCGTTGAGTATATATACAAGAACCCGACTACAACCGTTGGCCCCGTCACGTCCACCCTCTCTAGCGGTAACCCAAGCCTAGGTCCGTTCCTCGGTGTGAAACCCTTGGGTCAGGCAACCGCCCGCGCGATACAAGTGACACTGTACGTGCATCACTTAGCTACCTACATACAACACTACACACGTATGAACATACACACGTGCACACCACACAGGTACATAGGTTCTGTGAGGGACCTTTTTTTTCTTTTTTTACGCTAGTTAGTTAGCGCTAGTTAGTGTAGACATTCCGATTATTGAATACACATACGCACGGTTCCTTCCTTCCTCCCAGGAGGAAGGGAACGTGCCTATGTGTATATTTAGGTAGCTCGAATCGTAGGTGTAGGGATTCGAATAGATCGCGACCTGTTTGCGAACGCGACGACCGCCCGAGCCGAGGTCCGGCCACTTTGGCAACCTCGTGCGAGTCGTCCACAAAACTTTCGCGGCTGAGTGCCCTCTGCGCTCGCCCCCAAGTCCGGTGAAGCTGTAAAAGCCGCAGCGGCTTTAGGGCCCCTAAGGCTAACAGTGTAGTCAGTTCTAAAAAAAAAAAAAAAAAAAAAAAAAAAAAATACAACCGTTGGGCAGCTGCCCGCCAGACATAACACCCGTCTGGTCGAAGGATCCTCCCCTTGCAATAGTTCTTCCACACATCAATTCTCAACCGATACTGATCAGATTTTGTAGACGGGAAACATACATCATACTTTGATTGAGAGGCTATAAGGAATTGTTAATATTGCATTAGAAATTGTACATTAGAATAATAGCTTTCAACCTATTTTGATGAAAATTGTACACGGGAAATAAATGCCACTCGTTAATTACACGTGCGCACATATGTTATATACAGTGTTGTTATCTGGTTGTCTCTATAAGCTTTAGAGCTAAAAATGTTTTGTCCTACATTTGTTGTTCTGAAAACTCCATCTGCCTTTTATTTCTTAGATTTGTGACTTTTTACTTATATATCGTCCAGCGAATCGACCAGACAATAAATACTTTAAAAAAAATAAACGATAAATTATGCTGGATGCTAAAAATATTCTGCAGTTATTTACCCTTTTCTGTGATATTCAGTTGCTTTATTTACTTTAAAAAATATGTCACCTGTCTTGAAGGTGGAAAATACATTTTATATTAAGCGGACAACCTTTGTAGGCTTATGTGTGAGCTGTCTATAAATCACTTAATAAACCAGCGGCTGCCAAACTCGCTCACGACTCTCTTTAGATTATACTATTTGTGCCCCACGATTTCACCCGTGTTAATTTTATCCGATAAACACCACGTCGCGCCGCGCGCCGTCAACGCATATGGGTTACATATAGTACTATAATCATAGACCGGACCCGAGTGTTAAATTATTTTAATTTAGCATTATCTCCTAAACTATATCTCCAAATAAAATGTAATAAAGAGCAAAGTTTAACTTCATAAAATTGTCTTTATGATGAAGTAACTTTTGTTCCTAAGGAATAATATGGCATGCTTAAAAATAATGCTCATAAATTCATATTTAATCTTCAAAAAAAAAAAACGTTAAATAACTCATTGTGGCTTATATATAAGAGATGGGCATATTCCGTCACGGACTTTTTTTTTAGATATACTAGGAACCAAAATTTTTTTAGAGCAATATTTACGTACCATTATCCATTACGCCAGCGCACGCGAATAAAGTAGTTTGCGAGAGCTTCCACTTACGACTTAGTTAACAAAAATTAATATTTAAGGCTAGCTGAGAGATATAGCTAAATGTTAGATAGCCTATAATACCCAACGTGAATATGGATATCATACACAAACAAAAAAAATCGAATCTAACATGTAGTTCCAGATATTAGCGTGTTTAAAGAAAAAAACTTTTCCGCTTAATTATATTATACTGATTTTCGTCTCCTAATTTAATTTTTAGGTACTCATAGTATGAGCGATCCTTATAGCCTTTATAGTTGATATTATATTAATGATAATTATTGGTTTTAAAGTAATAAAAGTTTTTTTTTAAATGATTTCTCTAAGTATTGCGATGATCTATATAGTCTATCAATTTATGGAATGACGTATGCTTCCCGTATACAAAATTTCATCAAAATTAGTTGACAGGCCTCGTGGCATAGTGGTAGTAAACGCTACTATTGAGCCGAGAAGTCGCGGGACCGATCCCCGCCCATGACTGACTTTCTGTGATGAGCATAAATGTCAGTTGTGTGTGTCTGGGTGTTGAATATCTATATATGTATGTATATCAGCGGTTTAGTTACCATATTACAAGCTTTGCTTAGTTTGGAATTAAATGGCCGTGTGTGATATTGTGTAAAAAAAACAATAATTATGTTTACTATTTTTTTAACAATTCTTGTAGCCCATAAATTAACTTATACTTCCCGTGTACACAATCAGTTATAAATTTATATATATATTTGTAATTATTTTCCATAATATTTCGAAAATCATTATTTAAAATTCTTATACCCTATCAATTGACCAATGACATAAGGTTCCCGTGTACAAAATTTCATAAGAATCGGACAAGCATTGTAGCATTGTCGGCAAACAGAGTAGTCAGATCGAAAAAACAAGAGCCAGGATAGTTCTGTTTTGGACCATCAAGTGAAAATCAGAAGCGATAAAAGAAGAAATCTGCATGAGATATCACAAAGTAGTGTAAACAAGAGGTATTGTAAGTATGACCACAGTTTAATGAACATCTAAATTTAAACAACAAAAAAAAGTTGCAAGTGCAGCTCCGTACATGTGATAGAAGCAAAATATCTTAAAAATGAAGTTTCAGATAGCATAAATTATGTATTAGATATACAATATACATATAGCTATCTTTCTCCTTGTCTCTACGTTATATCTTCCCTCTCTCTCATGTAACGAGAGCGACGACTGCGAATGGATTTCGATTTATCGGTGGTCGTCGTTGTGCTGTGCCTACCATCGGGATAGTACCGAGATACTATTGAAATTAAAAAATATTGAAATGCCGTCTAAGAAGTTTCAATAAAAAAAATACATAAAAATACTTTGAGAATCACAGCTAAAAATCTTTCCAGTTATATTGAAATTCATTTTGGTCGTGACTGATTCTCAATCCAATGATTTAAACAAGACCGGAGACCATGCGAATGCATAAACCATTAAACCGGGGTCTCAGATACCATAAATGGTACAGTTTGAGTCGTAAGTTGCGAGCTTGTGATGTCTTTATATAAATTCGCCGGTTTAAAATATTTCATAATATATATACTGTGAAAAGATTTTTGAAGGCCAAGCCTCGTGATGCAGTAAAAGCCGTCTGAGGTTTCAGGGCTCTTATGGCTAACAGATTAATCAGTTTGGAAAAAAAAGTTAATAAGTAGTAGTAACAAGTAATAATGTAAATTATTTTTAGTGATATTTTTTTTTTTGTAAACCATTGGTTATAAAAAAATTATTTTCAATTAGTTTAAATAAAAAAAAAAAACAAGAAGTAAAGTATGTAAAAATAAATTAACATTTTTATCATGGATGACCAACTTCATCACCAAAGAAATATAACGTCTTACGTGCGTACATAAGTGCAACATTTATTTTAAAATGATAATAATTTTTCGTCTATTTGTCCTTATAAAGGATCTATAGAGACACCGAATCTTTTATCGTCTTTGTCATTTACTGTTCCAAGAAAATTACAAAGACCAGCTAGTTTTTAACCTATTTGCTACAGAAAGAGTGCTTTCTAACATGGGGTATAAATGCTGCCATAGCGGGCATAACGAGATTTATTTACACACTGCACACATCCAACAACCTAGACATTTTACATAACGTTCCTCCAATCAAGATATTTTTATTCAGTTATAAAAGTAATGTTGATGCAGTGGTTTACCAATTATTAAAATTTAAGTCGTTTATTTGTTTGTTACCTTTGAATCTGATTTCTCTTCTGTTTCTTATTACTCGTTATATATTATTAATAAAATAGACACTTTTAATTATATTAGTACCTACTAAGCAATTTTCTATGTATATTTTTCTTTACTTGTTTTAGTGTTTAGTAAATGTTCAAATAAATATGAAAAAGAACGGCGCATTAGGTAGGTAATCAATTGTAATGTAATGTAAAAAAAATTGATTACTAGCACCATTAAAGCAAGTAGATATATATAATACAACCAACATTATTAGCAAATAATAATTCTTTCATAGTTATTTTTATTACATATTATTTGATAATATGCACTAAAACGATGTCGAAATGATTTCGATTTTCGCTTGGGTTTCATTTTATTGATTAATAATTTAGGTTAAAATTATACTTGGCATTTAAAAAAAATCTGAATAAGTTATTATCCTAGTTAATTAAATCAGAATTAAAACAAATTAATGTAGTGGTTTTTACGGTACCTATTCAAAAAGATTATATATAGCATGAAAGAGTTAAAAATCAGTTGTTAACATTTTTCAAAGCAAATACTTATTGCGTTTTCGCAAGCGAACCTGCGGTTAAAAGCTATTATATAGTAAATATCTATACAATTAATAAAATAAAGTATCTGCTTGTAATATCAAAATAACAGCTTTTTACTAAATGCATATGAAAGTATATTATACTATACCTATAACAAAGACCCATTTTTCCCTGTCTGTCTCGTCTGTTTGTTCCGGGTAATCTCCAAAACGGTTAGACCGATTTTGAAGGGACTTTCACTGGTAGATAACTGATGTAACAAGGAATAACATAGGCTACTTTTATTTTAGAAAAAGAATTAAGATTTCACACAAATAAATAAAAACTGGTCATGGTAAATAGCTTACGCTGAGTAAACCATAAGAGATAAAGCAAATTAATTTACAACATAATTGTAGACATTAAAAATACCTACAAAAAGTTAGCAAGAGTACATATCTATCTTGTAAGGAACACCCACAATAAGCATTTTTGTCTTTAAAATAACCGGGAGTGGGGAAGCAATATTCGCGTGTGTGCCCAATCGATGGCATTCTGTAGTCCACGTGACCGAAACCGCGGGCATAGGTAGTCGTATAATAAATATTTATTTCGCATAAACAGTAGCGATCTCGTTTAGCTGGACGTTGTTATGTAAAACGAAAGACATGACTGGAATATGTTATAATAAATACTAGTTAAAATCCGTAAGTTAGCTCTGATTTCTATTACTTAAAAGGAAGATTATCTCTCTTATTTCTTTTTTAATTAGGTATTTCTAGGTTTAGTGTTCGGTGTCTTACCTGATGTTAAGTGACGTTTTGGCCCAAGATGATATAACGCTAATCGTAGTGTAGGAACTAGCTCTCAAGTGTTAAATAAATTAAGGTTACTTATAAATTTAAAAACATTTTCACTGGTTAGGAAAATATCTTAATCATCGACAAAAACCGGCAAGACGTTTTTTTTTATATATGCAGTATTTATATTGTTTATATTTATTACTATACTACCTTTGCCCGCGGTTTCGCACACGTGGGTTACAGAATGACATCGATCGGACACACGCGCGAATCTTACTCTCCTGCTTCCGGTTATTTTAAAGACAATAATGCTTATTGTAGGTGTTTCTTAGAAGATAGACATATGAGAGTATATCTCTCCCTGACTTTTTTGTAGGTCTTTTTAATGTCTACAATTATGTTGTATAATTTGCTTAATCTCTTATGGTTTACTCAGCGTAAGCCATTTACCATTAACAGTTTTTATTTATTTGTGTGGAATTAAATAAAAACTGTAATATTTGTTCGAAATAAAAGTAGCCTAAGTTACTCCTTGTTATATCAGTTATCTACCAGTGAAAGTCCCGTCAAAATCGGTCCAACCGTTTCGGAGATTACCCGGAACAAACAGACAGACAGACGTACAGAGAAGGAATCACTTGCACACATAACCACCATTCACATAATAATCCACCCTTTATTAAATAAATACCCTTAGGCAATAAAAGTTGCTTAACATGATTATTAAACTTATTAATCGACAAACTGGTAATCTGCTTAGAAAGTTTATTCTAGAACAGAATTACCTGAAAAACCTTTGTCTTACTAAGTTTAAAAGATGGAATTCCTATTTTACACTTATTAATAAAGTACTATGCCAAGATTTTTTGGTGAAGATGTTTTTATAACAGCCTTCAAAATGACGGAGGTTATGTAATTCGAATGTTTAACCTATTTGTTTATCAACCGATTTGAATGATTCTTTTTTTGTTGGATAACGGATACCTCAAGGATGGACCTTCAACTTCGAAGATACTCCAAGGAACTCTACAAAATCATTCAAGTTGGTTTTCTTGTGAAAAAATGTCTTCTTTTATATCGTATCATCGAGTGTGAATATGTTCGTCTCAAAAAATAAAAGGTTTAGCTAGCAACTTTACAGTGTAGATATTGTGTTAGATTCTCATATTTTTTCCATTACGAACCTAAAACCTGACCAAGCAACCAAACCAACCAAAAATTTGCTTTGCTTTCTTCAATATTATATCATATGCATTACAACTTTTTTATCAATATAATATTATATTCCACAGCCAGCCCGCCGCCTATATCATAAATCTTGAAATTCTTAATTGAATTTAGACGTAACATACAAATGTAATGCTACTTCTAAACATTTTAATCCAGCCCTCGTAACACGTGCCATTTTAGATTATACTCGAAGACTGAATAATTACCTAAAATCTCCACTCGAAAATTTCCCGTTTAATTATCAAAATATGGAACTCAGCCGTTTAGTGGTGTGACTGACGAGCCCATTAAATTATAAATGTATCGATAAGAATATAAATTTTATTTTTGGTTCAATAGAACTAAAATTTACACGAGGTCAAGTATAAAATTTATTACAGAGATGTTGGTATGTTTTTTTTTTTTTATAAATGGTAGTTCGTCAAATTGACTGTACTCTCTCTGATGGTAAGCACAGAAGAATCTAGACATAACAGTTCAAAATCCATTGGCTGTCATCACCGTCATGCCACCGCGGCCAGAAAAAACCGACGCAACTGGCAGTACCGACGTCGGATTCTTCCAGAACTTAAATCATGAGTGACTTAAAATCAATTAATTTAATAAGGTTTTAATTTAATTAATTAAGGGTCGATATTTCAATCCTTCAACAGAATGATCGTGCTTATGCGATAAATAATAAAAAAATCAACTGCCAAATAGACTCTTTATGTGGCGAACAACTCGACTACCTATCGAACAACTATGAAAGAAGGAATCTTTGTTTTTACTTTAAATATTTCTTGTTTTTGCGTTGCTGCAATAAATATTTTTGATAGGATTAATAGCCTAGTTATTGAGAAAGAGTATAATATAATAAATTAATTTATAAATCTATCTGAAAAAAAAAAAACAGTGTCAGATCTACTACCGATAATTATACTACGATTTAGAAATCAAAAGATTCCAATGTCAACCCACATTTTTCAGAAAATATGTGCAATATTTACTTGCCTTGATAAGAAATAAAATCAGAAAACACAAAAATCTTTTATTAAAGTATATTTTTAAAAACAGATCACTACATTAATTATTTTTAGTGTCATAAAATGAGAAAAAATTAAGACTCTTGTGTAATATTTTCCATCTTCTGAGATTAATCATCAAGCCACGTCCATATATGAGAGAACAACTCAAAATTTGAATTTTTCAAACATATTCGTCGAACTAACGACAAACAACTACTCACGGAAGCTCTGTTCGTATAAGTCAAGTTGAATTTAAAAATCCAATTTATCGACATGGCAATATAAAATTTATCGGCGTAGTAACAACACTACGGATCGATGAGCAAGCCCGTCTGCTTCTATGGCTAGCAGACGTTGTGCACGTATGGAACAGGCGCAGAATATGGATAATACCAGATGTTAAAATTTCAGACTACCTTTACGTGAAATGTCCTAATCCGGATTTTACTTGCGCATGAATGTTTAATTGGCTCTTAGATATAATCGGTTCCTTCTTTGCTAACGGGATACCTTTTATGCATTGCCTGTTCTCTATATTATTACAAGTTTTAATTTATTTAAATTTTAATTTATTATTTTATTATGCGTAGAATATAAACGATTAGGCAAAAATTATTTCTAACTTCTCTTTTCTAAACATGTCACGGGTACTTTTAAATAAGTACATATGATGCAAGCTATCGCAACGTTAGAGCAGCGTTTAAGAAAATCTCATAAAAAATCCGAAACATTATTGATTGTCGATTCCGCATGCGTATATTATATTACATACCTTGGTATGGAGTCATATATACTAATAATATAAAGCTGAAGAGTTTGGATGTTTGCTCGTTTGTTTGGTTGAACGCGTTAATCTCAGGAACTAGTAGTTCGAATGGAAAAATACTTTATTGTTGGATAGCCCATTTATCTAGGAAGGCTATAGGTTATATAACTTCACGCTATGGCTAATAGGAGCGGAGCATCAATGAAAAATGATGCAAAAACAGGCAAAATGTATTCCTTTTGATAGTTTCCATTGCGTGCGCTGCGTAAATAGTTAAAGTTACACATCAATCATGTGTGACGGAATGATTTTTCTTAAAAAGTTTTAAAAAAAGTCCGCGATAGTTTTAAGGTCTACTTAATATAACGTTTTTTATGATTATATAATTTGTTTAAATAATGCATTAGTTGCTAAGGTGTTTTTATAAATATGGTTTTAATCCTTATCGAAATAAATACGTTATTCAACACAAGTATTTCATTTTGAATAAAATTTTCCTTTAGATCAATTAATTTTAATGAATATCTAAGGAGTTATCACAGTTTTAAAATAATTGCTCAGCAAAATAATGATCAATAATCAATTGTATTATAGTTGCCTTCGACTTACTCTCTCTAACCCTCTCCTCTCTCTCTGTTATGTGACGAAGAATATATTAACTAGAATTCAAAACGTTCTATGTTTAGTACACGTTCAATAATTCTATCACGTACCTAAATGTAGAGTTAGACCCCGACTCAGTCTAGACTGATTTAGTATTTCGTTAAAATTATTCTCGATTTAAATAATTTACTAGATGTGTCTTATTGGATAATATTATTTAAAATTCTGTTTTTTTTTTTTTAGGAAGCCCTCTGTGTCTTTAGTTATTGATCATAACATAAGATCTTGTTCTATTGTATGTTTTGTGTGAGAGTACCTACATTATAAATACATTCAGGTACCATTGAATTTTAATAAGTTTTAACAATCGCTATGTACATGTATCCTAGGCCATATAGGCATGTATCCATGTATACTTTTATTAGACTATCTACCTATGCTACAGATATTATATTATATTATTAGATATTATAAGATGCATCTTATAATATTACAAATATATTAATTAACGAGACAATTTTGGACAAAAAATAAAACCAGCTTCAATCATTTTGAGAAGTTTCATCGTGTATCTTTGAAGTTTAAGGTCAAATACCAATAAAATTAAAATCGGACTACCTTTGAGATAGCCCCTATCCAACAAGAAAATAATCATTCAAATCGGTTCATAAACAAAGTAGTTATTCGAATTGAGTTTACTTCGTCTTTTTTTTGAAGTCAGTTTTAAAAAATTAATTGTATATTTTGCACAAGCAATGTACTTCTAGCTAACCAGCGAGAAAATATCATATCATAATATCATAAATATAAGACGTTACAACAAGACACTAACCCTAACGCCAATTCTTCGCAGCCGTAGTACGAATTAAAAGTAGCCATCTACAGTTAAATTGAAAGATGATGGGTTCCATTTCTGCACAGATCGGACGAATTACATACATACATAAATCACGCCACTCTCGCAACGGGGTAGGTAGAGACCATGTCCTTCCATTTGTTACGATTCTGGCGAACTTCTTTCCCTTCTTCAACATTCTTTTATCTTTTCTCGTACGCTCGTCGGTTTAAGGTAATCTTTCTTAAGCAAACCATTCTTCAGAACGAATTATTGTGAGTGAATAAATGATTAATTATTACACAAACTATTTGAATGAGCTTCTCGTATATTAAATGAAATCGCGATTATTATTATAATAACCATAATTGCAATCAACTTTCTTGCTCATTGCCATAGAGTAATAAATTCCGCTCACTGTACTACTGAATTCATAATTCTATGCTTTGTTCTACTCTACGCTTAGGTTGTAATTTTTAGATATATACGCAAGATAGAAAACAATGACTATTCCAGTAGTTATGTTTGATATTCTTGTAGTACGATTTAATCACTTTTGTTTGAATTCGGATACCTTTGTGATATAAATAGATCCATTTAAGTAACTTATAAATTATTTTGCAATATAATAGTGTAGTATATTTTGCAATATAATATTATGAATCATAAAAATTATTATCTATACTATATACTGAGAATTAGGTCACAGAGATTTTTTTTTAAGGTTTCTCTTTATTTTGGGCAACCCAACTGGTGGAATACCACCACCCTACAGAAGATCGCAGCCACATAACCTTGTCTTATGTTTCTGCGGTGGGTAGGGATTCCAGAGCTCCTTGGGGCTAGGTGGGTTAAATGATACCTATCGTATTACAAGCGTACATAAGCTACGGTAAACGCTTACCATAAGGCGGGCCGTACGCCTCTTTGCCACCTTTATAGTATAAGAAAATAAAGTTATAACGCTCAAACCATTGTTTGTGTGTTTGTTTGAACACACTAATCTCCAAAATTACTACATAGATGGACAGCTTCATCGGAACTGAATATTTTCCTTGCAAGAAATTGTCCAAATTCCGAAAAAAGTGGTAATTTGTTGCAGCAAGGTCCGGAGAGTATGATGGGTATCGGAGACATTCCAACCGCAATTCCTCTAATTTAGCGACCGTCTGTCATGAAGTATGGGATCTAGCGTTGTCCTGAAGCAACAGTGGGCTAGAGAGATTGACCAGTCTCAGTTGTTTAACGGCCAGCTTTTCTATCATAGTTTGCAACTGTTGAAAATACAGATCTGCCGTTATTATTTGGCCTGATCTTACGACACTGTAGTCTATGACACCAGCACTGGCCTACCAACCACTCAACAGTGCCTTTTACTGAGTCAACTTTCACTTGGGGCAGGATTTTGCATTTCTGATTGTCGTAGAGGATCCATTTTTCGTCACAAGTAAGAATCGATTCAAAATTCCTTTGTTATTGTGACGGTTGAGTAATGTAACGCAGCACTAAATGCGTGTTTGTTAGTGTGCTTTAGTCAATTTATGCGGTACCCATTTCACGAGATTTTTCACTTTTCCAATTAATTTCATGTGAATTAAAATTGTTTTATCTTTCATGCCGAAGCCTTCCGTTATCGCTTTGGGATGGATCCACTTCCACGGTCACCTTTAATTCTTCATTATCAACTAGGGTCTCCGGCCGTCCACGGGGTTTTTTCTTAGGTCAAAAATTCCAGAGCGATAACTTTGAACCAAAAACGTACCGTGCTTTCTTTTACAGTAGTTTTCCCGTATATAAATTTATTCCTTCGAGCTGTTTCTGCAGCGGTGATGCCACAGTGGAACTCATACTCATAAATAACATGATGTTTTAGGTTTTCCATTTTGTGAAAAGAACGACGTCAAAGAGAAACCAAATGGTGTCAAAACAAATGAATCACTAAATTCGAACACACAAATACACTAGCCTAAATTTGAAATAAATTTTAATTTACAATTCCAACCCAGCGCCAGATATTTGAGATCAAAGTGGCCAGTTCATCAAAACGCCAATTTCATATGTCAATACCTATATTAAATGTACAGATAAAACACAATATAAAAGCAATAGCCAAAACCTTATTTACAGTTAAATATGTTATGTAGATCCTTACTGTGTTCATTGTGTCATCTACACATCCGTAAAAATATGTTATTAAGTGTTTTTATTTGACTAATGACAATACTGTCTTATTTATTGTTCATCGTCCAATATTCGACACGGATCAGTGCTGAATAAAATACATATACATAATTATTAGAGTGTTTATATCAAATAGAATCATTGACCGCGGCCGCCATATTTGTAGGTTTGAACAACGCACCACCGGAATGGTTGCCGATGGATAGTCGCACTTGATTTTTAAGGATTGTAAGGATAAATACATTTTATTATCCACGGCAGTAATATTTACAAATAGAGCGCAAAAAAGATAATTTTTTTATGGTAAAAAGGGGTATACGGGCGGGTGGCGCATCTGATGGAAAGTGATCACCGCCACCCACACACATCCGTAACACCCGAGGGTTTGTAGATGCGTTGCCGGCCTTTTAGGGAAGAATACGCTCTCTTCTTGAAGGTCACCGGTTCATAACGGCTCGAAAAGATCTCAGGCGATAGCTGGTTCCACAGAGCGAGGCAGAAAGTTGAAAGTGGAACGCTGGACATCGAGGTGGTGTGGATGGAATTGACGATTCTGACGCGATGTCCGATGGTGAAATTCAACAGCCGGGATCAATCCAAAAAATTCCTCGGAACACTCCCCATGATAAATGCGGTAGAAGATGCAGAGTGAACCAACCTCTATACGCAGAGCCAATGGATCAAGCCGATCGGAAAGAGCTTGATCGTCAATTGTCGTTGAATTGTAGCTCACATTAAATATACCTATATAAAAACAAACAATACAATTTTTAACAAAAAAAGAAAACTAACTTTAATGATTTTGAGGAGTTACCTAGCGTATCTTTGAAGTCGAAAGTCCAATACCACCGCTGAGGTATCCCCTTTCTAACAAATAAAAATTGTATATTTCTTCGACATTTGTCAGCAGTATTTTCTCTGAAAATTCTTTATCATTATTACTGGATTGTCTTTGGTTATATGGAGTAAAGATCTATTGTAGTACTTATAAATAATAAGTATGATACTTAAATGATTACGTAATTACTCTTAAGTTTTTTCCTTTACACATTACAGTAAAAATTGGAAATAAAGTATTTTCGCATATTTTATTTTTATCAAAAATAAAGTAGGAAATGTTATTATTGGTAACTTTTAGTATAATGATATTCGCTTTAGTAACATTAAATAGCGAAACAAGTCTATTTGGATTAAACGCCGCCCACATTTCTTCTTAAATTCACAAGGTAGTAAAATACTTCTCACACGAAATAATTCTAAATTCATAACAACCTATCCAGTATTTACATAATGTAAAAGTGAAATATCTCATTGCGAATGCTTTAAGCTTCGTCATCTCGGTTTGTACAGCTGAGTCATTCGCTAACATAGATATAGATAAGCCAAGTTACAAGTAAGGAATTTTCCTACGCATGTCGAAATAAATCTTAATATTTTATGAACTTTTTTACTACACCATACCTAACTGATCAATCCTTGACCAATTGTTGATTTGGCGAATTTTTTTAACGATTATAGAATTGATTTTGAATTTAATCGTATCTGTTAAATTAAGATTTCGGCAATGGATAGTTTTAGAGAGGTTTCTTAACTTTCTTTTGAGATTTTTCTCTACTTGGGGCTGTCTGACTGGTAAAATACCTTATCTTCAACATACAGAAGATCGCTGCCAAGTTAACTCTTACAGGTTATACATTACTTTATGTAATAAAATCTATCCTATAGCCTGCCCAGATAACATAGCTATGTAATTTTAAAAAATCTGTAACTGTTTCTCGAGTTTGAATAATATAAACAGACAGACAGGAAGAAGAGAGTGACATTTTCAGTGATAGTCTGACGAAACTCAAAGAACTTGCGGAAATATTAGTTAAAATAAAAGTTTAAATTAGCATATTGTTTGTGTGTACAAACAACTAAATAAATCAATAAATAATATGTAGTAACAGTTAAAGACAACAAAAATTAAAATAAAAAGTATTATCTGTAAAAAGTTTAATACCTACGCGCTCCCCTCTTACCTATCTCGAAATAAAGATTTACGGAGAAGATAAAAATAATTACAACGAGTAATTAACTAATAAAAATCGTGTAGTTTCATTTCTAAGTAACAATAGTGCGGTGAGTAACTGTCATTGTTCAAACGATATCGATGTATCGATATGTCGATGTAACTGTAATCACTATTTAGGGTAGGGTTGCCAGACGTACTGCAAGAGCCGGGGCGTTTCGTTTTTAAAACCATGGGAACCGACTCCCGTAGAAATTAAGATACTAGTGGAATACTAACTGTTTCATTAAAAGTCATACCATAATTATATGTATAGAATGATTTCAATTATTTTTGAAGTTTTATGTGAACAGTTAATCTGTTGGATTCATATTGGTATATAATTAAAATAACATACACATAGTGATAATCCAACACTAATTTACTTTTGATTTATTGCATTCCTGGATCAGTCGACGTATATATTCTTTTGCCATTGTTCATGTATGACGCAAAAGCCTTTAGATAGATTTCGATCATTTTTATTTTGTTTTACTCCTTACATACGTATTTGAACCTCTTCTAAAAAATAATGATCATAAAATTACATGAAACCTTAAAGAAACAAATAGTATACTCAAAATAATTATTCTACGCAGGAAAAGTCGCGGGTACAAGCTAATATTTAATACTAGCTACGCCCCATGATTTCACCCATGTTAATTTTATCCGACGAACACCGCGCTGCCAACGCACTCGTGTATTCTATCCTAATTGTTCTTCCAGCAAGTACAAAATATTTTAATGTTTCATTAACTCCCAAACTATGTGTCCAAATAACATACTATTGTCTTTATTATGAAGTAACTTTTTTCGTAAGGATTAATATGGCATGTTTAAAAATAATGCTATAAAACACTTATTAAATTGCTTCAAATATTTGTCACAAAATACCTTGTTGTGGGTTATCTATAAAAGATAGCCATTTACTGTCGCTAACTTTTGTTCAGATATACTATGGGTCAATATTTGTGTAGAACATTGTATTTCCTTATCATAAACGATTACGCCAGCATACACGGATAAAACAGTTCGGAGTGCCTCGACTTCCGACTTACGTAACAAAAACCAATATTTAAGATTATCTGAGAGTTGTAACCTAATGTTAGATAACCTATACTATTCCTCGTGAATCTGACAATCATATACACAAATAAGTTTTTGAATCCGACTAATATTAGTATAGATATTAATCTTAATTTTATATGTAGCGACATTTCTCGCTACAACTGACGCATCCTACACATAGCGACATCTCCGCCACAACTGACATCCTACATCGCGATCTAGAAATTAACCGAACAATTGAGCATATATACAAGAACCCGAAACAATCGTTGGGCAGCTGCCCGCCAGACATAACACCCGTCTGGTCGGAGGATTCTCCCTTTTCAATAGCGGATGAGGAACTTTACACTCTGTTCCTCACTTCTATTATAAGAGTAATTTTAATTAAATATAAGAACTTTTGTGGAGATACCTGACATATCGGCCAGTATATACTGAGTAAATGCCAATCAGATTCAGCACTGAGTTTTCCATTCTACCACATAATATTGTGTTTTGTAATTACTAAAAGAAATGTTATATCCGTTTTTAGAGCGAGTCCGACTCACTTTAATATCACCAAGTTTGACGTTTGTACTTTTGTAATACCTACCATGTTTACGATAGAACAAAACAATAAAAAATTAAAGCAATGGTAAGTACCTACTTGTTTGTCATAACTTTCTGTAAAAACTTCAACTGGCTTTCTATTACGGTTCAAAAGATACAGACTTATAAAGGTATGACGAACAGTGTAGGCTTAGGAAAAAGTACTAATTCTTCTAATAAACACTGTACTATTTTTGCAAATTCCTTGATTCGTAGTTACTACTTTTTTTCTATTTAACGGGAAATCTGAGTTCCAAAATTGGCAACACCGTTGAGAGACACTCAACGGGCTATTGTTGAGTACAAGCGTTGTTATTTGTAGATGAGAAATAGATTTCGATCAGTCTAATCTTTATCATTAAGACTGTTTCTTTCTATATAATATTAACTGTAATATTTGTTTGTAATGTTAGAAGTACGAGGCATGGAAATTGTTAAATTGACCACAAAATCTGTACGATAACCGCAGAATCGAAATTTGGTGTTACTTACCGCCGAATTCCTCGGAATTTTTAACAATTTGTTTATTATTCTTCATAGTTTTGTTTTTGCGTTTGGCCACAATCTCACCTGATTGTAATTGACGATGTGGCAGAACACAGGCTCTGTACGTGGTTGGCGATAGATTTTCAGCTTGAAGTGGGTAGGTAGCTAACTAGGCGGGCAATAGAAAACGCCCTACCACCATGCTATGGATTCATCTCGCTTTTTTTCTTAACCGAAAGTTCAGACTCATTACAAGGATTCGAACACACGTCAATCGACGAAACGTCAGTACACGCTATCACTAGGCTATCATTGCTTGCAAATCAATATCAAATCTTTAATAAACATAACTGAATGATTCAGTAATATAGTGGTTTAAGAACAAACCTACGAACATCGTAGATTCAATTCTTATATGTGCCGTTATAATCTGTTATTCGTTTTGTCTTTATGGATTTGTTATCCTAGCACGGTTAAATGATGGCACAGTACAATCCTAACACAACGGTGACCACCGAAAGATCGTAATACCATCGACGGTCACCACTATCATGTATTAATTTAACTGTATATGTACAGGCTAATCCCAAAACGGGACACGCAAAAGCGAGTCACTATGACGGACTTTTTACCACAAACAGTCCTATAACCCGGTATCGCCATTTCCTTGTTCGTTGCTCAGCGGGTGCATCACGTGCAGGTGAGGTTGACTTCGGCGTGTTGGTTCTATAGATTTATTTGGACACCCCTTACGTGTAGCTACATAGTGGTCGCACTCCAGAACTCCAGTCGTGTACAGTTTCCTACAACACAGCTTCATTAATAGATATACCGGGAGTTTTTGTCGGGATCTTGAAGTGACACGTTATGATTTTTATTTTTACCCGACTGCGAAAAATGGATGATTGTTTTTCGAGCGTATGTATTTACGTATGATTATTTCTTTGGCACGTTCTGTAGTCTAAACAGCTTGATGGATTTTAGCAGACGAGGTGTCTTCAGATCCGCCTTAAATGTGGGATTGACATAGGCTATATAATATTTCAATACGACGTCAAGCAAGCAAGCACACACGGAGATAGAAGAAAATACAATTTTGGTTTTCTTAATAAATTATAGAGTAGACAAAGCATATCATGTCGGTGACACGAAATCACAAGATTTTACCCATCCAAAAAATCAAACACACTTATGATACAGTTGAGTATATACAATGTATTATTGTATATATACGTATACATGTACACAAGCCGCTATACTGCGCGAAGCTTGTCTGACGCAAGCGCAATACATCATGCGCATGTCGAGATCAACTGTGTCGCGAAGGTCACGCGAACCCATAAGTTTTCCCCTACCAAAAATCGCTCAACGCGACTAAAGAAGTTTCTCTTTCAAAAATGCTGGTAAATTTTATTCACATTGTTATCATATTTATGGCTGCCTTCATCATATCGTCATATTCGTATATCCTTTACTAAAAGCTATTTAAGAAGACAAAAAAATATTTGACTAAAAATTATTGTGAATATTTAAAATCACTCACAAATATTTCTAAGATTACATTAATTATAATTTATGTTAAATATTTATCAAAACATAATAATAATTATTTATCAAGGTTGGAACTCGACGACGGACAAAGGTATCTATCTCTCTGTTGCAACGTGCGTCGTTTGGTTTTAAATAATACCGTCTTGTAACTCGCACTGACAGCGGAAAAAATTACACCGGCTCGCAATATGTTTGTGTTTGTTTCCATTATATTTTAACAATACCGTAACTATTTTCACGATCTGAATAAAAATAGGAAAAAATCACTACGTATTCTCGAAATATCTGTTACTAATGGTAATCTAAATGGTAGTGGTAATCTACTCGAATAAAAAGACATCGCCCTTCACACACACGTTCAAGGCTTATTGGGCCAATTACGTAATTAAACAAACAATGGTCTAAAAATAGAATATTTCCTTTCTTTCAAATAAGGTCTTTTAATTCAAAGATATTCTAGTAATTTCGACCATAGTTTTATTTAGGTATAGCGAGGCGTGGTTGGAGCCAGAACAGTTCTGTTTTGGACCACCACAAGTAAGCCTCATGTGGTAAAAGAAAGAAACCTGTAAGATGACCATAGAAATAAGAGAAACTGTAATTACGACCACAGTGTGGTAAATATCTGAATAGTGAGTTTTACTGAGTACAAATAAATTATTCACGTAAAGTCTTATGGCATTTTCACTACCAACGAGTATAAGACTACATTTTTTCATTACCATACATCACGATTTTAGCGTTTTATTCTCCGAGACATCAATGTCTTCGATAAGACAAACGATGGCAATGACATAATATATAATTCCTCAATTAGTCGAACTTATCTTTAACCTTTTTAGAGATAATTCTTTACTTCTTGCAGCTTGACTATTGAAATACCTGCACCCTACAAAACATCGCAACTAAATAACCTTGTGTTGTGTTCCTGTGGCTAGTAGGGTTTCTAGAGCTCCTTGAGCAAGTGGGGTTCAAAGTATGGTGTTACAAACATCCCTGGACTACGTTAACAACTTACCACCGACTGGGCCGTCCGCTTATTTACCTAAATTATATATAAAAGCATACAATCACTAATGAAGCAGCTTCTAGTGTGGATAAGAAAAAGTTAAATACCGTATCGTCGAAGCAATGGAAACGCACATAAACCGGTCATCACAAACTAATCGCCATAAGGCCTATTAGCGTGAATTATTCGTCACATTAACATAAATTATGTGCCTGTCCGTGAATAACTGATGTCTTAATCTTACATCTTAAATAAAAAACAGATAGGCATTTATAATTATTAATCTAATGATACGTGCCCGCATGGATCGCGGCCACTATAATACTCACATAGGAAAAAATATTATAAGAAATGCGAAAATAATAGATCTAAGATAGGTACTTAAAATGTCTCTCGAATATAAGTTGATTATTTTGTCGCACATAAATTTTTACTATTTTTTACCCGATTTCACAAAAGTCGCATGTTACTCGATTCAAATTTGGATGATTATTGTTTTGTTGGGTAGAGGATACCTCAAGGGTGGTCTTCGAAGATACACCAGGGAACTTTTTAAAATCATTGAAGTGGGTTTTCTTTTTTGTTTATATTCTAGCAGCAATTCATATGCATGTCGCATCTGCTTGTCGCGTTTTGGGAACAGCCTGCAGTCTGCAGGCCAGGATTACAGTGGCGCTCGTCGATTAGTTACGATGTTTTGGTAGTCACTGTTGTGTTAAGATTTTACTGTGCCTACCATCAGAAACAGTACCGTTTATTTACGGTGCCTCTATTTAAAAAAAAATTTTTTTCACTGAGAATGAGGTACATATCATAGCATTTTGATTTCATGATTCATTATCATATATCCCAAGCGTATTTTAAGAAATTAAGAATGATAAAAAAAAAACAAATCACGTGGGTCCTCTAAAAAACGTGCGTTTATTTCTTTCGATTTACAAATTATTAATATGTCTGCTTCTTCCTTAACCTAACAAGGCAATTAGTCGTCTTTAGTGAAGACCATTGGAACCTTTTAGGAAGTGTGGTATCTTAAATTTTATATTCGATATTATTATTTGTAATCCAGTTTACGATTCCACAATAAACAAGCTTTATTATGCAAAATGCCACATATATCACATAATATAGGATTAAACAATTCACATCAATGAAAAAAATAATTATGTGTGCAATTCACACGTGGTAAAAGTGAAACCTTCAAATCTATGTCTTTTTTTTAATTCAAAAAATGATCAAATACACACTAATTTAAAGTTTATGAAAATGTACATACAAGTAGGTACTCACAATGATTATTCACAATATCATTTTCTATTAAAATGGTACATTTGAAATAACCATGGTAACCTAACACAATATCAATCAATAACAGAATGTCATAAGTGTTTTCTAAAAATATTTTGTTTCGTGCCTTTTTAGTGAGGTAATAAAATTCATTATTGCGTGCAACAAACCTTCTTTTGTACAATTTTACCATTGCCTAAAACTTTCCTATCTCATTTCCTCCCACGTTAAATCTTATGAATTTATGTGTCTGTCTCTTTTTACTGTCGCTTTCGCTTTTCCGTTTCACCGACATTCAAATCACAACGATGCTAAAGAAGTTTTCACTTCAATAAGCACTATAAAATATGACACTAAGATCCTGCCAAAGACTCTATTAACTTCTCTTCGTCTTCCAAACTTGGCAATTAGTCCTCTATATTGCAAACCATTACTACCATTAACAAGTGAATATTGTGTCCTGACTTATGACGATTTTAGTATCGTAACAAGATGGTGGCTCTCTTGTTAGAACTTTCTAGGGATTTTTTTTGAGGCACGTCGAAATGTATGCTTCTAGTTTCCACTTCTAATCCACTTCACTTATTGCACAATAACCAAAATATATAAAAAAAAAAAACGCCACAAACATAATTTTGGGTCAAACCCTAAGTTAATGAATGAATAATAAAAACCGTTGATTCGTCCGTTAGCATAGGCGTCACACTCCAGCGATATTGTGATCACGATTTGAGCGTGAATCAATTACACAAAATGATTGTCCAATTTTTATAAATTCGCTTATTTTTACCAGACTTCGAAAAGGAATGGTTATATTACATTTCAAGCGAATGTATTTTTATTAGCCTACTGCCTGCCTCATTAACCTAGTGGTCACTAGCACGACTGCTATGCTCGAGGTTATGGGTTCGATTTCCAGGTCGAGCAAAGTGTTATTGGGTATTTCTACTAAATTTTCAGTAGTAGATTGGAGTTTGGCTTTGTGTCCGATTAATAACAATAGTCCCGCCCTCATTACATGAGACCTAAAAATATACCCAGGCGAACTTTGGGTGTGTACATAAGTACACCCTTGTCTAATCTTTCCCTGATACAGGCGTAATGGTATGTTATGTTATGTATGCATATTTGTTTGTCACGCTCTGTAGCCTAAACGCCTTGATGGATTTTAGCATACGAAGTGTCGTTAGATTCTTCATAATTGTGGAAATGATATAGGCTATTTAATATTTAAGTACGACGTCTGGAATTCAAATAAAAAGCAAAAAAAAAATTTTTTTTCATTGTCAAATGTTTTATTGCAGTCGGGTATATTTGTTTCCTTTTTAATAATTTTTAATGAAATAAAGTTGTTTATTTTTCACCGAAACGATCCTTTGGTCATAGCGCGCCGGAGCGCGCGCGTGGCTCACTAATATTTTCTGATAGGTGCTTATCGATAAAATTCAAGTAAAAGTTTGTAGTTGCAAGGCTAGTACTGGAAAAAAAGATGTGTGCTTTTCACACGCGGTAAAAGTGAAACCTTTAGAAAGCATAAAAATATTTACATAAACGATACACGTGAACAATACACCACGCTGGCTATGACGCCTTTTCCCAAGGCTTCATAATACGTATACGCGCGCACACACGTATAAACAGGAGACCGCGATAATAGGAAACACTCTAAAATGTATTCTATCTCATTCACCGCAGGCTAAATCCTGTTGATGTATATGTTTGTATCTTTTTCGTTTCATCGAGTTTCAAATTTTAAAAGGGTGCTAAACAAGTTGTCTCTTCAAAAGAATACAAGTATTATTTTTTTATGTCTTACCAAAAGTTCAGGCTCAAACAAATGAAAATTTTAAGCGATGAAGATTCAGGCAATGCTTTCCGGTGAAACCAGTTATGCAATAAAATAATCTATTAGATTACAAGCATAGTTCAATTGAACAATTAATTCGACTTCGCTTATCAATAAAACCGTACGAAAGAAAAGAGCCAACACAAAAGGTCGGAAGTGTTAAAAGATGGACCGCATTATGTGGTTGAATGAAACGACTGATTGCGTGTTAAGATCGTTACATCTTAATGGATGGTCTTATGCAATATAAACTGAAATTTGTTTTTATCATATTGTTATTGTTTGGCAATTTGACTTTTTGCATGTAACGTGTAAAAGGACTTTATCAAGCAGGTTTTACTGTCAAAAGGTTATTAAATGGTGAATTATTACGTAAATTATATTAGTGCCTATATTGATTGAGGTTTGCGTTTGTGTGCGCATCACGCAAAAACTACTGAATGATATTTTTTTGTTTTATTGCTTAGATATTATTTGCTCCTTATAAAAAAAAATCAACATATCTTTACAAACAAAAATTATGTAGTAAACGCGAATGAAGCCGCGGGCACAGCTAGTTTTTGATAATGGAAAAGCAATTATTATGACTTATCAATTATGGAATGACATATATTCTTCTCAGCGTGGCAATACCGGTCATTGTGGTGAGTATTGAATGAGGCCCTAAGTCCAGATGTAGACTTTTTTCGGTTGAGATGATTATAAGCTCTTGTCTATAAAATTTCATCAAAATCTGTTGAGGATTAATAAAGATTGAATGAATAAAGAAATATATATATATTTTCGTATATATAAAGTACGCTACTTGTTCACGCAAAAACGACTGGACGGGTTTAAATGAAATTTGTCACACAGATAGTCTAAGATTTAATTATTTTGAATGATTTATTGATAATTCTCAAAAGTATAATCAACAGTGCTTAAAGCCTGTAAATTGAGGAAAGGCGTAAGCTTCCCGTGTACAAAATTTCATAACAATCGGTCAAGGCACGCGCGTGTAATTTATAAAATGATAGACATCACCAATTGAGAAGAAAAATATACATTTACAAACAGAACTTCAGAGTTATTAATTTAGATTAATTTTTATTCAAAAAAAAACAAAAAGTATCGTGAAATTATAAAGACATACATAAAACCATCCCAAAGTACCTATGTGCCTCCTACAGTTAAAGTGTGCAGATGTAACCAAAGCGCTTCGTTTAGCTTCAAGTTCATACAAAACTAACATAGAGTAATCGAAACTTGGATAGTGTGTTAATCGTAACAATTACAATGTATTTAGATTTATTTATAATACTGTTTATAAAATTAGATTTAAGTTATGCCATGAGTGTCATGATAAAGTTTGTATTTCTTTAAATAATTTGTAAAACATTGATCGTCTTGCCTCGTCTAACGATCACTAATATTAAACAAATATCTGGAAGAACGAGCTATACTCGGTATTAAAAAAACATCTACATGCTTAAGCTTGGAAAGTAAAACATTATCTAAATACGAAATTTCATCCAAATCGTTGGAGCCGTTTCCGAGAAACTAATTACGTATTATATACATACAAGAATTTGCTCACTTAATATGTTAAGATAATAACAATAGGCTGAACATTAAGATCAAATTTGGAGCTTAATTATAATTCAATAAATGTAACTAATTTATCTCTGCTTGTCCTGAAAGTTAGAATTGAAATTATTGTCAATTTAAATAAAAAATCTTTTTTAAATATAATGTATGTTCGCAAAAAATTATATTATAAGTTAAAGCGTATAAATGATCGGATTAATTTTAATACTAAAATAAACACAAATTACAGCCAATTTTACAGCCAGTAAGACCAAAAAGTATATTAGGTAATCATGTTAGGTTCTCCAATAAGGTGCTAAAACACATTACTGATTTGCCGGAAGATGGGTTCAAGGACCATGTCATGCATGTTTTACTGTGAAAAGGTTATTATAGGGCGGATCATTATGTGAATGATAATGATGTTTGAAAATGACTCCTTCTCACTACAAAAAAAAAAAAAAGTTACGCGTATTAAAAAGAAACATTTATAAGCCTAAACGAGTTCCTTTCTACCTCTTCTTGACGACTGGGATGTTATCTAAACTTTCTCAGGACGTAAATTGAATAAAGCACTTTTAATTTTGATGCTTTTGATCAAAAATCTGCAAAAAATCATTATAATATTATATGATCCTTCACAATAAGCCCATTACTATTCAACTGTACTATGTTTAAAACTTACCTACAAAAGTCCCACATATCGATTCCCATTGTGTTTATAATCGAACTTTCTTATCTTTTGTCTGTCTGTTCGCTTGATTTATGCTTTGTCTGCGTTCATAATGGCGGCCTTTAGTGCATTTATGGTGTAATTAGTCAAAGGTAAAATGTCGAAATACTAAAAATCACTTAAAGCTATCTTATGAAAGCCACTTTGAATACTTAATTTTCTTAATTAACTTCAGTCATATTATACACGAAATTTTTTAATAATTGTATAATAGATTAACGCTTCTGCTCCTAACCTTTTTTTGGTTACAGCGACCTTTTAATGAGCACGTCTCTTACCTACCTATCTATCTTTATACAACAAAGGTGGCAAATATGTATACGACCCACCTAATGGTAAGCGACTACTGTAGTCTATAAACCCTTGTAATACTATAGGTTTCACTAGCACATTGCCGACCTTAAACCCTTCTACCTCAAAAAACTTTAGAAACCCTACTTACCGTAGGAATATAAAATAATATTTGGCTTTGATCTTCTGTAGCGTGGAAGTATTCCACCAGTCGGACTGCTCCAAGTACAAAAAAATCCCCAAAGAAATTTCTTTGATTGACCTCCCTTTGATTGTGGTTTGATTGATTGATTGATTTGATAATTCTTTCTATGGAGTTCCATATGCACTCACTCATGTATGAAAAAAAAAACAATTTTAAGCTTTTAAAGAATAGGTAATTATATCAACCGGGTAAATCTAAAAAGTATAAAAAGATTTACAACAACAAAAAGAAAAAATTGTTCTCTATCAGCTTTCTCATAAATATAACACGTTGAAAAACAAATACATCGTACCGCAAAAGGTATATCTGCCGTAAACAACCAAAAAGGAAAGGAAAACATTCGTGTCACTTCAAACGCGGTTTTTCGACGAAGTTTGACGTTAACCGGAAACTCAGAGCCGGCCATCTTGCCCAGTCCTACCGGAAGCAGCCATTTTGAAGCGTCAGCGATTGATTGTTGATATAAAAACGTATAGATAGGATTTAAATTAACATGAAATATATTTTACAGAAAAGGGAGGTTATACTTATTTTTTAGGTTAGTAAAGTGTAAAGTTGTGAGCTGCGCGCGCACCATGTGGTTTAATTATATAAAAATAATTTAACGGTATTTTCATAAAATTAAAATAATGTTTAGTTTCTCCACTATGTTGGAGATCGAAAAAGCGCAAAGGTCCGTGTTGAAAGTGATGTTAAAAAACCCTTTCGATTTCCAACGGTGGCCTTGTATGCTGAGGCGAAGGTTTTACCTGTTCGTAAATTATTTTTATTTAAAATTGCCTTAGTAACCCACAAATCACTTATTTCCATGTCTTACTTTAACCCTTTACGTACTAAACGCATTTTTAATTTACCAGTACCAAGAACACAAAACTGGTAGTTTTGGTAAGCGTTTTGGGGATTACATATGAGCTTCAAAATATAACACCATCCTTAAACACTGCAGTACTCTTATAGATTGTTCAATATAGGAAGCAAAAAAACGAATTTTTGATTTGCTGCTATCGTTAAATTACGCTGAGACAGAGACGCTGATTAAAGTACCCTAATTTTTAAGTTTTTAAATTCCATTGTATAGCGTTTTCTTTGGTTTTCATTAGTACTTTTTTTTGGGTTTTCTTAAGTATAATCTCTCTTTAGTTTAACCTTCGTAACTTTTATTATGTTATGTAATTGTTAACTGGTTCCTCGCAATACAAGCGAAGCCTAGTACGGGGACCCCTGGTAATATTGTTTTGAATTGTGTTATGTAATAAACGTTATCTTTATATTTAATCCGTAACAATTTTTAAACAACTAAAATAAATTATAATAGTAAAATGAATTTACATTATTATCGTCATGGCTAACTTCATTATGTTGTTGGCATAAGGTATATTATTTTTGGAGTAATTTTTGATGTGTTAAAGCAAAAAAGCCTGATTTCTTTTATGCGTACATATGTATACACTTTTTTTACTTTTGGCATTTTACACTGCCCAATAAAATTACGCTAAATTATTTGTGCAATTCTAATGTTTTAAAAATAAACAGATAGAGGTATACCTATTATGTATTAAAAATCTGTATCAAATTTCCTACTACAAACATATTTTTTTAACCTTACACACGTAAACTAGTCGCAATATATTACATATTTCTGGAGTTTATTTTTAATTTTTAATGTACTTAGAAGTTTTTAAAAAACCTACATTTTCTGCAGAATTTTTTAACAGATCTTTAAACTCACATAGGTTTGAGTTTTTTATTCATAATGAGAACAATTTTACTCACAATCTAGAATTATCTACTTAAGTTCAGTATACGCAGACTAATTTGTCAAGATACAAATATATCACCACTAGAAATTTATTCGACCCTAGCAGTAGTGGGACTCGAACACGTAACGCAATATTTTAAATTAATATTCCCTTCCTCATTTAGCGATTTAAGATGCATTACAATAGCATGGCAAGGTTGTGGCTCTGAGCGTGATGGAAAGTACAGTAAGTAAAATCCAAAAACAACAGCGACTATCGACAGATCCGCAATCCATTGCCGGTTTATCTAGCTATACACAAAACAGCTATAACATTTCGGATATTAATAAGTGTAAATATTACACCGAAAGAGCGATAATAAAGAAAAAGCAAAAAGGAGAAAAACAAGTATACAACTGATTTCAAAAAAAATATCATAACTATATTACAAATATAATATAACTTTAGAATTTTAAGTAGAATTAAAGATATTGAAAATATAGGTAATTTCTAAGAATTTAAAACTCTATGTTAACAGAGTTAGACGTATCCATCGGAACCGGGCGTGGTTCGTTTTAACAAAATTGCCAGACGTCCGTAACATTTAGTTCAGTTTTTAACAGGCACATCGTTACAAACCTACCCCTAATGGAACATGAAAAGAATGATATTCTAATAACTGAAATTATTTTGATTAAGTTTTAAAGGAGATAGTTAAATGATTAATTGACGACAATGTTTAGAAGCAATACTAAATGTGCTCCTTCGGTTTCACCTGTGTTAAATTTATTTAAGAAACATTAGTCCACACGGCGCGGCGCGGCGTCTCCGTGGCTTCGCCAACGCACCCGTGTAGCCTATGATTCTCACTTCCCGTACTTCCCGTAGTTTGCCAGATTGTTTGACTTTCATGGTTACTTCTCCACACCTTAATATTGTAGTGGTAAAGTATAATATAGTCTATAATTTTCCTCAATAAATAGGTTATGGTGGAAATATTTTGATAGGAAAGAGAACGGAACTTACCAGGAACTCGCGCTGTTTAACTTGCTGGTTCGCGATGCTTATTCCACCACAATTTCACTTTGAGTAGTTCTTTAAAACACTAAGTGCTGGCAATGTTTTATAACTTATACTTATTTTTTTTTTGAAAATGAAAAGATTAGCGTGCGATGCGTAGCGGTCAGTTTTCAACAGAGAGTGGTTTTGGCGGTTGTGCGTTCCGTTCAGAAAAAAGGAAAGGGGTAGTATATACTACATAGATTAAATATATAGCGTGTGAAGTATAGATAAATGGAAAGGTATAGATAACATTATAAACATACAGATGGCGTTACCAGGTTACACAGTGAAAATATATTTTTTCAATTATTGTTTTTATATTAGCACGACTCATTGACGGTTCTGTCACTATCGACATATGGAAATCCATACTCCATACTCCAACTACATTTAAACAGATCGATCTCAAAACGCGACACGCAAAAGCGAGTCACTATGACAGACTTTTCACCACAATCATAGTGGTCGCGACCCAGTCGGACAAAAAGGCTCTACCTCCCCGCTATCGCCATTTCCTCAATTCATCAACCATTTCAAGAATAGGTATTTCTAAAATCCATTGATGTTGCGCTGTGCCCAGAACCTCACTGAATTGAATGCGAGAGTGACAACTGCAGGTGGACTTATTATACCTATGTAAAATTGACAAAATCGTAGTTTCGTATTCCCTTGTTTCCCCCTCTAAAACTTAGCCGATTTTAATATTTTTTTCAAGAATAATATAACAAAGTCTTCGGTTAATCCTGTATGTTATTCTCTTTCTTTTTGTAATCGTCAACTTTGTTTCCTGGACGTCTGAACTTGACGGTAGAAAAGGGCAATTTTTGTTATTTTAAAAGGTTCCTAGTTTTTATAATAATTCATTTATGAAGAAAAAATCAAAACATAGGGACGTGATAGTGGTAGATATAAATTTTAAGGTATAAAAATATTTCCTCATAAATCTATGGCTTCATTACGATGTTACCCTTAACCGAAAACTCAGTCTCATTGCAGGGATTCGAACTTATATCTATCATCGCGATATCCGGACACACTACTACTGAGCCATCATAGCGTCAAGTTAATAATTTATGAGAACTGCTTCAAATATCATCCAACATAAATATGTATTCTGAGAATGTCAGACGTACAATGTGAAAAGCAAGGTGCTCTTGCGCAAAACTATTGCTATCGTTTGATAGATCGCAGTGCGATCATATTGATGTTCTGTTGTTGTCCGACTGAATACAGTATGTTCACTTTAAAATAACTATCAACCGCTCGCGCATTCGTTCGTGTTAATGGTCTATACAAACACATAAAATTGACATCTTTGTTTATATTGTCAAAATTACTAAATACGTAATAATGTTTATTCGGTACTTATAATAAAAAACTTTTTTTTAATTTTGTACCGATTTTGATGGGACTTTCCCTGGGTGATAGCTGATTTTATAGGGAGTAACTAAGGCTATTATTTTAGAAAAATAGTTTTGATTCCACGCAAATAAAATAATAAGCAATTTTTATCTTTAATGCAACTGGCGGGCGACCGTCGTAAGTGGAAGAAGGGCTCTACAATACCAACCACATTCAGGCACAGCTGCACGCACAACTAGTTAACAATATAACTCTGGTCTAAGAAAACTTCCACGGCCAGAACTAGGTATAATCCCAACAGCTAGATAACACAGATCTTAAAATATTACTACGGATTTAACCATTAACCGTATTTCGGATTAGTTACTTATTGTTTTACGTTGTTTTTTTTTCCCATATAAAATCAATTACCTACATTAAAACAGTTTGTAAATACTTAAAATAATCGTATACATAAACCAATATTATAATTATTAACAGCAACTCAAGTCCGGTGAAGCTATAAAAGCCGTCAGAGGCTCCAGGTCCACTAAGATCAGTGCTAAAAAAAAAATTAACAGCTACGAAATTCGACGGCCTTTCTTTAAATGATATATTTAAATATATTTTAATCATATGAAATATTTTTTACTCAGAAAAACCAGGAACAGGGTTAAATCCTAAATTTTTTTATATCTTTATTTGAGGTGTTTATTGGAAATAATCCTGGGTCTGGCCACGCAATTTTTAAAGACCAACAATGTATGGAAATTGACTGATGTCATGTTATATAAAAATTACATAAATGCTTCAAAAAAAATTACCCTTTTTTCGGACAGATACCATATTCATTTAAAATGTATAGTCAAATTTGTTTCTATCTATTTTTTATGTTTCAATTCAATTATATTTATAAAAGAAAATATAAATGTAAAATAATAAAAGAAAACCTTTAGGTACGTTTGCAGTAAAACTTACTAAACTAAACTAAAAACGAAATAAGTTACGAATAACGAACGAAATATACCTGATAGAAGAAGATAGATATACATCTATCTAGTATACACTGTCCCGGACTTTTTGCGAGTCTTTTTAATGCCTATGATTAAGTAGTACATTAATTTGCTATAATCTCTTATGGTTTAGTCAGCATGTTGGGTACGCGTCACTTCCCCTCTGCGTGAGGGAGGGGGGGGTGTGACGTTTCCCCGGTTTGGACGGGCGTTTTGTTGCGCCGGATGCCCGTCTCGTAGATACCGTACGGATGCCAGTGGGCGGCGTGATGTTGGTGGTGAGGGGGTCCGGGGGGTGCAATAATGCACGACCGCTTGAGGTGCCGGGTCTTCAATGAAACTCGATATCTTGACCGTAGATTGTTCGCAGGACGACCAAAGCTTTCTTCTTGTAGTTACTCGTAGTAGACTCGTTGAATTGCACCGTGCCCAATACGGCCCTTCTTCGAGCTTAAGTGGTTCGAGCAATGACCGTAAAGAGAGCCCCGTTTTATTTCGTGTTTATTTCATGTTTTAACTTTACTTTTCGCTTTGGTTGCCCTGTTAAACTCTTTATATTTCTCTCATTATACATCCTATGTACACATGTTATATATCAAAATGTTCCTCTTTGAATTATCTATCCATTACATATTCACTTATAATATACATTATATATACATTCCGTACATAAGCCAAAAACAATGTAATTTACGGGCGACATCACTATTTTCTGCTCGTAAAATCTCTATAACTTTTGACATACTTAACCTATTGGCTTACTTTATATGTTAATCTGTTCTATATTAGCTATATTTTCACATATGTGACACATAATACATAATCGTTTATATATCTCTTAACATACCACATGCAACTTGTAATGTAGCGTATTCGCTTACATTTTTCTATAATATTGTTAATATTAATCTATTTTATTGTAATACATAATATATGACACATCAATATAATAATAACACAAAATACCTTAACCTAAGACACGAAAAAACACTGTTCTGTCGCCAACACAGCATAAGCCATTTAAGCGCCCAAATTGATTCACCATGACTAGTGTTTTTTTTAATGGGTGGAACTCTTATTCATTTTCTAAAATAAAAGTAGCCTAAGTTAATCCCTATATCATCAGCTATCTAGCAGTGAAAGTCTCATCAAAATCAGTTCAACCATTTCGGACATTACCCTAAACAAACAGACAGACAACAATTAAAAAAATGGGCTTTTCTGATAGGTAAAGTATATTACTTTCTTGTGCATTTGGTAAAAAACTGTTATTTTGACAATTCACGAAATAACGAAATTATTGTTTTTTTTTCTTATAATTAAAACACAACCTGTATACTTTATACAGTGTTTTCAAATGATCTATAATGAAATATATCCCCAGTCTGTGTTCGTAGTGATATATGAGTGAACTATTGACCTCTACTGTAGACAACGAACTCACAAACATTTCTACAATATACACTTAAATAAACATGTTCTTACATGTTACTAATACAACCTATAATTTAAAAAAAAAACGAGAAACATTTGTGTTCAAAGTTTTTTATATACGAATATATTCTATTAAATGTGTTCGCGGCTCCGTTCGCGTGTACTAAAAAATGCAGTCGTTTAAGCGCACACGCGAATCGCTCTACCCCCGTTCCCACCCACAACAATGCTTATTGGTCTTTTTAAGGTCTAAAATTATTATGTAGTACGTCAATTTAATATAATAACACTGCATAAACACTGGTTTATCCCAGAACGCGATACTATGGTAGGTCTACCACAATTGTGACCTTCAAGAAGAGAGCTTATTCTTCCCTAAAAGACCGGCAACGCATCTGCGAGTCCTCGGGTTTGCAGATGTTTGTGGGCGGCGGTGATCACTTTCTATCAGGTGAGCCACCTGCCGGTTTGCCCGTTTTTATCAAATAAAAAAAATGCGTTATGGTGGTTGCGATTTAGTCGCCCATATTAACCGTGTCCTTCCACTTAATATACAATGAAATTAATTTTTAATAACACACAGACACGCAAAGTTAAACACAGACAAACACACGCACACATCTCATTTTTGTTTTTTTTTTTGTTTTTTTATAGTTTAGTTATAAATTACATTATTATGATTACTACTAATAACGTTTAAAATTATGTTATTTTTGTAAAAGTGTTTATTTATTTATTAATAAAGGGAGCGCCAACAGTGCGCATAATATATAATGACAATTTGATTTTAAAATTTAATACTGTTATGCGAATCAAGTACAGGCGCTCACTACATGCATACAACACAAAATAATTATAATCAAGCATCAGTAAACAATAATATTAGTAATAATAACTAAAATATAGTTACCACAGCATAGACAATAAAATAATACATTGTTTGTTTGTTAGTAACTGTTTGAACGTTTGCACAATATCCCAGAGGTGGGAACACACTTTTTAACTAAAGTTGTATTATTTTCATTTAATTATATTATAATATGTTTGTGAAAGTAAATAAATATATTAATAGAAACGCTTCTTTTTATAAATTATTCACGCGATGTTGTACGGGGGGGGACGGGGGGGGGGAAGATTTGCTAATTTAAAAAAAAAAGAAAAAAAAAATCAATACACATCTTTATTTCAATTAAAATAGACATCTGGGAAATTTATTTCTTAAAAATTACATCATTCAGGTGTGCACCATCCCACTGCAAACATTCCTCGAATCTGTACTTCAAATTGGTAAAAACTCACCGACAGATTGCGCGAGGAATTGCTGCCATTTCTTCTCTGATATTTATCTCCAACCGGTTAATTGAGGCTGGGTTATTATTATTATTATTATTATTATTATTATATTTGGTAAGACACACTAGCAGCTAATTAGCTGATGCGTGCGTATCAAATAGCTTGGAGACATCTTCCTTGTCCAATCTGCTTTTAAAGGAGGTTATGGTAGGAGCCATCACAACTTTTTCTGGAAGTTTGTTCCATGCTGTGACCACTCTGTTAGGCAAGAACTGCTTCATTGGGTTTCTTTTTGCTGGGAATTCCCAAAGTTTCAAGGGATGACCTCGTAGGTGTTTATTTTCATTTG
Organism: Saturnia japonica; assembly: GCA_033032175.1. Classification (NCBI taxonomy): domain Eukaryota; kingdom Metazoa; phylum Arthropoda; class Insecta; order Lepidoptera; family Saturniidae; genus Saturnia; species Saturnia japonica. The sequence continues at coordinate 6,619,976 of CM065331.1, forward strand.
ACTTAAACATATCTTTAAGGCTGGGCACATCGTAATAATTAGTGAGGATTTTATAAGTTTCGATTAACCTGCCCCTTTGTCTACGGTGTTCTAGTGTGGTAAGGCCAAGGTTTATGAGGCGCTGGTCATAGGGTAAGTTACGCATTGCATACACCATCTTAGTAGCCCTTCTCTGTACATTTTCAATGAGCTTAATGTCTTTTTTGAAGTAGGGATCCCAGATAATATAAGCATGTTCAAGAAGTGGTCTAATATAGGTCTTGTATAACTTTATAAAAGTTTTAGCTGTTAGGAATTTAAATGCCTTGCGAATGGTATAAAGGATCGAATTAGTTTTCTTCACAACCCCAAGCACATGAGTTCCCCATTTAAGATCTTTGGATACTGTAACTCCCAAGTCCCTTTGTGTTTCAACTGCGGTTAATTGTTCACCACCAAGATAGTATATCTGACAAGGATTATTACTACCAATGTGTAGCACGGAGCACTTATTCACATTTAAAGTTAGAAGCCAGTCATGAGTCCACTTAAAAATCGCATTAAGGTCATTCTGTATAGCTCGCCAGTTGCTTCGAGGGTTAGCAAAAAATAGTTAGTTATTGGAGTAGACTCTACTTTTTAGGTATCCCAACATGGAAAAGTCCAGTGGCGTTAGATCCGGACTCCTAGGCGGTCATGCAATGTCACCTCGGCGCGATATCACTTTCCAAGCAAACATCTCGTTTACGGCTGCCAACGAAGCATTAGATGTATGGCATGTCGCACCATCTTGTTGAAACCACGTCGCACGATTATAGGCTTCAAAAAATATCCCTTAGCATGGCTATGTATCGGTCGGAATTTACAGTGACAGATTGCCTTTGTTAACTTTCAAAGAAATAGGATCAGATAATTCCGTGTGCTGATATGGCCGCCCAAACGGTTACTTTCGGTGAATGCAGAGGCTTTTGATATTTTGCACGTGGGTTCTCTTGCAGCCCAGTAACGGCAATTCTGTTTATTGGAATGCCCATTTCGGTGAAAATAGGCTTCGTCGGAGAACAGAATATTGTTGAAACTCTGAAAGCGTTCCAACATTGTTTCAACAAAAGCTCGTATATCATATATTCTATAAATATATAGAGAAGGCCATTTAATTATCGAAGCAATAAAAAACGATCAATATACAGATTATAAATATTCTATAACTATTAATTAACATTTTAGTGAGGCCCAATCAAGCTAACAGATTAATTTGTTTGCCATGACCGAATCACACGCATATCTACGTACTTTTGTGTACAATCGTCGACAAAATTGTCACAAAGTATTTTTTATACTATGTATATATATATTGCGTTTTAATTGTACTTACCTATCTCACAAAAATTAAAAAAGTATATAATTATGGGTGACTTGCAAAATGGAAGCAACCGTCAACCTCAAATCAGAAATGAAACACAAAGTGTGCATTCAGTGTTTTGCTCTTATAAACGTACCTATACCTTTTTCCCTCCCTGGATAATGCTAATGTTAATTTGTATCCCGTAAAATCTATATCTACCACTACCACATCCCAAAGTTTTGATTTAATTATAAATGAATTATGTTAAAAACTAGGAGCCTTTTAAAATGACGAAAAGTTTCCATTTTAACGCCATGTTCAGAAAAATACAGTAAATAAATTTGACGAGTACAAAATGAAAAACATACAGACATAACCAAAGACCTTCTTGTATTATTATTGAAAAAAAATATTAAAAGTCGGTTCAGTTTTAGAGGAGAAAACAAGGGATTAGGAAACTGATTTTGTCAATTTTACATAGGTATAATCAGTCCAAACTACAGTTGTCACTCTCGCACTCTGTTCGTTGAGTTACGGGCACAGCGCGACAGCAATAGATTTTAAATATACCTTTTTTTAAAACGTTTCTTAGACCGCGTATCTTCTTAAGGTTTGAGCAAGCCGCCCTAAGTATATTTCGTTTTGAACCAACTTTAAGATTTGATAAGTTATTTTTGTATTTTAGAGACTATTTCCCCAGTTTGTTTTGAATATAAAATAACATAATAATACATTTTCTAAACGTAATTTAATAATAAATTTGAACAGCTTTTCGACGTAACTGTACTAGCAATCAATGCGAGTGTGTTGCGGGATGCGTTAAAACCACGTTATTAAATTGTATCCAGTATAATATCGAACCTTTTACAACAATTAAGAAGTCTTTGTGATACAAATCGATTAGCAACGCCACTAAATTTTCTAAAGGATTTGAGATCCGTACGGGTTTTTATAAAACCTTTAAGGTGAACTATTGAAATTAAATTATTTCTTTTAGTATTTCCATGCTATCTGGAAAGCGATGAACAGGGCCGAGTCATGGGCCTACAACACAGTGAACACATGACCTATATTTGGCATCACCTCACACATCACATAGATATTATTTATGTGGCTATGACACACATGACGTAAGTGTGATGTCAGACTAAGATCATTTGTTAACTGAGTTGGGTCGGCAAAAAGGGAATCTTTTTTTTTTACACAACAAAGGTAGAAACATGCACACCGCCCGTCTCCTCTTAAGCGGCTACCTTAGTCTATAGTCACTTATAACAGGTTCTTATGTATCACTAGCGCGTTACTGACCTTGAACCCCAAAGCACTCTGGAAACCTAGGCCATCGCAGGAACACAATACTAAGCTATTTGGATGCCATCTTCTGTAGGATGCAGGTATTTTACCAATCGGTCTGCCCCAATTAGAGAAATCTTTGCTGTAGTTTGCTGAAGTATTCGCCTTTGCCTGCAACTTAGCGCTCAAGTTGTCTTCGAAATAAAACCACTTGTGCGCCATCTATAAATCTTTCATTGTACTCGATCGATTTCGATAAAACTGTGGCGAGTTATTGTGCGCATTCTCGTAAGGGTTTCTGAATTAGTACAACTATTTTACAATAGGTGGTGCGGGAGTCGTTTTACTTCTAACTTTTTTTTTGATCTGACTATTCTGTTAGACATAAGGGGCCTGAGGTTAAAGAAGGATTTTACGGCTTTCCCACGCTTAGGGCCGATCGCTGAAGGCACATTCGCCTTCGAAAGCAGGGCAAGAAAAGAAGCTCAGAGGTGTCAAAGTGGCCGAACCTCGATTTGGGATTTTGCCTTAGTAGCAATTAGGTCGTGAAAGGACTAATTCCCTATCCATAGCAAATTCGATCTAACTAACTTTACATACATACGTGTTTCTTCTTTCTTACAGAATGGAAGAAACATGCGTATATGTATTGAGTAATTTTAATTCGAAGACAACGCTAATGAAGGAATGGCTAGTACTATATATAATTTAAAAATATATTTCTATACATCCGTATCATAGACAAAGTACCTATGATAAAATATGATTTATTATATTTCATAGCTTTGTACTGAATACAAAAGTATATTTCTGTGTCGAAATTCTTTTTTTTTTTTTTTTGTTTAACGCGGCAAGGCGCGGCGCTTTAAAAGATATTAATGGTGATCAAGCGGTATTTCTGTACTTAGTTTTTAAATATACTATACATCTCTGAATGAGAAGATGTCGACGCACAATGAAAGCTGTAATGGACGCGTTTTGTTCGTCGTCTTCCTGTCACACCGTATTTCACATTACTTTTTGTCACATTTTTAAGTGAAAGTTCTTAGACGGCGGTTAAATAATAATTGAGAATTAAATTTTAACAACAGGTCACGTTTATGCACAGCTCGTTACATGAGAGAGAAGAACGATATAACGTAGACAGAAGGAGAAAGACAGCTATACATTGTGTACGTGACTGTTACTTAATTTACCGCCATCTACTGGTGCACCTTAGAAGTAGATTTATCATAGTCTTGTAATTTTCCAGAAACTATAAGCACATAATAACTATAGTATTCACAGTAGAATACAAAACCAAGGATAACCACCGTGACATCGTTATCCATCGACGGTTACCGTTGTCATGCCTTCCTGCAAGCCTTGTGGCACTAGATACATACTAGTTGATTCCGAAAAGAAGAGATTCACAATGGCGAGTTTATCACAATGTGCATATAGGTTGTTATCCAGTCAAGTTCAGATTTGTACCACTCCGCTTTTGCTGTCTTTACTTAAACAAATACAATGTAGGTACACAATTTAGTACAAGTATTATTTTTTTTGTTAGAAGAAAATGGACGAGGATTTGCTTGAACGATGGTAAAACTTATAAGGTTTATTTTACAAATCTACTATCTCCTCAAGTAATACTTTATACGTAATAATATTACATCAATAAAAATGACGTTTTCTTCCGCGTAAATGATTTATTCGAACAAAATAATATAAAATTAAGCAAACAAACAAATCGTTTATTCAAATGTAGGCTTTAGGTACCAACTTACAGTTGCTTCTTCTTCCACTTTTAGATTTCATTTAGATAGAATGATTCATTTACTCAAATATAAGATGGAAACCCTTTTTTCACTTACAATCCGGTAATAATAATAAAAAAATGATCAAAAATAGGTACTAAAACGCTACAAGACTGTGTAACCTACGGCCAGTACATCGTCTTTACATTGTTTAACAAAAAATGCCGCCATTGTGACATTGCATTTAAGTCTTTAATTTTGTTTATTGTAACTATTATTCGTTGACTCATGCTCGTCGGGAGGAATTTAAATAATTTAACTGTTTTAACAGGTGCTTATTTTTCGGTACAACTGTACGGAATGGTACGGTACGGAGTGATCCCATACTTACTTGAATTCTGGGAGTTGACAACGTTTAGACAATTGTTGTGAACACTTTATAATTTATGTGTTGAAAATAATACCCGAGAATTAATATATATTTATTAATACACCTTTAAAATATTTTCTTTTTTACTTCTAATAAAAGACATGCCGCAAAAAAATAATTGAATAAATAAATTTAAGATTATAGGTTAATTTTTAATAAGAAAAGTTGAGTTTACAAGAATTTCAGTTATGAAATTTCTTCAGCACTTAAAAGTTTAAAACGAAACTCAACTGTGTATATATTTATTGCACGATGGCGTCACATTTTTTTAATGGCTTTTTTTTATGTATTATATATATAAATATATGGTGGCCTTTCCAATCACGTAATTCACAGACAGAAAAAATTACTGAGACAGTCGTAAAGACTGCCGACAGAAGTGAAAACTCAATTTAAAATTTTTAAATCAATTATTGTCTGATATGAATTACTGCAGAGCATGTCGGTGACGCGAAATCACAAGATTTTACCCATCCAAAAAGTCAAACACGCATATAATATAGTCGAGAACCTATATACAATGTATTAGTGTATTTATGCGTATACATGTACACAGGCCGCTAAACTAAGCGTTGCTAGTCAGACGCAAGCGCAATACGTCACGAGCATGTCGAGGTCATCAACGACGCGAACCTAAATTTTTTCCCCTATCAAAAATCGCTCAACGCGGGTAAAAACGTTTTCACTTCAAAAATTCGGTAGGAAAATTAAATAAATAAAACAAGTATTTTTTCCACATTTCTAATGTCTCAGGCTTTTTATCATTACTAGCGATCTCGAAATTCGATGGGCGACTTTTTGATCATAGACTATTTTCTGTTTGACATTTGCAGTATTCATGAACCTAAACAATGAGTATTATTGTATATATCACTTGCGGTCATTTTTCGTTGAGTGACAATGTCAATATTTTGGAGGGTCTAAGTTCAATGGCACTGGTCGTTTTAGATTTCGTAGTATTCATTTATTTTATTTAATATATTAGTAAAAGATATTATAGATACATTTTAGCTTTCTGCACTCCTTGTCCATATAAACTTTAACCATGCCAAATCTCAGTCTTCCGTGTACCCAATACGCTTAAAAAAGTATCGAAAGCTTTTGCTTCACGTATTACTATATAGTATACCAATAGTATATAATAATTAACTTTAATTTTTAAACATACTGGCAACTCGCTAATTAAAAAGGATTATGCATTTATGTATGGAACCAGTTCAAACTGGTGGTGGTGTCTGTCTATGTAGGTTTGCTTTGGGTATATGAATTTCAGACCAATATAAAAAATATACTTCAAGATTAAAGCTGGTTTAGTAAATCTTCCATATGACCACTATTAGACAAGTATTAATATACGATATACCTTTATCAAAAAAACCATTAATAAAAGTTCCCGGTAATCTCCGAAACGGTTGGACCGATTTTGACAGGACTTTCACTGGTAGATAGCTGATATTATAAGGAGTAACTTAGGCTACTTTTATTTTGGAAAAAGAATTAGAGTTCCGCGCAAATAAAAAAAGCTGGACATCATGAATCAATTCGGGTGTTTAAATGGCGTACGCATAGTAAACCATAAGAAATATATCAAATTAATGTAATACATAATTGTAGACATTAAAAAGACCCACAAAAAAGTTAGCGAAAGTATATGTTTATCTTCTAAGGAACACCCACAATAAGAATTTTTGTCTTTAAAATAATCGGGAGCGGGGAGCAAGATTCGCGCCTTTACCCAATCGATGGAATTCTGTAGTCCACGTCAGTAAAGCCGCGGGAACAGCTAGTTTTATATAAAATAAGTTTTTTTTTATACCGCGACAGTGGTAAACAAGCGTGCAATTCGCCTGATGGTAAGCGATCACTGTAGCCTATGGATGCTTGCAACACCAGAAGCATTACATGCCTTTTGCCGATCCTTTAAAAACTTGTTCACTTCCCTCTTGAAGAACCCCATATTGTAGTCCAATGAAAACATCTCAACAGGGAGCTCATTCCACATCAGAAGCGTTCGTGGAAGGAAACTCCTATGAAACCAGACTGTTCACGACCATTTAGGTTCCATGATGTAAGGAAGATGATGAACTCTCTGGCGATGGTGAGGGGTGCGATGGTGGAAGTAGCCGTTGACACCACACCGATCAATTCCTCGGAACATAGCCCATTTTACAAACGGTAGAACACACACAAGGAAGCGAAGACTCTCTTTAGACTTTATGAATCACAAGACAATTTTTGGCAAAAAGGAAACAAAAAACCCGGCTGCAACAATGTCACAATTTTTAACTTTCTATTTGAATCCCATACGTCCTACTTAAATATTACATAGCATATGTCACTCCCACAATTAAGCCGAATCTAAAGACACCTCGTATGCAAGTCCATCAAGTCGTTTGCTACAGAACGCGCCAAAGAAATAGACATAGATACATACGCTCAAAAAACATAACCGTCCTTTTTCGCATTCCAGTAATAAAGAAACCCAACTTCAAAGATTTTGAGGAGTTACCTGATGTATCATCGAAGTCGAAGGACGAATACCAATGAAATTAAAATGGGGGCACTCGTGAGGTATCCCCTTTCTGACAAAAAAAGAATAATCCTCCAAATCGGTTCATAAACAAAGAAGCTATGGCAAAACATCCATAAAAAATATATGTAGGTAGGTACATTAAAATTAAAAACCTTACGTTTTGAATTCGATAAAAAATGAAAAGTTCCACATAAGACATCAATATCCCGCCAAAAACTCCAGCGAGCACCTTACAATTCACGTCTTGTCATAAGTTGTCTGTGGCAGTGATAAATACTCTTTAGTGATGTGAAAATCGTCTGCAAACTCCTAACCATTTTATCGATAACAAGGCCTAAATGAGGGTGGGTGAATATTTATCGCCCGCCTTAATGTTCTATCCTGCCTTAAACGAGGTTCACTGTTCAAACATAATATATACTAGACTCTGCCAGTGACGCCACGCGCTTGTGATGAGATCGGATATTGTTTATGTAAGTACCTGATACACTGTTACGATCTAGGTACAAGATAAACCAAGAAACATAAACAAAGAAGTTGTGGCTGGACATCCATAAAAAAAATATACATTTGAATTGAAAAACTCCGTCTTTTTTGAAGTCGATTAAAAAATAGAAAAAAGTAATAATTTTGTCAAAAGTCAAAGGAAAATAGAAAAGGAGAACGAATCAGCTTTGCGTTTAACCTACATTGTTGTGTATAAAGTGTGCTTTTATACAAATTAATCATCTATATATGTAAACTATAATATGTCAGATCTTACTTTTTTTAAATTTAATAGTAAAAAAATATTATAATTATTAGGTCCTTACATATGAAATTGGCGTTTTGTTGAACTGGTCACTTTGATCTCAAATATCTGGTGTCTGGTTAGAAATTCCAAATTCAAATTTATTTCAAATTTAGGCTTGTGTATTTGTTTCGAATTTAGTGATTCACTTGTTTTCGCATCATTTTATTTTTCTTTGACATCGTTCTTTTCACAAAATAGAAAATTTAAAATATCGCCTTATTTACTAATATAAGTTCCATTGTAGAATCAACGTTGCAGAATCAGCTCGAAGGATTAATTATGTGTATGGGAAAGCTACTGTAAAAGAAAACACGGTACGTTTTTGGTTCCAACGTTTTCGTTCTGGAAATTTTGACCTACGAAATAAACCCCGTGGACGGCCGGAGAACCTAGTTGAAAATGAATAATCAAAGGTGATCGTTGAAGCGAATCATTCGCAAACCACATCAGATTTAGGGACAGGCTTCGGTGTGAGTGATAAAAAAAATTCACTTGAAACAAACAGGAAAAGTGAAAAAGCTCGAGAAATTGATACCGCATGAATTGACTGAAGCACGCCAACAAAAACCTATTGAGTTCTGCATTACATTACTCAACTGACCCAATAACGAGGGAGTTTTGAATCGTATTGTTACTTGTGACGAAAAATGGATCCTTTATGAAAATCGGAAACGCTCATCACAGTTGTTGAACCCAGGAGAACCGGCCAAATCCTGTCCCAAGCGAAAATCGTCTCAGAAGAAGGTACTGGTGAGTGTTTGGTGGACCAGTGCTGGTGTCATACGCTACAGCTTCGTAAGATCTGTCCAGACGATAACGTCAGATCTGTATTGTCAACAATTGCAAACCATGATGGAAAAGCTAGCCGTTAAACAACCGAGACTGGTCAATATCTCAAGCCCACTGCTGCTTCAGAACAACGCTGGACCCCATACTTTACGACCGACGGTCGCTAGATTAGAGCAACTGCGGTTGGAATGTCTCCGAAACCCACCATATTCCCCGTACATTGCTCAAACCATTACCACTTTTTTCGGAATTTGAACAATTTCTTGCAAGGAAAACAAATTCAATTCTGATGAGGCTGTCCAAACTGCCTTCAAGGATTTTATTGATTCTTGCTCCCACAATTTTTTCAGCAATGGAATCAATTAAGTACCATTAAAATGGCGAAAGTGCATAGATAATAATGGTATATACTTCGATTGATTAAATGTATAATTTCATTTTTTTTTTTTTTTTTTTCTTTTACCATATAAAACGCTAATTTCATATGTAGGGACCTAATATTATTATCGTAAGTACATAAACTAAATATGAAAGTTTGTATGTTTGTTATTCAATCACACAAAAACGGCTGAACGGATTTGAATGCAATTTAACACACTGATATTTTATAAACCTGGATTAACACCTAGGAAACTTTTTATCCGTTATATGACATAATTTTCATTTCTCTCAGGACGGAATTCTGAAGTCCACGTAGACGAAGCATGCATTTCAGTTATATTGATACATCTATTTTAATTAAAATAAAATTATTTTTAAATTATGTATAGTTCGTGTTTCAGTTGAACATTCTGGCAACTAGTGCGAGACATCTGTCGGATGGGATGTGGTTTAAGCACGCGCATCGTTTGACAAGGAGTTATTTATATTGTACGATTTAAAAATAATAACCCTTGTTTGGGTTGTTTGATTCCGAAACCTTTGCCTATTATAAATATAAACTAATGAACTTGATATGTACAAAATTATTAACTTACTAGCGGTTTGCCCGCAGCTCTGCACGTGTTTGTTACTACCCTGTAGATAATACATCCCGTAATTTTAGTTTTACTCATATTGTTGACAGTTAATATGCCGTATCAACTGAGGAATGGTATGTATTTCCCGTGTACAATTTTCATCAAAATTGGTAAATATTTTTTATTATTCTACGATTTCTACTAAATTATTAACGATTCCTATAATATCTTTATTATAGAATGACGTATGCTTCCCGTCTACAAAATTTTATCAGAATCGGTTGAGAAATGATGAAATTTCACTGTTGTGAAATTCTTGTTTTACGATTTCTAGATGTAATATTGACAATTTTATTGTTATAGCCCATCGATTATATAATTACTTATACTTCTTGTGCACAAACTTTACGATTCCTAAAAGTTTTATTGAAAATTCTCATGGCTCATCTTTCATGGAATGATTTATACTTCCCGTGTACAAAATTTCATCAAAATCGGTCCAGAATTTTACGATTCTAAAAAAAGAAAAATCCTAAAAGTAATATTAAGTAAGCAAAGTATTATTGGGGTTTTCTATGAAATTCACAGTAGCAGCTCAGAGTTAGGCTTCGTGCTAATGGCAATAGGCTCACCCCCTATTACATGGGACCTAAAAACACACCCGACGCACTGTGGTTGTTCAAGGGTTTCGGGGATTTATCCGTGATGTGATGTTATGTTAATTAATCCTTTTTTATATTCTTTATAGGTTTAGTATTTAGCTACAATCTCAAATGATGATAAGTCACGATGTGTCTCAAAATGATAACACGCATAGACTAGTGGGAAGGATTGGCTCTCAAGTGCCAACTGCCGGAACAATCCTTGTTTAATGGCGACAAATTTTCAACATGAAGATCTAACCAGGCGGGCAATAATATAATCATGATTTACCTTCAACAGTTAAAAAATTAGTGATTTTTTCCCAGGAAGAAGACTGTGTGTATACTTACGTACATACCTACCGGTATTATTAATAAGTAAAAAATCGTATCGTGCTCGTTACGTATGTTATAAATAATACTGATGCATCATCCAAACTCAGTTTTGGCGTTAAAATGATTTAGTCGAAGTCTCGTCCACTGAAATTTATGAACGTAACCGTCTGAAATAAACATCCAGTTTTGTTGAACCTTGAATCTGTTACCTATCGTTACGAATCAGATATCCTCCTACACTGGACATTTGAATATTACTTTTTTTCCCCAAATAAACCGTTTACAAAGATCGTAACAGTTCAGAACATAGATTTAATATATTATACTCTATGTCTATGGTTCAAAATTATAATATATCGTTCGAGGTTTATTTTAAATGTATTTTGTGGTATTTACGTTTTATTTTTGTAGCAATTAAAGGATGAAACATGAGAAATCGTTTCGTAATGATCAACTAGGCGCTTGAACTGGAAATATTTTGTTTGCAGATCGATTTCAAAGTTATATATTTTAATTGGCACGTAAATAAATGCGAGTTTAAAATTAGAGAACGCTTAGTAGAATTAGTTTGAGGCGATAATGCGTTATATGCCAGTAGTATCGTCTGCGATGAAGGATTTGTCATGATCACATCCACTGTTCAATGTAGTCCTGTGCTTTGGCCCCATCGGCCATTCGTTCTTCGAGCTACGTGCCAAACTTTATGTACAAATGACATAAAAACCTTTAACTTTTGTTCCAAGTCCGGTGAAGCTGTAAAAGCCGCGGCGGCTTTAGGGGCCCTCAGGCTAACAGTGTAGTCAGTTCTAAAAAAAAAAAAAAAAAAAACTTTTGTTTAAGAACATCATCGTATTTTAAATATACCTTATTGTTATTGTTAGTATTTTAGGACATGTCTCAATTAATTTTAAGTAACAAAATTGTTTGAAAAGCACTTTAAAACATAATTTGCGTGGTCGCCCTTAAAAAATTAATCCCCTTTATGTTCTAAGCTTAGTGTTAGACGTGTCAGTGTCTACATCACTATCTAAGTTGCCTATCTAACACATGTATAAATTGGTCAAACCCTAACAATTACAATAAATTAGTTAAATAATATACCTACTATTTAAGACTTTCCAAAGCTTCAGTTTCTCATTAAATCCAAAAGTAATCTCAAAGCTTTTTGAAACTGTAAATATTTGCAACTTTCTTTCACTTTAGTGTTTACTTTTGAATTGAATGAAGCTTTAATATAGATAAGAATAAATATTGTAACTAGTGATGGGAGAGTTTAGTTTGTGTTAAATAATTGATTATTTTTAAACAATCCACAGCAATCCACAGCTAAATAGTCAATTATTTTGTCAAAAATAAATGAAAGCCAACGTTAAATTAAAATACTGCATAAAATTTTATTACAATATGTGATGCTACGTCAAGAATATAAATAGAATACCTTTTTTACCAGTGATAAATGGCCTAACTCTAAAAATGACCAAATACAAGTCTAAGATTAAAATTACATATTTATGATAATATATTAACAATTAAACTATATTAAAAGATACAATTAATTATACGGTAAATACTTTTTTTCAACAAAAAAAGTCTGTGGCAACATGTCAAAAATAGGACTGAAAGGACTTTTGGCCTAATTTTATAATCTGTCATGTAGACCTTAAATTGTGTATTACAAGTGTAATTTTAGTTATTGTGAACAAGTTAATTGTAATAAAAATAATAACATTGACGTTAAATTCTTAGATACTACCAAAGCTGTAGAATACTGGAACTAATACAGAACACTATAATTAATTACTTGATAATTAATACATACATACATAAATCACGCCTATTTCCCAACGGGGTAGGCAGAGACCACGTCCTTCCACCTGCTACGATCCTGCCATACTTCTTTCGCTTCTTCGACATTCATTAATCTTTTCATGCATGCTCGTCGGTTTAGAGTACTCTTGACCTTACCTTTCTTCAGAACGTCTCCTATTTGATCGATAAATGTTCGTCTAGGCCTTCCTCTTCCAACGATTCCTTTCATACTCGCATCATAAATTTGTTTAGTCATTCTTCTTTCATTCATTTTCTCAACATGCCCAAACCATTTAAGCATCCCTTTCTCTATCCGTGTGACTATATCTTCTTTCACACCACAAAGCTCTCTTATCACACTATTTCTTATCTTATCTTCACTTGATAATGGTCTTCAATAAAGAAGACTACTTGGCAAGTTAGGAAAAGGAAGAAGAAGAAGGAATGACAGATTTTTTTTTCTGCAGTGCTGTAAAATGTAATTACTATAAATGCCGTATGTACCTAATGATTAAAGTACAGTACGATTATCGTATTCTTATCGGATAACTTATTGTGCATATTGAAACTTGAAGGTGAATTTCAGTTAAAAATGGTCAGAAATGATATTATTCAAATCATGCGAAATATACTTCCCACAATTTTAATAAGTTTCAATTATTCTATTCTACCGCGTGTAAACTACAAACTTGTATTGTGTACCTCATTACGATGCCAATAAACGAATTTAGTCTAATTATCACATCTCTACTCACAATATAATTCAAGCTTCACCTATTTCAAAAATAAACTAAAATCAGTTACACATATTCGTTTGCGACATCTGAAGCTATATAACGGAAGTTTTACTTTTGTAATTTGATTCGGTCACATCAAACAACATGAAACGAGTCTATGGTGTCTATTCTAGGCAGCCATCTTGCAGCCACATGTCAAACTGTGGCGCGAAAATAAATAAATTGTTTACGTTAATTCGCTTTGAAAGTTAATTTAAATTTTCCTATTACGTTTCACTGATTTATTTTTAACTTTTTTAGCCATAACTTCTTTGTAAGTATATAGACCTATTTGGATGATTCTTTTTTTTTGTTGTATAGAGGATAGGTATCTCAAGGGTGGTCCCAATTTAATTTCATTGGCTTTGAACCTTCAACTTTGAAGATACTCCAGGGATCTCTTCAAAATAATTTAAGTTAGATTCCTTTTTTGTTAAAAATTGTCTCGTTAATCGTTACTCTATAGATGTACTGATATTAATTATTTGAATAATTATTGAAGTAAAGGTAAATAATAGCGGATGAGAAAAAAACATAGCTCCTCGAACAAATAAATCTACGTGTATTCATTTGATAGGCGTGTTCTTTCGAGCACTAGACGTTGATTTTTAACACGTTGAATTATTATTTTTAACGCGTCTTATAGGTGGACAACGGAAAGGAAAGAATGTTCTCGAAACCTTATCTGAATGGAACACAAAGTGATCGATTGCGTCGAACGTTCCTAGAAGGACCTACATTATATCAAAATAGCATTGTTAATAACGACTCTTTCCGCCACAAAGGGCGTAAGAAGCTTTTGGTGGGACCAAACTGTCATGTAGTGGTTTTCGTTTTTTATTCATAAACTAGCTGTGCCCGCGGCTTCGCTCACGTGGACTACAGAATGCCCGCGCGAATCTTGCTCCCCCGCTCCCGGCTATTTTAAAAACAAAAATGCTTATTGTGGGTGTTCTTTAGAAGATAGACGTTTACTCTCCCAGACTTTTTTATAGGTCTTTTCAATGTCTACAATTGTTTATTAACTTAATTTTCTAGATCTCTTATGGTTTATTCAGCGTAAGCCATTTAAGCGCCCGAATTGATTCACCATGACCAATATTTTTTATTCGTGCGGAACCCTAATTCTAATTCTAATATACAAGTAGCCTAAGTTACTCTCTATAAATTCAGCTATCTACTAGTGAAAGTCCCTTCAAAATCGGTCCAACCGTTTTAGAGATTACCCGGAACAAACAGACAGACAAAAACTTAAAAAATGGTTGTTTTGTTATAGGTATCGTATAATCTTTCATAATTATGCATTTAGTAAAAACCTGTTATTTCGACATTACATACAGACACTTCAATGTTATTAATTGTATATATTTGTATTGCTTGACCCTATATTTTGTAATACAGGTGGCATATTGCATAATAATGCTTGTTTATTCTGCACAAGTGAAGTGGATTGCAAATATTAACATGGACCATCAATTCTGAGATGCCATAAAAACTACCTAGAAAGTTCTAACAACGGAGCCACTAAGATGGTATTAGGATACTAAAATTATCATTAAACCTTTGATTATACACCTAAAAGTCATCAGACACTCTAAAATGTGAATTCACTGAATAATGGCAGTGATGGTCTTTGTAGCGACATCTCTCGCCACAACTGACGCATCAACGCTCGACACAACTACGTAGCGACACATAGCGACATCTATCGAGCCACATAGTACGCATCCTACTATTCCACTTGCGCTATAGAAATTCACTCTATCATTGAGTATATATACAAGAACCCGACTACAACAGTTGGGTTTCCAAGTCCGGTGAAGGTGTAAAAGCCGCAGCGGCTTTAGGGCCCCTAAGGCTAACAGTGTAGTCAGTTCTAAAAAAAAAAAAAAAAAAAAAAAAAAAAAAAAAAAAAAAAAAAAAAAAAAAAAAAAAAAAAAAAACAACAGTTGGGGCAGCTGCCCGCCAGACATGGTACCCGTCTGGCCGGAGGATCCTCCCTACTTATTCTATGGCGGATGAGGAACTTTACTCTCTATTCCGCACCTCCGCTAAAGTCTTCAATACAGAGGACCAGTTGCCAGTTTAGACAGAAGCAAAGCGTAAGTCCAAATTAAAAACTTATGGCAATAAAAAAATAAATTAACCTTTACTTAATTCGTTTGGTTTTATACCTACTTATAAATTACTTATTAATATTTTAATAGAAATCCGTCAATCGTGCACACACGTGAATCGTATTCCCGTCCCGTTCCCTGTTATTTTAAAGACAAAAGAGCTTATTGTGAGTAATCATTAGAAGTTAGACATGTTTGTTATGCTCTTGTTAACTTTTTGCAAGTGTTTTTAAGATCTACAAATACGTACTACATGAATTTGATATATCTGTTATGGTTTACTCAGGGTAAGCCATTTAATCGTCCCAAACTCGTCGTTTTTCCGAATGGATTTTTCTGTTTGCGTGGAACCCTATTAATTTTTCTAAAATAAAATTAGCCAATATCAGCTACCTGCCAGTGAAAGTCTCGCTAAAAGCGATCCAACTGTTTCGGAGGTTATCCGGAACAAACAAACAGAAATACAGATTAAAATTTAAAAACTTGGTTTTTTTTAATTATAAGTAGGCATTTGCTTTTTGCATTTAGTAAAAAGCTGTAATTTTGGCATTACAAACAAACACTTCAATTTTATTAATTTGTAGAGATTTCTAGGATTTTTTTGATATTATAGTAGGTAACTTCTAAAATTTAGACCATTATAAATATTTATGTACGATAAGTACAATTTAAAAATTATTAATTTAAATTTTATAGACTACATAAAAGTGTAAATGTATATTTTATTTGTACCTACTTCTATATATTAATCCAAATCACCACACCACTGCGCCGGCCACAATCAACCACGCTGATCGTACGCTTCTGTAAAAAAAAAAAAAAGTGTGTGCGTGTAACCTTTACGCGTGGAGTTTTTGGGGGGATCTTGAAGTGACATGTTGTGGTTTTTATTTTTTATTCATTAACTTAGGTTTTTGACCCTATGTTATGTAATATATGTGGCATTTTGCGTGATATAGTTTGGTTTTTGTGCATAAGTGAGGTGGATTATAAATATAAGCTGAAAGCATTAATTCTGAGATCCCAAAAAACTTCCTAGAAAGTTCTAACAAGGGAGCCACCATCTTGTTAGGATACTGAATCGTCATAACACATGACACTATAATTCACTCGATAATGGCAGTAATGGTCTTCATTAAAGAGGACCGGTTGCCAAGTTAGGAAGAAGAAGAAGAAGAACCTTTACGCGCGATTGAAGTAAAACTTCTTTGGCGTTGAAAGCTTAAAGCACTGAAATGATTAAATTTTATTATGAATATGAAAATGTCACAATCGTCAGAAAATTTATTAATAATTTATTTATTACAAAAGTAATCAATAAACAAGTATATTTAGAGATTTTCAAAAAACTTTGCAATATTTTTTTTTTTTCAAACTATTGAATTTTTATTCAGTTTGCTATTCACAATTGATCCGTTTGAAAATATTGGAAATAAATAATCCTAATTGATTATGATATTTGCCACTAGCTGGCGTATAAGTCAAGAAGCGTGGAGTATATGACATATACATACGACCAATCCAAATTATTATTTTTGAATACCGGAAACTTCGTAAGCGTTACTTCTGTCAGAAAAAAATCTGAGTTACTCCCTAGTCGCGCCTAAAGTTTTACTTCAATAAATTCAAATAGGTACTTATAGGCTCGGTCATCACGGACCTAGGAGACGTCAACGCCGCGCCGATGAAGCGCGCAGGGTGAACCCTGTATTAGTGTATTATATATGGGGTGGACGTGGCATGGCTGAGTGGTGATCCCTATCTGAAGTCATAAGCGATGCTTGTATGGCAATAAGAACTAAAGGCAATATCTACAGTTGGATGAAGAGTTGAATGTTGACCAGTGTTGGACACTATGCTAAGATGAAGATGCTGGGAAAAAATAAATTTCATGTAAACAGTTTTTGACGTGACAACGTCTTATAAATTGGTTTGCCGGGTGACACTTCAAGAAACTGCGTTACGCTCCGCTCACGTTATGCGCTCACAATGAGAGCGAGTGAGAGGCACGCGTCCCTTCCACTCGGGCATGGTTAGCCCGCCTAAGAGCGAGAGAGACAGACATAAAGTCGTTGTCACGTAAAACTTTCGCCCGTATACCGACTTTACAGGCAACCAATTTTTTTTTTCTAGTAAACAGATTAGACTCTTCAGTGACAATACGAGGCACGAAAAATACCATGACTTATTTCCGAATACTGAAAGTATTATGATAAATCGCACGAGTAGGTAACTGTGAAGTTTCCATTCCGGGAGTTCACAACATTTGGAATACTATGGCGACTAAACTAAAGACTATTTGTTGCGTTCAGTCGACACAGTATCAATTACGTTTATGCTGAGTTTATTTAGCGTTAATAGCTTCAGATTTTTTTAAATTGCCGTCGTTTTCTTTGGCTAGCTTTCGATGGCCAGACTCTATCATCATTTTTTATATTTTGGCTTTTTGCTTATGTAGGCAATTGTGCCAATGTCAAGTGTGACAAATACACGTTATAGAATTTAGTTGCCAAATGCTCGGTGTACATTTTATATGTTGTAATTTTGTATAATAACGTAATAAACGATAAATGATAAAGTGGTAAATGTGACAACGTACTCAAGGGTCCAACGTTCATATTTTTTAAATGGTGACGTCATGTTTTGTAACCGTTGCTTCAAATCAAGTGACTCACAGAATAAAATGTTAATTTTCCAATGGGATAAATAAATAAATAAACAATTACTTTTTTCCAGATTGGTATTGTTTTAAGCATTTTATATTCTATAAGTTGACCAATATTATGTGTTCAATAATTTACTGTGATTTTTAAACATACAGCATGTAAATTCGCCGATTGTAAAGAAATATAAATAATACTAAAGATCATTAAATAATTATCTTGTCTTCTTGTAAAGTTAAGTACCTACCTAGCTACATCAAAATATGTTAAAAATATTTAACAAAAGAGGGTAGCAATACAATTAATTGAGAATTTCTGTAACCTCGTGTTAGAGCCGGCCAAAGCGTCGCGATTTAAGCACACTTTTCGTAACTATGAACTTTTGAACTATCAATAATATAGTGTAGAATTCTAATCATGTTTTTTTTAACATAAAACAGACCACTTAGTAAATTGCACACTTTGTAAATTGCACGTGTGCTAAGATGCGGACTTGGGGGCGAGCGCTTAGGGCACTCAGCCTCGAAAGTTTGTGACGACCCGCACGAGGGTGCCAGAGTGGCCGAACCTCGGCTCGGGCGGTCGTCGCGAATGCGAAAAGGTCGCGATCTAACTAATTCCCTAATCCTACGAGAATTCGAACTAACTAACATATACTCATATGCACGTGCCCCTCCTCCTAGGAGGAAAGAGTGGACCATGCGTATGTGTATTTAATAATCGGAATGGTTTTTCTACACTAACTAGCGCATTAGTCTAACTAGCGCAAAAAAAGAAAAAAAAGGTCCCTTACAGAACCTATGTGCCTGTGTGGTGTGCACGTGTGTGTGTTCATACGTGTGTAATGTTGTATGTGGGTAGCTAATTGTTGCACGTATAGTGTCACTTTGTATCGCGCGGGCGGCTGCCTGACCCAAGGGCTTCACACCGAGGAACGGACCTAGGCTTGGGTTGCCGCTAGAGAGGGTGGACATGACGGGTGTGCGGGAGCGAAGTTAACCGCCCGTCCTCTGTGGAGAGAACGGTGGTTACGCGGGCGTGGGCGGTGGCACGCTCTGTTTGGAGAGACGGTGGCGTAGAACGCGTTGCTGTTTCGGTTTGGTCGAGCGGGTCAGTGAATATATTACGCGGCCGGCGTTTTCTCCGGCAGGCGTTGGGGTCGGGAACATACGAAGCTGCCGCTTTTATTAAGGGATCCGCGTGGTTCGACGCGGTGTCGAAATAAGAGCGAGAAAGGTGTTTGGAATAGGCATGTATCGAAGGAAGGTCCATATCTCTATGGAGATCCTCCATACGAACATACCAAGGGGCGCCGGTAAGGCGGTGAAGAAACCTATTCTGGATGGCTTGTAAGCGTTTCCAATTATATCTTGACATATGTGCGAACACAACGCAGCTATATGTCATAATCGGTCGGATACACATCTTGTAGAGCGTAAGCTTGTGTCTCGTGGACATTTTGCTTGCAGCACATAACAGAGGATGCAATCGGGCGGCTACCAACTATATCGCTAGTTTATAACATTTTATTTCTTTAAAATGAAATGCACCGTTAATATAAAAAGAAATATTTATTAATGGCAACATTGTCTAGCTTTTATCATAATTGGCAATGGCAACAGCAAAACTTGTCTGTCATTGTTGTCAAATATCGTGGACGTCAAATTGTCAAACTGTAACACCGAACACGTCAACATTGGTTTGTTGCATTGAAACATTTTGAAAAAATACTTATTGATAATTACCTATTTTTACAAAACCAACAATGGTCCACACATCTATGGAAGGTTCTCTCTTTGTAAGTTGATTCATATTCGTTACTATAAAACATGTTAGGCACCAACCTCATCTCCACAAGTTTTAAATTTTTATAATTAGCATTTTATTTTTTAAATTTCTTTAACTTCATTATTTGTGAAAATAAAGTGCAATAATTACATCATACGTACAAATTTACTATTCCAGATTAACATGAGTAATCGTGTGTTAATTAAGCACCTATAATAGCTTTTTTGCTTTGGTAGTTGTAGGACCATTCCATGTTAGCCGGTGGACCACCTCCCTAGGAGAATTAAATTTTTTTGAGCCACATACTGAATAATTCTTGTTTCCAGTCATTATATGAATGTATAGATGTTTAAAATGATCAAAGATTTCCTATGAAATGTATGGGAAAAGGATTTTGCGATTTCTGATATATTTAGTACTCTAACTTCAGTTGGTTTCATAGAGTTTATTGATCCTTATGAGAAACAAGATAGATTGTCCATTTTCTAGCAGAGTTTACACCCTAAAAAAACTGTAATTGCAGGTCACAATGTTTCAAAGAGAGTCTCTTCAGCAAGTTTTCCAGTAACCTCATCTCAAAAATACATCTGTATATTAATATAGAATATTAGTGCACATTTTTTTAAAAGCATATTTTGATTGCAGGATCCAACATTGTATATAATAAAGGGTATGTGCATATTAGATAATGAGGGTAATAGAATTCTTGCCAAGTATTATGACAAGGATGTGTTACCAACAACAAAAGAACAGAAGGCGTTTGAGAAGAACTTATTCAGCAAGACTCACAGGTAAAAAAAATATATTTTAATAATCAATTTTATTCTTTGATCTAGTTCTAATGTACAATGTAATAAAATAAGGCACCTAAGTTTATTTTACAAATTTAGTTACAACTAAATCTTTCCAAATTAATTCCTCACAATTGTTTTAGTAAATGATTTTAATAATTTGTTAATAAATCTAAAATCATTGAAAATTGGTGCTTCAGTTTGCTGCGTAGGTTGACTACAATTATTATAACATGCATTTTCTTAACATATTATAATAGAATATTATTTTAGAATATTAGAACCCAGAGAGGGAAGCTGTGAAATTATAAATCTTTTCCTTCAGAATGTATTAAACAATTTATATTTAAAAAATCATGCTTTTATTTGATGATGTTATAACCTCTGTCAATTCATTGTCAGTCTAGCTGATTATAATTGATCACATCAATTTGCAAGCAATTAACTAACATCACACAAAGTTGAATGAAAGTTTAAAATTATTCTCTCAAGTAAATGAAATAGATATTACGGCTTCATTTGTCATCCAAACCTTAGAATTACTGTACAAAGACTTCTAAATCATATGTAATTAGTATATAATGCACAAGTTAATTTCTATGTCAAAGAATATTAATACTACACAGTGAATAGAACATATAAATAAATAATAGAAGAGATAAATAGTGGAGAAAAGATGAATTGATAAGAATCTATAACCTTGTCTATTTCTAGTAGTAGGACTAAAAATACTGAACTGTATATTATAATTATCTTTTCCTCTTTTCAGAGCAAATGCAGAGATAATAATGTTGGATGGCTTGACATGCGTCTACAAAAGTAATGTAGATTTGTTCTTCTATGTCATGGGTAATTCACATGAGAATGAGGTATTTGTGCATTAAGTTGTTCTTTACCCTAACTTGACACAACGACTACTTAACACCTGATGTTAAGTGCAGGATAGGTTACATTGACGGCCATTGTCATCATGTTAAATGGTTAAAATATTTATCTTCATAAAAATCATAAAGAGGGAACTGCAGTCAAATATTGTCACAGCTATGTGATAACTTCTATTAATACTTAGTGTAAAAGAAATGGAAAGAATATTGTGAGAAAGGAAGAATGTTTGGGAGTGAGTGGGACTCGAAACTCAATGTAGAATATGAATTTAATATACTTATATAAATAAACTTCCTGAATGGATTACAATTACATATTATTACTAATTACTGTACAGTCCAAGTGACTCGCAACCACCATACATATGGTAAAAAGTTGGACTTAGTGATTCAATAATGCGCGTTGCATTTCACGTTCACCTGGGGCATATCCATTTTCTAATTACACTGGGCAAATGACAGAAGCGACTGCCGATAAATTTCTAATTTCTTGGCCATTATTTTTGGATTGTTCTGTGCCTACCATCAGGCAGTGAATGGCTCGTCTTAAGGAGCACTGGTGCAGTGCACTCCCAAAAAAATATATTGAACAAAATGTGTTTTGTTTTTTTGTTACCTAAAGTTATGTATTTTAGGTAACATGTATAGATTAACCCTTTATACAGTAAACGAAACAGCATTTCATTAAAAATAATTACAAATAAAAAAAAAGATTTTGTATGACAATGAAACTACTCTGAAGTGGCGTTCTTGCGCTACACTTTACATGCGATAAGTTATGTGATTTTGTTTATATAATTACTTAACTAGTTAAAAATAAACTATTAATAATTTCTAACATGGAAAAAATCATTACAATGTTGATACACAATATTTTGTGAATCACAGTTTAGTTACAATCTGTCACATGAAACTTTGGATATTTATATCTATATACTTGAATTTATATCTATGTATCACTTCAGTAGAAAATGAGTGCTGTTTTTTAGTGAACACCCATAAAAATTTTCATGAGCCGCTACTGCTGTTAAGGACATTTCCCTTTTTATTAAATTTTCTTAAATCTAAAAATACTCAACCTTTAAGTCTGGGAATCAAATAAAAAGCAATTATAGAATTTTTTTTTATAGTCATGTGTTTTTGACGAAACAATCGTGCTTTATTTAATTCAAAAAGTTTCAAAATCCTGCTATGCCCAGAAATGCATGTAAAAAAAGTACAAATGACTGCATCTGCATTGATTGAAATATTATTATTTCAGTTGATCCTACAATCAGTACTAAATGCGCTTTACGAATCAGTTAGCATGCTCCTGCGCCGGAACGTCGAGAGGCGAATACTTCTCGATAATCTCGATGCTGTGATGCTGGCTTTCGACGAAATATGTGATGGGGGGTAAGTTTCATCACCTTTGACATTTTATATCGGATTCACTACCCCTCTGAAAGACGGCTTCTATCCTTTACTACAAGTACAATATCTTTATAAATAATAATGAATGTTTCTTTGTACCCCTTTCTTCCGAATGCTATGAAACCTTGGTGTGTTGTTTACACACACTCGCGAAGGTTCTTTATTACTGAATGACTTCTCGAATTCACGTTACCATGCGAAGCTGAGTTGGTCATTTAATGATGTAATATTCCAATAAAATAATACCAAAGAATAATCTTTCGAAAAAAAATAATAAAACGTAATTTTAAACAATCAATATGTTTTTATTTTATTTTAAACTAGCTGCGCTTGCGTGACCACAGAATGTTGTCGACTCAAGAGTACTTTGTATAGCTGTCGATTTATTTGTATATAACAATATATACCCGGTTGTTATTGGAAAACCCTTTATTTGAGTTAATGGTTTGTAATGATATTTTTCAGGGTGATTCTCGATGCAGATCCAACGTCTATTGTCGCTCGCGCTGCTCTTAGGACAGAAGATGTGCCGCTCGGTGAACAAACCGTTGCCCAGGTAATGGAAAACTTTAATAAATTGTTTTGGTAGTGGCTCCGTTTTGAAGCACGTAGTTAAATGTTAACAAAACAGCAAGCATACGTTTAAATTCTATTTATTAATTGAACACCCCAATCACTCAATTTCACCCTTGGTAATTTGTTATTTGATCACTTTAAGCATTCAACTTCATCGCTGGTGATCATTTGTTTGTTGGTCACTTTAAGTGCTCAATTTGCCTTTGGTCATATTTTGATAATTAATCATTTCAAGGGTGATGCTAATGAAAAATGTTACTTAGTTTACCTTATGATACACTTCTTCAATTCATTCATATATATAAAAAAAACACTGAGCTGGTGTTTTATCTACATATTCTGTATCTGGGAAGGGATCACCTCACAAATTGTGTTTAATATTGTCAATGATTGTATGGGTAAATAAAGGCTTGGAATGGTTTAGTTTTTTTTAAATATATTTTTGTATGCTAGTGTCATTGCTATTAGAGCTTGTCATCGATAAATAATTAATCATGGCTGAAAGTCAATAAAACATATACCTAGCTGATAAAATAAAATACTACAACAGTATTCATAATTTCAATGTAACCCCTAAAGGCATAACTTTTTAGGATGTTCATAATCTTTAACTTTGTTTCATTTTTGTATCCATTGGTTAGATCAGATGCTAAATTAGATTATATGGCTGTACCGACGGTATTATGGGAATTTTTGGCAGGATCTTGAAGTGGCATGTTGTGGTTTTTATTTGTTTAGTTTGTTTGTTGTGGTTATGTGAAGTTGATTATAAATATAAACTGGAAGCATGCATTTTGGAGTGCCACAAAAACTCTCCACAAAGTTAATAAGCGAGTCACCCTCTTATTGACATACTGAAATCATTCTAAGACAGGACACTCTATAATCACTTGATAATGGCAGTAATGGTGATCAATAAAGAGGACAAGTTGCCAAGTTAGTAAGAAGTAGAAGAAAAACCAACATTATTTCTTTTAAATTACAAGTAATGTAAACCATTTAAAAGTATGCCATGACTGCTAAAATCACCATTGTGCTAATTGTCACGTCACTATCATTTCAATGTTCTTTAAAAACAATGGATGTGTTAAAAACTAAAGACTCATTTTAATTGAACTAATGTAAAGGTGTTCTTTTGGTAATGTTTGGGGTTTTTTTATTTTAAAAATGTGATAACCCTTTTTAAGGTGGCAACGCTTACTTTGATGCTGTTTTGCAGCGAATGAATAATATTATGTTTGTTATTGGTGGTAATTTAAAAAACAAATTAATAGCAATAACAATATATTTTCTTGAATATTCTTAATTCGGGTGCTCTCTTGCCATTTTTGATTACTAGAACCTTGTAAAGGGTTAATTATTTTATTATTATTATTATGTTTTTTTAATGAATTTGTAATTTTAAATGTACATAATATTATGTACGTATGTTACTTCCATTTCTTAATTCGTAATAAATAAGTTTTTGTTATTGTAAAATTTTGTTTTGTTTTATACGTATTTCTATGCTTTTTTTATTTTATTATCTTCATTTTCTAACAGCTTACTAACAAATTATTAATAAACACATAATTTGTTTCAACAGTTTGTAAATAAAGTTAGAAATCCCCTTTCTAACTAAATTACTTTAATGGACGACTTGTGTGATATTGTAAAAAATAACACATAATATTAGGTCGGGAAAAAAGTTTCTTCGCATTTTTATATATAAACTCAAGACATTTTTTTTTTAAGTTTATTTACCTTTATTTACAGTATATATGTGCCGTTTTGTTCGATGACTTTCTGCCATTTTATAGGTAGACATGATCCCGTTGCTGTAGTTTATAATTTTATGTTAATAGTTTTGGCAGCCCTCTCTTGGTGTTAACCTTACAGAACCTAAAGTATTCTTATGAGACCAAAACTGGTGAAAATCTGAAGGTGCAAGGTCAGGTCTATATGGTGGATGCACTAACACCTTCCAGCCAAACTTTCTTAATTTTTGCTGAGTTGCTAAAGATGTGTATGGTCTAGCATTATCGTGATGAAAGACCACACCCTTCCTGAATGATCAATTCCGGCCGCTTTCTCTCAACTGCTTCCTTTAATTTCATCAGTTGTTGGCAGTAGAGATCCGAATAGATGGTTTTGTCGGGCGCTAAAAGCTTATAATAAACAATGCGCTTCCAGTCCCACCATACACACAGCATCACCTTATTTCGAGTTAGCCCAGGTTAAGCCACAGTCTATAAAGCCTGGCCGACCTTAGACCACGACCTTTTTCGCACATTCTTGTCGTAAGTGGTCCACTTTCATCGCCAGTTATCAATCTCTTCAAAAACGGCTCGGTTTCATTAGGTCTCAATAATGAATCGCAACTGAGTACACGGTTCATTAGATTTCTTTCAGTGAGCTTGTGTGGCATCCAAATATCGAGCTTTTTGGTATAGCCACTTTTTCAAAAATGGCGTCCATTTTATTCAAAATAGGGCGACAAGAGCGAGGTGCATTTCTTTAACATCAATAAATCCGGACTGAAAACGTTTGAACCAACTTTGTGCTACTCTTACTGACACTGCATTAGGTCCATAAACATCACAAAATTTTTTCGCTTCTTGAGTTGCATTTTTGCCTGTTTTGTAATAATATTTTAAAATGTATCGAATTTCTTCATTAGATTCACTCTTTTTTACAGAAAGAAAAACAAATGAAAAATAGCGGGAATCAACTTTTTTTTTAATGTAACCTTCTTCTTCTTCCTAACTTGGCAACCGATCCTCTTTAATGAAGACCATTACTGCCATTGAATGATGAATGATGAATTGATGAATTATATTGTCAAGTGTTATGACGATTCAGTATCCTAACAAGATGGTGGCTCCCTTGTTAGAACTTTCTAGGAAATTTTTGTGGGATCTCGGAATGAATGCTTTCAGCTTATATTTATAATCCACCTCACTTATGCACAAAAATCAAACTATATCACGCAAAACGCCACAAATATTACATAATATAGGGTCTAAAACCTAAGTAAATGAATTAAAAATAACAACCACAACATGTCACTTCAAAATCCCGCCAAAAACTTCAATGTAACCTTTTTAATGTTACCAAAACTAGCTAGATACAAATAGTACAGCCAAAGAAATTTTATAAAAAGTTTATACCCATGTCATGCGAAGTAACTTTTTCCCCGACCTATTATTTACAGTTAAATCGTAGTACACAAAAGAATATTTTCATAAAAGTCTTTGCTCTGAGAACTAATTTCAAAAACAGGCTATGAAATCCACATTTTCCTTTCTCTAGTGGTCTATTGTCTAGAAAAACATTATTATATTCCCACAGTGCTTTGGTATTGTTTCGTCCACTTACCAGTTTGACGCGTGAGATCCTTTATTTTAAATTTAATGTATTTATAAATTTAGTTTTATTTCGGTAATATTAACAAAATGGTGTAGGAAATTTTAAAGAAGTCATAGAAGAATGCATAAATAAATCATGAGCAATTTTTTTTTATTTACTATGAAATAGCTGGCCCGTGTAAATATTTCCCACGTTTGTAGCATGTAAACAATGTTACATTGTCACGTTAGTTAGTTGAGCAGATAGTTAATAGATGGCGCCTCCTATATATACTTCAATCTATTTTCATTAAAACGTTTTGGAATATTTTTAAAATGGAAACATTCAGGCCTCATACGCATTAGCGGTTAACCGTGGAGGCGGCTAACCGCTTTTTCATTTTAATATGCAGCCACAAAAACCGCGGCGCGGTGGTTGAATGGAGGGCCGCAGCCCGTTTCGCGGATAGCCGCGATCTTGTCTATACGCACTAGGCGGTAACTTATACGGTTATTGTAACTTATTATATAAATATATTCAAATGGCGAAACGCTCATTCTAACATAACCGAAAAATATATTTTCATGCTTCCTTAGTTCTTGACAACAACTTGCGGACTGGTCAGATTCGTTGCGTGTTTCCAGTAAAGGATGAATCTATTTTATTTTTTTTACTTCCGTCGTTTTCGGGAGTAATAATAGATAACACAAGCTACCTCGACATCGTCCATTTTATTTATGGCTCGACAATATCTATTCCGCCTTCGAGCGGTACAACCGCTTGACGCGGTTCGACATCGCGGTTGGGCCGCTATAGCGTTCAGCCGCTATTTCAACCGCGTCGAGCGGCTGGCCACTCAAACGAACCGCCTAGGCGGTCAATCAATCACTTATGCGTATGATGCCTTAGTCCAAACTATTTTTTGTCAATAATTTTGATGGAGGATTAAGGGAGATAGGCGTTGCCACAAAAAAAACCTTTCAAAAGTAATTTATATAGGTGATTATATTTCATTTAGTTATATATATTTTCTATTAAAATTTTCAGATACTCTACAACATTGTGAATAGTTAGTGCCGTCAGAACTTCGCTTGTGCTTAGCCAAAGATTATAAACTGTAGTAATGTGTAGTTTTTTATAATGTACATAACTAGTTGAATATATGAATACTCAGTATTATTATTTTATTCATTTATTTTTGTATTGGCAATCCTTTTTAGCTATTAACCTTTGCTAACATTACGCTTGTCTATTGGTTTTATTTGCAACTATGACGATTGGTCGCTTAACTTGCATCCTTACTTTTACCTAATAATATATAGTATAATTTTATCCCTTTTAATTGACGTAGATAACATTTTTCAAGCAGTTATTATTATGAAAATAATTAGTAAGTTGTTTATTTATTTAGGAATTACTGTTTTTGATGTTTTTAACCACCGAATCAAAAAGAGGGGGCATATATGATTAACATCTGTGTCTGTTTGAGGCATCGTAGCTCCCAAACGGCTGAACCGATTTTGATTTAGTTGTTTGTTTGAAATATGACTTGATCTAGAGTTTTCGTAGCTATGAATCAGAAAATCTGTGCAGTCGTTTGAAGATTATTAACTATTTTTTGGTTAAAGAATGGATGCGAGCATCTTCGACAAGTCTCATCGAGTCAAAATTTAGCATTCTGTTACTTCAGTGATATTAGAACACGGTAACCCTTGACCTGTTGCTGCAGCATCATCTGAAATCTCCATCTTGCAGTACCTCGTATGGTGTTTGGTTTCAATGAGTAGGATATTAAATTGTTGGCGATCTTAATAAATGTTTCAAAAGTAGGCACCCCATCTCCTCCCATGGGTGTCGTAAACGGAGACTAATGGATTAGCTGCAGTACGAGCAAGAGCGTTTTTTTTTTTAAATATTATTTTAATGATAGTGTGATCACCATCCCGTCTACCAAGCATGACGATTATGGTAAATCCCGTCGAATTGTGATGATCCAGATAATAATTAAGGCTTGACTTACTATTTAAATTGTAACTGTTCTTTCGTATTAATATCATATGGAACTTAATTTTAGAGCCGTTCATGGTAGTAAAGTGTAATTAGTGGCAACTCTGGTTATTTACACAGTGGCGTAGTCCGCGCCAACATATACTGGTGGCTCTAAAAACGGCGAAATCAATTTTCCTTGTCGTCTCGTCTTGCATTTTGTATGTGATGTAACTTTTTTTAGGATTGTTTGCGATTTGAAAATATCGATATAGTTTTTTTTTCTAATTTGTCTGCAAGTATACTGTGATCACCATAAGAATGGTTGCATGACAGATGTCTGATTTTTATATTATAGATGTGGCATAATTTAGATCAGAAGCTGATTGTGCGATTATCGCTTATTTTTTGAAGCTATTTAAAATCGATAATACGATGATGTTTTAAAACAACTGAGAGATGTTTGAGCTATATATATAAACTATAACGAGTATTGAGATCGCAATCGCGTACAGCTTGGAATACACAACTTTCGAAGTTGTATTGAGTGCGGTTTTTGGATACGTACTTATGTAACCTTTTCTTATAATAAACTCTAGTCGAATTTTATCTGATACGGTTATATTCATGGCAGTAGCGAAATGTCTGACAAATTACAGGCGTAACAGGAAACCGTATAAGAATGTTTTGAAGTAGAATTATTGCAAATTACATGTTGGTCAATATGCTAATGTACCCACACTTTGAAGATTTTTTTATTTTATTTTTTTAACTTTATTCCCGTCGCTCGCGCCCATACTAGTAAAGGCAAACTCAATGGAAGCTACTTACGGCGACAAAACCCATCTTATGTGTTTTATAACAAAATACCTGAAGGTAACTCAGTGTACGCATTTTGCAAGGGACACGAATAAGAGCTTTTTTATTTTATAAAAATATTTTGCATTATTGCTATTTTATATTACACGCTATAAACTATATCTTGCTGTTTTGTTCTACAGTAAAAATTGACCGCAAGTGACAAGTAAAAGTTTATTTATAATGAAAGTTCATAAGCTAGTGTGGTCTTCAAACAGGAATATTTGTAACGGATATAGAGTAAAAACATTTTTGAGAATGTAAGTTTCCCATCGACAATCGACATTTTTGTTGCAAAGGTTTAAAAAAAAATTGTTTCATGCAAGCTCGGCAAACGACATCGCCGATAAAAGCCTTCAAAATACAGTACTGGTGACCGCGTAAAGCTAGCGTTCTAAATATCACAGAGATTTAGATAATTTTGTCAAAACGCGACCCAAGAAAATGTAACATGTCGAGCGTAATACTTAATCCAGGAATTGAAAATTTGAAATTTCACCGATTTTCTTCCAAAAATGTAAATTGTATGAATTATACCATTTCCATTTCTTTATTTTCTCGATGACAGCTCCTGTGAAAACTTGAACGAGTGTCTTTTTTACATTATGTATGCATTATTGTTATAAAAATATGACGTTTACAAACGTACAAGGTTATACCAGAATCGGAGAAACTGATAGGGATGCAGCTATATCGATAAACATAACACGATAACAGACCGATATTTTTTTACAAAGTGTAAGAAACTAAACTACTGCCGTATTTTTGTACAAATTTATTAACTAATTTATATTTCGTTACAAGATGTTACACGTATTAATTCTTGATTGATAATGCCAACTTCTTCAAAATTTTCGAAGCTGTTGTAAAATTAGTAGGTATAGGTAGGTACTCGACAATGAAACGAAATAATTATAACGACATGTAATCTTTATTTATTTATTTTAATCAAAATCTGATGAATCGTCACTACTTATTTCATGTCGATATTCATTTAGATCGATATCATTACTTATCTGGTCACAACACTACAACTATCAAATTAGAACTGTCATCGAGAAAATAAAGAAATGGAAATAGTATAGCGACTAAAATTTGTCTTGGATCTTTTAGATAAACGACGACGGTAAAATTATCGATACCAGTAACGCCCGTCACTAGTATACAGAAGCAGTAATTATAAGAAAGTTTATTGTATTTTCAGGTACTGCAATCTGCGAAGGAACAATTGAAGTGGTCGTTATTAAAATAATTTATTTATCGTACATTGATTATTATAATATGATATAATATTACTATTAAATTTATAAATATATTCACACTGACCTTTTCCTTAACTGTGTGCATACTATAATCGTCGTTTTGTTTATTATTATAATTAAAAAATCCAACAACTTGTATTTATGTGGGTAACTCAATAATTTAAATTTACCTCTTCTGGAACGTATTATTCAAATACGCTGTATTATTTACTTTTTTTATTAACAAAAACTTTTAAAAAATATTGGTAGACAGTAGTCGCGACATGTAGACTTCGAAATTGGCTTAGATATTGCAATAAAAGGAGCAAATTATACTACAAATCCAAAAAAATAATGGGAGGCAATGGTCACGTCTTGTAGACTTCGTAATTGACTTGGATATTGTAATAAAAGGACAATACTATACTAATAAAAAAAAAAATTGGGAGGCAATGGTCACGTTCTGTAGAAACTTCGAAATTGACTTAGATATTGCAATAAAAGGACGATACTATACTAATAAAAAAAAAAATTGGGAGGCAATGGTCACGTTCTGTAGAAACTTCGAAATTGACTTAGATATTGCAATAAAAGGACGATACTATACTAACCCAAAAAAAAATTTGGAGGCAATGGTCACGTTTTGTAGAAACTTCGGAATTGACTTGGATATTGCAATAAAAAGACAATACTATAACTAAACATGCAAAATTATTGGGAGGCAATGATTACGTCTTATAGAAACTCTGGAATTGACTTAGACATTGCAATAAGGGATACTATACTACAAATCTAAAAAACAATGGGAGGTAATGATCACGTCTTGTAGAGACATCGGAATTAATTTAGATATTGCACTATACTACTAATCCGATAAAGCGTCACTCTTCAGTTTGCTGAGACCGAACTCGTCTGCGCTTGGTGTTATATTCAATTTCGATATTTGTTTGAAAGCCGGATGGTTTTTGTCTTTCAATAACTTGAAGAGAACGTTTTCCGAGCTACCCACGAAACAGCCGATCGTGTGGAAGCGCTGAAATAAAAAAACGGTTATATTAAAAAAAAACTTTATTAAATTTCTTTACAAAAGTACAAAAACAAAGAAAAGTTTAATTTTATTTATACTTTATACATAGTAAAGTATTTATGAGCATAATAAGAACAATAAACCTTATTACATTACATTTTAAAATATAAATAGAAAAATAAAGTAACTGAAACAGAAAGAGAACTACAGCTTGGAAATAACATCAAAACCCAAAGTATCAGAAGTGGGCTGTTTATTCAATTTGGAGATTTGTTTGAATGCGGGATGCTTCTTGTCTCTCATTAGTTTGAAGAGTACATTCTCCGATGTTGTAATGAAACACCCTAGGGATTGCATGCGCTGGAAAGGGAAAGGGCATATTCACTTTTAGATTAAAGAAATCCGCTATAGTACTAGAATGCGGTTATTGGCTGTATGTTACTATACAAAAAAATAAAATTGGTAAGTCTGTGTTTCCTGTCATAATAACAGATTTTACTAAATTCATATGAAAATATAAAGACAAAAATTTTTCTAACTGGTTTTTTGATATAAATACTGTATAAACTTTCATATGTATTTAGTAACAAGCGAAATTGTTAAAAAAACAACAAAAGCCCAACACAATAAAAATTATTTTTTTATTTTTGCTTTTTATTTGATTCCCAGACGTATTCCCAATGAAACATTCATTTTTATTTGTTCGCCATATATGTATACTTTTCACAGTTTCCTTAATTGTGTAATGATACTAGTAAATTATTGGGTATGTTGAATACTACAATATATATCAATGAATAATTAAAACCTAGTATTTAAAATCGTTCAATTGAAATAATTGTACCGTAAAATATATGGTAGCACAACACTACAATAATATATATGAGAACATTATTTTCAAGTTTGACATTAGTGATTGTCGATTACAAGACATGGTATAAAAGATTATTAGGTATTCCTTCAATTAATTCCTTATTTACCAATAAATTTTATAGGGGGTAATAGTGATTAACAGGGTAAATGAAAGACCACGGTAGACCAAAAGAAAGTGTAATTATGAATAATAATTGGATGAGAACTGATAGTGAAATTTCAAGGATGCATAATATTTAAGCAGTTTCGTTACATGAGAGAGAAGAAAGATATAACGTACATAGAAGGAGAAAGAGAGCTATATATTGTACATTTTGTAAACGCAACACTGTATGTACCTGATATAAGCACAGTGCAATAAAACAATATCGACTACTTCCTCCTGCTCAATTTAATTAAATTAAATTTGAATTTGAAACTGATTTTGTTTACATTACATGAATATTTTACAAACCTGTAAAGCCAGAGTTCTGTCCATCAGTGACCTGGATGATACACCATCAGCTAAAATGTGAACTGCAATATCTTCCTTCAATAAATCTATCGCTGTTTGCTCAATGCATACATGGGCCTGGAATATTAACATTATAAAGCAGCAAATGAATTCAATGCAAAGAGCTTGAGCTTCTGATGAAGAAAAACATCAATATGAAACCATAGCAGTATAGTGCATTTTTAAACAACTTCAAAAAAAGGAGGCAGTTCTCAATTTGATTGTATATTTCTTTTTATTATGGATGGTCAGGGATAACATCCTTTGTTTATGAACTGATTTAGTTGATTCTTTTTTTATTCGAAAGGGGTCACCTCAAGGGTGGTTCCATTAGCATTGGACCTTCGACTGCAAAGATGTACTAGGGAATTCATCAAAATCAATGAAGCCGGTTTTCCTTTTTGTTAAAAATTGTCTTGTCTACTGCCTGCATCAAATTGAAAATTTGTCACTAAGCTCCTATAGGTGTGTTCCAGCAGCTGCACTTGAGAGCTAATCCTCCTCCAAGCTTAAAAGTAACTCAATTCAAACTGGTAATGTTTTAATGTTAAATAAATAAAATATTTTTGATTTTGATATCTTATCCATATGTTTGACAGCTGCATATTATGTTTAAATTAGGTGAGAAAAAGCTATAGACTAAGTGTTTGATAGTTGGTGATAAATAAACAAATAATTACTTCAATGCCAAATAGTATGACAGAACCCAAGTCAGGTATGTCCTTCTTCAGCCTTTCCTGCAGTTCAGGAGTGAACATTGAGAATTTTGTCTTCTCGTACACCATAGCAGCATCTTCAACTTTAATATCTTTGGTGGTGTGTCCAAGACCTTTGGGATACTGTTCCGAGATGTAAACAGGAATCTTGAAGTGTTTTGCAGCTTCTAACTGAAAGGAGTCATTAATTAATTAATTGTATTATTATAATATTAATAATTGTATTGTTGTAATGTGTACATGAAATGATGCCTTCATTTATACTTTTATTTGATACTAGCTGATACCTGTAACTTTGTCTGATGTGTTTATTATATTAACATGCATAGGTCATATTTGAAGTAAACAACACAATAATCTTTCAAAAACTAACAAAATAATGTAGAATAGAAAAAAATATGATCTTTGTAAAAAAATCTTACAAAAGTGAATTTTATCATTTACAATAAACGCGACTATAAGAATTTAATTTCTCAAAAACTATATATTTCCCCAGTATTAAATTTTATATTTAGCCTAATTATAGAGTGATCTAACTGTAAAAAAATTTTGGAGTTTAAACTCAACGGTAGCGTTTCTAAAGCTGAGCCCTACCTTTTTTTCGGACGAATAGACACTTCGATTTTAAATAGCTCGTGTTTGTGTATAGGTACTGAACCGAAATATACTTTATTTTTATAAGTTTAAGCACAAATATATTAACAGAAAATTATTATTACAGGCCAAACTGGTCAAAAACAACGATATAGCCTTTGACCGGTAGGTATTGTTACGTAATATATGAATACTCAATATTTACCATTTTATTAGCGACTTTGACTACTTCGCCGAAATGTTTTACGTGAGGCCGAAACGTTTCTTGTATATCACACAACAAGAAAGCTGTTTTTGGCGCCTCCAAAGCTCCTAATTTCAAAATATTGCGACAAGCCATCGGTTATTGTTAGTAACAATTTTTTTATAAGCTCGTAAAAATCCTAAATATTGACATTTGACAATTATTTTCAATATTTTCAATTTTGATCTGTGATAGAGATGGTCGATATTGAGCTTGAAAACATCGATAAATCGATGTTTTGAAGAAAAAAAAACATCGATCATTCATTTTTCCATATTTGCCTACAATAAATGGAGTCTAAAGTCCGTACATAAGAAAAAGAAAACACAAGTTTTCCTTAAAAAAATTATTGAACTGAAAAGCGTCGCTCTAATCGCTCTGATGTTGCCATTCTATGCATAATTAAACATTATTAAGGATTTTTACTATGGAAAGTATGGCAAATTTTATAATGCTTTTAGGTAAATTCTTGTTTTTTTTGATATTATTGACGACAGTGAAATTTACCTACATAAAGAATAGAACTCACGGGCAGGCGTAACTTATAACGAACAAATTATATTTCGTTTTGAAAACTAAACTTAGTTGCTATTTTCTAAAATAAAGGAATATGAGCTGAGCAGTATGCCAAACTGTGAGACTTTTAATAGAATATGTAATTTATGTGATAACAATAATGGCTAATATAAAAAAATTATAGTATTTGTGTAAATAAAACTCGGAACCATTTAATGAAATATATTCATTGATTATATTATTAAAGATTTATGTATATAATGTATTTTTACAATGTGTGATCAACAGACACTGAGATACTAGGGTCAATATCATAAACATAACCAATAATCAATGATATGCCAGCTAATCATCTGAATCACTATCGGTTACATTATCAATGTCCATTTTTTTCTTCCAACTTTTCGTTTTGTAACACCTATAATGAAGTCCTCGACAATAATCAAACCAGGACTACATTGTTTTGATTTCCAAGCGTAAGTACTTTGGCACCAGTTTCTTCTGCTTCCATTCCTTTTTAAATTACTTTCTAAATGAAATCTTCACTTATACCTAGAAAAAATAAACACATGTTAGTAAATTAAATTTAAGAAAAAAAAAATTAACAGGTATTTAATTAAGTTATACAGATATAATCTACTGTTCTACTTGAAAATATTAATTCAGAGGATATGTATGGTATATAGCTTGACACACACACCAGTAGCGGCAAAAACTTTTATATGTTTGATTTAATGTAATAATCAGTATGTTGGTGAGCTTCTTCTTGAAAAATGGTTTTGATTATATTCCGGGTATCACTTTTAATAGATTTTGGCATGATTATAAGTTATAATTTAGTAATATACTGTTGGCGACAGAACTGTTATTATCGTGTCTTGTGTTAGTTTATTATGTTATATTATTGTGTTTATGTGTTGTGTTCTATGTGTCATGATAAAATAGATTGAAATAGATAAAATTATAGAGAAATGTTAGCGACTACGCTACATTATAAGTTACATGTTATGTATTAAGTTGTATGTAAATGCTTAACTATTGTGTGTTACATATATGAAAATAGAATTGTTATAGAATAAGTAAATGCATAGAATAAGTGGATACAGTAAGAATATTCAATGTCACACAGTAAGTTTACGAACGGAAAGCGGTGATGCCGCCCGTAAATTACATTGTTTTTAGTTTATATAAGTAATATGTACTTGATGTATATAATATGTCAATGTTTAATGGATAGCTATTACAATAAGGAATATTTTGATATATGACATGTGTACACAATTTATATAGAGAAATAAATATAGAGCAATTATCAGGGTGACCAAAGTGAAAACAAACATAAAAGTACAAAATACAGCTGGGATCTCCTTACGGTAATTTTCCGAACTACTTAAGCTCGAAGAGGCGCAGTATGGGGCACCATCGCCCGGTCATCCTACAGCTAGGACAACTAGATGACTCCAGCCCTCCTTCAGTCACAACGGTTGACTATGCCAAACTCAAACACTATCTCGCGGATAGGCAGTCCTCGCCCAGTCTCGTTAGGGTCCCGGACGTATTGGAGTCAGTTGCGAACGTAGATCTCGCGATCGACTCCCTAGTCGACGTGCGAGCGTTGATGACGGAGAAGAACGCTGCGACTCGTGCGCATGACTCTTATCTGACTGAGGCAAACCGCGCACGGTTACGCGCACTCCAGAGAGTGGTTAAAGCCCGTATAACCGAGTTCAGAAGTCACAGATGGGACACCTTAGTCGAAGGGCTAAGGCCGTCACATCTGACTTACTGGAAAGTAGCCCACGCTCTTAAAATAGATCCCCAACCTCGCATGCCCCCCCTAGAAAGGAGTCCCGGAACTACACCCGCGTTCGTTATCATCGACAAGGCGGAGTGCCTTGCCGCTTGTTTAGAGAGCCAGTGCTCCCCGAACAGCGTCAACGCAAATACCGACCGAGTCAGAGATATCGAAGCCCGCGTGGGGGAGCTGAATAAGCTCTCCGCATCAGAATCCCTGTCCCCAGTCACTTCTGAGGAGGTCCTTGCCATACTCAAAAGCCTTAAGCTTAAAAAGTCACCAGGTTCCGACGGGATCAGGAACGAAGTACTCAAACTTCTTCCCGATCACCTCATAGCTCTATTGGTCTGCATATTCAATGTAGCCATAGCCAACTGCCATTTTCCAGCCGTCTGGAAAACGGCCATTGTCATAGGTATTCACAAGCCCGGCAAGAGCGCGTCGCTTCCCGACAGCTACCACCCTATCAGTCTTCTCAATACCCTAGGTAAATTCTATGAGCGGCTCCTTCTGAACCGTCTCAAGTCCGTAATAGAGGAGAAAAACCTCTATCCGCCTGAGCAATTCGGTTTTCGTGCCAGACATTCTTGCACTCATCAAGTGCACCGCCTCACGGAGCACATTTTGTTTAACTTTTCCGAGTTATATAAACCCCGTCATACACTTACAGTCTTCTTCGACGTAGCCGAGGCCTTCGATAACATCTGGCACGAAGGATTAGTCTATAAGCTGTATTGTCGCGAAGTCCCCGATAGATTAGTTAAAATCATCCGCGATTACCTCAAAGACCGCACCTTTCGCTACAGAGTGGAAGGTGAACTATCCACACCCCATCCCATACGTTCAGGCGTCCCCCAGGTTCCATTCTGGCTCCTAGCCTTTTCAATCTGTACGTCAGTGACTTACCAAAACTTCCCGCGAAAGTTGAGGTAGGGTTATACGCTGACGATACAGTCATATACTCCTCTCAAAGGCAAAAGATCAACCTCAAATGTAGAATCCAAAGAGCCGTGACCACTCTCGGGGAGTAGTTTAACGCTTCGACCAAACCGCTCACAGATACCGAAAAAACTCAAGGATCATTCCCTTGAACTCTTCGGTAATCCGATCCCCTGGGTAAAGGAGATCAAATATCTAGGTGTAACCCTAGATAGTAGACTTTCCTTTATACGCCACATCACTCTGGTTAGGAAAAGGGCCGCCTGGACCCTCGCCCGATTGTATCCTCTGTTATGTGCCGCAAGCAAAATGTCTACGAGACACAAGCTTACGCTCTACAAGATGTGTATCCGACCGATTATGACATATAGCTGCGTTGTGTTCGCACATATGCCAAGATATAATTGGGATCGTTTACAAACCATCCAGAATAGGTTTCTTCAACGCCTTACCGGCGCCCCTTGGTATGTTCGTATGGAAGATCTCCATAGAGATATGGACCTTCCTTCGATACATGCCTATGCCAAACACCTTTCTCGCTCTTATTTCGAAACCGCGTTGAACCACGCGAATCCCTTAATCAAAGTGGCAACTTCATATGTTCCCGACCCCAATGCCTGCCGGAGTAAACGCCGGCCGCGTAATATCTTCACTGACCCGCTCGACCAAATCGAAACAGCTAACGCGTTCTATGCCATCGTCTCTCCAAACAGAGCGTGCCACCTGTCCACGCCCGCGTAACTACCGTTCTCTCCGCAGAAGACGGGCGGTTAACTTCGCTCCCGCACACCCGTCACGTCCACCCTCTCTAGCGGCAACCCAAGCCTAGGCCCGTTCCTCGGTGTGAAGCCCTTGGGTCAGGCAGCCGCCCGCGCGATACAAAGTGACACTATACGTGCTACACTTAGCTACCCACACACAACATTACACACGTATGAACAACACACACGTGCACACCACACAGGTACATAGGATCTGTAAGGGACCTTTTTTTTCTTTTTTTGCGCTAGTTAGACTAATGCGCTAGTTAGTGTAGAAAAACCATTCCGATCACTAAATACACATACGCATGGTTCCTTCCTTCCTCCTGGGAGGAACGTGCATATGAGTATATGTTAGTTAGCTCGAATTTTCTTAAGTTTAGGAAATTAGATAGATCGCGACCTTTTCGCATTCGCGACGACAGCCCGAGCCGAGGTTCGGCCACTCTGGTACCCTCGTGCGGGTCGTCACAAACTTTCGCGGCTGAGTGCCCTAAGCGCTCGCCCTCAAGTCCGGTGAAGCTGTAAAAGCCGCAGCGGCTCTGTTTTTTGGATAGGGCCCCTAAGGCTAACAGTGTAGTCAGTTCAAAAAAAAAAAAAAAGTATGGGGCACGGCGCAGTTCATCGAGTACAAAATACTACAACAACAACAAGTCGTCCTGCGAATACTGGAAAACTGAAAACATCGAGTTTAATTGAAGACCCGGCTCCTCAAGCGATCGTGCATTATTGCACCCCCGGACCCCTCACTACCATCACGCCCCACTGGCATCCGTACCGTGGCGTCTACGAGACGGGCATCCGGCGCAACAAAAACCGCCCGTCCAAATCGGGAATCGTCACACCCCCACCCCCTCCCTCACGCAGAGGGGAAGTGACGCGTACC
Source organism: Saturnia japonica (assembly GCA_033032175.1). NCBI lineage: Eukaryota > Metazoa > Arthropoda > Insecta > Lepidoptera > Saturniidae > Saturnia > Saturnia japonica. Next base: position 6,659,886 of record CM065331.1, read on the forward strand.
CAACATATATACAATAATAAATATAATTCACTCGAACTGGATAGCAACTGATAGTTGAATAAAGTTTTCAACATGGCGGCTGTAGTTCCATTTTCTGCCATTTCACAGATAAGTTGTTTCTGCTATAACTTTGCTATTTCAATATCGATGTTTTTCCAGTATCACTCATCTCTATCTCTAATTATATGATGAAATGTTATTTGTCATTTTTCAATGTCATAAGATAGTAGTGCCATAGACCAATAACCAGAGGGTAGTGCTACAAAATGGTCTTCTCACTAGATACCGCCAGAGCCCCACTTTTTAGATAAAAATAACAATTTTTTTTATGTGCTACAGACCTTGCGCTGGGGGTACAAATAGTAAAGTTAATTAAGTATGGAATAGATTTGTAGACACGGACGACCAAATTATTGTTAGGAAAATGTGTAATTTTGTATGTTTTCATGTTTTTTAGGTCACATATTATAGTAACCATATTATGAAAAACCCCCGAATCCAAATGTCTAATTTTTTTATTTCACAAGTCCCTCTGTACCCATTAAATTTTAGTTCTCCTATAAATCCCCATAAAGCTTTGTAACTCACATTATTTTGGAAAAACTCCCATAACTAGAATCAAACGTTAAAAGATGTTCTAAGTTTTTTAGTTCTTTTTAGGATGAAATATGTCAAATTGATGTCAATTTAACTTTCATTATTATTTTTTACACAATCTTACCACAATAGTTTTAGGATTACCTCCGTAAGTCAAAGTTATTCAGTAAGTTGTGTATATTGCCATCTATGTAAGTATATATATACTAGTACGGAATAATAGCACTTAATAAAACCAAACGGAATATACTTTAAACTGTACCTCATGGTGTATAGACTATTTACTAGATGGCGTAAAATACATGTAATAAAATCGAATAATGTAAGTCAAAATTGAGTAATTTCTCTTTTAATTGATCTCACAATACTTTTTTTTTGAAAAAGTAACGAAAATATAGCTTTTTATATAACTTACAATAATAACAAGTCACTTTTGATTAGTGTGAAGTTTGCTATTTGGTTCAAAGTTTAATTAATGCTCTATGAAAACCTAGAAACTATTTTTGAACTTTATAGTAAAAGGGTTAATAAATTAAGATGGTTTCGCATCCTTTAATAAATAAAAATGCAGCTCACCACTTAAATTATTAATTTATATATTTTGCAAGTCTTGCTTGATTTATGTAATTGAATTCAGTGAGAGATGCAATAAGTTATCAAACTATGTCAGTCAGTCTGTCATACCTATACCTACAAAATAGAATGTGACTGAATTAAAAAGTATATGTTTAATGTGTTAAGTCGCCACCAGGGTTTTAATTATGGCGACCTATGCTTATTTTATTCGTGGTATCGTTGCATTCACGGAGCTTAGAAAGGAGAATAATCGTAATCTATATCTTTAAATATTATAAAAGAAAGTCGCTGTCTGGTTCTGTCTGTTTGTCCGCTTACTTCTTTTAAACCAAGTAACTGATTTTTATTCAGTTTTTACTATCATTTAGAGATTTATTAACGTAAATACTTATGTACTTACAAATGTGTCTATTAAATGGGCCCTTTTAATTCAGTAAGTACATATTCTTTTTTCTTTTTTTTTATAGATTAAATACTCTATACTGGTAATTTATTCTTATTGCAATGTAGTAAACTTAATAGTATTAAACGAATTTTTAACTAATCATACATTAACAATGACACAACAATTAACTACCTACTGAATATCTTTTCTAAAAATTCTGAAATATGAAAAAGTTACACATAAAGACCACCTAAACAATCATGTACCCACCAACGTTTTATTAGCCCAATTAAAGAGGTTCTGCCTAACACATATTATATTTCAATAAAGTTTTTTTAAAGAACTTTGTATTCGAGAGCTTTCTTCGGTTTCCCGGATAATTGTTTATGTACTACCCGTACGCGATAAGTTGAGACTCGCCTGGAATGCAACCCTCCGCTCGCTACTCCTGTGACTTCCCTTCAAGCTCACGTGTTGTACTGTAGGCAACGCCATTTTTTAAACATCTTAGTCACGGCTTACGTCACGCAACGACGACGTGCTTCGATTTTATAATCTTATTTGATACTATTTCGTTAATAGTTATTATAGTTACTGCTATATTTTATTGTTATAATGAAGGGTAAAACTTTACATAGTGGAGAGAGAAATCTCGTGTTAAAAATGTTTGACTTTTTTGAAAACGAAAAACGGAACAAACAGTTGTGTTTACCTAATGATCAGGCAGTAAAAAGTAAAAAGTTGTTCCGAGTACAACACTCGCTACATTTAAAAAATAGCAGAGACGAAGTCGCAGGTGGAAACTATGCGTGACATTTTTTTGTGCACAGTACAACCATGCGTCTGAGGCATCAACGCCCCCAAGTCTCAACTTATTGCGCACGGATAGTAAATAGGTAATAGATATCATGAATGAATATCACGGTACCGAATATAATTGATGTTAATTGATCGAATGTTATAATTATTATTATTCGTTCTTAATTGTTTAATATCTTTGAGTAGGTACATAAATAATTTTTAACATGTACATTTATTTTTAATTATCAAAAATTAGCTGGGACAGTTTTTTTTAATGGTATGTTAAAGATTTTCTTAGATACAAAAGTCTCCTAGGTTTAACACGATAACTGTGTTAAACTGAAACGCGACCACCATACACTTGTTCTAACATTCCCACTAAAGTTCCGGAATAAGCTGGTGTACTAACTAGCGATCGCCCTAAGGTCGATATTGACCAGCGACATTTTGATCATAGACTATTTTCTGTTTGACATTTACAGTATTCATAAATAATGAGTATTATCTACATCACTTGCTGTCACTTTTCGTTGAGCGACAATGTCAGTATTTTGGGGGGTCTAAGTTCAATGACACTGGTCGGTTTAGGATTCGCAGTATTAATTTATTTAATTTAATATAATATTAGTTACAGATATTATAGATAAATTTTAGTTTTGTGGACTCCTTCTCCATATAAACTTTAACCATGCCAAATCTCAGTCTTCCGTGCACCCAATACGCTTAAAAAAGGGTACAAAACTTTTGCTTCACGAATTAACATATTATAGATAAATAAAAACGGTTTTTTTACTAAATGCATATGAAAGTATATACACAGTACTTATAGCAAAAAAAAACCCTTTTTTATATTTCTCTATCTGTTTGTTCCGGGTAATCTCCGAAACTTTGGGCCAATTTGACGGGACTTCCACTGTCAGTTAGCTGATGTTATAAGGAGTAACAAAGGCTACTTTTATTTTAGACTTGCTGTGCCCCACGGTTTCACCCGTGTTAATTTTATACGACAAACATCGCCAATGTATCCGTCTGGCAATTTTTTTTACTTTATGTAAAATTATCGACATATTTATGAAGAATAAATTATTTTTTCATATTATGATATAGCCTTTGTTACTCGATAATACTGTAGCTTTTAAAGATGAATGAATTTTTAAAATCGATCCAGAATTTTTTGTGGTTTTCCATTACAAATAAAAAATCAAATCTTTCCTCTTTATAATATTGGTATAGAAAAAGAATTAAGGATCCGCGCAAATAAAATAATATATTTTTTATATAAACAGCGGGCGACCGCCGTGGGTGGAAGAGGGCGGGGTCACCACGCATTCTGTAGTCCAAGTGAGCAGAGCCGCAGGCACAGCTAACTCCGCAATCAGTTATATGTGTATCCGACTGGGTAGCACTCAGTGACTTACTTTTGGATTGTCTCGTTTCAGGTTCAGCCAATGTCAATCTAGCTCCCGTTGCTATGACAGTGGACAACCGCCGATGGGTTGCCGATGGACAGTCGAATTGTTTTTAGATTGCAATCATTGCACATAATATTGTTATGTAATTTAATAACGCGTGTTTCAGATACTTTTTATTAATATTTAGGTTCTTCTTCTTCCTAGTCATCTTTATTTTAGACCATTACTGCCATTATAAAGTGAATATAGTGTCCTGTCTTATGTCGATCTCAGTATCCTAACAAGATGGTGGCTCTCTTGTTAAAACTTTCTAGTGGTTTTTTGTGGTACCTCAAAATGTATGCTTCCAGTTTATATTTATAATCCACTTCACGTAAACACAATAACTAAACTATACTTATCACTTCAAGATCGCGCCAAAAACTCCTAATGTTTAGGTTATAAATTGTATTTAGTATTTTAGGTAGTACCATTCGAACAAGGACGTTGCATCGTCAAATGTTTCAGTAAATTTCTACAAATAATATTACTTAATTATATACCTACCACAACATCTAATACTTTGTTCCAAATCACCACGTCACAGGTAAGAGTTTGAATGTGTTTTTTGTAAAAGGCCCTTCCCGCCGAAACAAGCACGCGATCGTCGACCGGGCGCCATGTTTTGTTTATTTTTTTTTTTATTCTGCGGTTGCGTTCGGGCATAGAAGATAGCCGCGGGCCAAGAGCAGTCAGTCAAAAGTCACGCGTTTTGTTAACATAAAAATACAATAAAAAATACTAAAGAAAAAAGTAGAAAAGGGTCTTTGAATGATAAAATTTTTTCACGTAAATTAGTGATTTGAAGCAGAGATGTTTTTAGTTAGAAATTGCGTGCTTGACTCAGGGTAATAATACGTTTGCGACTTAATTTGTAGGACTCCAGAAGTTTCATGTTCTTTTTGTTGTGAATGTGCGAATTCTCAAAGTAGGTACCTAATTTACAATAAATAATATACCTACCATAGAAAAATTTATTGTGATATTAATTTTAAAATAGACCACAAAGGTAGTAAGTATGTCTTCTTTTTGTTTTGGCATTGCAAAAAGCACTTACTAGTATCAATATTTTAAAGCCTTCGTAAGGTTTTCTAATATTCAAAGTGGAGTCTGACAAGATTGTGGCTCCTTTGTTGGACTATTTAAGGAGTTTTGTATGACATCTCAAAATGCATGTTTTTCGTCTATATATTTTATAATCCACTTCACGTATTACAATAACCAAAGCATTATGTCCTTATTTACGAAATTCGTTTTTTGTTGAACTGGCTCTTTGATCTCAAATATCTGGCGTTTAGATAGGAATTCGAAATTCAAAGTTATATAAAAATTAGGCTTGTGTATTTCGAACTTAGTGATTCATTTGTTTTCGCACCGATTGATGTTTCTTTGATATCGTTCTTTTCACAAAATAGATAACTTAAAATATCGCGTTATTTACGAATATAAGTTCCACCGTAGCATCAGCGCTGCAGAAACAGCTCGAAGTGATTAATGATGTGTATGGGGAAGCTACTGTAAAAGAGAACACGGTAAGTTTTTGGTTCCAACGTTTTCGTTCTGGAAATTTTTACCTACGAATCAAACCCCGGGGACGGCTGAAGACACTAGTTGATAATGAAGAATTAAAGGTGATCGTGGAAGCGGATCCATCGCAAACCACGTCAGGACAAAACTCCAAACAAATTCAAAAAGTGAAAAGCTGGGGACATAGGTACAGCATGAATTGACTGAAGCACACCAACAAACACGCATTGAGTGCTGCGATATATTACTCAACCGTCATAATATTAAGGAAATTTTGAATCGTGTTGTTCCTTGTGATGAAAATGGATCTTTTACGACAATCGGAAACGCTCATCACAGTGGTTGAACCCAGGAGAACCGGCAAAATCCTGTCCCAAGCTAAAGTTGACTCAGAAAAGGTACTGGTGAGTATTTGGTGGACCAGTGCTGGGGTCATACACTGCAGCTTCCTAAGATCTGGTCAGACGATAACGGTTCGATCTGTATTGTCAACAATTGCAAACCATGATGGAAAAGCTAGCTGTTAAACAACCGAGATTGGTCAATCTCTCCAGCCCTCTGCTGCTTCAGGACAACTATGTCCATATGCATATGCCCATACTTCACGACAGACGGTCGCTTAATTAGAGGAACTGCAGTTGGAATGTCTCCTACACCCACCATACACCCCGAACCTTGCTCCAACAGATTACTACTTTTTTCGGAATTTGGACAATTTCTTGCAAGGAAAAAAAAATAATTTCGATGAGGCTGTCCGAGCCGCCTTCGAAGATCTTATTGATTCTTGCTCCCACAATTTTTTTAGCAATAGACTCAATAAACTATCTATGAAATGGTGAAAGTGCATAGATAATAATGGTACATACTTTGAATGATTAAATTTATAATTTCATAATATTTTTTTCGTTTTACTTTTTCCATATAAAACGCTAATGCATATATATATATATAAGGACCTAAAATATCACACAAAATGCCATCATCGCTACCAATATTGAGTAATATCTCTGGTAATATTATAGGGTCAAAGAATCAATGTTAATAAATTAAAACAAAAACCACAACATGACAGCTCAAAATTCCGCCAAAAACTCCACGGTTTGTCTTCAAGAACTTGACATATTTAGGTATGGCAATTATTCTTTGGTCAGTATGCAGTACCTACACGTATGATTATGTTTACGCTTTTACTCTATTTGTGTCGTAAAAGCATTTGCTAATGTCACTTATCAGTAACATTTTTATTGGATTAAATTATTTAGCATTTACTCATCGGCAATATTCAGTGTTGTATTATCACATAAAAGACCTCGTGGTGCAGTGGTATTAAACCTCACTATTGAGCCGAGAGGTCGCTGGTTCGATCCATGATGAGTATAACTGTCAGTTGTATGTCTTGGTGAATGGTTGGTATGAATGCAGAAAGCTAAAATTTATCTATAATATCTGTTACTAATATATTAAATAAAATAAATTAATACTGCGAACCCTAAACCGACCATTGCCATTGAACTTAGACCCCCCAAAATATTGACATTGTCACTCAACGAAAAGTGACAGCAAGTGATGTAGATAATACTCATTGTTTAGGTTATTGAATGCTGTAAATGTGAAACGGAAAATAGTCTATGATCAAAAAGTCACTGGTCGAATTTCGAGCTTAGGGCGATCGCTAGTATCTATAAATGTATGTCATAAGTGTCATAACAGCTGTTTAGTTAGTTAGGAAATCAATCGTGAATAATAAAACCAGTAAAGTGACCCTATTCAGCAATTCGCATAGTTGTATCGATATTAATTATTAAATGACGTTTACTCTTAACTGTTTTACAGATAAAGACATGCCATTTGCACACAAAGTGAGTCAACAATCCATTAAGCTACAACGGTTTTCATTCACGATACTTATTGTTATGCCTTTTTTTCAGTACGTAACTAACGTTTCGAAAACTATAATGTCCGCTGCCGTCTGCAATTAAACGAACCTCTGGAATACGTAGACAATACTGATTACTGTAATTATAAAGTATTTTATAAGAATTAAAAAATATTCTTTACAAAGGACGCGCTGCGGCGCCTGAGGCTTTTCAAAATATGGACGATGTTGCCGTGTATGTGTTTTTTTATTCTGCTACAGACTTTCGTTTGACCTTATCCAGAGGCATCTCTAACCTATTGGAGGCCCTGGCCACTTTATGATAATGAGGTCCCTAAAACTATGTATTATTGTTATACTCTTTATTGCATAAAAAAGTACAAATGGAGGACTTAATGCTAAAAAGCATTCTCTACAAGTCTTCCAGGGGAGCAAGAGAAAGGTATATGCAAGGTCTGGATAATATTTATTAAAAAAAAAAAAAAATTTGGGCGATATTTAAAGCTTCAAATAAGACCCACGTAGCGAATGACGCCTACGACGAGAAAGCCTATGATTTTTTTTTTTTCTAGTTCCTTTATCGTTACAAAAAACATACATGCGTGCACAGTTAATTCGATTACAACTAAATCCAGCAGGATAACCTCTGAAGAAATTAAGATAAAATATAAATTAATGAAATTTTTAGGACAACTTTTTTTTTCGAACTGGCTACACTGTTAATCATTAGCGCCCTGAAGCCTCAGATGGCTTTACAGCGTCAGCTTAAGTTATATGGACCCCTTTTCTGGAAAGGTCTCGTCCAAAGAATGCCAAGCGTCACGACGTTTTACATCTGTCCTTCAATTATTTACATGCATGATAATATGTTTTTCTTACAAAAAATTTCTTTAATGACTAGAATCAGACTCAAAAAAAATTCGCAATATTTTTTTTTATTGTAGTACGGAGAAGCGGAGGAATCATCTCCCGGCCACTATAATCCCTATAATTCTTAATTCTTATTACATTGGATCCTTGAAACTAAATGTCGAGAGACGTTTACGCAGACGAGCATAGCAACGACGACCAGCGTTGGCCTGTCGATTTCTCGGTGGTCTTCACTGTTTTTACATAGAACTATGCTTACGATCAAGCATAGGGTTGTCACTTTACCGATCTACTATTTTGTTTTTTTTTTTTTTTTTTTTTCGAAATTCAAACTGACAGCTGACTTCTTAAGATGCTTGCACTCAGTTATCACTATTGAAAGGCAAATACGTGTTGATAAATTATTTACTTTCTAAAAAGCTCCAATAACATTTTCTAAACATTATTTATACTTAGTACCTATCACTATGTTGTCGGATTTTATTAATATATCAATCCACAGACCAAATAAGAATAGATCCTGATTTGGCAATAATATAATGATGAAGCCTTTGTACTTTTGAATTGTTATGGCCATTTAGTACAATTTTCTAATCTTCATAGTTTAACAAAATGGTGACCCATTGTTTAGAATTTACCAGAGAATTTTACTGACATCTCAGAATTTATGTGCCTTTTATGTTATTATTTATAATTCACTAGACTTGTTGCACAATAACCAAATTTAATCACGCAAACTACCAACCAATATTACTTAAAATAAGGGGAAATAACGCTAGTTTACAAATAAAAATCACTACACGATCCCACCAAAAACTCTAGAAACTTCCATAACCTATAATAACATTAGTAGTGACAAATTAAATACTCTTCCTATTGCTTTTAATTTAAGAGCTACCTGTGTTTACACGATTACGCCAATGTCACGTGGATAGAATATATTATGAAATAACTTCTTCTTCTCTAACTTGGCAACGAGTCCTTTTTATTGAAGACCATTACTGCCATTATCAAGTGAATATAGTGTCGATTATGACGATTCGATTTATGACGATTTCGGTATCCTAACAAGGTGGTGGCTCTCCTGTTACAAGTTTCTAGGAAGTTTTAATGGCACCTTAAAATTTATTTTTCCAGTTTATATTTATAATCCACTACACTTATGCACAATAACCAAAATATATCACGCAAAAGCCACCAATATTACATACTATAGGATCAAAAACCTAATTAATGAATTTAAAAAAAGTTTGTGCGTACAAAGTACACAGGTCAGATGTGAAACTTCATTGGCAAACTAATTTTTAAATCTCGTTTATATTTAAGTATACTAATCTAAAGCTTTAGATTTCCGAGACTTAGAGGGAGGGAAAAAGGAAGATATGTTAGGAATTTAATGCATTTAATTGTCATTAAAATATTAAGTATATTAAATTCTTAAATTGCGAGTGACAAATTAAAATACCACATGTTATTTGTAAATATAAAAACTTCCTAACTTTCAAACGAATTAACATAAAAAATTGTATATTAACAAAAAGATATCACATAATTTATATTGCTTACTCTGACCAACTGCTTAGTATAATAGGACGATTTACAAATTTATCACAAAATGTTTATTTATAAATTTAACTCACTGTTTACACATTGTCTCCATGGCTACGTGCTTCATGCTACGTTCGCCCTTTCTCACTCTCTCTCTCAAAACGTTTCACATTTTCGTGACGTGTTGCATCCGTAAAAATTTCACCCTCATGCGCGCAAAGAAGTTTCACTTCAATAAAAACCACAACATGTCACTTCAAGATACCGGCCAAAAACTCCTATTAGAAATAAGTAATAAAATAATCTTCAAATTTGTCACAACAAAAACAAAGGAGGCATTAATAATTATCTATATGTATGTACTGGACCAAGGTGTTTTTGTGGCAAGTCCTAATGCATATTTTCTAGATAAATTAATATCTATAATCCATTTCGTTTTTGCACAATAATTAAACTAAATCACGTAAATTTTCACCAATAATATATAATATTAGCTGTGCCCCACGGTTTCACCCGTGTTAATTTTATCCGACAAACTATTTTAATTGTTTTTCCCGCGACTACAAATTATTTAAATTTTTCATTATCTCCTAAATTATGAGTCAAAATAAAAATGTGTAAAAGACAACGTCTATCTTCATTAAATTGTTTTTGTTCGTAAGGTAGTGAAGTAACTTGTATTCGTAAGGATTATTTATTGTCCATGCTAAAAGATAACGCTCAAATATTAATTTTTAATCTTTGACAAAAAAAATTGCAAAATACATTATTGTGACTTATTTATATAAGATAGATATTTACTACCGCTGATTTTTTTTAGATATATTATTGACCAATATTTTTGTAGAACATTATATTTACGTATCATTAACCATTAAGCCAGCGCACCCGGAGAAAGCAATTCGCGAATGCATCGACTTCCGACTTACGTAACAAAATCATTATTTAAGACTGGCTAGGAATTGCAGCCTAATATTATTTATAGCCTATACTATTCCTCTCTTCTGGCTATCATATAAAAAACAAATTTTCGAATCAGACGGGTAATTCCAGAGATTAGTCTGTTTAAACAAACAAACAAAAATTCCGCTTTGGTATAGAGTATACCTATAATGACAAATAACATAAGTAAGACGTATTAAAAAGCACACAACATATGAAACTCCCGTAACAAACTTTAATATATTGTTATATGATACTTTAGACAGTTCTATGTACAGTAGAGGTAACGAAAATCATCTTTTAAACATTAAGACGACAAATTGAAAAAGTGTCCAGTTGTAAGGAGAAAATTGCAAAAACTCACCAAGATGGAGCTAGCGCAGCAAGAGGGAATGATAATAATTCGTAATTTATAATTTTTACTGTTGTAAAACTTAAAAAATAATTGAGCAATAATGGGAGTAAAAAGTGAAATAACTTTTGTTTCTATCTTATATACCTACTTTGCTACCGTGGTGCCACCCTATTAAGACGCTTTTTGACGGACACTTTTTCGTAAATAAATATGGTACTCCTGGTCTCTACCCTTCATAGTCATTTCCTAATAATATACCATAGACTATATATAACAACATGGTTAAATGCGTGATTTCTGTCTCTGTTCTTGTTCGCTTTGTTACAAATAAGACCATTAGTTAATAATGTACATTATACTGTTATATTAAGTGACAACCCTAACTACTTTTTCACGTAAAACGCTGCATTTGCATGTCCGCTATCCAGTGACATCAATGTAACCCTAGACTTGTTTAACGGTTCGTACAACATTATTGTATATGGTTTTAAACTTACTCCGTATGTTTCGTTACAGTAATGTTTTTATAACATACCAAGAAACATTGTTATATAGGGTTGTCATTTTTTTGCAATCCGATTATAATGTAGTATTTTTCAGATAAAGCTTCAAAAAATGTGTGTATGTACTTATGGACCTACGTAAGAAGTTTTATTTACCTATTTCTTTGGCGTAACAAAACAAAAATAATGCTTCTTTTTTATTCGCTTGCGAACTTAATAAATTTTATAAAAATATTATAAATTCATTTAATTTGATTTTTATCAAATGCATTTTAATCAAATTAAAATTACCGTCATATGATGCGCACGCAGTTTTCATTTTCACTGCATACTAAACGCGCCAAAAGTCGTATAACTTCAAAAATTTGTATGTATTGTATGGAAAGAGTAAAGAAAGGAGGAAAAAGTATGTTTGGTTGCTTGTATAATTCAAAAGAACGGTATCAAAATATCAGTAATCTATCCCTGAAGATCCAGTATACAGTTTTCATATGTTATAATACCTACTCTGTTTTCATTTAATTTTCTCGTATTCTCTTGTATTAAGTATAATTATTATTTATTACTAATTGGTCCTGCGGCTTCGCTCACGTGGACTGAAGAATGCTCGCGTGAATCTTGCTCCCCCGCTCCCGTCTATTTTAATGACAAACATGGCTTATTGTGGGTGTTTCTTAGAAGATGGACGTATAATCTCGCTGGCTTTTTTGTAGGTATTTTTAATTTCTACAATTATGTACTACTAATTTGCTATATCTCTTACGATTTACGCAGCGTAAGCCATTTAAGCGCCTGAATTGATTAACCAAGAGCAGTTTTATATTTGCTCGGAATCCTAATTCTTTTTCTAAAACAAAAGTAGCCTAAGTTGATATTTATAACATCAGCTATCTACAGGCGAAAGTCCCGTCACAATCGGTTCAACCGTTTCGAAGATTACCCGGAACAAACAGACAGACAGACAGAGAAAAAAATTAAAAATGGGTTTTTTGTTATAGGTAGTATCGTATATACTTTCATATGTATTTAGTAAAAAGATATTATTTTGACATTACAGATACTTCAATTTCATTAACTGTTTAAAGATAATGTTAAATCTTTATGTTTAATTTTTACTCAGCTGCTTATTATCTTAATGATCGTAAGCGCGACAGCTATGATTGAAGTTCTAAGTTCGATTCCCGGGTCAAGCAAAGTGTTATTGGGTTTTTCTATGAAATCCTTAGTAGCAATTCGGAGTATGTTTTTTTGTGTCCGATTAATGGGAACATATATATGTATATGCTCGCCCCTTATTACACGGGATCTAAAAAAACATACACGGCGAACTGTAGGTGTACTTTAGTACACCTCTGCCTAACCCTTTGGGGATACAGGCGTAATGATATGTGGTTTATGTTTTTAATTTTTATTATATTATATGTAGGTAAATAGTTAATTCAGTATGTTGTGTGGTCATGCCGTGTTCACCTGTAAATATAACGGCAAATTAATTTTAATAAATGAATAATTTATATTAACAATGTTCAATGTTATGTAATGTTAAATACATAATTTATTTTTCTCAAACCTGCATGGAAATATTGTCATTATTTTCGAAAAAAGAACACGTGAAGTATTGAATTTAAGGACATGCCAAAAATAATAAAAGAGATCCAATCAAAGAGTATAATAATAATAATCCCAGCACGCCGTTTCATGCAACATTGTTGGATCGTTGTAATGTTCCAAATTCAAATAACGCTCCTGCAATGGATTTGTTTTTCTTTGTCCGTAAATTCGATATTTCGCGTGTTCTTTTTTCGAAATTAATCACAATATTTCGATGTATGTTTGAGAAAAGAACTATACCTATATGCCTCGGCGAAAATGGCAATTGCCTGTCTCGTATTAGTGAAGTCGCATTTGCCTATTTCACCACGACTTTTGCAATAAAGTATTATTTTATTGCACGGCAAATTGACGGTACTATCCCTGATGGTAAGCACAGTACAATCCTAACACAACGGTGACCACCGAAAGATCGTAATCCATCGACGGTCGCCAGTCATGCATTAATTTAACTGGATATGTACAGGCTGATCCCGAAACTCAACACGCAAAAGCGAGTCACTATGACGGACTTTTCAGCATATGCGTGCTGGTCGCGACCCAGTCGGACTAAACAGCCCTACCACCCCGCTATCACCTTTTCCTCGTTCGTTACTCAGCAGGGTGCATCACGTGCAGGTGAGGTTTGTTTGGGCGTCTCAGCTATAAAGATGACATTCCACACACCTTTTAACCCAAACATGATTTTTTTTTTACGTCGCATTTTTTAATTAAGTTAGTCATATAAATATAGTTTTGTTTTGCACACTTTAGAGCGACTTGCGTACTATGTTTAAATATGATTAAAGTAAGTATTAAACGTATTTAAAACAGTTAAACAAAATTAGCATCTTGCACAAAGAAAAATTAGTTGGTAAATATGTTTAACGAACTGTCAAAGTTAAATAGCCAAAAATGGCTATTTAGCGTCGCTAAACACGGTGACTCCTAATGATTTAAAATACAAATTAAGTATACAAAATTATGGGAATAAAAGACAGAGACATCATAAGGGCCCATCATCGTGGTAAACGCTTATACCATATTTCTCACTCGTATCTAATAGTGTTAGGTATATGGCTAGCGGTTCAGCATAGGTCATTTAATAATAAGTAGACGTACGTTTGAAAGACATATTTAATCCCGTAAAGATTACAGACAAGTGACAAGTAGCGGATATAGAACACATAACAAGCACCAATGTTGCTAGTATTATATTTGTTAAATTTATACATAAGAAATAGAAGATAATTCCACTATTTTAATGTTATTCAATTGTTTTTGACAGACAACAAGCAATGACATCCAACTAAGCACGTTTTATTATATATTATATGCATAAGTTATCGCGCTTTTCGGGTTAAGAAACTAATTAAAATGTGAAACGGAACGCAAAGAATGCTTTAACCGACTCGCTAATTATGTTTTACTTATCAGCGCACTGTATGTCTCGTGCAAGATGACCCTATAAATCCATATATGAGGCTAATTGTAATTAACTAATTTTCTTTATCGGTGAGTTAAATGAAATGTGTTATGCAGACAGAGCCGAAATACTAAGAGCAGAGACAATGAGTAAATATTTAATATTAAATCCTGATTGTCAACCCTGCTGTAACGGTACTCGAATGGTTACTCCAACGGTTTTTTATTATTGTTTACTAGCTTCGCCCGGGACTTCGTTACCGTTCTCTTCAAAATGATACGACTTGCACGCCATCTGATGTGAACTGGTTGTACTAATACAGAAATCTTCGTGGGTGTGTGCACAACAATTTCAACAACAGTAATATCGAATCGTTTAAGAACGATTGATGTTCTTGATACGGCACGACAAGTTCTTAAGACAATTTTAGAAGGATAAATTGAAGGAAGGCGAGGACGAGGAAGACCTAGACGAAGCTTTTTCCAACAAGTGAAGGATAAAGTGGGAGTCGTATCATAAAAAGAGGTCAAAAGGCAGTCAGAGGATGGGGAAGAGTGGAAAGAAGAAAAAGAAAAGAAGAACGCATAAAGTAGAACCAAACAAATAACCATTTACGTATTTTCATATCTAAGTCCAATAATAATTTTTATTTCCTGTATTATGAAAGACATTAATTACGAATACGTTGTAAAAAAAATTGTCTCCTGTCTGTCTGTTTGTATGTTCCAATTTAATCGATCGATTTTAATAACCTTTTTTTTATCTAAACTGGAAATTTGTGTCATTGTTCAATTGAGAGGTTTTAAAAATTGTCAATAATTCACAAATTAAAAGTTATTTTTATTATTTCTCAAGTAATTTTGATGAAATTATGTACTTAGGAAGTATGTGTCATGTTCTATTGATATGTAATAAAAACTGCCAACAACATGAGTAAAAATGAAACTAAACTACGAGATTAAAATAGTTAGGTACTGCGTAATATATACGCCAAATTTATATCTTGTACAATTTCTTTATAAGTCCGTTTATCTTTACAACTAGGTCTATAACAAAATTAATTAGAGTTTATATTACAAAGTTTTAAGAACTTTCGATTCTTTCAGGTGTCCCTCGACACTCAATTTACTGCCTTTTATTATTACTAGTATAAAAAAAATTACGATGTTAGTTCGCATTGTTATCATTGATGAATAACTTCATCATGTTCTTCTTTTTCTTGTTTTAGCGCCGCATAAAACACTTGCCGGTGTTAATGTTTGTAGGCTTTCGTAAAATTTTCTATTAAACAAAGTGTGGTCTTCTAACAAGATGGTGGCTCCCTTGTCAGGATTATCTAGAAAGTTTTTGTGACATCTCAAAATGCATGCTCTCAGTTTATATTTGTAATTCACTTCACATATTCACAACAACCAAACTATTCACGCAAAATGCCGCCAATATTACAAAAACATAGGGTCAAAACTTAGTTAATGAATGAAAAATAAAAACCACAACATGTCACCTCAAGGTCTCGCCAAAAACTCCTACTTCGTCATGTAGTTGGCACGCCGGATAAAATGTTTGGAGTTAAGTATTTTTGTTTCATTACACCAATAAAATATAAATTCTTAAGTGCGTATACAAAGTTTAAAAAAAATATATATCTCTATCTACTTTTCTTTTGTAAAAGCGTAAACATATACGTATGATAATATTGTTAGATTTATAAAACAACTCTAAATTCGGCGCCGGGGGCGTGTCCGTTCCAAGAGCCAAAGTGTCAGTGGCGCCGTGGCTTTCTGGCTTTCCGCCTTTGACGTTTCGACTTTTTTATTCTATCCGTTTTTTTTTCAGACGCCCCGCGGCAAAGGCGTTAGAGCGGTCGGTCTAAAAGTAACGATAATTTAATTAGATTATAAAATATTTATGTTCCCTTTAGTTATATTAAAATTGATTGTCTTCGAAAATGGTCTTATGAAAAACTGTAAGTTTATGTGAAAAACAGCGTCAAATATTAATTTTATCGATTGTTCAATATTTATGTCATTTACTTACGCTTATACTGTTATCAATCAACCTCAGTCATTAAACATTAATATATAGTTATTTACTTTTCATGTTTTTTGTTATGACTTCGGTTGTCTATATGCAATTTTGCTAAAGTTAAGTGTGACAAAATACACGATTTAGACTGTAGTTGTCAAATGTTCGGTTTACTTACTGTAGAATAATCTAAAAACAAAACTCATAATAAAACAATACAAAACAGTCACAAAATAAATAATATTTTACTATGAGATCTGCATGGATATTATAAAATGACATATTAAATATATAAATAAAAAGTATAACTATATAGGCACGAATCACACGATCAAGTGTTTTCAGTTTTAATAAAAATAGCAGTGTGTCTGCGGCTCCGTAAGAGTTTGTTACTAGCAGTAGTTATTTTTATCCCGTAATTTTATTTTTGCTCATATTATACTTCCCGTGTACAAAATTTCATTAAAATCGGTTAAGAACTAATTTATTTAATACATTTTTGACGATTCTTATAGCCTGTGAATCATGTAATGACGTATAGTTCCCGTCTACAAAATTTCATCGAAATCGATTCAAGATTTAACGAAAATATTTTTTTTTTTACGATTTCGAAAAGTTATATTGAAATTTTTTATACCCTATCAATTGACCAATGATATAAGCACCCCTTGTTCAAAATTTCATAAGAATCAGTCGAGCAGTTTATGAGTTAAATCTGGACATACCAACAGACAGACAAAAGACAACATTTTTTATGGCAGATTTTTAATCTATAAGTGACTATAGCTCAAGAAATAGGTAGGTAATAAAATATTCTAATGCAAGTAATCTCCCTTCGTATTACCTTTTAAGCAGGTAACCTTTTAATTGCATCAATGACGGGAAAATATAACAATGGACAAACGACGCAAAAACATACAGCCAGTGCTACGAGCGGTTGACATAGAAAAAAAACGAAACATTACAATTTTACAAAACAACATTAATTGTAAAAAAAGTAATCATTCATCATCAATTATTGTTTAATTATAAAATGTCTCTATGCGATTTTTTTTAAAATAATCATGTTGGCGCGTAGCGTCGATTCTTGCTAGAAGCAATCCCGGGGACAACTGAACTTGTTGTCGATCTGGTTCAATAAGGTTTGATGACTAGCAAAAAGTAGATTACCATAGACTGTTCTCAAAGTGGCTTCATACTCAGAAGTGGTATGCAAAAAGGTTTGAAGAAAAGAAACTAGTTATACAACTAAATATGTGAAAAGAGTTGTACGGTGAATTAAATGAATATACTCATTAAATTGAGACATTTATCTTCAGTATTCCAAGGATATTGGATCGAGAATTACGTATATTTATGTATACTAATATTTCCCCAGTGGTCGAAATTTGACTATAAATAATCATTATTCAAAATTAGAGAAGTATACATATATTAATACGTGAAGCAAAAGCTTTCTACCCCTTTTTAAGCGTATTGCGTGCACGGAAGACTGTGAGATTTGGCATGATTAAAGTTTATATGGAGAAGGAATGCAGAAAGCTAAAATTTATCTATATTATCGGTTACTAATATATTCAATTTGATAAATTAATACTGCGAATCCTAAACCGACCGGTGCCATTTAACTTAGACCCCCTCCCAAATATTGACATTGTCACTCAACGAAAAGTAGTAACGAAATAATACTCATTGTTTATGTTCATGAATACTGCATATGTCAAATAGAAAATAGTCTATGATCAAAAAGCCGCTGGTCGAATTTCGACCTTAGGGCGATCGCTAGTATAAATAAATAATAGGTAATATTGTTTAAATGTATTAACTGAAACATAAATATTTATATTCATGTTATGTAGATATTATATTTTCTTAAGGTTTTCTTTTCAAGGTTAGGGAGAAAATGTATTTCAATTTTTTTCTTCTAATAATACTAAAGCTGGTAAATAGCCACAAAAAAAAATTTGTTTGAAAATAGAGGAGACTGAAGGGACTTTTGGCGGGATCTTGAAGTGACATGTTGTGGTTTTTATTTTTAATTAATTTACTTAAGTTTTTGACCCTATATTATGTATTGGTGGTATTGGTAGCGTTTTGTGTGATATAGTTTGGTTTTTGTGCATAAGTGAAGTGGATTATAAAAATAACCTAAAACCATGCATTCTGGGATCCCACAAAATCTTCCTACAAAGTTTAACAAGAGAGCCACCATCTTATTAGAATACTGAAATCGTCATAAGACACGATACTATATTTACTTGATAATGTCAGTAATTGTCTTCTCTAATGAGGACTAGATGCTAAGTTAGTGTTGTGGATTGGAAATAACATTTATCTATATATAGTTTTTCCTTAAGGTACTGGCAACATTACTATATTTTCTCTATGCTAATATTTTTGGTTTTCGAATTAAAAAGAGATGTCAGTTTTTTTTAATGATAAAAAGGGGGCAAACGGGCATGTGGCGCACCTGATGGAAAGTGAACACCGCCGCTCACAAACATCCGCAACACCAGAGGGCTTGCAGATGCATTGCCGGCCTTTTAGGGAAGAAATAATCTCTTTTCTTGAAGGTCACCAGTCATAACAGCTCGGAAAGTCCTCAGGCGACAGCTGGTTCCACAGAGTGGTTGTGCGAGGCAGAAAGTGCCTTAAGAAACGCACTGTTGTGGAACGCTGGACATCGAGGTGGTATGGATGAAACTTACGATTCTGTCGCGATGTCCTATCGTAAAATTCTGCAGCCGGTATCAATCCAAACAATTCCTCGGAATACTCCCCATGTTAAATGCGGTAGAAGATGCTCGAGTGAACCAACATCTCTACGCAGAGCCAATGGATCAAGCCGATCGGAAAGAGCTTTACGTCAATAACTCGAGCCGCCCTACGCTGAATGTGATCTAAAGGAAGTAGCTGGTACTGGGGGGCTCCCACCCAGAGATGAGAAAAATACTCCATGTGGGGTCGAATTTGCGCCTTATAAAGGTTTAGGCGATGAGCCGACGTGAAGTACCGCCTCACCTTACTGAGCACACCAAGCCTCTTTGAGGCCAATTTGGTCTTACTTTCCAACTGACCGTGGAACTGGACGTCTCTTGAAATGACGACGCCAAGAATACCGATACTGGCTGTGGCAGACAGGGGAGTATTCTATAATAT
This sequence comes from Saturnia japonica, assembly GCA_033032175.1. Classification (NCBI taxonomy): domain Eukaryota; kingdom Metazoa; phylum Arthropoda; class Insecta; order Lepidoptera; family Saturniidae; genus Saturnia; species Saturnia japonica. The sequence goes on from CM065331.1 coordinate 6,679,517, forward strand.
ATAAATATAATAGATAATAGAAATAAAAATGTATGTACTAAAATTTTAACAGAGATCCAATAAATTGCGTTGAAGACGAACCAAGCAGAGAAAGATTAGTCTATTTACTACAGTTAGGACGAAGAAGAAAAAGAAAGCACTGAACTCTTTTTCTTTGCCTTTTGCCTACAAACATCTATTTACCTATAATGATAACCTATATTTTTCTTCAATAAATTGGCTATTAAATGCAAAAAGAATTTATTAAATCTCAATAAAAATTACAAAAATTGCGTTCAAACAAAAAAAATCTGAACAATAATCAATTTGAATACGGTACAAATTTTGTTACCAGCATGTTAAAACAAAAGAGATATGATATCACAGCTTAAGGCAGAAACTGTGTTGTCAAAAAAGGATAAAAGTTTCTTCTCGCTCACGCCGCGCCGCCGTGCCGGTGCAAGTCGAAAGTGAACTGAGGGTAATTGCCCACCATTCACGATGACATGTAAAGAGCGTCAATTCAGTATCTACTTATAAAATGTCATTGAAGTACCTATATCTAATATACAGTCGGGATGCGAGGGATCTGTACGTAATTTGCGTTGTGACCACCATGCACATGGTGAAAATCCCATCATAACGTCGCTCCTTTGGTTTGTCGTGTTCTGGGATCAACGAATGTATATTAATGCCGAGAGGTTTGCAGGTCAGCAGGACAGCACGACCACCGACGATATCTAGTGTAGTGACGTCACAATAGAAAAAATCGTAAAGTATTTTTTTAAAGCTCAGCATAAACCAGCAAAATCCAAACACAACGGCATGGTCGCCTCTGTTTTGCCGGCCTGCATAAATATATTTACATGTTACGCTTGAATGACGAATGTGTAAGAAGGATGGAACACATTGACCGGGAGAAGGTTTGACAGCTTCACGGTATGACAAAGATAAGTCATAGAGAACTTTTTAGTTCGTCGCAAGAGAGAAGTTACGGTAAAATTGTGCGTGTAGTTCTGTTGTGGAAGATAGAGGATGGTATTAGATTGAACAGCTCTTCAGAATACTCATCATGATACAGACGATAGAACACGCTCAGTGAGAGATATTCCTGCATAGCTGATTTAGCTCGATGGTTTTGGTATCGTCTGCACCATTAAAAATATGAACAACCCATCTCTGCAACCTGTCTGTCTGGAGCATCGAGGAATTGATTTCAAAGTTAAAGGTTAAACAATTTAGTTCCCATTATATTTTCTCTCTCTCATGTAACGAAATGTTTCTAAACGTGACGCGTGTTTGAAATTTTACTATCAAATCTCGTTTAATTATCGAATCGAAGTTTCGCTTCGAAAATCACAAAAAAAACATACTGTTTCTGAAAATATTCAAGTAGAATACTTTCTCGGTCATTGACAGTTGTGAAAAAAAACTAGCGCGTTACGCGTTCCCGCGCAAAGCTCTACACGTCACTCATGATGACGCAACCAAAATGGCGAATTAAAAAGTGATTAATCTGGACCGTTCTTCCGTTCCGAGCTTTGTTTTATTGCGTGTGAAAGTTTTTTAATATTGTATAAATCATTCTTGTTTTACTATGTTCAAGGTACAGTTTTTTTAGTCTGGATTTTTATTACATACAGTGTTAAGTTTATCTTTGGTATCTTTTAGCTTGATTTTTCATTGAAAAATACTAAGTACTAATCCTACTAATGTTATAAATGTGAAAATTTATAGGTATGTTTTTTACTCAATTACGCATAAATGGTTTAACCGATTTAAACGAAATTTGGCACACAGATCGCTTATAATTTGCATTATAATTGTACAAGTTCGTGCGCGACCGTCCTGTTTCCGACATACGTTGGCGGGAGCGAGGTACTGCGACAATAACGGGGGCGGGTAATGTAGCGGGGAAGGGAAACGCGTGCAATTGCGTGACGTAGGAGCGCACTCACAGACTCACAGTACAGTAAAGTAAACAGTATTTCGTCTTCATACAAACAGCCGAAGCGAAATCTATGTAAACTTCAGTACACAATAGTGGTGAGTACGTAAGTTATAACTAACTAGCAACCTACCCCGACTTCGCACGGGTATCATCGCATAACATATGTCTACATTTAAGATGAATAATTTCGTAATATATATATATACCTATATGTCGACATCGAGTCTTATTCGGAACGCCAGCGCCACCGGGCGGCGCTCGATGGAGTTAGTGACGCAGGCGCCACCGAGTCGGCAGTATGGAGACGACTCACTTTCTTGTTAGCGGGCGGCGCGTGCTGACGTCACTAAAACTATCGCACGTTCTGAGAGACGTACCCTATTATTAATTATGCGTGCCTACCTACATACTGTCTGGTAATATTTAATCCGTGATACGGGTTTGTTCTATCCAACTACCCACCGACGCCCAAGGTTAAAAAAGTGGACAATGAGCAGTACTAACAATGGAGAAGCTCATCCTCCGTCATATATATATATATATATTATATAACTCTATTGGTTTACGCGGCGCACGCCAATAAAGCCCCCAGTCGATATGATTTTTTCCAACATATTCAACAATTATCTTCCTTTTTCAGCCAATTTACACAAAACCATTAATGAATTATACGCCTGAACCTTCCTCACGAATCACATGTTCATTAATGAAACCGTATGAAATTCCGTTTGATTGTTTTTGAGTTTTTTTTTTTAATTAGGAAAATTAAATAAATAAACAATTACTTCTTTTCACATTTGTATTGCTTTAGGCATTTTATCTATAGACCAATATTACTCAATAATTTACTTTAATATCATAAAACTCAACGTCTCTCTGTCTGTTTGTTCGATCTTTACAGGTAACAACCACATAGTCGATTTACATGGTTTTATTTTAAGTTCATAGCTATGGTATTAGGCCAGGTTATATAGGCTATATTTTGTAAGATAGAGTAACATACAATAAAAGGTAACAATACAATGAAAGACGCTTTTGGGGCACGTAAATGGCTTACGCTGAGTAAAACCATAAAATATGTATAAATCAGACTAGCTGTACCCGCGACTTCGTTCGCGTGGACTACAGAATGCTGTCGCTCAGGCATACGCGCGAAAGGTGCTGCTCCCGCTCCCAGTTATAGACCTATTGTGAGTGATCCTTAGAAGATAGACATGTGTCTAGGCATAAAAATGAAAAGGTTACTTATGTCGATAGTTTTAAATTTTTTAATTAAGGTATCTTGTTTGGTACTGTCAAAAGGTTATTAATTATTATAGGGTGGATCATTATGTGAATGGTAGTGATATCTGGAAGTGACTCCCTCTCTGTGCATCCACTAAATAATTATTATTGTACCTATTAAATTAAGACTTGATAAAAAGATAAACCCGATCGAGTTACTTACCGGTTTTTCTAGATGTGTGGGATATTTTCCGAACCAGTAGTAGTGTTTTGACGTTCATAAGTGCCTTCATAGGGCCTAAATTGAATAAAGTTTATTTTCATTTTCAAATTTTGATAAACTTGGTTTTAGTTGAGCTCGTTAAGAATGTTAATAAAATCCAAATGCAACTGACTGACTTAATTAACCTTGTATAGAATTCTTCATAAATTTACCACAAAATTCAGTAAAAAGTATGTTTTTTTTAACCGTAATGAGCATTTCTTTTTTATGTTTATATTTAAATACTCTATCGGCCAATAAATCCGGTGAAAGTTTTACGAACACAAGGAAAGACATTAATTACTATTCTATTAAACTATGCAATTAATAAAATTAAATTGTTTATGTGTAATGTCTTTACTAAATTCATGTGAAAGCAAATACGATACCTATATAAAAAAATCCATCTTTACAATTTTTGTATGTCTCTTTGTTTATCTGTTAGTTCCGGGTAATCTCTGAAACGGTTGGACCAATTTTGACGTGATTTCCACCGGTCGATAGCTGATGTTATAAGGAGTAACTTAAGCTACTTTTATTTTAGAAAAAGAATTAGGGTTCGTTGCAAATAAAAAACAACTAGACATGATGAATCAATTCGGGCGTTTAAATGGATTGCGCTGAGTAAAACATAAAAGATATAGCAAATTAATGTACAACATAATTGTAGACATTAAAAATACCTATAAAAAAGTCCGGGAGAGTATATATGTATCTTCTAAGGAACACCCACCATAAGCATTTTTGTCTTTAAAATAGCCGGGAGCTGGGGAACAATATTGCCCCACTGCGCGTGTGCCCCATCGATAGCATTTTGTAGTCCACGTGAGCGAAGCCGCGAGCACAGCTAGTTAAGAATAAAACTTAAAAACAAATATAACATGAGAGTTATACACAGGTAGCAAGAAAATTAACAATTATTGCCAAATCACTAATTAATACATTACACGAGCGTAGTAGGAACAATGAACTCAATTTGTTGTATAATTATAAACTTTATTATAAAAGAGTTAGAGTTCAACACACATTTAGAAAGAACTTGAAAATAAGTATAGTTGTTACTATCAAAAGAATCGCCAGTCAGCATTTTGTACAGTGAATTGCAAATAAACTGGATGGCGTTTAAATATTTTTGTTTTGGAAATTGCAGTAATTTTCTATAATGTTCAGCTTATTTATTATACAACAATATAATTTTGCTATTTAACTTCCTTTTCCCTTTCATTTTTATACGACTAACATCGCCAACGCACCCGTGTAAGCAATTTTTTATACTTTGTGTAAAACTAAGGACAGTTTATGATAAATAAATTTATATTTGAAATTATAATATAGCCTATATTACTCGGCTTTATATTGGTAAAATAATTTTTTAAATCGGTTCAGTAGCTTTTGAGTTTACTCATTACAAACAAAAAATCAAAACTTTCCTCTTTATAATATTAGTACCTATAGATAAAAAATTATCAAAGCTATAAACGAATAAAATAGAGTTATAAATATGGTGTATGGTGGTTGTGATTCAATCGGTGACAATTGAGGCGTCCTGCCAGCCAGCAATTGTTAATACTAAATTATAGTTTTATTTATAAATAACCAATAATTTTATAATGTTACAAGGATCGCAACTTTTCCTACAACCACGCCATAATAAATATATGTTGATGTGATTATGGAATCCGTACTAATGACTTGGTATTTGTGCTATTGACTCACACAGGTGACCAGGTGCGACAGCAACAGGTGTACTTTTTTGTACGCACTTTATAACCAGGCAACAACCGACTTGTAGACATTTACGTTGGAGCTGTGGGATAGAGAAGAACTTAATAATTCAACTACAGTAAACGTTGTTTCTCATTAGCACACATATCTTAAAATATAAGTGCATCTGTAAATATTTTGGGCCTGCAGTACACGGTACGGCGCCAGCGCACCGAACGGTGCTTTTAACTAAAAATATGACAGTCATGCAATACCAAAGGCCTCGAAACTAATGTAATTTATTAATTCCGACATCGTATGTGATTTCTATTAAAACATTTTTTCACAATTTAATTTTGTTAAACTTTGAAATTTTAAACGTCTTCATATACGTCCTACATTTTGATAGCAGTGGGAGCGAGAGGTATACCAGAGACATCTCTCTATAACTTGCTAAAAGACCTCAGCCTGTCGAGAACTGCAGTAAGTGCTTTTTTAGAAAGAGTATCTAAAGTAGCATTGACAGGCTCTTACCAAATCTGGCTTGGCAGGGAAGGTATTGCGAACAGTCAAGGTGAGCGCTGATGTGCACCATAAGGGGGCCCCCTAAACCTGCATCTGGGTCGCAAGTCCCGGGGGCTGCTCGTGTTTCCCTCTTTCTCTGCCATACGATAGACCCGGCAGCCGCACGGTGAATCCATGGAATACTAAGATGTATGTCTCTGGCGTCAAAATACTTGGTTTCTAATACTAGATTATGTATAGTAGAGACCAGGCGTACTATCTTTATGTATGAAAAAGTGTTCGCCGAAAAGCGTTAAATTAAGATGACGCGGACGCCACGGTAGCAAGTGTGTAAATTTTAAAGGTAGCGTCAAAAGTTATTTTTTAAATTTTCGAGCGTTAAAAACTATACAATTATGAAAGTGTCATTCCCTTTTGCTAAGCTTGCGTCAATTTGATGGGTTTTTGAATTGTAATTTGATGCTTACAACCGGACCCTTTTTTAACTTTTCCTCATATAGGATGGATTTCCTTACCTCTATCACACCAAAAATGTTATGAATGTCACAACACTATTACCGGTTCTGCTGACAAACATTTATATTGTTTAAGAAAAATGGGATAGGGTTCCAAGGGAGAGTGTTGTTGAACATGGAACGCAACCATTTTTAAGTTCCTTTTTTCGAACGTATGGCGCTCCCTTCCTGCTGTCACTTCTTGTTCTGTAACTGTAAAGTTGTACGTAATAAAACCAAGTTTATAAAAGTATATTTTATTTACCATATCTACGTAACTTTCCTTCATAGTAGTAGCAGAGCGTGAAAAATGGGCATAAAACATTCCAGGCATCGTTTTTCATTTTTTATCTTTTTATTTTTACTAGTGATCGCCCTAAGGTCGAAATTTGACCAGCGACTTTTTGATCATAGTCTATTTTCTGTTTGACAAATGCAGTACTCATGAACCTAAACAATGACTCTTATCTACATCACTTGCTGTCACTTTTCGTTGAGTGACAATATTTTGGAGGGTCTAAGTTCAATGGCAATGGTCATTGTAGGATTCGCAGTATTAATTTATTTAATTTAATACATTAGTAATATCTGTTATATTATAAATAAATTTTAGCGTTTTGCACTCCTTCTCCATATAAACTTTAACCATGCCATATCTCACAGTCTTCCGTGCACGCAATACGCTTAAAAAGGGGTAGAAAGCTTTTGCTTCACATATCAATATATAGATTATTTTCTACTGAACAATTTATATTTACAGTTAATAATAATATTAATAATTTTGTGCATGCACAGAGAGGGAGTACTACAGACATCACTATCATTCAAATAATAATCCTTTTGACAGTAAAACTTGCTTGACATGGTCCTTGAACTGATTGCCCTGCAAATCAGTAATGTGCTTCGGGATAAGTCTTAAAACTATTCCCTAAAAAAAATATTGTTCCTACTAAGTCTTAAACACAGTATGACTACGTGTATTTTTAGTATTTAATGGTTTAGTACAAAGTATATGGAGATATTGTTAAGTATGGATTGATACTGAAATTATGCGAGAAGTGGAAAAGTCGAGACCGCCTTCCAAGAAACGAACCGCCGATTGTGAGTCATAAAGAGTGCGGTTTTACTGAGAAACCAAACCGCCGTGACTTCGTAATAAGTCTATTTTTATTTGCGTATTAATTTTGTGAAGTTTTAGGGTGATATGGCACTATTAGTGTCTGTGTGATAAACGAACAGTATAGCCAGTCATATAGTGACTTGTGTATTCATACATTTATTGATTTTTGCAGTGGCATTGACATGCTGGTATAAAGACTGTCAATATACCCACATTTCTGTACGAATGTATTCTTTATCTTAACATATATATATATGTTATTGGTTTCTCGGAAACGGCTCCTACAATTTTGATGAAACTTAGCATTTAGATAATGTTTTACATTCCAAGTTCGCCCAGATAGGTGTTTTTCTTTTTTGTTTATAAGACACCGAAGCGCAGCTCGATATTATTTTTTCGCGCTCGCGATATTAGGTTTTGTAGAAGACGTTCATGCTCGGGGTCACCAGTGTAAAAGAACTATTGCAAAGGGAGGATCCTCCGACCAGACGGGTGTTATGTCTGGCGGGCAGCTGCCCCCACGGTCGTTTTTTTTTTGAACTGACTACACTTTTAGCCTTAGAGGCCCTATCCAAAAACAGAGCCGCTGCGGCTTTTACAGCTTCACCGGACTTGGGGGCGAGCGCTTAGGGCACTCAGCCGCGAAAGTTTGTGACGACCCGCTCGAGAGTGCTAGAGTGGCCGAACCTCGGCTCGAGCGGTCGTCGCGAATGCGAAAAGGTCGCGATCTATCTAATTCCCTAATCTTAAGAAAATTCTAGCTACCTAACATATACTCATATGCACGTTCCCCTCCCTCCTCTTGGGAGGAAGGAGGGAACCATGCGTATGTGTATTTAGTAATCGGAATGGTTTTTGTACACTAACTAGCGCATTAGTCTAACTAGCGCAAAAAAAGAAAAAAAAAGGTCCCTTACAGAACCTATGTACCTGTGTGGTGTGCACGTGTGTGTGTTCATACGTGTGTAAAGTTGTATGTGGGTAGCTAAGTGTTGCACGTATAGTGTCACTTGTATCGTGCGGGCGGCTGCCTGACCCAAGGGCTTCACACCGAGGAACGGACCTAGGCTTGGGTTGCCACTAGAGAGGGTGGACGTGACGGGTGTGCGGGAGCGAAGTTAACCGCCCGTCCTCTGCGGAGAGAACGGTGGTTACGCGGGCGTGGGCGGTGGCACGCTCTGTTTGGAGAGACGGTGGCGTAGAACGCGTTAGCTGTTTCGGTTTGGTCGAGCGGGTCAGTCAAGATATTACGCGGCCGGCGTTTACTCCGGTATCCAAGTCCGGTGAAGCTGTAAAAGCCGCAGCGGCTTAAGGGCCCCTAAGGCTAACAGTGTAGTCAGTTCTAAAAAAAAAAATACTCCGGCAGGCATTGGGGTCGGGAACATATGAAGCTGCCGTTTTGATTAAGGGATTCGCGTGGTTCGACGCGGTGTCGAAATAAGAGCGAGAAAGGTGTTTGGCATAAGCCCCCACGGTTGGTGTCGGGTTCTTGTATATATACTCAATTGAAGAGTTAATTTCTATAGCGCAATGTAGGATAGTAGGATGCGTCTTATGTTGCTCGATAGATGTCGCTATGTGTCGCTATGTAGATGTCGCTACAGTTTTATTCAGCGTTTTCCCAAAATCTCCCGTGATGTTAAGTGACTATGTGGTCAAGTCTGGTTCTTAAGAGCAGCTGCTGAAACACCTATAGGTGCTTGGCGATAGATTTTCAACCTGAGGGTGGTAGCTAACCAGGCAGGCATAAGGAAAGCCCCACCACCAAGTTATAGTTTCATCGCGATATTTTCCATCACTGAAAGCTTAGAGTCACTGTAGGGATTCGAACTCACGAACTACATAGATGACATTTATGTATAGATAAACATGGTTTTAATGAAATTTTGTATTAATACTTAAAATAATATAATAAGAAGAAAATAATAAAAATTATAAAGATTTATAGCCAAGTATTTATTTAATTCTTACTCACTCATAATATTTAAAGAAATTATTAAAGATAGCATGGATTTTGTCGGTCTTGTACAAAATACGATCATATTGTCGAAATGCGAGTCCAAATGATATTACGTTTTTGTAAGTTTTCTTTATAAAAAAATATGATTTTTGTATTCCGACGATTTAAATAAAATAATTCTGTATATTCGTGATTACATACAGATGTACTGTAATCAACGTACAGTACATACGACATAGACCACTCATGATTAGACGTTAATTACGCTAGGTGTAAATATATATAAATAAATAGTTGCCCGTCACAATATGCAGATTTAGAGAGGGACTTTAATTAATTTACAATGGAACTTGTAGGAAATTACTTCTTTATATATCGTTATAGGTTCAGCGTTGTAGCCACAATCTCGCCCAAGATGCTCAAGTAGCCCAAGATGGTAGCACGCTAACTCTAGTGGAAGACTGGTTTTCAAGTGCAGCTGCCGGAACACACCTATATTAGCTAGCCAGGCGGACATTAGAAAAAGCCCTACCACCATGGTATGGTTTCATCACGATGTTTTCCTTCACCGAGTAACATTTTATAAGTTAAATTACTCCTTAACTTGTAAAGCCTACTTACCTCTGATAATTGTACTTTTAACTTCATTATGTATGTATACTATTACCATGACTTTTTTCACGTATCTATCAATAAACAACCATATAGCTGGTAGAGGGACGGGACACTTGACTCTAAAAAAATGAACACTTTAAAGATTATTATTACGCAAACGGGTTCTTGAATCAAAAAATGGTTTTCAAACAACAGCAATATTTTTGAATGACTTATCCAACGACACTTCACACAATAAGATAGATAAGAAATAAAAATCATTCCCACTTTACGAGTAGGGGAGATAAATTAAATATTTTTTTAAAGATTATATCGACTTTTTTAATACTTTTTTTTTAATACTCAAACTAAATTATAGTTTTCTAGTACTGAGAATCTCTAAGCTCTTATTGACTTCGGAACCCTAGAAACGAAATGCTGTTCGTCGGTAAACGCATCAATTGAGAACGGCTGGACCGAATTTACTAGTTTTTGTATTAAATTTTTTGTAATAGTCCGAGCTAGTTTTTCAAGGCAAGAAAAATTAGAGAAGCTTATCCGAAAAATTTTCAAAAACGGGAACAACTGAACATACTATTTTTGGAATTTTCGTATGAACTCAATGCACCATTTGAACGATGGATTGGCGTACCTAATTTTTTTTTTTTTACTTATGGTCGTGGAAAATTTTTCCTGTGGCGCTGTGATCGAATTATTAGCTATTCGATAGTGCAGAACAAAGGCTGCCAGGCTAGCTAGTAGGGAATATAAATAGAAAATAGGGAATCTGGGATGTTACAGGTAAATGAGATTTCGAATATCAATTTCTTAATAGTTATTATTCGTCGTTGGTTATAGTTACGGATACGTAATCGTTTCAGGTTTCGGTAATCATACAGTATCGGTTAATTTAAAATATAGAAGTAAAAGATATAGTTATTTATTGATCATTCATAGGTGAATTATATTAAGTAACTTTATTGTTGGTCATTACTACTACAATTTTAAGTCATTATTAATATTTGACACTGTGTCTCTTTCACTTTATTCCTGTAATTCATGTCTAGTCATAAGTGGTCTGTGACACACATGCATCGTGATTGTGTATTGTTCCGTGCGCCTGCACAGCTTTAATGATAGACCAGAAGCTCACACGCATACTACACGAAAATTATACACGAAGATAGGGTATTTCTTAGCTGTACTGTTTTATTTTTTTAATGACAATTCGCAGCAAACTGGGTGACGGTTTGCATGATGGTAGGTTGTTTTGCCTTCACCGAGAAATTATAACACCAATTGTAAGTGACTTCTATTCGACGACGTTGTAGTAGGTAGTGAAAATAAGGAATTGTATTGCTTTCTGTATTGCATAATAGCAACGACTATTTAAAAAAATCTGTGGCGCCTTATCGCTCTTATACGACAATAATGATATTTCTCAAATATGGGCCAAATTTAGCAAAATAATCGGAAAACATTAGATTGATGATTAGTCTCTGCTGCGCTCAGTGGACACCAATAATTAATCTAGTGCAGAAAACATTCATTTATTTCCTGAAAATAACAGAATTTATATGCAGTTCAAAACTAATGTCAGTTGGAGACATTTTTGAAAGTGATCATTTGAGAATGGCTTTCACTTTGAAATTGTAATTTATAATCATTGTGATCGAAAGTGACTCTTTATAATTATGTCAGCTTTGTCACAAATAAACGATATATTATCCAATCTATATATTAATACGTGAAGCCAAAGCTTTCGGTACCTTTTTAAGCATATTGCGTGCGAGAAAGACTGTGAGATTTGGCATTGTTAAAGTTTATATGGACAAGGAGTGCAGAAAGCTAAAATTTATCTATAATATCTGTTAATAATATATTAAATTAAATAAATTAATACTGCGAATCCTAACCCGACCAGTGCCATTGAACTTAGACCCCCCAAAATATTGACATTGTCACTCAATGAAAAGTGACAGCAAGTGATGTAGATAATACTCATTGTTTATGAATACTGTAAATATCAAACAGAAAATAGTCTATGATTAAAAATTCGCTTGTCGAATTTCGTCCTTAGGGGTGAACAATTCTTATGTTTATATAAATGGTTTCTCAGAAACGATTCTAACGATTTGGAAGTATTTTTGTATTTAGATAATGCTTTGCATTTCAAGTTTGTCTAGGTAAATGTTTTTCTTTTTTTTTATACACCAGGCGCAGCTCTGTCGCCTAAATAGTAATCTAGGTAATCCTAAGCATCTTATATGACGTAAGGTGATTTTGACGGCAAAATATTTTCACTACGCCTGATGATAAGCACAGTGCTATTCAAAAACAAGTGTGACCACCGAGAGATCTATTGATCCATCGACGATCATCACTGTCACGCCAGCCTGTAAACTTCTTTGGAGCTGGATATACACTGACATACCCAGAAACGTGACAAACCAAAAGGTAGTCAAAGTCCACCAAACGGTAACTAATAAAACAATTAAATAATAAATAAAACCAACACAGGAGAATCCTTTAAAAATTGTTGCATATTAAAATTAAATGCAAGTCTCTGAACACTACATTTGTCGTACAGGTACAGCTAGGGTTGCCAACTATTACGTGAAAGCCGGAGGCTCTCTATTTAAAGGTCCCAATTTTTTACATTACCATGGCAACATAACTGCGTTGTGCCTGATAATAAGAACCATATATTTGGAATATATATATATATATATTGGCAATAGGTTGACGAAAAAAAAAGATATTCATAATTGGATGTTCACAACTACTCTACTGCTCGGACCGAGTGGAAGGGTAGGTATATAAAGCGCAGTGTAAATTCTCGATTGGTCTAGTTCGGTGAAGCTGTAAAAGCCGCAGTTGCTTCAGGGCCCCTAAGGCTAACAGTGTAGTCAGATCTGAAAAAAAAAATTCTCGCTTGGACATTCTCGCTTGGATCGTCGAACCGTTCACATAACTTACTCGTAGTCCGGGAATTATCTACATAGTACGTGACTCGTTAGTTTGTGATTCGTGATGCTATAATATCGCTCATGCAAAACTACAATGACATAATTACAAAAAAGCCGAAATTGACTATGTATAGAAAAAAATATCACAATTGTTCTTACAATAGTTTACGATCGAGGAAAATTCGCCAAATATTCATTAATTCAAAACTTCTAAATTTTTCTACTGAAAAATTACTTAAATGTAATTACGTCGTTGTTCTATTGGATGAGCGATATATTATAAAATTTGAAAGGTTTGTTTCCTGTAAATGAGACTTTAGAAACTGGCAACACTAGTGAAACGGTATCTCAGAATAAATCCTCTCAAACGATGTGTAAAATCTATTCGTAATACGTACTAATCACATCCCTTGCGTTTGACTGAACCCTTTATAAATTTAGGGGTTGAATGAACACGAAACTTATGGATACAATGAAAATCAACAAACAATAGCCAATGTTATGTTTTTTGAATTATTAGGTATAGGCTACTGCCTTTCATGTTCATAATGAAATAATGGTTTTGGCTGACAGACGACAAAGAAAGAGAGGGAATCAAAACGTAGAGGGAATAACTAAAGGAGTTAGGGATATTACTTAATCTTACACTACGAACTGAAAGATAGACATACAAAAAAATATGCATAGCAATATAGATGGCTATGGATTTTCTGTCTCTATCGCTGTAACTCCTTTTTGGTGCTAAAAGCTCCTCATCTGTCTAGGTAGTGTTTTGTAGTGGTTTTTTGAAGCAAGAATAAAGAAAATTTACATTTAATCTTAGATCTAACATTGAACAGCGTGTTTGTGTGTTCGTAAAATGGAAAATTTTAAGGAAATTGAGTAAAATGATAACAAAATCTCTATCTCACATACGCTTACACGATCAGTCTGTCTAGTCCCTTCTCTGTCTACGAAAATTCTATTTGTGTTTCATCTTAAAGTGTGGCCAGCATTTGATTACATTAACATATTAGATATTTATTATTATTAGCTATATATATTACTAGCTATGGGTCCCGGTTTCACCCGTGTCAATTTTATCTGACAAACACTGCGCCGCCGCCAACGCACCCATGTAAACTTTCATAATTGTTCAGACTTCCCGCAATTACAAATTATTTTAATTTTTCATTATCTCCTAAACTGTGTGTCCAAATAGCAGAGCAACATTTAATTTCATAAAATTTTCTATATGATGAAGTAACTTTTGCTTGGAAGGATTATTATGCCATGTCTAAAAATAATGCTTTTAAATCACTTTCTTAATTTTCAACAAATCTTTGTCACTAAATGACTTATTGTGGCTTATGAATAAAATATAGGCATGTGTTATCGCTAATTTTTTTAGATATACTAAGGACCAATATTATTGTAGAACATTGTATTTCCGTATCATTAACGATCACGCCAGCGCACGCGGTTAAAGCAGTTCGGGAGGGCCTCGACTTCCAACTCAAGTAACAAAAATCAATATTTAAGGCTAGCTGAGAGTTGTAGTCTAAGGTTATATAGCCTATAGTATTTCTCGTGAGTCTGGATATCATATACAAAAATATTTTTTCGAATCCGACAGGTAGTTCCAGAGATTAACGTGTTTATAGAAACAAAAAACTTTCCGCTTTTATTATTAGTATAGATTTTCCACAAACAACGGTGACTGTCGGTGACAAACCTTATCTGCAGTCGCCGGTGTTATGTCGGCCTACTGAAATGCCTCTTCACGCTTCGTTTGAATGGTCCAGTATCATAGGAAGGTGGGAACACCTTAGCTGGAACATCATTTCACATCCGCAAGTTACGACAAAGATAAGAATTTGCGAACTTCTTTGTTCGTGCCATAATTTGTACACCAGTCTCCGTGATTCTACCGTGAAAGAGAGAAGATAGGATAAGGCCAACAACTCTTTAGAAGATACACCATGATACAGACGATAAAAACACGTTTATCGAGGTAAGGTCGCTTCGCAGCTGAAACGGTTCAAATTTTTTATTGACGTCTATATCATTCATAATTCGGACAGCCCGTCGCTGTAACCTATTCAGGGCTTCGATGCGAAAACATTTGAACAATATTCCGTGTACGGACTGACAAGAGTTTTTAGCTACAATAAATATATAATGATATTTCACGCTTTAGTTTTATTTTCGTGATGATTTTATTTATTTATTTGGGGATGCCACATAATTCCAAACTAATCAAACCTTTTATTATGATATAATCAGCTGTTAAACTATACATACTAAGGTATGTAAATATTTAACATCCAGACTCGCAACTGAGAATCATGTGAGGATCCAGTTTCACCTCTTGGCTCAACCTTTTTGCTTTCTTGTTTACTACCTCTGAGCTAGGGAGGCCAGCTAAAAAGTTGTACGGATGTATGCATGAGCGATTCCACAGCCCAGTCACTTTAGAGTTTTAGTTCATGGGAGCTTCACTTAGCTCTCCCTTGAATGGCTATAGAAGAAACCTATTATAACTTTCCTCTTAATGCTAGATTATGTAAATAACCGGCAAAGTTTTAATACTAGAAAAAGAAAACAAAAAATCATAGTAATTTTGGGCTCTATAATAATAATATAGGGACTACTGATTTTACTTTCAAAAGGTACATAAATAGAATCATTACGTAAATGACAATATATTGTGGAGGTAACTCCCTTTCTGTGCATCTAGTAATATACCTAACATGGCTATTAACTGTACACATTATTATTTACAGAAGTAAAAAATAATTGCTTAACTTGACAGTTTCTTCCCAATTTTTTTTTGTATCCTTCATAAATATTTAGTAGTGTCAAAAGATTAAAAGTTCTTCTTAGAGCCTAAATTGAATCAAGTATTTTTGCTATGTATTAAAAAAAAGCCGTTTTGTAGTATGTTCCGCCAAATAATATAACTACGAAGCATAAATATAATTAAATAACCATCAATTAGATCTGGTTATAGAGATATTGCATAACTAATCAAATAGTCTCTTAAATCATTTTTCACTGTAACGCAGTCTCGTTCATTTTAAGCGGATTTTGCACATCAATCATAGACGTCTTTTGTCGGTCAAGCAGGTACATACTTATTGTGGAAAGTAGAAAGGTACGGGATTAATAAAAAAAAAGTTGAGCAAACTGTTTCGTACTGATTGAAACTGTTACATTTTACATTTGAGAACAAATATTGAAGCTATCTACTTCCTTTCGCGCGTTTGTACTACATAATGAAGTTAGCCATTAAGGTTAAAAATGTAAAATAATTTTTAATTATATTTATTTATATTTTTCCAAATTTAAAAAATTCAGTAATATGAAATTACATTTTTAAGATTGATGGCTACCTTCATGGTGTTATTGGCGCACGGATTAAAAATGTTGAATTTTTTTTTTTTTTTTTATTGCCAAAAGTGTACACGTGCTAATATAAAATGCTATGTTTACAGCTATTTTAAATGAATGTCGCAATGTAGATGGTGCGCGGGAGACGAGAGCGAAGGGTTTAAGTAAAAAAAAAAACAATCAGATGTGAAATATTAAGTTATGGTTTATGGAACCATAAAAGGTGTAAAATATATCAAAAACACGGCGTCCTCTCTCTCTAGTTCCTAACATAATTATAGATGCTTTTACTTCATTTTTTTACTTACACTAACTGGATCCGTAGACTTTATACTGCCCTTATTCTCTATCGAGTCCAACAGTTAGACCTAACAGCTTACATAGTGATCGGTTAGAAGGTTTTGGAGTTCTTCTATCGGGAAGCGTAACTCATATTGTAACTGATGGGCTACACGAATCGTCAAACATATGAGTATTAATAAAATTGCAGGATGACAATAATTATAACGTAACAAAAGCGAGCGGAGCCGCGGGAAACCTCTAGTATTATATTATATGGAAAATAATTATAAAATATTTCTGTTTTTTGTGTCATTATTGTTTGTTTACATCAGCCTTAAATTATATAGATATATTTAAGTAAAACATGAAATAGCGATATTTAAAAAGGCTACTTTTATATCCACGTTTAGGTTTCAAATCATTATTTGTAATTTTTATTTTAAATAATACATACATCATTTATTCCCATTACTTTTTTTTAATAATCAAACCAAACAACACATTTTGTTTGTTGGGTGGCCATTTAAAGACAAAAGTTTGACCGGAAATGTTTATTATTAAAAAAGGAACATCAAATAAATGTGGTCTTCGAAATGGCGCTAACATGCCATTTCACAAATTACACAAACGAGAAAAAAACTTATAGCCAAAAAGGCCGCTAAGCAAAGGCGCCGCATTATACAGCAAAAAAAAAACTAAATTAACACAGACTTTTAAATAATTAAAACCCACCTTGTTAGTCTCAGTTTCGACGGTTTTATAGTTTAACAAAATTATTTCTTACAGTTGGTAACATCTCTTTAAGTTTTTAAAAGATTTATATTAGGTGGCATAGGGATGAAAATTATACAGCCAAGACGCTATTGGTGAATTACAATTTCATGTTAGTGAATATTGAATGTGCCGAAGTAAATTGCGTTTGAAATTTTTATTATTTATTTGATTTTATCGTAGCATATAAAGATCAAGAGCGGCTACCTGTTTTCTTAAAAATTAATCTGAGATGCTTAATAATATTTTTATTACTGTTAGTAATTCAGACTTGCAAGAAGTATTTTTCATATAAACAAAACAAAGTTCCTCCGCCACGGGGCATCTGACTGGTCTATCTGACCGTTATAAACTCAAAAACTACCGAACAGATTTTTATACGGTTTTCATGAATGGATGGAGTGACTTTTTGAGGAAGGTATTGATGTTTTAAACTGGTTGAAATAAGACAATGACTGTAAAAAATGTCGGAAAAATATCATGCCGACCGCGACTGCATCGCGTAAATTATTCACCTTAGATGTAGACATTATATGCTCTGCTACCCGTGCGAAGTCGGAGCGGATTGCTAGTATTTCTTATAAATAAGAAAACCGTGACTTACTGACTGATCTATCAACACATAGCTCAAACTATTGAACGGATTGGGCTAAAATTTGGCACAGTAATAGTTATTATGACGTAGACATCCAATAAGAACGGATTTTTAAAAATTTAACCTCTAATAGGGTGTAACGGGGGTTTCTATCCAAAATTTTAATAAACAGTAAAACCGTGGTGTCGCAGCTAGACTTATTTATATTTAGAGTGTCTGTTAGTGGTTCTATAATTTCTGAAGTACTTGACCGTTTGAACTCATGTATAATTTTATCGAGACGATAGTTTATTAATGTCTTAGGTACTATGGTCCAGTCATTAGGTAACTACCGGAAAGGGCAGAACATCGTCTGCCTAGACAGCTAGTATTTTTAAACAATTTAGAATGAGGCTAAATAGCGAATCCAAATTTTATCTCAATAAAAGCAGACGTACTATAATATTTGCAGAAGGTGCCTGTGGCTGCGCTCGCGCAGTGTGGGCTTTGATCCCCTTTTAAAGTCAAACCTTGGTCGCTACTAAATTGCAAAGTCACGGTCAACTAATGCATCTTAATAAAAGCGTAAGATAAAAATTTAAGTCGTGTCATCACTTACATAAATGGAGCCAGTAGCCATGAAATCTTAACGTTTCTGTCAAAATAATATTGAGTTGTCATAGTTAACTGTCACTTTTTTTTATTGTTGTTGTTAAATTAATGTACCTTTAGCATTGTATTTTAGAAAACTATTTGAATGTCTATTTATCTAGCATGCTTTTACATAGTACAACGATTTTTGGTAGGGGAAAATTTATGGGTTCGCTTCTCTGATGACCTCGACATGCTCGTGACGTATTGCGTTTGTGCCAATATTAGCGACGCGTAGTATAGCGGCCTGTGTACATGTATACGCATATATACACTACTACATTGTAATTACTCGACGGTATGAATGCGTGTTTGACTTTTTGGATGGGTAAAATTTTGTGATTTCGCGTTACCGACATGCTCTGCAATAATCCAGACTATAATATATTTAAAAATTTCAAACCTGAGTTTTCACTTCTGTCTGCATTCCTTATGACTACCTCTGTTTTTTAACTCATAAACTTATCGACAGTTGATATGGTCTATCGATTGAGATATGACTCATACTTCATGTGTACAAAATTTCATTAAAGTCAAGTTAAGAACATTGTTTTTGTGATTTACAAAAGTGTTATTGAAAATTTTTATACCCTATCAATTGACTAATGTCCTAATGTGTGTTATGACTTTCCGTATATAAAATTTCATAAGGATAGGTCAAGCCGTTTTAGAGATAAATCTGGAGATACAATCAGACAGACAAACATTTTTTTAAAGGTCATATTAGTCAATATACAGGATGTCTGAGTATTGGGAAATTTAGAGAAAAGTACACGTACAGACACTACTACATACGTACCTAAAGCGAGTTTCAAAGTAAATTGAGTTTACACTTCTATCGGCAGTCCTGACGGAAATGCAACTCGATGAAGTTAGCCAATAATGATAAAAATCTAAATTCATTTTACTGCGACTTTTTTGTATAAATATAATTTCCTTTGACTCACGGGCGTCAAAATATATACGGTAGAATTAGTATACCTATGATACCATTCCCGGGAGTCAAGTTATTAACGTTACTATAGATAACCACTAGCAGCGCCTGCGCCTTCGCTCACGTTGTCTACGGAATGCCGTCGACCAGCTACACGCGCGAATCTTGCTAACCCCGTTCCCGGTTATTCTAAAGATAAAAATGATTATTGTGCATGATTCTTAGATTATATTATGTAGGTATTTTAATAGGTATCCTTAGCGTTCAACAAAATCTGGTAAGCCGTATGAATATTATCAGCTCCTTATAATTGAATAAGTTTGAGTGTCTTCCACAGGTCTGATCGAGTCAAAATTTGGTATTTTGTTACTTCAATGGTATTAGAAGAACATGATAACATTGAGCTGATACTGCAGCATTTTCAGGGTAGATAACTTTTCACCAACTTACTGTAGAGGATACCGTGTTTGTGCTCATTTGTGTGATGTCAATAAATATTCCTATATTTGAGTATATATGTACATGTGATTGGGGCTTTGAATTTCTCTAATTTACCTTGACTTTGACCGACTTTTAAAAAGACGGATGCTACTCGATTCGAATGTAGTTTCTAATGTAGATTGTCATCCATAACTTTGCTTATGAACCGACTTGGATAATTCTTTTTTTGTTAGATAGGAGATACCTCAAGAGTCGTCCTATTTTAATATCACTGGCATTAAACATTCAACTTCGAGTATACATCAAGGAACTCTTCACAATCAAAAGTCTTCAGAAGTGGGTTTTCTTTTTGATTAAAAATTGTCTTGTTAGTTTTAAAGGTTATTTAAAATTGGGCTAGTCTTAAGGCTGGCTCTCAAAGTCAGCTGCCAGAACACACCTATAGAGACGCTTGGCGACAGATTTTCGACTTGAAGGTTGTAGCCAACGAGACGAACTTTGGAAAGTGCCCTAGCACCATGCTATGGTTTCATTACTGTTTTCCTTCACTGAAAGCTCAGTCTCATTGCAGGGATTCAAACCCACGTCGATCGCCGCGATGCCCGTAGACCCTATCACTAAGTTATGTGTACGTATATTAACCACTCATTGTACATTCGTATTCCTATCGAAGTAACCAGCATGCTATTTTACTGTGTCCTTGGAAACCGATACAGAAGTTGATTTCGTATACTGTCCCATTATAGTTGCATAAGTGTTTTCCCACAATTTTCACGGTTGATGGAACACGCACGCGGACTGTTTATCTCATAATGATTGTATTTATTTATTCGCAAACGATTTGTAGAACATGCGATGTAAATAGAATAATGACTGTAGATTACATGACAAATTCATGTATGTATATTAATGAATCTGTAGTGCTGTCTGTTAGCTAGGTATATGTTTACAATTTTATGATAGACTAGACTTGCCAGCGGCTGCGTTCGCATGGACAACACAATGCCGTTGATCGGGCATTCGCGCGAATCGTGCTGCAGTTTCCGGTTATTTCAAAAATAAAAATGCTTATTGTTGATGAAGATAGGCAGTCATATATGCTCTCTTCAAATTTTTTTATAGGTCTTTATAAAATTTATAATTTTGTAGTAAATTAATTGGATATATCTCTTATGGTTTACTTAGCATAAATAATTTTAGGCGCTCGAATTGATTCATCATTATGCAATTTATTTGTATTTGCGCGAAATCCTAATTATAAAAAAAAAAGTATCCTAAAGTCCTGTCAAAAGCTGTTCAACGGTTTTGGAGATTAGCTGAAACAAACAGACAGACATACAGACAAAAGAATTAAAAATTATTTGTATTATACTTTCATATGCATTTAGTAAGAAGCTGTTATTTAGCCATTAAAAACAAACCTTTCCATTTTATATATTTGTATAGATGTCTACTAGGTATTACTTAGAACTTAGATCACGATTCAAGAGAGGTGGAGTACGGAGGAAATTTATCTCTACTTAGGACAGTCCGACAGAAGATCGCACTAATAACCTTGTGTTGTGTTTCTGCGGTGAGTAGGGTTTCAATAGCTCCTTGGGGTAAGGGGAGTTCAACGCCGGCAACGCGCTAGTAATACCAATGGTAAATGAAGCGTCTTTAGGTTACGGTAACCGCTTACAATCAGACGGTTCGTATGTTTGTTTGCCAGCTGAATTGTATATGAAAGCAATAGGAGTTTAAATTTTTTAGTCTTTTTTCTGTGTGTATGTATGTCTGGGTTTAAGTCAAAACGGCTAAGCCTATTTTGATGCAAGTTTGTACGCAAGAACTATAATGTCATTTTTCAATTGATAAAACATAAGAATGGTCATTAATACTTTTCAGAATCATAAAATAAATATTACTTTATGTAATTGTATATTATCCATATTACGTAGACATTGTTCAGGTAATAGTGTTAAAGACAATTGAATTATTTGAATATTCCTAAATATTCTTGAAATTTGTACAATGCCTTGCAGTTTTTTTCCTTTTACAATTTTTTTAGAGATAAACGTTTTTTTGAAATTATTTCCAGGTTTTCAGTTTCATCCCAATAAGTAACGATGCGACTTAATTAAGATAGTAACACGCTAAGTGGAGCGGGGGTTGGGGGACTTGGCTGTCAATTACAACTTTTTTTTTAGAATTGACTATACTGTTTGTTAGCCTTGAGGGCCCAGGAGCCTCTGACAGCCTTTACAGCTTCACCGGACTTGGGAGTTCAAGTACAGCTGCCGGAACACACGTATTATCGAGATACTTAGCGACAGATTTCCAACCTACCCTCCTCCTACCACCATACAAACCTCTGAACACTGGATACATTTTAGATTTTATTGGCATAGAATTTATATTACTTATTTATATATTAAAACGCAAGGAGACATCTTCGGAGACCATTTTAATCATATTATTGTGTGCACGGAAGACTGTGTGATTTGGCATGGTCTAATATTTGGAGGAGTGTAGAAAGCTAAAATTTAAATATAATAGATGTTATGTATATATATTAAATACAATAATAATATTGCGAATCCTAACAGGACTAATGCCAATGAACTTAGACCCCCCAAAAATATTGACATTGTCTCTCAATGAAAAGTGACAGTAAATGATATAATATTCATTCTTATATGATCTTCTTCCTTGTTATATTCCTCGTCCTACTAATCACAATACATGACTTAATGTGTATTATCCTTTAATGAAATATTTCGTGTCTATATTTTATCGTAATAATATAAAATTGTAATGTGTCCTTTGTTCGTGTCTATATAGATTATAGTTATGCTTTTTATTTATATATTTGTTTTATGTTATCCCTGAAGTTCCCATAACAAGTACAATTATGTATAGATTTGCAACTGTTTTATGTTGTGTCAATGTATTCTTTTTATGGGTTATTCTCCAGTACCTACATCGAACATTTGGCAATACTAAAAATTCTACAACGTGTATTTATCATACTTGACTTGAAGTTGCCTACATAGACAGAAAGCAAAATTAAAAAAAAAAAGTATGTTTACCTGCACTTATATAATATTATTAGGAATGTTAGGTTGCAATAATATATTTAAACACCGCGCATACTACGTAATATTTCTCAAGTCCCGTGAAGCTGTAAAAGCCGCAGCGGCTCTGTTTTTGGATAGGGCCCCTAAGGCTATCAGTGTAGTCAGTTCAAAAAAAAAAAACCTAATATTTTCGACAATTTTTCGTGATACAAACTGACTCAGTAACGCCTTATAGCTTGAGCCATGTGCAAGTGTTAAACATACTTAGTGAAAAAATAGAATCAGTTGCATTGATTACTCTACTAACATTATTGAATAGAAAATGGATACAAGAAAGAAACGTTGAATTAAAAATTGGATTACAAAAAAACTGAATTCAATCTTTTTAATAAATGAACTAAGACTTACAGAAGATGATTTTAAATTCCTTAATTATTTACGTAAATTTGTTGGTTTTTACACAGTTTTCCGTGAAGATGCAAATTTCGTCCTCAGATATTGTTGGAACGAAATCAGAATTCCTAGAAATCTGCAATAATTTGCCAATAATATTGCGCGTGTGCGGCTAGCTTATTCTAATAAATCTACCCTAAACTGCGAATGTCCAACAGAAAATATTCTATGTTCAAAAAGTTGCTGGTTGAATTTCGAACATTGGGCGACCGCTAGTAAAAATAATTTGATGTATTTACTCTCATACTTATATTACATGTTCACAAATAAAAATCGGTCAATATGATCACATTGGATGGATATCTGTTCTGAAAATATTTATTATTGAGTTTTTGGCGAGGTCTTAATCCATTATAATAATTTTGCTTATACATAAACTTTTGTTATTTGAACCTATATTATAAACCTAGCTACAATATATCTTGATTGTTTTACACAAGTGAAGTCGATTGAAAATAATGACCTGGACCATAAATTCTGATATGCTACTAAAACTCCCTGAAATGTAAACAAGAAGGTTAAGTACCCTTTTTTAGAACACTGTAACCATTAAAAGACATTAAGTTTGTAAAACTTAATAATCACTTACTTGATAAAGGTAGAAATAATCTTCAATATGTAGGCTTACATACTAAAGTGGGTAAGGGAAAAGAAAAAGAAGATTTATGATCGAAAATAAATCTTTTTTTTTATTATACATATAATACTTGTATATTTTTTTTTTGTATTTAATATAATCTTATATGTCTATATTATTATAATATAAATTTAGTCCTCTATTAACCATTGTATATTTTTATAAAATAATATAAAACAAAAATCATTTTAATTTTACACATATTTTATAGGACTGTTTATTACATAAATATAATATTATTTTCTATTATTATTTTTAATTATATATTTATCAAACAAAAATTAAGTGTTTTATTGCAAAACAATTGTCATACAAACTAGGCTATTATAAAGTATTTATACTTTCAAAACTAACTTTAATAATTACAATATAACCTAAAAAAATACAACCAACAACTAAACAGTTACGAACCCTTCCAATTTCAAAGCGTACCTACTAGATCACCTGTGTTACTGGCCGTAAAAAAAAATTCGCAAGGGCCATATTAGACCCCCCCGTAACAATAGCACAATGGGACCCTATTATTAAGAAAAAAAAAAATGGCAAAGGCCCGACTCATGCCGACTGTCAATTTCGGCAGTAAAAAATGATGTACAATGCTAAATAGAGGAATAAAGGCGCCGCGTTTGAAAATAAAATTTTACATCGAGCATGTTCGGGCATTCACTCGGCATTCTCCGTAGGCGCATGGCGCTTGATCACATTTTATAAGTATGACGGGCAGACACTTTATTTCTGTTTTTTTATAGTAGTAAAAGCTGTTCAGAGCATTGAGGAGGTATTTTACGAATCCATCACAGATATGCGAATAGTATTCCATACACGGCAGAACTTGTGCCTTGCAAAGTAAATACAGTTTTGACCGGACGTGTAAAACCATCGCACCCTGTTTAGGATTCCGAGTCTCCAAGATGTAGGTAGAGATGATGCTCCCGATGTAATAATATTTCGAGTTGAGGTCGCTGCGAATATCTACAAGTAGGATACTGATATAGGATATTTCTTAATTTACTTGTATTATGTTTTATACTGTAATAGCACAACAAAGTGACGTAACTTTGACAGTTACTACCACTGAGAAATTAACAGTTATCGCCAGCCGCCGCTATCATGAGTTCCTTTACTTAGTTGTTTTTTTTTTTTTAATATAAAGAAGTAGCACAGCAAAGTGACTTTACTGTGCCTTATGGTAATCACTGTAAGTACCCAAGCCCGGTGAAGCTGTCAGAGTCTCTAATTTCTCCAGAGCCCTTAAGACTAACAGTATAGCCAATTCTAAAAAGGAAAAAAAAAACATTGTAAGTACATTCCAAAAACAATGACAACTATGGCTGAGATACACAGTTAGTTGTAAGCCACTGCTGTCATGCGTTCCTTAATTTAGTTTTTTTTTAAGTAATAGCACATCGAAGTGACTTTACTATGCTTTATGCTAAGCATTGTAAGTACATTCCAACACCAAAGACGATCAATGAGTGATTAACAGTTCATGCTTGAGATAACTAAGCCAAACTTAACTTTGAAGCAATTATAGCTCAGTATGGACTCAGTGTACGGACATCGCATCGATCGACGTGAATTCGAATCCCTGCAGTGAGCCTGAGCTGTCAGTGAAGGAAACATCGTGATGAAACCATATTATGGTGTTAGGTCTTTCCCATTGCTCGTTTGACTAGCTACAACCCTCAAGTTGAAAGCCAATTGCCAAGCACCAATAAGTGTGTACCCGGAACTGCACTTGCGAGCCACATCGTCACTTAAGGTCAGGTGAGATTGTGACAATACCGCTAAATATATAAAACGATCGGCACATGATGCACCCTGCTAAGTAACAAACGAGGAAATTGTTAAAGCTTCATGCATATAGCATAAGCCTCTGATAGAGATTTGCTTGCATCGTATTTCTGGACCAGCCGACGCATATACCATACCTAAAGTTTTTATATGACAGCGGCGATTGGCAATATATTGTTTATCTCTCGATGATCACCAGGCATCAGGTACAGTATGTAGATGGTAGCTAATGCCCGCCTTGCCAGCTACCACCCTGAAGGTTTTTTTATAGTCATACGGCAAATTGACTGTACACAGTACCTACATTAATTTATGTGGATACGCACAGGCCGATCCCGAAATGCGACGCATAAAAGCGAGTCACTATGACGGACTTTTCATCACATGCATGGTGGTCGCGACCCAGTCGGGTAAAACGGCTCTACCCCCCCGCTATCACCATTACGGTAATTCGATACCTCTTACATCCCAAAAAATCTATCGCCTAGCACCTAGGTGTACTCTGGAAAATGCACGTAAAAACCAGTCCCTCTAAGTTCTAGGCTTAGCGTCTTCACTTAACATAAGATGAACCTGTGGTCGCTATAAAAAAAATAATTAAGAATTAAACAGTAGTTAAAATAATACTTAAAACATAAAATTGTAGAAGATAATTATTTATGGGAACAGTGACACATATTGTTTGTTACTGATTTGTTTGGGTATTATCTTGTTTATGAGCCGTGAACTAACCTATACGTGTTTGGTTTATGGTCTTTGGAACTTTTGCGATTTGTTTAACACCTTTTTTCGTTTATCATATATTTGTAAAAAAAAAAGAATTAGGGGACGATTCTTATTTGTAGGCACTTATTTATGAGTTTTTGGGGGATCTGAAAGTGACATGTTGTTATTTTTATTTTTATTTCATTAACTTAGGTTTCTTATCCTATATTATGTAATATTAGTCAAGCCCGGTGAAGCTACAGCTGAAAAGCCGTCTGAAGATCGAGTTTTCTGGGGCTGTTATAGCTAAAAAAAATATGTAATATTGCTGGCGTTTTGCACGATATAGTTCAGGTATTGAGCATAAGTGAAGTGGATTATAAATATAAACTGGAAGCATACATTTTTGGGATGTCACAAAAACTCCCTAGAAAGTTCTAACAAGGGAGCCACCATTTTGTTAGTATACTGAAATCGTCATATTCATTTGATAATGGCAGTAATGGTCTTCAATAAAGTCAACTAGTTGCCAAGATAGTAAGAAAAAGGACGACTTGCGACTTCAAATCTGATTCAACGATTTGAAACTAATTAAAGTTTTTTAGGTAATAGTGTTAGGTTCTTTAATAAGATTTTCAAGTATATTACTGATTTGCCGGACAACAAGTTCAAGAACCATGTCAAGCGGGTTTTACTCTCAAAAGGTTATTATAGGGTGGATCATTATGTGAATGATATTGATGTCTGGAAGTGATTCCTTCTCTGTGCATCCACTAAATTATTATTGTTGTACCTGTTATATTAACACTTGTACAGTTGAAAAAAAAGATAAATCCGATCGAGTTTCTTACCGGTTCTTCTCGATGTTTGGGCTATTTTCCGAACCGGCAGTAGTGAATAAATAATATTTTGATTTTGATTTTGTTCTTCTCACTTCTCGAAATTCCCTGCAGTCTGCCAAATTGCTTGACATTCATGGTTACTGCTGCACTCCTTAGGCTCATAGCGTGAAGTTTTATACCTTATAAACCTTCTTCAATAAATAGACTATAGAGTTCAAAAAGAGTTTTTCAAATCTGTCTGGTAGTTCCAGTGATTAGGGCGTTAATTTAAAAACAAACTCTTTGAGCTAATGTAATATTAGATATCAGCCTCTAAGTGTCCCACTGTTTGGCATTTGAAAAGGTATTGGTAATTTCAAACGTGGAGAACAACAAACATTTTTATATTTTTCTCACATACGGTAGCCAACTACCACCTACCTATTTTAAGAACTTCCACAACCGTTTTGTTTCCTCACGAGGTTTTCTTTCACCATCTACTGATAGTGTTGCCAATTTGAATTAGCAAATGTACACTGTATTCCGAAAAATTTGTTGATACAGGCCACTTTGAAAAAGAAGTCGATCGTTGAAATTAACTCGGCTGGGCGGCGTTCGGGAAGCTACGTAAAATCTTCTCGTCCAAGATATTGCAATGTCTGAAGACGAAAGTCTTACTAATGATTACATATCGTGCTGAGACATGGTCGCTAACTATGGCCTCATGAGAAAGCTCAAGCCCACTCAAAGGGCAATAGAAGGGGCTATGTTTGGAGATTATTTGCGTGATCAAATCAGAAACGAAGAGATCTGCTAGTAACTGATATATCTCTAAGAAAATCTAGACCTAAGTGGCAGTGGGTCGGGCACGTAGCATGTAGAACAGACGTCCGATATTTCGCCGGACTAAAAAACTCGACCACCGCGTCATTATGTGTCTAAAATTTACATTTTATAATATGTACAAATAATTATTTAATTACGATTAATTTTGTTGTGACTATTACTAAGCTATTAGGTAACCTTTTTTCGCTCTAATCATCGGCATAAAGTGTGAAATGTCTACAGATAAAAAAAACGGAATCGTTCTAAAACGTGAGGTTAATAAATAAAAATTAGTTTCCCGAATCGAATAAACCACAGTTCCACGTAAAATAAATAAACAATAAACGGTTATTTATAAACGTATATATACGGGGCCTATTAACGGTTCTAGGAACAATTCTGAATTTGAATTTATGAAAAGAGAAGCCGGCGCGGCGCGAGCGCATGTTTATTGATCAATAAACCGGCTTGCAGCGCTATTACTGATTATTATATGCTTTGTTGTGTTTTTTTCATAAAAGTTGTATCTAATCACTGTTTTGAAATGTTAAGCTCATCAAACCGCTTCAGCTGCCTCGCTGAACATGTTCTACTGTCTATATCATAGCGAGTGTTCAATCTAATTTCCAACTCTTATTTCACAACAGAACCACACGCGACTGACTCTGGAGTCTCGGCTTGAAGAATAAGTTCTCTACAGCATATCTTTGTCAGCAGTGAAACTGAGAAACTGTCTCCCGTCGGCTCATTCAAGTCCTTCAAGCATAACATGAAGAGATATTTGCGCTGGCCATCATCACAGCGAGTAGTCGCTGATGTTGTTCGTTTGTACTGCGCTTAACATCAGGGTAAACTGCCATCACAACCTATAACAAAAAAGAAGTATTATTGTCTCGTCAACAAATTTAAAGACTATTTATCTTAGTTACAAATAGGATAAATAGATACGTACTTATATTAGTTAAAAAGAATCTATAAAATTAATAAAATTGGAGTGTCTGCTTATAATATATAATATAATAATAATATAAATAATAGATATGAAAGTATAGCACCTATAACAAAATAAATTGTTAGTCTGTTTGTCTGCTTGTTTCGGGTAATCTTCGAAATAATTGGACCGATTTTGATGGGGACTTCACTGGCAGATAGCTGATGATATAAGGAGTAACTCACGGTGGTTTTATTTTTAAAAGAAATAAGGGTTTCGCGCAAATAGAAATTAATTCGACAAAATAACGATTTTGGGAAACACTCATGCCGAATGGGAGCTTTACTGGCATGCGCGCCACGTAAACCATTAGAGTTATATGTATTACTCTGCTACTCGCACGGAGCCGGGGTGGGTAGCTAGTTGGTAATATTTTATCATCACTTTAATGGTTTTTTTAAATGATTGCTCCGTGTTATCGTGTTCGGAAACCGCTGGTAATGGAATACATTTTGTGAAATTTTCTAATACCCTTCCGGCTAGCTACCACCCTCAAGTTGAAAATCTGTCGCCAAGTACCTATATGTGTTTTCCGGTATCTGTACTTAAGAGTAACTTAATGTGTCAGTACTATCTTAGGTCACATATGGTTTTCGTTAAGTAATACAATGCTGTTCTTTGGTAAGTGTATCACTTAAATTTAATTTTTTTTTTAATTTTTCATCATAGTTTGAATTAGGTTTTTATGGCAAGACAAACTGGAAAAGTTTTGCCGGATATTATTCTAACTCGAGAATAAGTAAACGTTGTTTTTTCTGTTGGATTTTTGTATGAACTCAAAACCATAATAACTCTCGATTAGATAGATAGATATTATACATAATATTTTTTTGTTATGGCGCTGGAAAAGCCTCCTGGAACAGAACTCGGGAAGCTAAAACAACGGCCGGGCTAGCTAGTTTAAAATTAATAAAAAACGTATAATCATTGACTTTGTATTATTTAACTTTGGGAATATGAAATAATACTAAGGAATGAGTTTTCCATTGAACAGAAAATTTTCCTAGAAGGCTAAGGCTAAGACTAGTAAACCAGATAATATTTTACTAAAACAAACAGGACCGACTTAGGCCATCAAGGGAAACTTTTAAAAAGTTTATGTAGGTACTTATTTTTTTTTAGATTCTATGTATTGTTTAGAAAATATTTAGAAATCTTACCCGATTAAAATTTATAAATTTTTACGGTATTGTTAGTTAAATTAATTTTTACGTATATTCTGTGCATCCACTAAATTATATAGATATTATTACTTCATTACTCATTACACATTATTGTATTATATTAATACTATAGAAAAAAAAGATAAACCCGATCGAGTTTCTTATCGGTTCTTCTCGATGACTGAGATATTTTCCGAACCGGCAGTAGTGCTTTGACGTTCATAAGTGCCTTCTTAGGGCCTAAATTGAATAAACATTTGTTTGATTTTGATAGAGCTTTTCTCTTTTCTTGTACACGACTTCTTCGGTATTTTAAGACCATCAACCTCCATGCTTTAAGCTGGGTTTAAGCCTCATATTTATGTGACATACGGGTATACAGTATGTCTTATGGAAAATAAGGAACTGAAAATATGATTAGAGCGCGTTGAATTTAGTTACTTATTTGTACAATGGTTTATAATATAGTAAGTAGATAGGATTACTAAACGTTATAAGAAAAGTATCA
Source organism: Saturnia japonica (assembly GCA_033032175.1). NCBI lineage: Eukaryota > Metazoa > Arthropoda > Insecta > Lepidoptera > Saturniidae > Saturnia > Saturnia japonica. The sequence goes on from CM065331.1 coordinate 6,710,280, forward strand.
AATTTAAAATCACAAAATAATTATACTGGCAAATGATTTTGTGATTTTAATGAGTAAAAAAATTTGCTGTAACTTGCAGTCAGTCAATCTCGAAATAGAAGGAATTTTAAAAATACGCTTAAAACTAAAATTCATTATTTTGGACTTATCAATTACCATTGTGTATTCAATCGTTGACCATATTTGGTATGCGAACTAAGAGGCGTTTTAAATTATGGGTACGTTCAAAAGTTATAGCTATTAAGGATATTCAGCTTAGGTCCTAAAAAGGCACTTATGAATGTCAATACACTGCCACCAGTTCGGAAAATAAGAAGAGCCTGCAAGAAAATCTATTGGTATTGACAATCATTTTTAGTGTTTTTTTTTACTGGTTAAGTTAAAGCAATGATGGCTCCGTGGTAGCCTGTACGGACACGTCGTCGATTGACGTGAGTTCGGATCTTTACCATGCGCCTGAAGGAAGTAATCATGATGAAACCACAGCATAGTAGGGCATTTTTACAATCCCAGACTGATTAGCACCTTGAAGTTGAAAATCTGTCGTTAAGCACCTACAGGTATGTTTCTGCTGTAATAGAGCGGGTAACATTGGACGTACTGTGTGAGTCCATATGGCTAATAAAATATGTTAATTAACATCAATAGTTCGGTAATCAAATCTGTGCTCCCCATACAGTGTTTTAGTATTTAAATATATACTACACCTATAGCTGCACTTGAGAGCCCGTTTTCTCCATTATATTCAGCGTTTTAGCATCTTAGACCACATCGTCACTTGAATTAGGTGAGACTGTGGCCCTATACCTATAAAGATAAAAAAGTATCTATTGTTTACAATTATAATTTTTATTAAATGCAGAGGGAATATTTTGGAAATATCAGATACCACTGGGTATTCCAGCGGCGACCATAAATATTATAAGCATCTTCGTCTTAATAGATTTATAAGACATTGTTAAGAATACGCTTATAATTGAGACTTTTAACTTTTTTAGTGCAAGTCGTCGTAAATATTTTGGAGTTATCAATTACCACTGGGTATTCAATCGATGACCAACATCGTCTTCTTAAACCATTATAACATTATTATGAATACACTAATTTTATTGAGTCTTAGACCGGCTTGCCTCAAAACGTTAAATCATATTTAAATCGTTAGATCACATTAAATATTAACAATTGCATACATTTTGACACAACTAAACTGAAACTAAAACTGTATGTAAATTTTTTGGTGCATGTTTTTTTTAAATAATTACTCGACGCTTTGACGGTACTATTATACCAACTGGTAAGCACAGTACAATATAAATACAACGGCAACTAGCGAAAGATCTAAATCTATCGGCGGACGCCGCTATCATGCCCCCTCTTAATATTTTGGACTTATCAGTTACCCCCCGGTATTCAATCAGCGACCATAAATACCTATGAACGCGATATATTTTTTTATTAATTTTTAATTATGTTTTTTTTTAGGGTTGACCAATAAAAGCTTTTTAAGTACCTACTTGATAGTGTTACGTTTTATAATAAGGTTAATCCTAAGGACATTACCGATTTACCGGACAATGGATTCAAGAACCATGCTAAACAGGTTTTACTGTGAAAATGGTATTATATGGCGGATGATAATGATGTCTGGAAGTGACACACTATCTCTGTAGTTACATCCACTAAAATAATATAATTATTCATACAGTTAAAAACTCGATCGAGTTTTTTGGGTGTAAGGGGTGTTGAATTACCCACATCTTTAAAACTGAGACGTCGACGTGGTGCACCCTGCTGAACAACGAACGAGGAAATACCGATAGCGGGGTCGTAGGGCTCTTTTGCCCGGCTGGGTCGCGACTACCATGCATGTGGTGAAAAGGATTAACCGGTGCATATACAGTTAAATTAATGCAGGCTGGAATGACAGCGGCTACCGTCGATGGATTATGATCTCTCGGTGGTAGCCGTTGTGTTGGAATTGTACTGTGCATACCATCAGGGTTAGTACAGTAAATTTGCCATCCTACTATAAAAAAAAGTTTCTTGACAGCTTTCCTCGACGACTGGGATATTTTCCGAACCGTTGATAGTATGTTGATTATTCACAAGTGCTTTCGTAGGTCTTTAAATGAATAAAGTATTATTATTATTTTTTGTTAATGTTACTTAATAATTAACCTTCTTATCATCTGAATACTTATAGGGATATTCATTACGAGGCAACAGGTAGGTACTACCAATTTACTTGTAAATGTTAGTTCATTTTTTTTTAATGTACCTATCAGTAGGTCACATTACGAGGACTACTTACCATAAGTAGGACCATCTGCCTATTTACTTAGGTATTACATACCTACATGATTAGATTTTTGAGTTTTTTAGGGTGTAACTATGCATTCACAGCGATATGGAAAGCTAAAGATAATCAAAGACCCGATAGCACCGCACAAGACACCGTCACGAAATTTATTTAAAAAAAAAACCGAGAGCACACACTAAAAAAATCCAGCCTTAGGCTTGAGTCTGGATTGATAGCTGTTGTACACCTTTCTGCACGTACAACAGAGCCGGATAGGCGTGGCCACTAACTGGTTACTAAAGAACACTGCGCCGCCAAAAAATACCAATAAAAAACATATAATAGTAACTCCGGCGCCAGCAATCGATTCCCGGTGTGCCAACCCGTACGAGATGCACGTACTAACGAAAAAAACACGTTATCAGATTCGACCAATCGCAAACAAGTACCGCCTATTTGAAACACCGCCCCAAAATTCACCCTGCCCACCGAGCGACGACAGCGCCGCAACACCCATACAAGCGGCTCCGTGATGAACTAATTAGAAAGAGAGCGCGATACTACTGGGCCGTTCGTTTCTCGGACAATTTCCTCCAACCGATCATTAAGTGTTTAAATTCAACAGGAGTTGGTTGTGTCGGATTTCTTCGGAGGGGTACGCTATTAAAATATCCACAAACATTAACTTTAATTGGACAGAGTTCTGTGTTTGTGTGAGTTCGGTGTACGTCCGTGTAATTTTTTTTCGCCTCTCGCCCCGGTGACGATTCCGTTTTTTCCAAACTTGATGACTGTTATCACTTGTGTTTAGTGTTGCGGTGTTCGCTAGCGTTATAACGCTTACGTTGTTTATTAATAAAGTAAAAAAACGGTGCCGCGATTTAAAAATGACATCAGTGACGTAACTGTTCATATAGTGAATTATAATAATACCTTTATACCGATACAATCGAATAGTTTCAAAATTGGAAAATGACACCACGTGCTCTGTAATTGCGGAATTGTAATGCACGGCTCGTTAATTGACAGGCAATTATCTTTCCGTCCTGTTCTTTCTAATTGACGCCGACAATCGTTTCATTCGCTCCGCCTCACTAACCAGTGCTAATAACTACTTAATTCAAAAATTTAATTACAAAGAATCTCTCGAATGTAAATTTTCTATTTACCATAATCACTTTATTCGTATAACGAAATCCAAAGAGTCTGTCAATATTTATAAAATAACCTTATTGGTTATTTCGGATATCGAATCCAAGGAATCTTTTGGATTTAGAAGTCAAACTCCGTTCCAAAATCAAATTTGAAGTCCGCGACAATAACATAATAAAATTCTAACTCCACGGTTGTGTTCATATAGACGAGTGTGTTAATAGAGTAACAATTGTTTTTTTTTTCTGTGTGTGACGTTATTATCTGTGGTATTCAAGATATTTGTGAAGTGATGATCTTTGTATTCGCTTGATTTCACAAGAAACCGTAAGTACCTATTATATGTTTTGAAATTAAAATCGGAAACAAGCTTCAAAATAGACTGTTTTGTATTTCAAAGACTTTTCTAATAGGTCAAACTAACATTCAATTAGGTAGGTATATATGGGGAAATACACAAAATGTATACCCGTCACACGCTACAGATTATAATGGGAGGGTAAATTTTGAAACAAAGTTAGAACAAATTAGATTGAATAATTTTCAAATTTATTTAAACGACCCAAAAATCCATAATGCAACAATTTTTTGATCATTTTAACTTCTCAATTTTTAATTAAAATTATAGACAAAAACTGCGACGTCTATTGTACCTATTGTCTAGGTATGATTTTTTATTTGCGAATCAAGTTTAATAATGATTAAATAAAGAAATCTTGAAATTCAATAAAGCACTTTTTCTTATTTAATAGCTAAGTGAGCTTAGACATAATTCTGCCAGTGTCAAGTGGATTGAATATTTTTCAAAATTGCTTATATTTAAAACGACGCTTTAGCAAAATGATTGACACCAGTGCTAGATTTTCCCAGGAGTTTTTTTTACGGCAGCTCATAATTCATGCTTTATGTAATAACACTTTCTAAAATATTAGAATCCTGGCAAAAAACTCACAAAACACTAATTACACTACATTATTTAAAATATATTATATATTATAGTGATAATGCCGAAAACCGAAGCTAATACTTTCAAATTTGTTTAATGTTAACCTCATAACAGCCTAACCCACTTTTTTCTCTGTCATTTTTTAACCAAAGACCATAGACGTCGCTTTTACAGTTTAGTGTTTCCAGGTTTTGAATTTTAAATTCTTAATAGTTTTCATATATTTTAAAAATAACGTTATAGGTATCAGCTTCGACGTTACCTTATGACGTACCTACCTAGGTATTATTTCGTGAAAATCTATTGAAGAAATTACTTTGAATCTCTTTCAATTATGATAAATAATAGTAATGATAATAAAAAACAATACATTTTACTTTGGCATTAGCATTATCTTGCATAATTTGAATGAAAGCAAGATATTGTATACATATAAATCAAGTTGAAAATCTGTCACCAACCACCTATAGACCTTGTGTTCCGACAACTGTACTCAAGACCCGGTCTCTCACTAGTATTAGCCTATAGCTTCTAGGCTCTAATATCATATTACATGACGTTGACAAATTAATATTTTGGGTAATACGCTAAACCTATAGGAGGACTAGCTCTCAAGTGCAGCTGCCGGAATATACCTAGAGGAGTTTGACTGCAGATTTCCAATTTGAGCGTGGTAGCTTACCAGTCGGGTATTGGAAAATATCCTACCATTGTGTTACGGTTTCATCACGATTATTCCCTTCACGGAAATCTCAGGACCATTGTAGGGATTCGAACTCACTTCAATCAATGCCGCATCCTTACACGCTACCATTAAGCTAACATTACTTTAACTTATACAATAAAAAAGCACAAAAATAAATAAATATGGATATAATTTTTGGCCCTATATTATGTAATATTGGTGGCGTTTTGCGTGATATAGTTCGGTTTTTATGCATAAGTGAAGCAGATTATAAATTTAAACTGGAAGCATACATTTTAAGGTGCCAAACAATTTATAACACGGGAGCCACCATCTTGTTAAGATACGGAAATCGTTATAAGACAGAACATTATATTATTCACTAGATAATGGTCATCTATAAAAAGAACTAGTTGCCAAGTTAAAAAGAAGATATATTGATAGACGTATGGAGTTTCTTACCGCCTCTTCTCGGTGGCTAGGATGCCTTTCGTTTATAAGAGCCTTCTTAGGGCTTAAATTAAATATAGTATTTTTGTTATTGATACTTACAAAATTTCTCTTATAAATTTATAACTTAAAAAAAAGCATCTATATCATATTTGTGGTTCCCGGCTGAATACGCAGTGGTAACTGATAACTTCAAAATACTAAATTTAATTTCACAACAATCAGTTTCCTGTTAAATCATGATGTAGAATCATTGTAGGGTTCGAACCTACGATCATCGACCTAGTGTCACTGATCCTTTATCGCTCCAAAATCTCGGATCTCTCGGCTGTCGCCGTTATATCATACTGTAGATATAGCCGTCACTTTACAAATAATAAATTCTTGACAATTCACCTACATTTAGGTACTAATTTTAATTAAATTAATGCCAGTGAAGGACAAGGAAACCCAAACGCTTTGATAAACATACTCATAGTAAATTCATGTACCTAACGGGAGTTTTTATTTTATATTATTCTTCATAGGTATAGCATTTGTTCACAATCTCAGCTAATAATAAGTGACTATGTGGCCCAAGATGGTAGCACGCTAAGCCTAGTGGAAAACTGGCTCTAGACACCTATTAGTGTTTAGCGACAGATTTTCAACATGAGGGTGGTAGCTTGCCAGGCGGGCATTAGAAAAAGCCCTACCACCATGCCATGGTTTCATCACGATGTTTTCCTTCACTAAAAACTCAAGCTCGGGGATTGGATTCGTGTTGATCAACACAATGTCCAAACACGCTATCACTGTTTCAAATGAGGAATTATAGTTTTCTCGGCGTTTGGAATCGCCAATAACTCATGTACTTCTGTTGTTAATCCCGTGCTTTTCCCCGGGAGGTAATGAGAATTTCCAGACTACCGTAATTGTTTTAAACAACATATCAATGTGACCTGGCAACTTTTTCGGAGTGCAAGTTCACTCTTTAGATCCGGTTTTTACCATTTCAATACAGCTTTACGGTAATCTCTATCACGGTACTAACAAAGAATTTTTCTACGTCATATCTTTGCCGTACTGTGATGCTGTGGAAGTGTTCCGTTCTTCCTATATCATGGAGTTCTTCAAACATAACGTGTAGGGGCATTCGAGTAGGCCGGCATCACAGCGAAGATGACGGTAGGTTGTAGATCCCTAGGTGGTTGCTAATGTTATTGGATTGCGCCGTCGTTATTTCTTCGTGTAGTATTATTACAAAATCATACGGATGTTATCTTAATTAAGTTTTATTGTTTTTTTATTAGCTTTTTCACAGTAAAACTTTTTATATTGATTTAAATATCAAATTATTGTTTGTTGCTTAATTTTTCGATTTCCCCAATATTTTTTTTTATATACCTCTAATATGTTTGTGGACTATTGTAATTACAGCATCGTTCGATTTATTCTTGCCAATTATATTTTTTATTATTATGTCTTCTGCCTTATGTAGACAATTTCGCCAATGTCAAGAGTGACAAATACACACTATAGAGTTTAGTTGTCATATGTTCGGCGTACTGATATGTAGAATAAGCCTAGTGGGGCCTTAACGCGCTATGTTTGAGGTTCTGCGTTCGATTCCTAGGTCGAGCAAAGTGTTATTAGTTTTTTCTATTAAATTCTCAGTAGCAGCTCGGAGTTTGGCTTTGTACTCTAATAATGGCAATAGGCTGGCCCCCTATTACATGGGACCTAAAAAAATACTCGGCGAACTCTCGGTGTACATTAGTACACCTCTGTCTAACCCTTCGAGAATGTAGCCATGATGGTATGTTATGATATAATAAACATCATAAATATATAATATAAATAATTAAAACCAAAAATGTTCATGAATAATGTTAATAATGTATCTATACCAATATTATAAAAAGGAAAGATTTGATTTTTTTATTTGTTGTTGAATTTATAATGGATAAACTAAAAAACTACTTGATCGATTTTAAAATTTCTTTCACCAATATAAAGTTACAGTACCAGCGAGTAACATAGGCTATATTATAATTTGAAAAATTTATTTATTTCTCATAGAAATGTCGATAGTTTTACACAAAGTATAAAAAATTGCCTACACGGATATGTTGGCGATGTTTGTAGTATAAAATGAACACGGGTGAAAGCGTGAAGCACAGCTAGTATGTAATGTAATGTTATTATCTGATAATTTCAAATTAGAGTTACTGGTTAGTATTTTTTTGTTTATTTGTACTTATTTGGTCATCATAGAGAGATCTAGGCATTTGTGCAACATATATATAGGTAGGTATATAACTAAAACAGTCATTATTGTATTTATTTTGAATTAGGCACAGCGACCACTCCGCCGTGCTATTGTAAAAAAAAATCCAAAAAATTGCTCTTGTACATTTTTGTGTAAAAATCTAAACAAATAAATAAATTTAAGCGTCTGTTTGTAATGTCAAAATAACTTCTTTTTAATAAATGCAAGTATGCGTAACTTAGATGTAGGGCTGTACAGTCCGACTGCATACGACCACCACGCATGTGGTGAAAAGTCCGTCATAGTGACTCGCTTTTGTGTGTTGATTTTCGGGATCTCCGTGTGCATCGCTAGTTAAATTAAATTAATGCAGGATCATACCGTGCCCCCCATCAGGGGCAGTACTGTCAATTTCCCTTACTACTATAAAAAGCGATAGTTATAAAAAAAAAACATCTTTTTAAAATTGTTATCTGTCTCTCTATTTGTCTGTTTGTTTCGGGTAATCTCCGAAATGGTTGAACCAATTTTGACCGAACTTTCACTGGTAGATAGCTGATGTTATAAGGAGTAACTTATGCTACTTTTATTTAAAATCAATTAGGAAAAGCGAAGATTTTGGGGTGCTTATATGGCTTACGCTGAGGAAACCTACATCAACGCCCACATTAAGCATTTTTGTCTTTAAAATAACCGAGGGGGGGGGGGTAGCAAGATTCGCGCCCAATCGACGGCCTTCCGTAGTCCACACGAGCGGAGCCGCGGGTACAGATAGTTGATTATAAATGTTGATTTTAGACATGACTGGACGGACCGGTATATAAAACTTTACTTTTTTTAACCAATTAATAATTCGTCTATAAAATGTGAATTTCAATTAAATATGCAAATTCAAGTCACGTATTTTTGAATTACGTAAAAAACAATTCTTTTGGTGTTTATTTATTTTTATTTACATTTTGTTTCATTACGGGAAAAATTAATAAAGTGATAAATTGAAAGATAAATAACGGGCTGGTTATGTGATGCAAATAAATTCTTGTCATCAAAAATTATTTTAAGCCTAATGAGATGTTTTCTCAAAAAAAAAAATCCTTTTAAGATTTATTTAATTCAAAAAGATAAATTGAACATTCTACCTATCTAGAGCTTTATTTTCGTTTGTATCTTTTAGTCTAAAAGATACTGTCTGTTTAATAATAAGTGGGTTTATAACTTCATTATGATTTTTTTAAGTAGATAATATGAAAACTCACTTCATAACAAAAGGTATTTTCATTCGGCTAACTTACGAAGATTCAAAACGAATTTCTTTAGAAACTAAAAGAAAGGATTTTACGTAGATACTTCAAAATTTTTTTTGTAATAAATAAGTGATAGCTACTTGTGTGGATTAGATCAGCGAAACGTCGTTTCGAAGTCGAGTTCGAATTTATGTATGTTTACTATTTCAAATTCGTAACACTATCGGCTGACAATGAAGAAAATTATCGTGAGGAAACTCGAACGCTTGAGAAATGTTCTTATAGTAGGTACCAGTCACTGTATGTGGGAAAAATACAGAAGTGTTGATTTCTCGGCATTTGAAATCGCCAATATGTTGTGAGCTGGCGTGGTGATTTCAGCTCATACCTTTCCCTTGGGAAAAGGCCTGTGCCCAGTGTGTGTCGCTAAGAAGCTGATGTTATTATTATTATAATAAAATAACTGAAAAAAACCTTATATAATACAGAATTTTAAAATTACCATGTGGTGATATTAGTGAAGATGCGTTTTTTATTCACAAGGAGTAAACTAACGTTTCATGTGTTGCCAGTTTATCATGTTTTTAAAATAGTGATGTCATCAATCCGCACCAACTAATTGTAAAACCGTACGAGTAATTATACCCGTTCATAAGTTTTGCTGAAAAAATATTGAACCTTCCTAATGTGAACACTGAAAAAACCAGACAAAATCGCGTTAGGTACTCATAGGTCAAACGAAACATTATTTTAAATATTTTTATTTGTTCGCCATATATACATTTTATAGTTTTCTGAATTATGTAATGATAACAGTAACTTATCGGGTATGTTGAATAACATAAAATATTTAAATTTATAAATAAAAACTCATGGTAGCACAACACTACAGAAATAAATATGGCAACATTATTTTCAAGTTTGACATTGTTAATTGTCAATTTACTACATTGGATTAAGTTTCGCAGTATAGTGCCTCTCTTTCTTGCCTTTGCTTATTCAATGAAAGATATACCTGCATGACATATTTGCGAAATTTACTGTGATTGTTGTACCGGCGGTGAATAAAATCGATTCTCCATTAGTCATAAATCAAAAACTATAACTTTATGGTACATTATTAATGTAAAGGAAACGTCAAATATATATAATTAGATGTACTGACACCGGACAACAGCTGTTGCTGTATCAATAATTAATTAAATACAAATCGGGTTAAAACTGAAGACTTTAGTTAGGCAGTTGCTTCAATAATTCTCATTAGAAACTTTATGATTATTGTTTTAAGTACGATAATGGGTCTGTATATACATACAGGTATAAGTAGATAGATGCCTGTGAACGGGTATAGGGTTAATGTGGGATAGTTGTTTAACATTTGGAAATCGTTGTATGTTTCGTAAACAAAAAAGATAATAAAGCAGATTTTTTTTCTAATGGAAAACACCAACAATACAAAATGAATAAATTTCCAGTACTAGTTTTGAGGTTAGATGCCCATTATATGGGTTAGATGCCTCGATGCTTTTACCGCTATGAGGATTGTTGCCTCAGAGATTAATCAAACAAAATGGATGAATAATACGTGAATTTTAATCTGTATAATTGGCACATATATGATGCTAATATGAACCGATAATAAAATAAAAAAGTTTTGGAATAACTTTATTAACTTTATAATAAAAATTATATTGACATGTTTCCTAGTCAAAGATACCGCAAAAAAGTCAAAATCAATTTTTATGATATTTCACTCGCACGGAAAGATATAATAAAAAGATCGATAAAACATAAAATATTTCCTACATTACTCCTTCCCAAGTGCAGGTCAACGGTGATATAAATATGTGAATCGAACGCATCTACAACTATATCTGATGAATGTTTATATGCTGGCTTTAATCTGTCTACTATATACATTATATATACTAGACATTTTGTTGGTCCTAAAAATTTTTATGTTAATTCAGTGCATGAACAAACTCTGGTATTTCTTCTATAGGTATTTTTTAAACCGAAAACTGGCTAAAACGCAAGCTTAATCTAAAACGATGTGGGATATATTTATTTAATCTTTAGTGTACACCGTTAGTTACATAGACAATCAAATATTAAAATTATATGATAAGTACAAAGGTTGCGCTTGTACAGAGTTACAGAGTTTAGATCAACAGCACAATAAAAATAATTCAATACGGCATAAAATTGAACACAAATCATAAAATAAATGGATATTATAGATAAAGAAATACATATAATATAGAATACATTATTATTATTTATAAGTATAATACAAACAAAATGTTATATAATTACATAATATTAAAGTGACAAATAATAATCTTTGACAGATTTTTAAATATGCTAAGGGCATATATACCCACATAAAACGAGGCAATCAACAAAATTGTAAAACCTTTACATACCTATAAGTGACATTGAAACTATACACTTACAATTTCAATAATCCTACTTATATTACAAAATGAAAACTTACATGCTTCTGTAAAACCGATACATTCGACAATTCGTATTGTTCGTGGGGAAAATTATCGAATTTTATTGATAAAAACAAACACATACCAGACAGTGAGGTAAGCGCTTGCACATTTACAGAACCAAGAACTTTGCTTTGTTTATATGTATTCATTATGATCAGATTATGTTTAAAATGCTCGGTATAAATAACGGGGTATCTATCCTCCTGGGGTAATTATCCCACATTTACCCTACTTAAGGGTCGATATATAAGAATCTTGCCTTGAACTGCCTCATTAGCACGTCTCTTTCGCAAAAGATCTGTCGCAGACGACAGATTTTAATAGCGAAACTAATAGCAATCCGTTAAAATGGATTTTAATTTCACTGAAAAATACAACTTTGAGATCAAACACAGACCAATTATTTTCTTGTTCTAAAATGTAATATAATAAAGCGGAAAAGTTTTTTTGTTTGTTTGTTTGTTTAAACACGCTAATCTCTGGAACTACCAGTTGGATTTAAAAAAATATATTTGTATATGATATCCAAACTTTCGAGGAATAGTATAGATGATAAGATATGTAAGATTAGGCCACACCTCTCAGATAACCTTACACGTACGTTGGAAGTCTAGGCCCTTCCGAACTTCTTTAACCGCATGCGCTGGCGTAATCGTTAATGATACGGAAATACAATGTTCTACACAATAATATTGGTCTTTAGTATAACTAAAATAATTCAGCGATAGCATATACCTATTTCTTATACATAAGTCAAAATAAGGTATTTTGTGACAAAGATTTGTTAAAAATGAAAAAGTGATTTAAAAGCATTATTTTTAGACATAGCATATTAATCCTTACAAACAAAAGTTTCTACATCATAAAGACAATTTTAAAGTTAATCTAGTTCTAGAATATAGAATCTAGTTTTCTACATAATTTACTTTAACCTAACTTTTTCCTTGTTTCGTTAATGTATTAACATCCATTTTAACGAAATAAAACTGTTTTCCCTACTAAAAACTATCGATTGCGTTAGATCTTTTGCAAATCTGACTCGAAACCATGCCTAACAAGATGGCGAACGCGGAGATATGGCTGGCGTCACACCGACGTCATCGACTTTGCGTGGGAAAGAGATTACTATTTATTTATTATTATTATTTAATAACAGAAAGGTTTATAAATAAAACTTTAAAATAGTTCCATAAAACTGTTCTAATAGTAGTTTGTCTACAGATTTTTTTTTTAGTCTCGTTAACAATGTATTTTTATCTCACATTTCTATGGTCTGAAGAAGATAATAGAATTGTTATTTTAATTTTTGTTTTTTTAGTATCATGTTGTATGGCATAGATTCATAGATAAATCTCTGAGTTTGAACAGGCAGATTCGCTTCTGATTCTCATGTCATACAACGGCCAAGTCATGGTGTAACTAGAGCGGTTTCGCTGCGGGGTTGTGCTAAAGTCAAAATTGAATTCAATAAACATTTGAAAATGTTTGGCAACTGAAATTTTTTGTTTGTCTTCCACGCGCCATCCTACAATTGCACAATATTGTATCTTTGATATATCTATATATTAATACGTGAAGAGAAATCTTCGAAGCCTTTTTAAGCATGCTGCCTGTACGGAGGACTGTGAGACTTGGCATGGTTAAAGTTTATATGGAGAAGGGGCGCTGAAAGTTAAAATGTATCTATATTATCGGTTACTAATATACATATTAAATAAAATAAATTAATACTGCGAATCCTAATCCGAGCAGTACCATTGAACTTAGACCCCCAAAATATTGATATTGTCACTCAATGAAAAGTGACAGCAAGTAATATAATATTCATTGTTTAGGTTCATACTGCAAATGTCAAACAGAAAATAGTCTATGATTAAAAAGTCGCTGGTCGAATTTCGATCATTCGACTACCAATAGTATCAGTAAATACCTCATTTCATTGTCTCGTTTTATATTGACATGTGAACTGAAACGCTTCGTTTATATGGTTATAGATTATGATACAATCATTTGCCCGCACATAACATGACATTTATTGACCTGTCTGTTTTAATTGAAGGCTGAGTTCATAAAGACATTATGTGATGTTTTATCGTAACATTGCCATTTTGAACTGGATAAAGATATTGAACATATATTGTAGTGATATTAAAGTATTATAATTGTGTACAAATGTGTGTGTGAAATTAAAGTTTAATATGTTCATTTACCTATATATACAATTAATAATATTGAAGAAAATATACGCCAGCCCTAAAGGAGAATGCCCATTTTTGGTCCACAATGAACAAGAATTTACATTTACTGAAAAAAAAAACCTTGTAATTTAGTTTCATTTTTGGTAATGCTCGTTTATCTTAAAAACATAGGAATATTGTAAGGTAGAAAAAAAGATAGCTAACGATTAATATGTACCTCTTTTTATTTTCGGTGCCATTTTTATCCAGTGTTTCCAGACAAAATTTTATTAAAGATTATTACAGATATTAAGATTTACTTTTGTATTTTTTAATCTTTATAGGTTTATCCTTTTGGCCACAGTCTCACCTGATCTTAAGTGGCGATGTGATGCCCAAGATTATAGAGCGTTAAGCCTGGTGGAAAACTAGCTCTCAAGTGCAGTTGTCAGAACACACCAATTGGTGCGTGGCAACAGATTTTCAACTTGAGGGTAGTAGCTAGCCAGTCGGGCATTAGAAAAAGCCCTACCACCATACTAAGGTTTCCTCATGATGTTTTCCTTCACCGAAATCTCAGGCTCATTGCAGGAATTCGAACTCACGTCGATCGACGCGGTGTCCGTGCTCGCTACCAACGGAGCCGTTACTCCTTCAAGTAATAAAAATGCATATTTTTTTTATTTACTCAATTTTAATTTTTTAATGTATTCCATACGTAAATCGATTTTGATTAATTGATATTTTCTATTTTTTATCGCAACACCGAAACCAATTTGACAGCCAAGCTAGCCATCTGAAATTGTTCATTGTTGTCGAATGTTAATTAAGCACAGAACATTCTTGGAGGGTGTAACAATGTGTACTTTTTCTGTCCCTTAGGATATTTGGTGCCTTTATAGACCATCTTTCACTAATTATCTAACTAAACATGAAAATATAATTGTACTATAGTTTATTTCAGTTTTAAGGTAACTGCAATGTAAAATGTGGTAAGTATGTACTTATTTTATAATAAATAAAAAATGATTTATCACAAAAGCTCCAACTGTTTTCTAAGCGAATTCATTAGTATAATTGTATATTATAATATCCATATATTTTTATATTATATTTTTACATGTTACATTCCTCATAATTATGGATAATATTGTTAAACACACAGATTAAAAAATAATATCGTGACAAAGAGATCGGAATCAATCGCCAAGAATTGGACAGATGACTATTAAATTAGTTTTCTTTTATTAGATTTATTAATACAATCGTGGTACCTAAGCCACCGAGTTAGGATGCGTTCACGATCTCGTGTTACCAGATGTAAGTGGCGAAATTAACAGAAATATTCCAATATTTAAGAAAGCTTATAATGTTCTTTTGTTTAATATACTGTAATAACCACAATCGTGGTGATCGAGTGGTTTAGACCGCTGGAATATTAATCTTAGGTTCGGATTCCAGTAGGTTTAAATGAATTTGCATACATTTACTAATTACAATTGATAAATCTGAGCACCCGCGCTCCTCCTGTAGGACGTCCTTAAATCAGATGGAGCGACGACTTGCGGAAGTCTGCTGAAAGCGACTGGATGCGGAAATCCGGAGATCGTATTCAATGGCGAACCTTGATGGGACAGGCTTATGTCCAGAAGTGGACTTCTAAAGGCTGATGATAATAAAACCGAAATGCATGGGAAATGTATTTTATTAGCAGTAGCAAGGATTTGAAATTATGAAAAAATCTTTTTTATGCTACATTCTATTTTTTCATAAAGCATATTCCTTCAAATCGTTAATTGCTTTTCAGTTAACTTGTGGATATGAATTTTATAAATAAGATTTTGGAAAGCCATTGTTAATTTAATCTTGTTCTTATTTAAAATACAAGTTATTGTTCGAAATAATAGTAAAAGGCTAAACTTTGATTAAAATAAAGAAATTAAAATTGAGGCAGATGGATTGTTTTGACAAGTGGATTTTTTAAAATTCACATAGATTTACCTTATTTCAATCTATTTAGTAATACTATCGGGCGAGTGTAATGAAACTCCCCGAGGAAACCTGGACGTTTCCCACACTTTCCGCACGAAGGTCTTTTTGAATGATAGTCGGATATTTATAATCTAGTTACAGGTATAGGTATAACATAAACAAATTCCTTAGTTAGAACTATATAAAATATCTGTATTCTATTTAATTTATTTATACTTTGGTAACCCTAAATCCAATTCAATTGTATGCAGTTCACAGTTGTGTAGTACTAACAACAAAACAAAATGGCGGTGTGTTTGACAAATTATTAATGTTTGTTCTACTAAATAAATGTCGTAGAGTAGGTGCGCCATTTTCTCAGTCTTGTTTATTTTGTAATTCTAATAACAGGCACGAAATATGTAGAGAGATTTGGATTTCGTTGAATTTAAAAATAAATATAGAATCTGACAAAATTTGAAGATCTATTAACCAGTAGATCTTCGGATTAGATTCAATTTTGAACATCTATGATCAAATAAAATCTAATATTTGACACTCAAACTTTTAACTGCCTCATTAGCCTAGTAGTCGTAAGCGCGACTGTTATGCTCGAGGTACTGGGTTCGATTCTCAGGTCGAGCAAAGCGTTATTGGGTTTTTGTATGAAATTCTCAGTAGCAGCTCGGCAGTTTGGTTTTGTGCCTGATTAATGGCAATAGGCCCGTCCCCTATTACATGGGACCTAAAAATAAACCCGGCGAACTATGGTTGTATTAATATACAATCCTCTGCTTAACCCTTTGGTGATACAGGCGTGATGGTATATAATCTTTATGTTATTTTAACTCCACAAATTATATTGCAATGAATAAAAGCTGCATTATTATTATTATAAAGTTCAAAAAATATCTTGTTTTTTTAAATATCCTACTCTGAAGAATAATTTGTTTGTTTTTTTTTAATTCTATAACCTATTTATTGAGGAAGTTTCCTTGTAACTTCACGCTACAGCTCTAAAGAGTAAAGTAGTAACAGCGACAATCAAGCAATCTGGAATATATGATTTTTCGGATACTACACGAAAGATATTTTATAATTATTTTACTAGTATCAATCTACACACTTATGGGAAGGTTTTTTAGTATATAAAATACTAGCAACTGCCTTCAAATTCTTTTACGTTAATAAACCAAAAATCAAAATGTTTTTTATTCAATTTAAGCCCTAAGAAGGCACTTGTGAATGTCAAAACACTACCACCGTTTCGGAAAACATCCCAGACATAGAGAAGAACCAGCAAGAAACTCGATCGGGTTTATCAACTTCTTATTTTCTTCTTTTAATTAGTTTTCACAGTATTAAATTATATGTATACAGTTATTATCATTTTTAGTAGATGTACAGAGAGGGAATCACATCCAGACATCACCATCATTCACGTAATCAACCACCCCATAATACCCTTTCGATAATAAAACTTACTTAACATGATTCTTGATGAATTAATATTTTACATAAATTTCAAAGCTCAGAAGATTGCTTTTTTTTTTTGTTTATTTGAACAAGGTAATCTCTGGCGTTAATCAGATTTCAAAAATTATCTTAGTATTTTATAGCAATATATCTATTTATTGAGGAAGGTTATATATAGGTTATATCACGCCATGAACCTAATGTGCGGGGCAGTTACTCCGTACTTTAAATAGTCTGTCAAGTTGTTGGCTAGTATGTACGGTAAGTGAAGACAAAGAGATTGCAAATTGGTCGAGTAATTTAATACGGTATGTTATCAAACACATGGTATAAGTTGATATAGCCGCCGTCGTTTTCCGTTAGCACCTAAAAGTAGGTACCTGATTTCAGTAGAATAATTCTGATGATAATACAGTAAGTAGGAACTAAATTTCGAGCGAAAGCAGCTTCAACTAATTTTTATAGAATTATTTTGCTTATATATTTTTAGTTTAAGTATTATTATATTTGTAGTTTTCAAATTAGAAAGGTTTGGCCGTAGAGCGCGTACAATTTTTAACAAAAAAAAAAAGAAACTCAAAGTCACTGGTATGGTGTAGAAGTCGAAGATCCAATGGCAATGAAATTAAAAATAACAAAAAAAAAAATCATCTAAATCGATTCATAAAAAAAAGTTTTGTCATGCCTGAACATCCATAAAAATTATATTAATGTAATTGAGAACCTCCTTTTTTTAAATTTACTTCTGAAATTAGTACTATTTTTTTTATTGCAGCGACGATATCGTTATATAGAGAACGTTTCTTGTCGCTTAATCTAACTAAGAGAAAAATGTGTTAATTTTTAAATGACTTAAAAGTGACGGAGATTATTTAATTAGATTTTTTTTATATGGATGTTCAAGCATAACTTTTTTGTTTATCAATTGATTTAGATGATTATTTTTTTGTTTGATAGGAGATATTTCAGGAGTGGTCCCATTTTATTTTCATTGGCACATTGACCTTCAACTTCGAAGTTACACCGGGGAACTCTTTTTTGTCAAAAATTGTCTTGTAATTCTCATATATCATTATGTTTTATTAGCGGCATATTACTTAATGTAGTTTAGTTATTGTGCACAAATGTAGCAGATTATAAATAATAACTAGGAAAATACATTTTAATTTGACGCTGGTACAATATATTACCGATTAAAATAACATTTCGGAAAGATCTTAAAAAAATCTTATTTTCTAAGTAAAATAGTAACACAGCGAAAGTCAGTCACCGATTATATCCCTACATATTCAGTAGAAACAAAAGAAACGGATAGCGATCGAGATTTCCAAATGTGGTGATGTCGTGCACACAGACAGATTGGCGTGAGATAACACATGACAGACGGACAAGAAAATCATTGTCTTTTTATAATTATCATTGCGTTGGAGTGTCGTTGGAAAATTTGTCTCGGAATTTTCGTAATATGAATGATGTATGTTCGTGGGATTATATGCGAATCGACGGTCTTATTCTTTTTACAGTAGACACGATACGATAACGATAATAAAGATATAAGAAGAAAAATTTTAACAAAAAAGAAAATCAACTTCGATGATTCTGAAGAGTTCCGTGACGTATTTACTATCTTGAAAGTTGAAGATCCAATGCCAATGAAATTTAAAATGAGACCAACCTTGAGGTATCTCCTATCCAACTAAAAATAATCATTCAAATCGGTTCATAAACAAAAAATATATGGCTGAATATCCATATAAAAAAAAAACATTAGAATTTAGTAACCTCTGTCTATTTTTTTTTTTTATCGGTATAAAAATTATTGTTTGATATTTTGAATAAGATTAAAGTACCACCAAATAATAATACATTAAGAATTACCAAAAAATACACTAAATACTAAATATTTTAGTCAATTACCAATTATAGTAAATTATCACCAAATTTTAACGAGTAAATTAGTACGCTATCAATACCTATCAAACAATGTGGCTAGGTTAGGAAAGGTTGTGGGATCTACAATCCATCGTCGTCTCTTCACGTTATGTTTGAAGAACTCCACGTTGTACGAAGAAGAGAATACACTGGTTGTTAGTCAGATCCACAGCTTCATAGTACGGCAAAGATAAGTCATCACAAATTTCTTTGTTCGTGCCGATATGGAGGTATCCGTAACGGTTTGTCAACGGAGCCCAACGCGTGTAATTCTTTAAACATAGGAGAAGTGAGAATTATATTGAATTGCTCTTCAGAACCACTCGAAATTATACTGGGCTACCCTGGGCAGCTGAAGCGGCTCGATGGACTTAGTAACGTCTGCATCATTTACAATGCGGGCAGTCCGTGTCTGCAACCTGTCCAGGGCTTCGAGAAGGAAAGGTGCGAACAATATTCCATACAAGGTGTCCTTGGATCAGAATAAATAAACAGTAAAATTTATTTTTTAAGTGATAAATTCTTTAGCCGCGTTGAGCGATTTTTGGTAGGAGAAAAACTTATGGGTTCGCGTGACTTTTGCGCCACCAAAAACCTCGATATGCTCATGACGTATTGTATATATATACCCTAATAAATTATATATGCTCGACGGTATCATATGCGTGTTTGACTTTTTGGATGGGTAAAATCTTGTGAATTCGCGTGTCAGGAACTTACAATAATTCAGACTATAATTGATTTAAAAATTCAAAATTGAGTTTTCTCTTCTATTGGCAATCCTTACGATTGCCTCTGTTTTTTTGTTTAGTTGTTTTTTGCATTATGTACCTATACGGGTCTAACCTAAACATGTTATAATCAAATTTTTCAAACGATTTATCATAACAATGTTCATAGAGAATTTAACGGAATTTATCGTCTTTTCATTTGAAGTGAAACAAAAAGTAAAGTTATTGTTCATATTTATGTAATTAACTTTTTATCTAACTATGTTACTTTGTAAGAGGGTATTAAACTGTATTACCTTGAGAACTTACGCGTTCACTTAGCTAGCTTAGTGTCGCTTTCAAATACGATTCAGAAATACATAAAATTTCCTTTTTTTTTTCAAACACACTGCATACCGGTGTCGCGTGCTGAGCGACACTTAAACGGTGCATGTTAATTGACTACATACGTGTAATCGATCCATAGCGCAGGATCATAGACAATTTATCGATGGTTATTCTTGTTCCGTAATGTTGTCTATGGTTTATGTCAAGCATGGCGCCGGTACGGTAAGTGTTTTGGCGGGATCTTGATTTGTAATATTGTGTAAGTTATTAAGTAAAAACTTCTTTGTTACCGTTGTAAATTGAAACGTAATGAAACGAAAAAGTTTCAATCATAGAAAATCTTAAACAAAAAAGAAAACCAACTTCCATGTTTTTGAGGAGTTTCGTGGTGTATCTTAAGGTCCAATGCCGATGAAATTAAAATGGGATAACCTTAAGTTATTATTACCTTTCCAACAAAAAGAAAATCATATAAAACGGTTCATCAACAAAAAAGTTAAGGCAAAACATCCATTACAATTATATATACATTTCAACAAATACAAACATACATACCTTTATAGGATTTAGCCTGCGAGAGAATGAGCTAGATAATACATTATTCATAGAAAATGCAAGTACTGATTTTCACGACTATTATCGTCATCGAATTGGCCTAGTGATGTGACGACCAGACTTGTATACACCGTTGTATATACAGTACGAGTGGTCGATAGTTCAAACCCCGATGATATAGGATTTGCTAAAGGAGATTTTAAAGAAAATATTTTAACGTTTTTTGAAGGTTTCATTTTTACAGCGTGTGAACTGCCACGTGTTTATTTAATTTAATAATATCTGGACGACCGAGCTGTGTTCGGTGCCTGATAAACAAAAAAAGAAAAACACCTATCTAGATAATCTTGGAATGTAAAATATTATCTAAATGCAAATTTTCATCGAAATCGTTGAAGCCGTTTCCGAGAATCCAATTACATATATATATATATATACAAGAATTGCTCACTTAATATAATAAGATTTGTAGCATTTTGCGTTATATATTTTAGTTATTGTATACAAGTGATGTTAATTATACATACAGTGTAAACTCTTTATAACGATAAACTCCCTATAACGTTGAAGTGAGCCCAACTTGGTTGGTTTGCGTTAAACCCACATATTGAAACACTCTTTATAGCGATACGCCATTCTCTATTACGAAGAAATGTGTTCATATTTTTAGACAGTAAATATTTATTATCGGTATTATTGTTTATTATCAAGTAACAAAAGACATAAAATAATACAAAACAAGTACTGGCATAGCAAAAAACGTTAGACAAAGTTATCAGACTATATGTGTAAACAATAATTTATAAGCATTTATAATCTAAGACATACATATTAAAAATTCTTGTTAATTTGGTTGTTTTTTTGCCCACTCCATATAACGATAACTCTCTATAACGACAAAAAATGCTCAGTCCCTTGAGTTTCGTTATAAAGAGTTTACACTGTACTAACTAGAGTAAATTGCCACAAAAACTCCCTGAACAGTTTTAACAAGAGTGCCACCATCTTGGTAAAGCGTTGTTTGAACTCGCAAGATTATAAAAATATGTTATTCCCATTGAGAATATTTTAGTCACATTTATAATTTGTCATGTTTTAAAATACAATTAAAATAATTATTATGGAGCACGATCACCATGCATGTAGTAAAAAATCCGTTATAGTGACTCAGTTTTCCGTGTCGCGTTTCGGGATCAGCTTGTGCATATCCAGTTATATTAATACAGACTGGAATGACAGTAGCGATTGTCGATGGATTTAGATCTCTTGGTGGTTGCCGTTGTGTTAGGATTGTGCTGTCAATTTAAAGTACTATACAATAAAAAAAATACAGAACTATTTATTACTTTTGAGTTCAAAATATGTTGACATCCTATCAGTGTGTTGCAAATAAACTCGGAAACCAGTCTTTCCTTCTAGGCTTGGGAGTCTTAACATTTTCAAACACAACGTCTTTTCGCATCGGATGTAATGTAATGAAACCGAAATCATTTAATTTAATTTTGAAACAAAGATGGCTCAGTTTAATCGTGTACGGACTCCGCGTCGATCGATGTGTA
Source organism: Saturnia japonica (assembly GCA_033032175.1). Lineage (NCBI taxonomy): Eukaryota > Metazoa > Arthropoda > Insecta > Lepidoptera > Saturniidae > Saturnia > Saturnia japonica. The sequence goes on from CM065331.1 coordinate 6,732,536, forward strand.
TTCGAATCATCAACATCGTAAACATCGTCAAACATCGTGATGAAAATAGCATGGTGGTAGGGCTTTTTCTAATGCCCGCCTGGCTAGCTACCACCATCATGTTGAAAATCTGTCGCCAAGCACTAGTATGTGTGTTCCGGCGGCTGCACTTGAGAGCCAGTTTCCTCTCCTTAGCGTGTCACCATTTTGGCCCACATCGTCACTTAACATCTAACGCTAAACATATAAAAAATATTTAAAAAAATCTTAATATGCAATCAGCCATATATAAACACAGAAAATGCTTTCTTAGACTGAAAATCTAAGAAATAATCTAATTAAAGAAATTCTGAGACTTTCGTACAGCTGTGAGTTTTACCACGTTTTTTGTTGAACGATAATAATCTTACTTCAACTACTTTAATCTATGCTATCTTTGCTAATATTATAAAGCCCAAGATATTGTTTGTTTATTTGTTTGAACGTGTTAATCTCTTGAACTACCAGTCATTCTTTTCTTCTGATTTTGGATCATCAGAAGCACTTACTAGTGTTAATATTTTAAGCCTTCGTAGTATTTTCTATTCTTCAAAGATGGTGGCTCCCTTGTTAGAACTAACTAGGGAGTTTTTGTGACGTTTCGAAATGCATGTTTCTTGTTTATATTTATAATCCACTTGACGTATGCACAATAAGTAAACTATATTAAGCAAAATGTCACCAATATAACATAATATAGGGTCAAAGAACCCTAAGTTAATGAGCTTAAATAAAAACAACAATATTGGTGCTCAAGAGCCCATCAAAAACTCGGGAGCTACCAGTTGGATTTGAAAATTCTTTTTACATTTTTTAGCATACTAGCTAACCCGCGCAACTTCGTCTGCGTCATATAATGGAAGCTCTCAAAATATTTTTTTTATATAGTACCTACCTCGTCGCATTGACTGTACTGCCTTTGATGGTATGCACAGCCCAATCCAAAAAACGGTGCGGCGACAATTGAGAGATCTAAATCCATTAATTAAATATTATTTTGCAACATTTTTCATTGATGCTTCGCTCCTATTAGTCGTAACGTGATGTTATATAGTCTTTCTAGATAAATGAGCTATCCAAAATTAAAATAGTTTTTCTATTTCTGTGCCCCACGGTTTCACCCATGTTAATTTTCATACGACAAACCTCGCCAACGTACCCGTGTAGGCAATTTTTTATACCTTGTGTAAAACTATCGACATTTTTACAAGGAATATTTTTTTTTTTTTCATTTTATAATATTGCCTATGTTACTGATACTGTAGCGTTGTATTGGTGAAAGAATTTTTTAAATCGGTCCCGTAGTTTTTGAGTTTATCCATTACAAACAAAAATTAAATCTTTCTACTTTATAATATTAGTATAGATTATAAAACTAACTGGCCCGGCAGACGTTGTCCTGCCCCTGCCAGTATTCAATAACTCGACCACAGGCGTAATCTATCCCGATTTTTTCCCAAGAACATAACAAAAAAAATTAAATAAGAATCACATATATATCAGTCGTTCCAATCGTGAGTCACTGTTTTTAGTGCGTTAAAAAATTATCTAAATCCAATAGAAAAAATTACCTAGTTTTCGAACTATTCCTTCTCTAAAAGCCTTATTCGGACAATAACTTACACTTAAATAGCCAAATCTGTCAAGCTATTCTCAAGTAACGCGCCTAAGAATAAACAGCATTTCATTTTTATTAATAATATAGATTTATTAAATATAAATTAAAAACAATAGATTTCAACGAGCTAAAACGTTCTAAAATAAGAATTCATCAAGCTAGCGACCACGCGACGGTATCCAGTCCAAGGTTACTTTATACGTCACTCTCGTATTACTGTAATCCATCATAAATATTCAGAAACTAGACGGTTTTTGTTATTATCACGCTATAGAATGGTTTAGACGTTAGCAGAATCCATTTATAATTGGTTTAATTGTTGCAAGGGTTTTGTTTTGTTGTTATAAAAGCACAGTACCTCAAACACAACGGCGGCCACCTATATATAGATTAGCAATTCATACTGCCTCTCATGAGAATGTGCAGATTATACAATGAGTTCAATGGATTAATAAAGAACGTTGAACATTATTACCAAGATTAAAAGTTATTTCACTTCAGACACTTAGTTTAATTTACAATAATCGATATTCAGAATCACTGGTCTCTCTCTATTTTATTTTTTTATTTTTCTTTCCCATTATTAATTAAAACATAGTGGTCCTTTCAATGAATTATTTTAATGTTACAATGTTAATTATATTAATTTTATGTTATTTATATTAGTATTAATTTAAATTATTATTTTTTTATACTTAGTAGTTTTTCATACGTTGTAATAACTTATTTGTACTTGTACCTAACTTTATTTTATTTTTTAAATTACATTCGTGTTATTTTATTTTATCAATGTAGTTGGCGCCTATAATAGGTTCGCATCTGTATCTTCATATCTGTATTAGACTTATAATGAATTGTGAAAATGGCTCAAGTATAACATGAGCGCTGTTGGCGCTTCTTTAATAAATAAATAAATCCATGCGGATGAACAAGTCACGGTGAAGCTGTAAAAACTGTCTGAGGCTCCAGGGCCCTTATGGCTAATAGTATAGTCAGTCAGAAAAAAAGCCGGCTCTAGTTTCTAAGGTCTCTAAGCTTATCTCTGAAACTACTAGTCCGATTTGAATAATTCTTTTTGAATCTTATACTCTATTTGTTTAGTAATGTTATACATTATCTTATTATTACATACGCTCGCTCATTGACACGATCTTTTAAAAAAAAAAAAAAAAAACATTTACCCTCAATATAAATGATATATAAAAATTGAAAAATGGACGAGTTTTGGGATTCTGGTGGAAGTGATGTGATAGAAAATGAGGTAGTGGAAAGTGATCAACAAGTTGTTCAGGCGATAGTAGAAGTACCAAAAATTTGTAAGAACCGTGTTGCAAATAAAAGATGTCATCAAGATCCGGCAGATATATTACAAGATGTTGAAGGAGTTACAGAGGATGATGAAGGTTTTACCACAGTCAATAGAAGCGCCAAACGAAAATATATGAGGAAATCACCTAATATAAGTATGGTCGAAAACAACGAAGAATCAGAAAAGTATTTTGTCCCATCACAGCTAAAGAAACTTTACCTAAGCAATTTGGTTTAGCCAAACTACTCAGATCTGAAAATATATTGACAATAAAGTACAAAAATCCTTATAAAGTTATAATAAAACTTGAAGATGAAATAAATGTAAACAAATTAATAAATTGTAAAAAAAATGGATGAATTGCAATATAGATATCAAAGGTCAGATGAAATAAACCTGGCTTATGGAATATGGAGAGGCGTAGATGTAGATATTGATGATGATGAGATAATACTTAATTTGGAATGTGAATCTGATATTATATCGGTAAGGGGGCTTAATAGATTAGACATTAATGGGCAACGGGTAAAGTCGGAGACAATCCTGTAAATTCGGGTGCTAACAGAAACACAATGTATGCGGAACTGATTTATTGCAAAGAGCGGTATATCTACATATAACATTATTTACGAATACCGTCACTAACATATATCACAAATCCGTCTATACTTTAAGGGATCCACTTTACCCTCGTACCTTTTTGGGTACGGATGTCGGTTTAAGGTGGATGCTTACACCTTCCTCGTTAGTCAATGTTCTGACTGTTGGAAGTTTGGGCATACTTTAAAAAGTTGTCCGAATAAATTTAAATTTTGCCCTAAATGTGGAGAGAAACATGAAAACTGTGAATGTAAAGGTTCACATATGGCACTTGACAAAAATTGCCAGGTTTTCTTGAAATAAAAAAATATAAGAAATATCATGACTATGGAAAAATGTACTTGCAAGAAAGCTTTACAGATTTATAGAAATAAACATGGATTGAGATCATACACAGAACTATAACACAGTAATGATAAAATACACGGTTGTGATCAGACAAAAAACAAAGACTATGAAATGTCAAACAGAAACATACTTATGAATGAAACGAACGTCCGAAGAATTCAATAAGAAACTACTAACAATATAATGGTAGAAGTAATACAAAAATCAAACGGATTATCAACAAAAATTGGTGGGAAAAAACAAGGGAAAAAGAAATCTTGCTTGACTTCGGAGAGGAATAAAGATGATGATAACTTTGATTTCTTAAATAAATCAGAACACTCTGAGTCCAATGAAGCATCTAATGTCATGTCAGATAAAAAACATAAGTATTATGAAAAAATTCAAGAAATGTTACAGAAAATTAAAAACATTTGTTTTTCAAATAACAATTTTGATGTGAAATTTAAGATGATTAGTATTTTTTTGATTGAGGAGTTGATACAATATCTAGTGAGAATAATAGGAAATGGAGAGTTTTTAAACAAAATTTTAATTTTTTTTAAATAATGTATAGATACGATCAAATATTAGCACTGAATATAGTTCAGTGGAATGTTCAAAGTTTAAAGCCAAAAATGCCTGAATTTGAACTTATGATTGTGCAAGAAAAATTCATATTGCAATAATTTGTGAAACATGGTTAAGACCAGAGGTTAAATTACATTTAAGTGGATACAATATATTTCAGCAAGATAGAGAGGATAATTATGGGGGAGTAATTATAGCAGTGCAATAAATGTATAATATTATATATGTTATGATAAAAATATATTACGGTTATGTTACGATGAGGCTGACATATGCGGATTGCATAAAAGTCTCTATAGCTATAAGGTATATGTATGTATGTCTATTTCTTTGGCACGCTCTGTAGCCTAAAAGATTTGATGGTGACGAGGTGTCGTTAGATTCGACTAATTGTGGGAGTGACATGGGCTATATAATATTTAAGTACGACATCTGGGAATCAAATAAAAAACAAAAAATAGATTTTCTTTTTGTCAAGTGTTTTTGTTGCAGTCGGGTTTTTTTGTTTCCTTTTTAATAATTTATGATTATGAGGTAGGGTACAAATAATTTTTTTGGAGATTTCTTTCTACTTGGGCCATTCAAACTGGTTGAATACTTCCGCTCTATAGAAGATGCAGCCAAATAACCATGGGTTGTTTTCCTACGGTAAGTAAGGCTTTCAGAGCTCCTCGGGAAAGAGGGTTCAAGGTTGGCAACGCCCTAGTGTTACCTATAGTATTCCAAGCGTTCATAGTCTATGCTAGCCGCATACAATCAGGCGGACCGTATGCTTATTTCCCACCCAAGTTATATTAAAAAAATCACCTGCTGTTAACATAGAATTATTATGGAAGTAAAATTAACCAGAATTGTGTAGGCCAAGGGATCCACAATAATCAGTGAACCAAATCCGGTGGTACTTTTAATGCATACTTAATAGGTCTATAGGTTCCAGAGTTGGAAAGTTCTCATGGGCCCTTCGATTTGGATCAACGAACTTACTACTTCTTTTGTTTAACCAACATATCTTCATACGTATATACGTAGAATTGTAGGTACATAATAATATATTTATCATATATAACATGCATGTTTTTAGGTTCCATGTAATAGGGGGCTAGCCTTTAACATTGAATGGGCATCGAGATCCTACTGAAAATTTTATAGAGAAACATCATCAAACATCAAAAACATTTTGCTCGATCTATAATAGTTCTTTATATCTATGGTTACTGAGTCAACCTTAGAAGTTAGACATATACCATTGCGGACTTTTCTCTAGTCTTTTTGACGAACTACAATTTTTTAAACATTATTCTGACGTATCTCTTAAGGCTTAGCCATCGTAAGCCTTGTAGCGCCCGAAAATCATTTTTTTGACGACTCGATTACGAAACATTGAATTTTGTATACAAAAACTTATTTGGTACAGTATATAGAAACCTTCCGTAAAAATAATCTAAATAATAGTGTACACCGTACATAAATATACGTTGCGTGGTTTAGAACATGCAGACAATCAAACAGGCGCGGACAGAAACTTTGTACTGTGTAGGTACTGATATTGATTTGAAATCATGTGTTTTAATGGTTTTTGTTTCTAAATATATAATAATATTCTAGGTACATTTTATACATACTGAGATTGGTTATAATTAGTTGTTCATTAATCTTGTTACGTGTATTTGTTACTATTTATGTATTTTTTTAATGAATTTTATTAAAATCGATTGTGGATTAATATATATTTTTTTACGATTCCTAAAAGTATTATTTACAATTCTTATGGTATATAAATTGAGCAATGACTAAGCTTATCGTGTAAAAAAAATTATAAAAATCGGCCAACCCGTCTATGAGGTAAATCCCGACATACAATAATACAGATAAAAAAAAGTCATATTCCTGATAAAAGTCCTGTAAAATATATATCAGAAAAATTGAAAATAAAATACATTTACAGACAGAACTGCAGATTTATTAATATAGATATATCGACATATATGTATTTTACACACACACATTTTACAAACGTAAGGGAATTTATACATAGAAATTATTCTTTTTATTAAACTTTACCTCCTGCTATGAAAGTATAAGGCAGTTTTTTAAAGAGCTCTATTAGAAATGGCGTAGGTACTTAAAGGAAGCGTGTCGTGCTTATAAATAGCCACATCTTTGTATTTCGTTTTCGCAATCAACTGTTTCCCTACACATAAATTATTTTTTAATGTGATTGTAATATTATTATGCTGTAGTCATCGTCTAGTTTTTCATTTTGGTTTTATTGCTTTTCTTTTTAATGGCTACTGTGTTCATTGACAATTCTGCCGACGTCAACGTGAATAGAATATTTTTCTAATTATTATTTTAATCATCAAACATAATCCTAACAAGATGGCGGCACTCTTGTCCATACTGTCCAGACAGTTTTTATGTCAACTTAAAATGCATGCTTCCAGTTATTATTTATAATCCACTTCACTTGTGCACAATAACCAAACTGCATCAGGCAAAATTACATCGAATAAATAAATCAATTGACAAAATTTAGTTGTTTAAAAATACTCTTAGTGTATTAACTTATACCACTTACATTAACCAAATATAGATTTTACCTGATTTCTCAAATGGAGTTAATAGACAAATAAAAAAAAAACACCATGAAAGAACAAAATTTTAATACTTAAGTTTGAAAATATTATCACCGTGTCGAACAACGTCAAACATTAAATAAGTACAGGTATTTAATAAAAAAATTATTAACGAAATGATTGTTTTGAACTTAATAATTCTAAACCACAAACACAACGTTTAGAAATAAAACTAAAATAGGAGTTTTTGGCGGGGTCTTGAAGTGACAAGATGTGGTTTTTATTTTTAATTCATTTTGTTAGGTTTTTGACCCTATATTATGTAATTTTGTTGGCGTTTTGCGTGATGATATAGTTTGGTTTTTGTGCATATGTAAAGTGGATTATAAATATAAGCTGAAAGCATTCATTCCTAGATCTCACGAAAACTTCCTAGAAAGTTCTAACAAGGGAGCCACCATCTTGTTAGGATACTGAATCGTCATAAGTCATAACACATGACACTAATAATTCACTCGATAATGGCAGTAATGGTCTTCATTAAAGAGGACTGGTTGTCCAAGTTAGGAAGAAGAAGAAGAAAAACAAAAATATCCCATCTTTTTAATCAAGAGATTTTTTTTTTGATAATTATGTTAGGTTCTACAATATTATAAACTTCCTAAGTACATTATCGGATAATATTTTTTAAATGTTGATAAACGCGATCGAAATTTCTGCCAGCTCTTTTCAATGACTGAGATGATTTGCGAACTGCTGGTAGTGTGTTGACATATTTATGAGCCATCTTACGACATCTAAATTAATTAAAATATTTTGATTTTAATAATAGACGCATTAATTATTTTTTAACGTTATAGGTTTAGCGTTGTGGTCACAACCTCACCTGATGTTAAGTGACGATGTGGCCCAAGATAGTAGCACGCTAAACCTAGTGTAAAACTGACCTTCAAGTGCAGCTGCCGGAAAATAGCTATTGGTGCTCGGCGACCACGCGGGTTTTAGAAAAAGCCCTACCACCATACTACGGTTTCATCATTATGTTTTCCTTCACCGAAAGCTCAGCCTCAATGCAGGGATTCGAACTCAGATAGACGCGTTTTCCGTACACGCTCTGAGCCACTATTGCTACAAAAATTCGCTTGTAATAAGAAAAATTTTAACCACAATATAAATAATTACGGATTTAGATATTTTAACAATTAAACAAGTGAACATCACTTAGTTTCTTTAGACAACCACGGTGGTAAACAAGCGTTCAGCCCGCCTGATGGTAAGCGGTTACCGTAACCTGTGGATGCTCGTAACACCAGAGGTATCATTAGTGCTTTGCTGACCTTGATTAATTTTTGTCTTAAGATTCTTATTTCTAGTATCTCTAAATGTTTTAACTAGCTGTGTCCGCGACTTCGTCCGCGTGGTATATATCGTATATGAAAAACAGCAACTAAATGAAAACCTCTCCTCACCTCAATCTCACTTTACGGTATTTGACCTATAAACTTTGAGAATACGCAACTGAAATCATTTTAAATGATAACGGTCGTTTACGAAAAGCTACTTTTATTTAATAACTTTATTTTTGTATAAACCGTTAATATTTAATGAATAGTAATGCTTTAAGTATGTCTTTTTTGTATAATTTAATATAAATCTTGATAGCGCAAACAGCAAACAACTACATCTATCGTAGAAAATTTAGATCGAATAAATATTTTTAATTATTTTAAGCATTTAAACATAATAATAAAAGCACAGCCTTAAACTATTAATATAGCTTACAGAAAATATATTTAAGTGAGTCTGAAAATAAATATCAAATCAATTTCATGATAATTTAAACCGAACCGTACAGCGCCATCTGTGAATACTCCTGGAAAAATAAAATAAAAACTTGTGGATTTATTGTTTTTTTTTTTTAATTATGTAAAGATAAATAATTTGGATTAATTTTGTATCTTTTCACTTTGTTTCACTAAACATTTAAAATATATTTTACATCTGTACATCTATGTATCATACATCTCTTTTATATTTACATAACCTAAATGCAATTTATAGACTATCCCAATGTCTATAAGTGTAAAATGCATGTTAAATATACCTTCAGACTATAAACTATAATCATATTATATTTCATTAAATTTGTCCCAGTAATTTTTGATCTATTGGCGTTCAAACATATCGACAGACAGACAGATAAAAAAATCAAAACTATCGAAATGTGTTCTGTCCAATATTTTTACTTAGTAGATACTATATTTAATTTATCATTACACGGAGAATACCTTTTTCGACATCTTAGTGACAGAGACAAATAAATCTTATGATATTTGGACATGTTAAACGACCAAACATGTATCAGGTTCTATGATAATTGATTAGACTCAAATTACGGTATTCTTTTTAACTAAAGGGTTTTTGTTTATCATGGTTAGAATAACTTTGTTATAACCTTTACTCAATAAATAGTCCATAAAATTCAAAAATATTTTTTTATATTTTGACTGGTAGTTACCGGATATTAACGCGTTGAAACAAACAAACTTTATAATATTAGTACCTATAGAATAAAATAATATATAAAAAGTACAATACAAAATAGTAAATATTGTATCTGTTGTCAAAATTAGAATTTTGGTTAAAAATCTATAATTTCAATTTTGCAATCTGGTCACACTGATCCACTACCCTTACGCCATTACTCTTTGTAAGTTGACAGATAAAATCAACAACACCGCAGATTCTAAATACAAACAACAGAATCCGTGTCAAACGCTACAATCGCATGATGTCTAGAAACGAAACGCAATAAAAAAAAAACTCAGTCATAGAAAAAAATCGACGTAGAAAAAAAAAACACTCATGCATTTAATTAGTTAAGACAATAAAAGTTTTTGAATAATCAATTTGATCGCGTGCTGGGGTTTTTTTTACGATCGAAAACTATTCGATTCGGTATGGTGTCTGCATATGAATTTTTATGGGTACCGCTAGACGTATCGGTTTTTTTGATGTTGTTTCGTTTATTATTATTATTAAATGATTTCTTAACGTTTTGTTGCATCACACACGTTCATCGTCTGTACAACTTGATCGTGTCGATTATATTTCAAGATTTTACAGTTTTTTTTTTGTTTGAACTTAATTTATATGTTTACTGTTCATATAAATAAAAAAAAAAAAAAAACATTAAAGATTTGTATTCTAGTATAACGCAAAAAACGTCCGTCAAAAAATTTCATTGTAAGTACCGAAATAAAGCATTTCGTTTAACGTTACTTTGAACAATAACTTATATTAGAGTTTCTATCTGAAGTGTCTAACGGCTGTTTTTAATAATTTACTTAACACCACTGCTTTGTTACTACCGATAGAAATATAATATTTTGGTATGCATTTGCATTTCAATAGCGTATATTCAGATAACTAACTCATACAAAAGCTTACTAACAGACATATCTTTCTACCTTCACTAGCAAACACAGTGTTTAGATAGATTATTGAAAACGGCCGTAAGTTAATCACTTAGTATCTATGTTATCAACTTAATTTTAATTATCTTTTAAATCCGTGACCTCGCCATTTGACCTTATTATTGTCGATTTTTTTTACGTACACGTTGATTCAAAAATGGCTTTATAGAGAAACTCGCTGTGTCTCACAGTTTCACCCGTGTTAAACTTATGCAACCAACTCTCCGCTCCTTAGAGTCCTAGTGTCACCGCCGCGACCCCCCTCTCTCACGGCAACTCAAGCCTAGGTCCGTTCCTAGCTACGTGCAAACCACATACGTACATGGGTTCTGTAAGGAACCTTTTTTTTCTTTTTTTACGCTAGTTAATGTACACCATGTTTCAGATCACTAAATAGATATAAACATGTTCTTTCCTTGCTCCCAAGAGGCAAGGACATGTATATATGTATATGTTAGTTTAGCTTGAATTTTACGGATAGGGATTAGTCAGATCGGGACTTCATTGCAATAGTGGCAACAGCCCAAGCCGAGGTCCGGACACTTTGGCACCCTTGCGCGCTTGTTGCCCACGCTTTCGCGGCTGAGTGTCTTAAGCGCTCGCCCCCAAGCCCGGTAAAGCTGTAAAAGCCATCAGCGGCTCTGTTTTTGGATAGGGCCCCTCAGGCTAACAGTAAAGTCAGGTAAAAAAAAAAAGACTCCTAGCGTGAAGTTTTACGATTAACTGTTTTAGGTCATGTCCTTTATATTGGCGATATACACCATTTAATGATACGCGTCAGAGTTCTAGCGGGAATCTTCAATTCTCGCGATTATTTCTTTGGTTTTAGTTTTTACCCGAATGCGAAAAAGGAGGGTTATGTTTTCGAGTATATATATGTCTACTTCTTTGTCACGCTCTGTACCGATGGATGCTTGATGGATTTTAGCATTCTAGGTGTCGTTAGATTCGTCTTAATTGTATGAGTGGCATAAGCTATATAATATTTAAGTACGAACTACGGGAACCAACTAAGTAAAAATAGATTTTTTTTTAAGTCAAGTGTTTTTGTTGCTTTCGGGTTTTTTGTTTCCTTGTTAATAAGTTAGGTTGTTTTATTTGTGGAGTTTCCGTAAACTCTGACCTTGACAGTGTTAACAGTATTTGTAAGTTCTAATGATACGCGACCGTCCTGCTCCTTTATTTTCGACAGAAGAAGAGTTGGTATATCTGTCAATAGTACGGTATGTAGTGGATTAAAATGGTGATTCTATAGCAGCGGTTTCTATGCTTTGCAATCTTGTTACCCTTATGACGTATTAGAAAAACACATTTCACCGACCATCTCCTTTAAAAATTGTTATCTTAGAGAAAACAATACATGAAATATAGTCTTATTAAATCATAATAAATTTCACAAAATACGTATTTACATATGGTTGATTAGTTTTTTTTTCATGAAAAGGATTAATTTCATTACTTAGTCGTTAATGTCGATGCACTTTTGCCGTTTTAATGGAAAAATACCTGAATACGGGAATCGATGAACTTTTTAATGGCGTTTTTCACCGCCTCATTAGATTTGTAAATTTTCCCTTGTAAAAAGTTTTAGGATCTACTATCTGTAGGACAGCGATTTCACCCCTGGACGGGTAAACACCCCCAGGTTTCGAACACAGGGTCTATAGGACTAATATTATAAAGCTTTACAGGTTGTTTGAACGCGCTAATTTATATAACTACTTATCCGATTTAAAAAATTCTTTTATGCATTTTATAACCTACTAGCAGTGCCTCACGGTTTCACCAGTGTTAATTTTATCCGTTAAACACCGCGCCGCCAACGCATCCATGTATCCTATCAAAATTGTTCTTCTCGCAAGTACAAATTATTTTTATTTTTCATTATCTCCTAAACTATATGTCCAAATAGCATACTCTAAAGAGCAAAATTTTACTTCATAAAATTGTCTTTATGATGAAGTAACTTTTGTTTGTAAGGATTAATATGCCATGTCTAAAATTGATGCCTATATATCACTTTTTAATTATTAACAAATTTTTGCCACAAATTACCTTATTGTGGTTTATGTATAAGAGGTAGGCATATGCTATAGTTGATTTTTAATTTTTAGATATACTAAGGATCAATATTATTGAAGAACATTGTATTTTCGTATCATTAACGATTACGCCGGCGCACGCGGATAAACCAGTTTGATTAACTTCCGACTTACGTAACAAAAATCAATATTTAAGGCTATTTGAGTGCTGTAGCCCAATCTTAAATAACTTATACTATTTCTCGAGAGTTTGGCTATCATATATAAAAAGAATTTTTCTAATCCGACAGGTAGTTCCAGAGATTAGCGTGTTTAAACAGACAAAAAAACTTTTCCGCTTTATTTTTTTATAGTATAGATTTATTGAGGAAGGATATATATAAGCTATAATTATTATTGATCAAAACAATGATAGCATGCTTATTAAATACGCGTGAAACCGTGGGGTACAGCTAGTGACAATATAAAATCAAATTGAGTGGCATCAATACAGACTCCGAATAAAGACCTCAGAGGTCCAGAAACAGAGGGTTATAGAGGGGTAATAATTTTCAATAAAAATTTACACCAATTAGCTGACCCTAAGCTATATTATTACAGACATGAGCAATCAACGCTTAGACGAACAAACAAACAAAGAAAAAAAAATGTAACAAAACGCTTTGACCCCGGCGGGAACTTTGCAGGCGCCGGCGAGATAAATGTTTGACGATCAAGTTTAAAACTATAACATTGTTTAAGAGTTCTGTATAAAAACAAAATTATTAACCAATTTATAAAAGAAAACTTCTTTAGTATCGTTGTGATTTGAAAAACGATGAAACAAAAAGGTGACACTAAAAAGAGACACACATACATATATAAGGATTTAGCCTGCGAGAGAATGAGATAGAATAGATTATAAACAACTTCTACATACTATTGTATGTATAGTACTAGTGATCAATAGTTCGAATCTCGCATATTTAGAATTAAAAGGATTTTAAAGAAGATATGGAGATTTCACTTGACATGTTGTTTAAAAATATTTATTTTATTTTATTATCCAAAGGTAGCATCACAGTTTTTATTTCTTTCGGTTTTGTATGATCCCAAGTATAAGTATTTTTATAATACTGAGGATAATGCTAAATAGTACAATAATAATTACCTTTAAAAAAGCCATAATTTAGCAATTCACGTATTTGGTATCTAAATAATGTATTTCAGAAAATGCTACCAATATTATATAATTTAGGGTCAAATAAAGTAAATTTATGAATTTAATTACAAAAAATTACTACGTGGCAGGTTAAGATCCGTTGGAGTTTGTGATGGGATCACAATTATTGTGCAAAAGAAAAATGAGATTATAAATAATAACTAGTAACATGCATTTTAAGTTTCCACAAAAACTCGATGACAGTTTAACAAGGGGGGCGCGTTCTTGTTATAACTATGTTTGAAGATTATATAATACTCATTAGAAAAATATATTATTCACGTGACATTGGCAGAATTGAAGATAATTGTGTATTTTGTTCTTCCTTGTGTGTTGTTCCTAATAGAAAAAAGTGTCCAGTTCCTAATACGTGTAAGGAATATAGTAAACGGTACCCTAAAACGGCTCAAACTAATGAAACGAGACGGATTTAATTGACTTCTGATAGGAGTGAAAGGGATAGCTGTCTAATAATTAACACAAAGAGCTTGCCGAAAAGGTTATTTTTTAGTTTTAACTCATTCGATCATTTGTTTTAATGTAGAAAACATCTCGGGTTGGTTTTTTAAGAAATAGTTATCCGTTACCGCGTTCTCTGCTGTCCAATTAGTTTCTTTCCTTTTTTTTCAACTGAAATAATATCCATAAAGGTGTAATGGTTATTGAAGATGGATCTGTTACTTTTTAATTAATTATTTTTGTCTGTTAAACTGCATATTCATCAGAGACGTATGAGGTGTGAGGAAAAATCCATCAATAGGATTAGTTTATTTTCTTAGCCTCGCTTAGTACAGTTACAGGGTTAGGTCCAAAATATATTTATAAGGCCTATAAATGAATTAACTGTTGGGAATAACCTGGGTCTGGGTGAGCAAGTTTTTTATTTGACCAGAATACCTGATGTCATTGCGTCTGTATATACATATTATAATACTTCTCTGTGTCTTTCTGTCTTTTTATGGTATTTTTACGCGAAAACAACTTATCCGATTTAAATGATTTTTTTTATTTTATTTCATAACTATGTTGTCTAGCCAGGTTATAGGATATATTTTTTATAAGATAAAATATCATACGAAATAAGCATGGAAGATAATGGAAAACCAACTGGAGAAAAGGGCTTTTTTTCTGACTGACTACACAATAAGCCATAAGGGCCCTGAGACTTTTTTGGCTTTTACAGCGTCACCGTGACTTAGGGGCGAGCGCTTAAGGTACTCAGCCGCGGAAAAAAAGCTCATTTGGGGCGCTTATGTGGCTTACACTGAGTAAACCATAAGAGATATTTAATATTAATTTTGTGTAGATCTTTAAAAGACCTATAAAAGAGATAACGATAGTATATGTATATCTTCTAAGCATCACCTACAATAAGCATTTTGACCGCTGTAAATTGGAACGGGGTTAGCATGATTCGCGCGTTTGGCCTATCGAAGGCATTTGTATTCCATGCGAGCGGAGCTGCGGGCACAGCTAGTACATATTTAGATAAAGTTTTACAATACAATCCAAGCTTATTAAAATAGATATATTTTCCCAAGTCTCAGTTGCACAGATTTTAGAAGTAATAAGTAAGGAACGTTGTTGAAAGAATAATTCAAAAATGGCAAATAAATCAATCGGTCTTTAGGGCGGTCACATACGAGTCGAATACGGTCAGTCGAGGCGACTCATTGATTCAATTGACCGTGACGGGGACTAAATTGTTTCAAGAAAACCTACAGCACACGTGACCCCTCTTGACCCTGTGGGAGTGGGCGTTCTTATTTAAAAAAATATATGTTTTTTTTTTCTTCTAAAAACCGTTATGCGTGATTGGACTAGGTACGTCGTCGAATGCAAGTTTCCTAATAGATTTCTCGGAATGCTTTTTTTTTGTTTTCAAATTTATAAAACGAATATTACTTTTTTTAATGAACATTTTTTTTTGTTGTCTTGGCGTATTTGGCACAGAGTCGATGTTGTTTTTAATGATAGAAGAAATGATTTTATTAACTTGAGTTTAAATGGATATGAAGTATAAATTCAGTACCTGTTTATTAGTTAATACTAGCTATACACGCGGATCCGCTCGCGTGGTTTACAAATGCCGTCGGTAAAGCGCACGTGCGAATCTAAAGACCAAAATGCTTATACTATTTCCATTTCTTTATTTTCTCGATGACAGTTTCTAATTTGATAGTTGTAGTGTTGTGACCAAATAAGTAATGATATCGATCGCATATATTTATTACGATTACGACAGTGACGATTCATCAGATTTTGATTAAAATAAATAAATAAAGATTACCTGTTGTTATAATTATTTCGTTTCATTGTCGAGTACCTACCTATACCTACTTATTTTACAATAGCTTCGAAAATGTTGAAGAAGTTGGCATTATCAATCAAGAATTAATACGTGTAACATCTTGTTATGAAATATAATATTAGTTAATAAATTTTTACAAAAGTATCCGGCAGTAGTTTAGTTTCTTACATTTTGTAAAATAATATGGGGTCTGTTATCGTGTTACGATTATCGATATAGCTCCATCCCTATCAGTTTCTCCGACTCTGGTATAACCTTGTACGTGTGTAAACGTCATATTTTTAAAAAATGTAAAAAATAAAGAAATGGAAATCGTATAATGTAGGTGATTCTTTGAAGATATACATATGCTATTGTAAACTTTTTTGTAGGTTTTTTTAAGTTCTACAATGATATAGAACGTTAATATGATATATATCTAATGGTTTACTCAGTGTAAGTCATTTAAGCTCCCGAAATTAGTCACTGTTTATTTTACATTTATTTTTTATTATTATTTATTTTATATGTACATAGCTATGAAAAAAAAAAAAAAATATCTAAACCTAAATAGTGGTGTTCGCGTGAAAAGGACATAAACAGACAGACAGACGTATAATACGTATAGATAAGATTATGAAGCTCAAAACATTGTTTGTTTGTTGTTGCAAATCTATGGAACTATTTATCAGATTTGAAAATATCTTTTTGAATTTTATAACCTATTTATTGAGGAAGGTTATAGGCTATATAACTTTACGCTATAACTCTAATAACAGGAGCAGTAACCTTTAACGTCAAGCAATCTGACAAGCTATAGGCAATTATGAGAAGTGAGACCAACGGTAGGCTGTGTAAGTTTTTTTTATAGAACTGACTTAAGAAAGTGCTTAGAAATAATAAAAAAATCCAGTTATTTTCAAAACAAAAATACTTATTGTAAGTGATCTTTATAAGATAGATACTGACTGCTCTTGCTCAATTTTTTATAGATGTTTTTATAATCTACAATTATATACTAACTATATTAATTTGATACAGGTATATTTTATAGTTTACTCAGCGCAAGCCATTTAAGCGCCCCAAAATCGTCGTTTTTCTGAATTGATTTTTATTTGCGCGGAACCCTAATTTATTTTAAAAAAATGTTTATTCACCGTGTATGTGCATTTAGTAATAAGCGTTTATTTTGGCATTACAAACGGACATTTAAATTTTGTTCCTTTGTAGAGGATATCTGGTGGTGAGTTATTTATGTGGTTAGTGCTATTTGGAAAAATTAATTGATTTTCTTTTTTGTTTTCAGGCCAAACGAGCGGCGTAGTACACGGAGGAGTGTAGGAAAAACCTCAAAATTACACGAATTCAATCTCCGAACAACAAACCCGGCACACTGAGTTTCACAGATCCGTTCGGGCCTCCCCAGTCTACGGACGGGGGGGGCCCATCCACCCCCCAGCCCGCGATGACGTCACAGGACGCGCTCGACCACCACCACCACTTAGGCGGTTCCCAGACTCCACACGATTCCACTAATTCGACACCGACTAACGTCTCATCTAAATCCGCCTTCATAGAGCTCCAACAGCACGGTTACGGTCCATTTAAGGGGGGTTATCAACATCCTCATCATTTCGGCAGTCCTGGTGGTCAACAGAATCCCCATGAGGCGTCAGGGTTTCCAAGTCCTAGATCGTTAGGTTATCCTTTTCCCCCCATGCACCAGAATACCTATGGCTATCATTTAGGTTCCTACGCTCCTCAGTGTGCAAGTCCTCCTAAAGATGGTGAGTGATTTTTTTCTATTTAACAAGCCTCCGCAAGTGGCTATGCTCATGTTTTGTAACTTATTTCTATTTACTTTTTCTTCAAAATTAACTGCCATTTGAAACGACTATAGTACCTAATTTTATGGGTGTTAAGACACGGAATTTGTGTTTTTTTTTAATTCTTTAGGGGTTTAGCATTTGGCCACAATCTCACCTGATCATAAGTGACGACGTGGTCTAACATGGTAAGTAAGCTTAGAGAGAGGGCTAGCTCTCAAGTGCAGTTGCCGAAACACACCTATAGGTGTTTGTCCGCTGATTTTCAGCATGAGGGTGGTAGCTAGTCAGGCTGGTATTTAGCATTTTAGAAAAAAGAATTAAGGTTACGCACAAATAAACTTACTTTTTCGAAATTTCCGTCTGAAATGATATAACGGTTATTTCGTTTATCTGCAACAAAAAAACGTTTGTTATTAATTCTTGAGTTGAAACTGAAAATGTTAAATTTGAAACTAATAGTGACCACAACGCCACGAGGCTTGTCAAATTAATAAAAAGAAAACGAACTAACTATTTAAGAATAAAAAGAAAATAAAACGAAATTACATCGTATCGATAATTGTATAAGTGTTATAAAAAACAACTTATAATAATATAACACGTTATATAATTTCGTTATTTTTAACAATTTCTCCATCACAACCTAACATTAACCGGTGTTATGACCGACGATCAATTTTACCAGTTTAGTGAAGGTGTAAAAAAAGTTAAGAATATTAGAATAAGTTCTACTTACTTACGAATAAAAATGGATGAAATGTCGATTTCTAATAATTTATTTATGGGATATCCACGAGGGTCGGACGACTATAATAGTTTTACAGCTTACGACACGATTTTTTTTTTCGTCGTTAGGGATAAGGCTGTAAGAGGTGTCGTAATTTAATCTATAAAGGTAAGACGCCCAAGCCAACCTCACCTGCACGTGGTGCACCCTACTGAGTAACGACAACGGGTTGGTTAGGCTGTTTCATAGTGACTCGCTTTTGCATGTCGCGTTTCGGGTTGAGTCTGTGCATATCCAGTTAAATTATTATTGCAGGCCGAATGACAGCGTCGACCGTTGATTAATTTCGTTATCTCGGTGGTCACCGTCGTGTTAGGATTGTACTGTACTTACCATCAGGGACAGAACCGTCAATTTACCAAGCTACTATAAAATATATAAATAAATAATAATTGAGTATGGGAATTGAAAAAAGTAAAATTGATTTATTTGTGGTATGAAGAATCAAACAGTAGAAAAATCCTTCGGATTTAAAATGATCCCTATAGCTTAAAGCAAGTTATGTTAATTTGCCATGTAAAAGTTGGCCTTATCTACGATTAAACGAACAGTATTTTTTATTTTAATCCAGCTTTTTTATAGTCCGCCTGGTTAGCTACCACTCTCACATTGAAAGTCTGTAACCAAGCACTTAGGTTTGATCTGGCAGCTGAATTTGAAAGCCAATCCTTCTCTAGGCTTAGGCCATATAGTTACTTAAAATCAGATGAGATTGTGATTTAGCACTACAACCTCTAAAGTATAAAAATACAATAATAAAAAGTTGTTATTTATAACTTATGTCTTAATTAATCTGTTATCTCTGTCATTGTATCTATTTAATACAATAAAACAATACAATTAAGTTGTACGCAATTACCTGATTTAAATCACGTACAATGCTATCTAAGTTACATATAGTATACTAGATGTGCCCGTGGCAGCGTACGCGTTTATTAGACAGTAATTATTTACGTCTCGTAATTTTATTTTTTGTTCAGGTTATATTGATAATTTTTGTAGTCTAATAATTACAAAACGACCTATATTATACTGCTTCTAAACAAAATGTGTCAAGAAATCGACTGAAAATTGTCTTTTTAGATTTCTGAAAGTGTTCTTGATATTTTATGACCAGTTATTTGAGGAATGACATACACTTCATTAAATAGGTAAAGGATATTTCATTTAAATCCAGACATACAAGGACAGAAACAGACAGGCAACATTTTTACTTTAAAATCAAGATCAATGGTCTATAAAATACCAATGTAGAACTAAATTTATTGTATAAATTTATTAATGTGGTGATTCTAGTCTATAATTATCATTAGTCTATAATAATTATTATTAGATATCTGTATGAGATGACTGATCAAGATCAAACAAACGGCTTTTTTACATTTTCTTCGAAATCGTCAAGTCTAAAACGTATTCTATACACGGTCACAATACTATCAGTTGATAGCGTTTGAACCTTCGCCGTGTGAATTTTTAAAAGCTCCCCCTAACCGATCTTTACCTAAACTAACTATTACTCTATTAATTCACGTGAAAGAAAAAAACTTTTGCCTTTACAAAGAACTTTTCGAAACATAAAAAGGAATTTTTCATCAATGGTAAATTTTCTATAAGTGCAAAATATTCCATTTGCAGTACCTACAGTGGCTTTTTAATTCTTCAATACTGGTGCGTAGATGGAAGAAAGTGCCAACATTATTTATATTTTATTTTATTTTGCTTTATTGTTATTAATTATTTTAATAATTCTATGTAATGCACCCTGTTGACTAATAAATAAATATATTATTATTAAGCTCGCCAGTGTACTACATAAAGTGCATTAATGTATTCATTCAATCACTCTCTCGTTCATCTATTCATTCATTTATTGTTTAATTCATTTATTGTTCATTCGTCACTCGTTCATTCATTCAATATTCTAAACTGCAAGAGTGTTGGGATCACCTAGCACAACGTTCGTGCTGCTGTGTTCCGTTCCAAGGGTTGCGGTTGGCAACACATACCGGTATACACGCCGTTCCAACTCACTCTTCAGAAGTACCAACCTACGGGACTGTGATTTTTTATATCGGTTGTTAATAGTCGTATGTCCTAGACGTCACGAATCATAAGGTAATTGGATACATGTTTCCTAATTTATAATAAATTAAAAAAACTAGAAAGTTGTGAGTCAAAGTTCTAAACAATGAATTTATCTGAAAATGCCATCTAAATTGTTAGAGACGTTTCCAAGTAAGCCATATTCCTCAAAGGTGTTTTTTTTTTTGGTAACGCCATATTCCTTATTCTTCATCAAAATCAATAGTTCAAAAATCATTTTATTTTTTATATTCCTCGCTAACAACGAAAATTAGAAAAAAATACATTTGTTACTAGCTGTGCCAGTGGCTTCGCTCATGTGAACTACAGAATGCCCTCGCGAATTATGCTCCCCCGCTCCCGCCTATTTTAAAGACAAAAATGCTTATTGTGGGTGTTCCTTAAAAGATAGATGTATACTCTATCGGACTTTTTTTATAGGTCTTTTTAATGCCTATAATTATGTAATTACATTAATTTGCTATATCTCTTATGGTTTACTCAGCATAAATTGATTCACCATGACCATAAAGTAAACGCAGCCTAAGTTACTTCCTATATCATCAGCTATCTATCATTGAAAGTTCCGTCAAAATCAGTCCAACTGTTTCGGAGATTACACGGAACAAACAAACAGACACACAACCAAAAATTAAAAAAATGGTCTTTTGTTATAGGTATCGTATATACTTTCATATGCATTTATAATAGTAAAAAAACTGTTATTTTGACCTTACAAACAGACACTTCAATTTTATTAATTGTATAGAAAAAGATATATAAAAATAAAGTTAAAACTCTAACAGTATATATACATAGTGGGTTTTTTAATCCCACAGAGTAAATTGACAGTTATTTTTTGTAATATTGTGCTAATGTATATTTTAAATTACAATTATTATTGTTTTTTTTATTATTTTATATTTTTTTAAGATCTGACTACACTGTTAGCCTTAGGGGCCCTAAAGCCGCTGCGGCTTTTACAGCTTCACCGGACTTGGGGGCGAGCGCAGAGGGCACTCAGCCGAGAAAGTTATTAGGACTTACAATTATTTGAATTACAAGACTTCAAATACTGAATTGAGGGTTTATATTTACTAGCGGTCGCCCAATGATCGAAATTCGACCAGCGACTTTTTAATCGTAGACTATTTTCTGTTTGACATTTGCGGTATGAACCTAAACAATGAATATTCACTTGCTGTCACTTTTCATTGAGAGACAATGTCAATATTTTGGGGGATCAAGTTCAATAGCACCGGTTGGGTTCAGTATTAATTTATTTTATTTAATTTGTTAGTAACAGATATTATAGATAAATTTTAGCTTTCTACACTCCTTCTCCATATAAACGTTAACCATGTCAAATATTACACACTTCCGTCAGCGTAATTGTTGTAAAAACGGGTACAAAGTTTTTGCTTCCCGTATTAATATAATGATGATTCATCGAAATATTTTGTTTTTCTCAACATACCCGATAATTTAATACTTATTATCATTACATATAGTTTATTTAGGAAACTACAAAAAGTATATATGGAAAATACATTACAAAAAAAAAAAAACTAGGTACGCATCGATTGGACTACGAGAGACGCGATTTGGAGAAAAGACAATAAATTAGCAACACGTCAATTGTTATCTTACTTCATTGGAATAAAAAATGCACTTTGTATACATAAAAAAACTATTAAGCGTCAAACCTTGAAATAGGGAAAGTTGAAATCATACCATACCTGAGAAACTACAGCATTAGAACAACCTTCGTTGAAGAGGAAAACCTGTGTCGGCTGGCATAATAACCAAGTTCCTTTGCATTGAAATTTATACCAACTTAAAAAAAAGATATCTGTTTTTTTTACATCATTCGCGTGTCGTTTTTTTACTGCCAGAGTTTTACTGAAAGCGAAATCGAAATGTCGATTAATTTTGTATTTCAATTACTTAACAACTTTTATTTGTCTATTTATTTAAACAGGGGGGAGCATATTTTACTCTAATCAAAATTAGCATAATCGAAAAAAGGTTTTCACATACCCCATACGTTGGGATAGACGAAAAAAAATCCCTCTTTTCGTTTAAAGGATTTAAGTATCCTGAACAATATTTTTTCATGATTTTATTTTAGCTCTGTATCGGCGTGATAACTATGTATGATCAAACCAAATTACATCTTCTAGAACTAAGAACCTCTGAGCTAAACCACGGATAGACGGACGAACATAACGAAGCTATAGAGGTTCCTTGTTGACTTCGGAATCCTAAAAAAGACAAGATTTAAATTCTGTATATTGTATAAATATTTTGTAATTAATATACTCTCTCTTTCTATCCCACATACGAATTTAAATTACATTTTCGTTCAATATGCTATCAAAAACCAGTGTGATGACCCTTTTCTATTTTGAAACTGTGTTAATTGCGAGGTCAATTGAGGCTGGTCATTACCCAGTTATGTGGAATGAACTTAATGACGTACTTAATAAGGACGAGTATAGATTGCAATAAGTTATAACAATAAATCTCGCGGTAAGGGGAGACGATTCTATTAACTAACAACGGCTTGTATAACAAAGTTAATTGAGTAATTAAAGGGTATAAGCAGAGTTATGTGACAGTGGCGAAACTTCATACTGTCACGTAAACAAGCAAAGAGCGCGTGTTTGTTTAGTCCCACTATTATTTATATAAATATATAATATTATTATTATATATTATTAAGACCACTGGATACATGTCTTTAGGCCAACATACATTTTTATTCGTCTTCATATATGGCTTTAACAAAAGTTTCCCAGCGAATTTTTGGTTGCAAACTCAAAATGCATATTTCTAGTTATTATTAAATGATATATGTATTATCATATTAAGTAATTAATTTTATTCAAATTATAATACTAATTTATTTTATATACCTATATATATACTGTAACAAAACACGACAAAAAAAATATTTTTCTATTATTGCTTTTTATTTGATTCCCAGACGTCCTAATTAAATATTGTATAGCCTATGTCACTCTTACAATTAAGACGAATCTAACGATACCTCGTCTGCTAAAATCAATCAAGCCGTTTAGGCTACCGAGCGCGCCAAAGAAATAGACATACATAGATACACATACGCTCAAAAAACATAACCCTGTTTTTATGCAGTCGAGTAAAAACAAAACAAAAAATATCACGAGAATTAAAGATTCCCGCTAGAACTCTGTCGCGTATCATTAAACGGTGTAGAAATTTTAATTTACATTATTAACTTAAACGTCTGATTTAATAATGTCATACATCCGTCACATGACTACTTTATTTTAATATATTCTTTACTAGCTGGTACCCGCGACTTCGTTTGCGTATTATTGCATGCACACAGTCTGATCTCGGAACACGACGAAACAAAAAAAAAAATCTCCGTTTCTGCGTGATTGAGTAACAAACATAGAAACTTTCCATTTATTATATTTGTAGGATAACACTGGAAAAACTATGACTTTTACTGGGATAAAAAGTAAACTATGTGTTATTCCAGATCATAGACTATTCGTGTGCTAAATTTCATTGAGATCTGTTCATCCGTTTTAGCGTGATTGAGTAACAAACATTCAAACATACACATTTTCACATTTATTATATTAGTAGGATAATGTAATTCTGCATGCAAGTGACAAATTTATTTCTCTCTTGTTTTTTTTCCCGTTTGGGTAATAATTACAACCGATGTGCACTAATAAACTGAATTTTATGCTAATTAAAACATGTACAATTGTGAGATTTATTCCTATTTTGTTTATAATCTGTTATGTGTGCCTATAGTATAAATAATTAAATAAATAAATTTCACCCTCTACTAAATCGTGCCAAATAAAGCACATATAACTTTAAAAAAAAAACAAGTCACAACCTGAGCACTACATAATTTCTACAGTTATTGCAAAATGTTGTTACTCACGCGAAATGCAGTCTAGTTTTTTGACGCAGCCTGTCAGTTGGCTAGCTGGTCGTGTCACGGTACGACAGCTTTGTAACACGGCGTTATGATTCGGACAACACATTTGTTAGTATTATTAGGTAATTACAAGGAAACTTTAAAATCCATATTAATATTGGATGTAAGTCGCGTTATGAGTAAAACTGTGTTTTTTTTTTTCGAACTTACCTTACTGTTAGCCTGAGGGGCCCTATTCAAAAGGCTTAAACATGCGCGCAAGGGCGCCAAAGTGGCCGGACCTCGGCTTAGGCTGTTGCCGCGATTGCAACTATGTCTCTAAAACTCTGCTCAACTGTTCCACCCGTATTGAATGTATTCGAGCAACTCTACATTACGCTTTCAGCAATGCTCCCGTTTGAAATCTATAGGTACTAATATAATAAAGCAGATTTTTTTTTTGTTTATTTGTTTAAACACGCTAATCTCTGGAACTAACTGTCGGATATCGGCTATTTAACATTAGGCTACAACTCTCAGATAGCCTTAAATATTGATTTTTGTTACGTAAGTTGGAAGTCGAGGCTCTTCTGAACTACTTTAACCGCGTGGGCTGGTGTAATCGGTGATGATACGGAAATACAATGTCCTAGAATAATATTGGACTTTAGTAACTCTAAAAAAAATCAGCAATAGCATATGCCTATCTCCTATACATAAGCCACAATAAGGTATTTTGTGACAAAGGTTTGTAGAAAATTAAAAAGTGATTTATAAGCATTATTTTTAGACATGGCATATTAATCCTTACGAACAAAAGTTACTTTATCATGAAGACAATATTACTGACACTTGTTCATACATACATATGGTATACCTGGTCTCCACGCTCCATAATTCTTAAAATTCGTTTCTTGTTTTTTTTTTATTTTTTATTATCAATATTTATAACAGTCAGTCCGAATCTCATTGATTACCAACACAAATATATAACAAAGTTAACAGATGTTACTGCAGAATTTATAAAATTTGTAAGGAGTAAAATGCTATACAATCTTAAAGTAGACCTCAATTATCAAGTTAAAACAGAAGCGCTAAGTTATACTGTCATAATAGATCGTAATTGTGGTATAATAACTTCATTATAAACTTATATATGTCATACTTTTTTTTTTCTAAGTATAATAATTAATTGCTTTAATTATATTTGAAAGAATTGATTTATTGAAGTCCATGATTTGATATAAAGTCATATTTGTGATTTATTGGTAACCAATCTATTAAACACTACACAACCACTCCGATGGTGGCGTTGTTTAAAATCGCGGAATACATATTTATTCAAGGTTGGTTTGTATTAATTTAGATTCATACATTAACTATTTTGAATTGGTGTATTGCCTGACGATGAAGGAAAATAACGTGATGAAGACATTCCATTGTGGTAGGGCTTTTCTAATACCCTCCTGACCAGCTACCGCCCTCAAGTTGAAAATCTATTGCCATGCATCTAAAGGTGTGTCCCGACAGCTGCGCTTGAGAGCCAGTTCTTCCAATAGGCTTAGCCCATCTTCAACATCAGGTGAGAATGAGACCAAACGCTAATCCTATAAAGAAAAAAAAATATCTTAAAAATGTCTTCTAACTTATATCGGCGTCACCCGAGCCTCCGTTGTCCTTTCCCCATATTTTCTTCTTATAGATATGAAGGTAAGATATCATCTCTTTCACTCACACTCTTAGCTTGTTCATATCGTCATCTCCTTCACATTGTCATTCACTCTATAATTTTTATCACCAAAAAAAACATAACATATATAGTTCAATTTTTAATTTATTAAATAGGCAAAGGTTATTCTTTCAGACAGCCTACATATAAAGTTAGTGCAGACCAAAATAAAATTGAAAGATTCCTAAATAGATATAAACGCATGTTTCTTCCCTTCCTCTCAGATAGAAGACACAATTTATCAAAATAAATAAAAATCTTTATTCAATTTAGGCCCTAAGAAGGCACTTATGAACGTCAAAACACTACACCACCGGTTCGGAAAACATCTCAAACATAGAGAAGAAACGACAAGAAACTCGATCAGCTTCTTTTCCAACTATACAATAGTGATAATATAAAATATAAATAAAATTTAGTCGATGTACAGAGAGGGAGTTACTTCCAGACATCACTATCATTCACATAATGATCCACCCTATAATAACCTTTTAACAGTAAAGCCCGCTTGACATGGTCCTTGAACTTGTTGATATATGGTATAAATATAGTTAATTAGATCGAATTACAGATAGGAAATTAGACAGATCGTGTTTCTTCCACTTTGGTATCCTAGAGCTTGCCGTCTGAGGCTACAGAACACTTATGACTAAAAGTATAGTCAGATCGAATAAAAAACCCTATGGTCTCATCAATAAAAAATCTAATGAATTTTAAAATCATAGGAATCGAAGTAGAGTCCTTGAAGAAAATATCCAAACCGGCGCTTGTTAATACCGTAAAGCATTCAAAAATGCCTAAGCTACGGTGCATTCAAAGGGGTCATAACTAAAAGATCGCGGCATGCTAACGCTGTGAAAAATACTCAACTAAATATAAAAACTAACGTCCACCTGTAAATTCTAGTACGCTGAGCTGATTATGAAATACTGTTGTATTATTTTATTTATTATTATTGCTTAGTCCGTTTTGTCCCTAATGTCGTGGCGCACTGGTAGAAAACTCTTCTATTGAGCTGAGAACTCACGGGTTCAATCCCCGCACGTAATTGATTTTTTCTCTGAGTTTAAATATCTCTATATCTGGGTTTTATTACTCACCTATATCAGCTGTTTATTTACCATAATTTTTTTTTTTTAGACCTTACTTTTCTGTTATCCATAAGGGCCCTGGAGCCTTCGACGGCTTTTACAGCTTCATCGTGGCTTGGGGGCGAGCGCTTAAGGTACTCAGCCGCGAAACGTGGCAACATGCTCAAGCATGCTAAAGTGGCCGAACCTCGGCTTGGCCTATTGCCGGATATGCAACATTGCAATCTGTTTAATTCTCTATCCGTCTAAATTCGATCTAAACTAACTTATACATATGTACATGTTTCGAGGAGGAAGGAGGGAACATGTTACATATTATTATGTGTTTAGTAATCTGTCATTTTTTATCTAAGTCTAAATAGTAAAAAAAAGAAGAAAAAAAAGCCCCTTACAGAAACTACGCACTTGTGTGGGGTGCAGTGTCTGTTGGTAGGTAGTGATTGCAAGTGCAGTATTACTTGTATCGTGCAAGCGGCTGCTAGACTCAAGGGCTCCACACCGAGGGAACGGACCTAGGCTTAAGTTGCCGCAGGAGAGAGCGGACATGGCGAGTGCGTGAGAGCGGAGTTATCCGCCCGTCCCCTGCGGAGGTTGGTAGCTAGCCAGGCGGGCATTAGAAAAAACACTACCACCATGCTATGGTGTCATCACGTTTTTTTCCTTAACCGAAAAGTCAGGCTCATTGCAAAGATTCGAACTCACGTCGATCGACACACAGTCCATACACGCTACCAACTGAGCCATCATTGCCTTAAAAGCATAAATGGTAAGCACAGTACAATCCTAACACAACAGTGACTGTCGAGAGATCGTAATCCATCGACAGTTCCCGCTGTCATGCCTGCCTGCACTAATATAACTGGACATGCACATGCTGATTCCGAAACGCTACACGCAAAACCGAGTCACTATGATGGTGTTCGCGATCCAGTCGGATACAACACCCGTACTACCCCGCTATCACCATTTCCTCGTTCACAGCAAGGTGCGCCACGTGCAGGTGTCCTGAGTGTCTCAGGTTTAAATATGTAATTCGACTCCCTTACCCTATCCGAATAGGCACGGTGGTAGGGACCCGGCTGGTGTAGCACAAATCATCCTTTATCCTAACCGGTACCTACAATATTCTGAACAATTTAAGAGATATTCAATTTGGCATCCCAAGTTACGGCATCATCTAAAAAAAATTGATTATTAAGAAGTTTCCACCGTGGTATTCCTAGACTCATAAGTGAAGCACACTGTTGAATTCATACCCATAAAAAATGTATTAATATTTTTTTTTTGTTTTAAAAATCAGCAACAATTACAATCGACCGCAAATAATGCGAACAATTGTTTCGAACCCGGAACCCTTGGTCGAAGGGCTGTCGACCAACTGTCCTCTGCCTTGAGCGTCACGCAAGCGGTCCCTTCTAATAACAACTTACACGTTCTATTTAATTATAATTTTATGTAACATATTTTTTCTATATTTTTCGGAGAAAATGCCTCCTCGCTTGAGGCGTTACTCCATTTTGTACAAGCGAGATGATAAGTCATTATGTATTTAATAAGATTTATTTGCATTAAGATTAAGGTTTCTGCTAGTTTTTTTTGCGAGTAAAAATATATTCAGTGTTTTTTTTTACACAGTTGTGAATTTTAGTTTTTTGAAAAAGTACTTATTTATTCGTCTACATTAATGTTGTCGCCTTCAAAACAGTCCCCATTAGATGTGCCAGCGTTTCCTTCAGTCATTGAAACACTTCTCAAACTCGACCTTTGGCTCTTTCAGCGATACGCTTTTAATGTCATGTATGTATCTATTTCATATATCGTACTTAGCTGTACCTCAGTTTCACCTGTGTAAAATTTATTCGACCAAATCACCACCGCGCCGCCACTAAACGAATGCGTAACCTATCGTTGTTCTCACTTCCCAACTAGCAACAGCCCTAGCCAGCTAGCAAAAGCCCTATAGCTTGCCAAATTGCTTGATGTCCATGGTTACAGCTCCGCCCCTTATGGTCATTACAGACGACTTGCATTCGAACTTCGTTAACAGGCATTTTATGAGTGAAAATGAGTGACTGGATAAGAGATAGCGTGATAAAAGAACGTTGTGGTGTGAAAAAAGATATAGTCACACGCATTATGAAAAGGATCCTTAGATGGTTTGGGCATGTTGAGAGGGTGAATGAAAGAAGAATTACTAAACAAATTTATAAGGTGAGTGTCAATGGAACGTTTGAAGAGAAAAGGCCTAACCGACGTTCCAAGATCAAATCGGGGACGTTCTGAAGAAAGGCCAGATCAAGAGCAATAAAACCAACGAGCATTCATAAAAAAATTGATGACTGTTGCAGAAGCGAAAGATGTATGCAGTTGATACAAACTGAAACAGTTGAAACTGCCAACTGACTAAGCAGTCACCCTGCAGCCAACATGGAGTTCTAACATGGAGTTAAAATTGCGCGCTGACTGCAATAGAACTGCACGATAGTTGCGCAGTAGGTTGGTGGTTACGATGCATCCGTTGCACCCCTCATGTCGTGGCTTGCTGGACTTCTGACTTCATCCCAATAGGCAGAGTGCAGCGCCTCAGCCTTGCACTCCAGTACACTGTGGTTGGGCTTCCCGTACCGGAAGCACAACGCCCTCCTGTAGGCTGTTGACGAGCATACAGGCCGACTGTGGCCCACATCTATGCACATAAATCAACGCATGGACTTACTTTCCAAAAGAAGAATTCGGGCTGTAAGCCAACCGACTAGGAGGCGTTTTGCCTCAACTAAATTCTTGGCGGCAGCTATGGGCACAGACAGGCGAACAGCACCCAACACTCTTTTGGACACAGAGTCGACCAGACCAACGACGCGACCGTTCACCGTCTGTTGATCGTGGCAACGTCCGCTAACGTCACCTGGAGACCCTGTGCCAGCTTATCAGTTTGCTTTGCCCTTGGGAGTCTGGAATCTCAATGATCCTGGATCCCGTTTCGGTCTCACGTAATGAAAAATCCTCGATACAACCCTTAGAGCCCTAGCCTAAAGTTATATAGCATATTATAATCTACCTTAATAAATATGCTATAAAACGCATAAAGGAATTTTTAAATGCGATTGGTAATTACACAAATTCACATTCAAACAATCTCCTGAGTTTCATAATATTAGTGTAAATATATCTCTAACTGTATCAAATCTTATATTAGAATATTCCTAAAAGGTATTAAGGTAAAGGTAAAAAAAGGTAGTCAAGTTTAAGGGAGCAACGTATTAATAAAAAAAAACTAATACAAAAGAACTTTTACTTAATTACTTTCAAATTCAATTAATTAGACGAGCGTACGGACAGATCGAGATGCCCAGCACGACTGCCTTACTTACTAAAACTTATTTCCAAACTTAACTACTGTTCCCACGAATTACGAGCGTTACCGGGAATCAGAATGCTTACACGGCATTTACGTGGGAACGTGTTGTTATGGTTTGTCCCGGTGAACGCATAACTAGGTACTTTTTAGTTTGACTCTTAATAGATTTTATTATTATTGTTGTTATTTCGTGTCAATTGTCATTTCATTTTTAAGACAACTGGAAAGAAGTCCCGGGAGGAAGATTGTTCTCAATTTAAATTAAGAATAGGTACAACAAAAATGGATGTCATTTGATGAAAAAGTAAATAGTTGTCAATATAATTTTTTAATTATTCAAAAAAAGATAAAGTATTTTATCGACGACAGTACATAAACCTAAGATCTAAACAAGATTAGTACAAAAAGGGTTTCTGGACGAAGTGTTGGCCACACCCTCGCCGTTCTACAAGTTTTTAACCGCCTCGGTCACGGAATAAAATCCCGTTTTAAGTAAAATTTGATAGAGTTCTTTGTAAAATATCTGAACAGCTTAAGATTTATTACTTAGTTGTTTATATATTATTACAGTGTTATTATTAAGGTTATCTAATTCAAGTTTCTAAAATAGCGATTGCACTAGATAATTGCATTTTTTTTTATTTGGTTTCCCCCCGTCTACATTCTTTATACCGTACCATCACGCCTGTATTCCTCGAAGGGTTAGGCAGAGGTGTACTAATGTACACCCACAGTTCGCCGAGTAAGTTTTTTAGGTGTCATGTAATAGGGGGCGAGCCTATTGCTATTAATCGGGCACAAAGCCAAACTCCGAGCTGCTACTGAGAATTTCATAGAAAAACCCAATAACACTTTGATCAACCTGGGAATCGAACCCAGGACCTCGAGCATAGATCTTTACTAATATTGTGAACTAGCTGTGCCCGCGTCTTTGTTCAAGTGGACTATAGAATGGCATCGATCAGGCACACGTGCGAATCGTGCTACCTCCGCTCTCAGTTACATTAAAAACAAAATTGCTTATATCTTCAGAAGATAGACGTATTTATTTGTTATTAATTTGATGACATCTCTTATGGTTTACTCAGCGTAAGACATTTATGCGCTCGAATTGATTCACAATGACCGTTGTGTTTTATTTTCGCGGAACCCTAATTCTTTTAGCCTGCCTTGTTAGTCTAGTGGTCGTTAGCGCGACTGCTATGAGCGAGGTCCTGGGTTCGAATCCCAGGTCGAGCAAAGTGTTATTGGGTTTTTCCTATGAAATTCTCAGTAGCAGCTCGGCGTTTGGTCTCGTGCCGCCTATTACATGGGACCTAAAAACATACTAAGTTGCTCCTTGTAACATCAGTTCTCTCTCAGTGGAAGCCCCGTCAAAATCAGCCCAATCATTACGAAGACTACGATACAAAATGTGGGTCGGATACTACGGTAAGCGAGAACAAAGTGAGTTGGCCGCCTGATTAGAACCGAAAGTTAATTAACCACGAGTGAAGTAGCGGGGCACAGCTAGTACCTAATATTAAAAATTTGGAAAGTTTAAATGCGCTGATCTCAGAAACTATAAATCTAATTCGAAAAAAAAAATCTTTATATGTTGTGTTTTCCAATTTTTTTCCAAAAAAAAAAAAATGCTTCATTAGCAAAAAGCTAGAAGTGCATTAAATTAGTCATTTATTATATTCGATATACAATCTAATGAGAAAGGTTAAAGACTACAATAACTTCACGCTATGACACTAAAAGTTAAAGCAGTAACTATGGACGACAAACATTCTGGCAAACTATAAGCAAGTAAGGTGAGAGCAACGATAAATACGGGTAAAACCGCAGGGCACAACTAGTTTATACTAATATTATAAGAAATAATTTGTTTATTTGAACACACTAATATTTGTAAGTGCCGGTCTGATTTGAGTATTTATTGTTCCATTAGATAGTTCGTTTATTTTGGAAGGTCCTAGACTAATTAAACGCGTGTGCAACGGCAGGGCACAGCTAGTCTTAAATTAAATTGTATGACCGTTGAATACATTGCAAAGATTATTAATTTAACTTACACCACATCGTAAAAAGGTTCGCAAAAACCGACTCATAAACGTTTTTAAATGCAATTAAAAGTCATTATTAGATTATTATCCTATTTTATAACTTTATGATAAAAACAGCGGGTGAAGCTTTTTGGACGCCATGTTTTTTTTTTATGTTTCACATTAAAGTCACTAACCTATGTTAATATACTGGTCAGTAATCAGACAGTAATTAAAATTAAAACTTGCATATATTATTTGTACGTGTTCTGTACGCGTTAAATACGCAATATATATTTTCGTTTCGTAGTATATTTATTACTTTTGAGGAATGACCTATACTACCCCTGTACAAAAAAAAACCTGAAAATCGTTTTTTTTTTTTTTGGATTTTTTCAATATATTCTAAAAAGTATTATTGACAATTATTATACATAAGCTTTTCTTGTACAAAATTTCATAAAAATCAATACAGCCGTTGCTGAGTTTCATTAGAACATACGAAATAAACAGATATACATACAAAAATATTTTTAATGTTATATTCGTGAACAGAGTCCTTAATATAGAATGTCTATCGGGATGTTTTGAAAAAAAAAATATACACACATAAGTACAGATTTGTTTATTATAGATAGATTCGTGAAGGTAAATTACCAGTGTTGACAGATCACTAAAAGCTTGTACTAATTATCTCGGCTGCTTTTAAATTGAATTCCGAATTTCTGCGTAAGCCAAATGAGGTGTTGTTGTATAATGTCAACACCGAGGTTTTATTTAAAAAAAAAAAACAGAATTTTATTTGGTTGTCATAATTATAAGAAATAAATAACTTTGTAGCAATTATTTTACGACGCTATTTAGTATTTTTTATCTATATGAATTTTTATAATATATATAAATAAATAAAAGTAAAGTGTTTGTTTGTAATATCAAAATAAGAGATTTTTACTAATTGCATATGAAAGTATATACGATACTTATAACAGAAACCATCTTTTTTAAATTTTATTCAGTCTGTATGTCTGTCTGCTTATTCCGGGTAATCTCCGAAACGGTTTTACTGATTTAGACGGGACTTTCTCTAGCAGATAGCTGATGTTATAAGGAGTAACCTGGGCTACTTTTATTTCAGAAAAAAAAATTAGGGATTCGCACATATTAAAATCATTTCGAAACACCAACGATTCTGGGACACTTAAATGGCTTAGGTTGAGTAAACCATAAGATATATATCAAATTAATGTAGTTACATAATCGTGGATCTTAAAAATACTTATAAAAAAGTTTACGAGATCAAATATCTATCTTGTATCTATCGATCGACGGCTTTGTGTAGTCCACGCGAGTGCAGCCGCGGGTAGATACTATAAAGCAAATATACGGCCTGCTTAATAGAAAAGTGGGTACAGTAGCCTGTGAATGCTTATAAATACCACAGGTATCATTTATCGCAAGGCTGACCTTCAACTCTCCTAAAGCAAGAATTCCTTGAAACTCTACTCACCTCAGGAACACCACTGCACAAGTTTATTTCTCTGCGATGTTCTGTAGAATCAAGGTATTCCAACAGTCCAAATAAATTTCGCTGTACTCTTTTCTACTTCAGGATTATTTGAAAATTCGAACCCACACCGATCGTCGTGTGCAAACACACCAATAATAATCCGTCATGCGTTCAAATCTTAATGTCAAGATAAACTTAAAAATTAAACCGCAGATCGTGAAAGTCCTTCCGCTCGTCCGTCTGTCCGTACCTGGGTCGCGTGAGTAAAAATACAAAACGTATTTTTAGCTTTTTTTTTTTATAAACCATTTTTGTTGTAGGTGAAAAGGATTTTATTGTTTTTTATTTGGCTCGTTTTATCTCTCGGTTTTTCGGTAGGCGGCTCTCGGTGGGCGGGGAACATTTCAGACGGACGACGGTACGATTCGAAAGTGGCTCCACTTATGATTAATCTAATATTTATTTTTTGGTTTAATATAATTTTTATAAAAATTTCTTTTACTTAATATTGGAATCGGGTCATCGTCTGTCTGTAAATATTTCTGGGTCAGATTTCCGACTGATCTTCGTATCTTATGATAGACTAGCTGTACCCGTGGCTTCGCTTACGTCGACTGCAAAATACCCGCGCGAATCTTACTCCCCCGCTCCCGGCTATTTTAAAGACAAAAATGCTTATTGTGGGTGTTCCTTAGAAGATAGACGTATACTCTCCCTGATTTTTTGTAGGTCTTCTTAATGCCTCCAATTATTTAGTATATTAGTTTGCTATACATTATTACATTGTTTACTCAGCGTAAGCCATTTAAGCTCCCGAATTGATTCACCATGAACAGTTTTTTTTATTTGTGCAGATTCCTAAAATCCATTCAACTCTAAAATAATAGGTACCTAAGTAGCCTATCTTACTTTCTATAAAATCAGCTATCTACTAGTGAAAGTCTCGTCAAAATCGGCCCAACCATTTCGGAGATTACCCGAAACAAACAAACAGACAGACAATAATTAAAAAAATGGGGTTTTTGGTTTAGGTATCTTATATACTTTCATATGCATTTAGTAAAAAACTGTTACTTTGACATTACAAACAGACACTTGCAATTTTATTAATTGTGTAGATTTAAAGTTAATAGGCAAATTTTAACTGATGGGAAATTTAGAAAAGCGTGGCTCTATGTAAAGCTGGCAGAAAAAACATCAACAAATTTTCTTTGTATTTTATCTACCTGTGATTTTAAGAAGTTTCACGAGAATTTGTGTTGATGCAAGACAATTTTTAACAAAAAAGATTAACTTCAATAATTTTGAGGATTCCTGCCGTATCTTCGAAGTCCAAGGTCCAATGCCAATGAAATTAAAATGGAACCACCCCTGACAAATTTCCAACAAATAAAGAAACATACAAATCGGTTCATAAAAAAATAAGTTATGGCTGAAAAATCATAAAAATAAAATTGAAGTCGAAATAAAAAAGATTCTTTTAAATCTATCTTTGGTATTCTTTCTTAAGAGATGGAATCTAATATTCTTTGTGGAAGAATTTGCCACATAATTAGTATCTAACTAACAGTACACTAAACTAACTTTTCCCGCGGATCCGCATACGTTTATTACACAGTAACTATTTCCTTCTCCTAATTTGAGTTTTACTGATATTTTATTATTTCTGAAAGTGTTTAAATTTTTTTATAGACTATGAAATGCGGAATGGCACATTCTTCCCGTGTACAAAATTTTATAAAAATTGGTGTAGCCGCTTTTTGAGTTAGGAAAGCTAAACAGACAGACGGAAACTTCATATTTATTTAAATATTGTATTTAAGAACAGTGGCCTAGAGAATATCTATCTATAGAAAAATTTGGAAACACGTTACATGTTCATACAGAAATAATAATTTATTACTATAGATAATCAGATATAAATCGGTTAATATTTATTTGGAGGTAATAAAAAAACTGAAATATACAAAACAAATTGATGTTGACAGACGTGAACAATACACCACGCTGGTTATGATGCCTTTTCCCAAGGCTTCGTAATACGCAGGTGCACACACACGTACAAAGAGGAGGTCTAGATAATGTATTCTATCTCATTCTCTCGTGGGCTGCATCCTATAAATGTATATGTTTTCTCTTTTTAGAGTAGCTGTTTCGTTTCATCGCGTTTAAAATTACAACGGTACTAAAAAAGTACAACATTCAAAATCACATCACTAATGTCGTAGATTGACATCACTAGCGGCTAGGGGTGTGTCAGTACCTCGGGCACTCTGCATTGTTTTGTCCGTATGTCTGTCAGATGAATACGTGAGCGTGTGATTATGTACATGTAAGTACATTAGGGTTACCAATTTATTTATAGTAGGTAAATTGTCCTAAAATATGTAGAAGTTTGCATAAATTAAAACTGACACTCATTGAAGTATTTGTAACTAACTGTGCCCAATAGTTTCACATGTGTTACCACATACTTTTACCATAAACCATTCCATACCAAACCATGGAAAAGTTTACCATATTGCCTGAACTTCATGGTTACTTTTATGCTCCTTGGAGTCATAGCATGAAGCTATTTCACCTACAAATTTCCTAGATAAATAAATAGGCTATAAACTACAGAACATAATTTTTGAGTTCTGTAATAATAACAGGTAATATCTGGATATTGACGAGTTGAAATAAACAAAAGCGTTCGTCCGCCCGTTATTTTAAAGTTAAAATTGTTTATTATTTTATTTTGCGAAACCCTAATTATTTATAAAAATAAAAGTAGCCTTTTACTCCTTATAAAATCAAATATCTCCGTGAAAGTCCCGTTAAAATCGGTTCACCTATAACCGAGATTAGCCTGAAAAAATAGACAGATAAATTTTGTTAACAATACCGTATATACTTTCATATGCATTAAATAAAAAAGCTGTTATTTTGAAATTGTAAACAGGCACTTCAATTTTATATAATTGTATAGATTTACGTTTTTGGTAACCCTAGTTCAATACTAAGCATACATCAGACAAACGACCTGTACTTGGTAAAATCATGGGAAGCGATACACGATACTCGGAAAGTTATGAATAAAAATGGTTATCGTTTCACTTGACAACAGTAGGCTTATCACTGTCTGCAGTTCATTTCTCCTTTATATTATACAACAGAATTGACTAATATGTGTCCGAATTGAATACATTTCTTAAAATTTGAAAGTAGGTTTTCTAGCGGTGGTTCTTATATTTATTTTATCAAATTCGTTTCAGCCGTTTCAAGGTCATCAGCTGTTTTCTAGCTGATAATAGATGTGAGCATCTTCCACAGGTTTGATTGAGTCGAGATTTAGTATTCTGTTACTTCAATGATATTAAAAAAATCTTGACCTGATGCTTCAGCGTCATCTGGAATATGTGGGATACTTAACTCCTCACCAACTTATGGCAGAGTTTATCGTATTTGGGGTTATTAAATTTTCATTAGAGCCTAATTTTATAAAAAAAATTTGAATTTAATTACAATATTAATTCAATAAGTATTTATTTTTCAGAAAAGTAACATCACTTTGAATTTATTTTACAAATGGTTGGGATTAAGTTAAAACAATAACAAAAACTAAATCATATCATTATTAAGTTTGTAATACGAGGTAATTTAAGTACAAAACTAAAAGGTTTATGCTTTAGTGACGTCATGGGCCGTCGAGGGTAACGGTTAATTACAAAAGAAAACAGTGAAAACAAACGATCTAATTTCTCATTCCAGTTACCGGTTAAGTGTTACGATGTTTTGTAGATATGCAAAAGTGTTTATCAGACCACGTTTATCATTTCTCTGCCGTCTGGCCGGTAGCAACTTGCAAACCAAACAAATCTATGCTAGTAGATATTCTTTAAAGCATTTTTTTTAACATAACTTGGACTCACCTAGAGATCTGAATCAATTGACGGTCTCTGCTGTCACACCGGACTGCATAAATATCTGTTCACGTTACGCTTGAAGGACCAGACGTCGTAAAGGAACACATTGGTTGGGAGATGGTTCCACAGTTTCACGGTACGAGAGAGATAAGGCATAGAGAACTTTTGAGTTCTTGCCGAGATGGACGATATCGTAAAACTGTGACTCTAAGCAAAACGTGTGTGGTTCTGTTCTGAAAGGGAGAAGAGGGAATTAGGTGAAACAGCTCTTCAGAATACTCACCATGATGATAAAGGTGTTAGAAGACGCTCAGCAGTTTTTGGCGAGATCTTGAAGTGACATGTTGTGGTTGTATTGGTGGCGTTTGGCGTGATAGTTTGTTTTTTGTACATAAGCGAAGTGGATTATAAATATAAACTAAAAGCATGCATTTTGGGATCCCACAAAAACTCCCTTATAGATTTCGAACAAGATGGTGGCTATCTTGTTAGGATATTGAAATAGTCATAAGACAGGACTCCATATAATATTCACTTGATAATGGCAGGAATGGTCTTCAAGGACTAGTTGCCAAGTTAGGAAGAAGAAGAAGAACACGTTCGAACAATTATTACTGATTATTACCGCCATTATCAAGTGTGTAAGTATTTCTTATTAAAAAATGTCTTGTGATGATTTTATTGCTCTTACAAAATGATGGCTCCTTGTTTAGAACTTTCTAGATAATTTCTTGTGGCTTCTCAAAATCCATGGGGCAAGTTGTTATATCCAATCCAATTGTACGATATAACCAAGCTTTATTACGCAAAATGCCACCAAAATTACACAATACACAACGTTTTATGAATCAAAAATATAAATGAAATAGTCACAATATAACAAATTAGGATCCCGGCAAAAATTTCTGACAAACTAACTACAAAGGCGCAGTGACTAGCGACCCAAAGTGGATCTTGGTCTCCGACACTGAAACACGCTATTTCTGTATTCTTATAACGTAGCAAGACAAAGTGTCTACACTGTACCTTGAGATGAGTAAAGTGCAATCCAATAACATCGGCGACTACCGTGGGATCTACAATCAACCTTCATATTATGCTTGAATGACTCCATGTTATAGTAAGGAGGAAACAGTTTCCAGGAGACAGTTCCACAGCTTCACAGTACGGTTAAGATAAAACGCATCAAACTACACTGTCTACAATGCGATGTTTCCCGCCACTCATCCACTTGGAGTTCTCGTAAATCTTTTCCAACAGCGTCACGTCTGACGGTTCTTGTTCAATTATCCTCTCCCAATCTCTAAGTATGACCGAGCCATCAAAGACGGTTACGCCGATAATATTAGGCTCGTATATTGTATCTTCAATTTTCAAGTTGTTGCTGATCCTCCATATCCCTACTTCGTCGGTCCCAAAAGTTTTCTAAGTGTGTTTTTCTTCGTGACCCAGTCAATATAAATATTTAATTTTAAACAATTTTAAAAATTATACTTGTAGGCAATTCTGA
This sequence comes from Saturnia japonica, assembly GCA_033032175.1. Taxonomy (NCBI): domain Eukaryota; kingdom Metazoa; phylum Arthropoda; class Insecta; order Lepidoptera; family Saturniidae; genus Saturnia; species Saturnia japonica. Next base: position 6,772,343 of record CM065331.1, read on the forward strand.
ACTATAAAAACTATATTTTATTATTATATATAAAGTTTGGATGTTTGTTACTTAATAACGTAAAAACGGCTGAACGGATTTGGGTGAAATTTGAAATACAGACAGTTTACAACCTGGAATAACACATAGGATACTTTTTATCGCGGTAAAGAGCCAAATTTAAAGAAACGTAGACAAAGTCGCGTGCAGATGTTATTATTTAATACAGCGAGAACCAGACGGTTATAACCAAAAACTCGGGTGTCGGGTGTAGTAAGACTTGCGGCGATCCGATGCTCCGATAACGAAGCCGGTAATTACAACTTACCACTGACTATTATCAAGTAGCGACTGGCTTTCATATATTTTACAAAATGGATGGCGAGTCTTCGCGCGAACCATCCTATGCCTTGAATATATTTATATTGTAGATTTATTGCGTTGTTTTGTGTGCGTGTTGATTTATGGCGGGGGGGTGTGTGTTACTGGACGAAAACGTTAGGCGTTTCTGTGTACGTTTCGAATTTTGAATTTAAATTTTCGAATAGGGTAATGTTTGTAGATTATAAATGATGTAGTAATTAGGCGTTAATGTCAGTTATATTTTTAAATTATTAATGGCCATTATTAATTTAATAAAATATTCTCCACTACTTAAAATGTTTTTTTTTTACAATAGCACTGATTAGGTACACGTAAATGCTTTGTGGCATTAATTTTAAAATTTATCATTGAAAGATAAAACAAAATTCATAAGGAATTTACATCTTCAAGGTTTTTTTCTGCGTTATACAAGGTGTCCAGAAAGGGTATCGGGTATTTGTTTTCGCGCCATATTCGAAACGGGGCGTCTAAAGGGTGCGGGGAGGGGTTCGTGGCGTCCGCCATTTTGTGGAGTTTTAGTCACGATGGAACAGTACTCGGGGACGCATCTCGCATTTTGCGTACGAGCGTATTATCGTAATGATGATTCAATAGTGACTGCTCAACGTCTCTATCGTGCGGAATATCGTACACGCCACGCGCCAAGTGACGATAGCATTAGGAAATGGATCAGGATGTTCGAGAATACAGGTGCGACAGTTAAAATTCAAAACTCTGGTCGTTCTCGTTCAGTTCGCGATGAAGAAACAATTGAAGAAGTTGAGGCGTCGGTTCGTCAAAATCCGTCTTTATCCATCCGAAAGCGAAGCCAAGCGTTGAACATCAAAAAATCGTCTTTACATTCGATTTTAAAGAAAGACTTACATCTAAAAGCCTATAAAATTCAATTGGTTCAAGAATTGAAGGATACGGACTATGCTAATCGACTGAATTTTGCGAACGAAATGCTGCAGCGATTTAACAACTTTAACAACATACTGTTCAGTGACGAAGCAAATTTACACCTGAATGGTCATGTTAATAAGCAGAATTGTCGGTACTGGGCAGTGGAGAATCCGAGACGAAAGCATGAACGACCCCTGCATAGCCCAAAGGTCGTTGTTTGGGCCGCTATATCTGCTAAAGGCATAATTGGTCCTTATTTTCATGAAGATCAACGAGGCCGAGCAATTAATGTGAATAGTGACCGTTATTGCGATATGTTGCGAAATTTTTTGGTCCCAGAGTTGCAGGAATTTGCAGGTTTCAACTCAAGAACGTGGTTCCAGCAAGATGGGGCCACTTGCCATACCTCAAATGACTCAATGGAAGTTGTTAACGAATTATTCCCTAATAAAGTCATTTCGCGAAGGGGTAACATCAACTGGCCTCCCAGAAGCCCCGACCTTAGCCCATTTGACTATTTTGCATGGGGATACCTTAAAAGTAAGGTTTATCAAAACAATCCGATGAATCTAACCCAGTTAAAGCAAAACATCAGGTCAGAAATGGCAGCAATATCGATAGCTATGCTTCAACGTGTTATCGCCAATCTTCGTTTCCGTTTAGAAGAGTGCCAGCAACGTAACGGTCATCATTCGGATAACATCATCTTTTCCAAATAATTCTCCAATTCATATGCTAATAATAAACAATAAACTTTTTTATTGCATACAAATAATTTTTGTTTCATTGAACTTACAAATACCCGATACTCTTTCTGGACACCTTGTATAAATGTTTTAACATATTCATCTTTTTCAAAATGTATAACACACTGAGACCAGAGACTGACTTTTAAGACCAAGACAAGCCCATAGATAGATGCTTGGCGATAGATTTTAAGCCCCATAAGAGTGTACCAAATTATATGTAAAATAAAACTTTTTTCTCTAACTTTTGTGCTATCATTTAGTGTATATAGTCTATCATCTAGTTCAGTTATTCCCAACCAGTGGTCCGCAAGAGCTAAAATATAGTCCCGAAAAGAATCAAAATTTCAATTTTATATTCATTTTTAGTTATTAATTCCATTTAACGCGGGCTCATTGCTGTGTAGCGGTAAGCGTGGTTGGTTGGGACGAGGGCAAGTGATCGAATATGTCAAACGTTTCATTTGAAGTTTATACAGTATATTTTTCTCGAACTTTGTTGTCTCTGATCACTGGTCCATCAGTACCTACGTCTCCATTATTTTATTAAACCAATATACCTTTTTTATGCAGAGAAATGCAGTCTATCAGACGACCCAGGTCTACGTGTGAACGGCAAAGGCAAGAAGATGAGGAAACCCAGAACGATATACTCCAGTCTTCAACTACAGCAGTTGAATAGGAGGTTCCAGAGGACGCAGTACCTAGCGCTGCCTGAAAGGGCTGAACTGGCTGCTAGTTTAGGATTAACGCAGACACAGGTAAGTTTTAGAAATTATTATTTGACCTGTTTTACGACATGTATTTAATAATGATTTGGAAATTAGTTTAATGAAATATGAGAATCTTCCCTAATAGTAATTTTATTAATACGTATAATTAATAAAGTAATCATTCAAAAAGGCTATTTTTTTTTTCAATAAAGTTCTGCGACGTTGGCCGGATCTTGAAGTGGTATTTATAAACTAATGATATTTTGGTGGCATTTTACGAGATGCAGTTTGGTTATTGTACACAAGTGAAGTGGATTATAAATAGTAACTGGAAACATGCATTTTAAGTTGCCACAAAAACTCCCTGGAAAGTTTTAACAAGGGGCCGCCTTCTTTTTAAAGCTATGTTTGACGATTGCAAGGCAATTATAAAATCATTTTATACACGTGACTTTGCAGCGTTGTGCAAGAACACAGTATAAATAAAAAGCAAAAGAAAGTTATGGAATTCAAAAAGAAGCTATATAATATCTTAAATCATCAATAACTAGTGATGTAACTATACATAATTTTGCTGGTATTTGGTTATTGTAGTAAATAATCAACGATACCTATACCAAAATCGAAAGCTTAGTAATAAATAATTAAATATGTAACCCCGACTGGCGGAGGGTAAATAAAGTTTTTGGGTGATTGTATGTGTCGTTTCTATTATGCACAAAAATGGCCATAATCTTTTTAATGATAAGTAGGTATTTGATACTTAATTTCCAAAGGAGAATAAAATTAATTAATCATTGGGCGATCGAAATTCGAGCAGCGACTTTTTAATCATAAACTATTTTCTGTTTGACATTTACAGTATTCATAAACAATGAGTATTATCTACATCACTTGCTGTCACTTTTCATTGAGTGACAATGTCAATATTTTGGGGGGTCTAAATTTAATGGCATTTGTCGGGTTAGGATTCACAGTATGAATTTATTTAATTTTATATAATAATAACAGATATTATAGATAAATTTTAGCTTTCTGCACTCCTTCTCCAAGGGCAAAATCATCGCTTCACGCTTTTCAAATTGTTAGATAACGGTTGATCAATAATCGGCAATACCGATACTGAATTTATAAAATTATATTACTTGGCTCTATATCATAATATAATATTGGTGGCTTTTTGCGTAACATAGTTTTGTTATTATGCACAGGTAAACTAGATCAATGTGAAACTTTGTATGTTTGGATGGATTTGGATGAAATTTGGCACACAGATAGTTTATAACCTAGATTAACACGTAGGTAAATGACATACATGTCTTAAGAACTGCTATCAACTTCTATTGAACCTGAAGTTGGATAAATTTTAAATTGTTAACTCCCTGGAAAGTTGTAACAAGATAGCCAGCTACATGCTTATTAAAACGTTGACTTTTTCTATAAAGATTAGAAAAATATTATATTTTCGTGATATGGGCATAATTGTGTATAAAGACACGTTGCCGTTATATAAGATGAATAACTAAACAACTACAGACTACAGCGTTAATTTTTTTTCTTTAAAATAATAACTAACGCTCCGACACTTATCCAGCTTGTAATTGTCACAAACCTAGCAATTATTTCGGTTGAATATATGTACCTACTTCTATCGCACGCAACTTATGTACAAATCAGTGTCGCAACTGAAAACAGACTTTAATGCTATTCAAATAAAAAAATAACTGCGTTGTTTACGATATTAAAGTACATTAGATAGATTACGAAGCCTGTAATTAAAGATGGCGTCTATATTTTTTTGTGTTCGCCGTAGACGGTGAATTGTCATTTCTAAGTAGTAATTTTGATGAATTCCAAAGACAACATTAAAAAGTGATTTTTTTCTTATTCATTTTTCCATTCAATAAAATTAATTCGTTGTGTAAAGTACTTCGGAGTTCTTGCAACTGTTTCGAACTCAGTTCAGGTAACCTTGAGCTTAGAATCTGTAAGCCTCAGTATAGGTTAGGGTTGCCATCTTACTATATAATATAGTACCCAACTATATTAGGTACCATACTACTATATTTAAAAAAAAATTATAGACGAATTTATTATATTTTTATTGGAAAAAATATATTAGACAATAACTTAGGCCGCAGCCTTTAGTTCTTAGTTCTTTCTGAAGTCATAGTATCCATAGTAATTTGATTATATTTGTGATTATCAAACATTACCTGTCTATCAAGCAGTAAAAATATTCCTATAAAAAATATAATGTTTGTTTGAAATCTATTATGTTTTTTGGCATCTACTATATATTTTTCAGGTAATAACCTCGAAAATACTATATTTATAGATACAACTGTAAAGCTTGTAAGATTATAATGTATGGTGGTAATCACTGAAATCACCATACTCCAGGTGTATTACCATTGCATGTTATCCACTACGTCTACCCTCTCCTGTGGCAACTCAAGCATAGGTCCGTTCCCTCGGTGTGGAACCCTTGAGTCTTGCAGCCGCTCGCGCGATATAAGTGACACTGCACTTGCAATCATTAACAACCAACAGACACCATTACACTGTACCCCACACAGGTACATAGCTTCTGTAAGGGACCTTTTTTGTACTAACTTCCTCTCAGGAGATAGAAACGTATATATAGTTAGTTAGCTAAAATTTCTACGGATAGGAAAATTAGCCAGTTCGCGACTTAATTGCAACTACGGCAACAGCTCAAGCCGAGGTTCGACCATTTTAACACCATTGAGCATGTTGCCAAGCTTTCACGGATGAGTGCATTAAGCGCTCGCCCCCAAGCCACGGTGAAGATGTAAAAGCCGTCTGAGACTAACAGTCTAATTAGATAGAAAAAAAAAACTTTGCATTCATTATGTATGCGGAAGCGTGTCGCGTTCTTAGATCAGCCCGTGTAAATCCAGTAATCAAGTAGTGTGAAAGGGATCTCTAACCGACTAGGTCGTGAGTGTGGAGTTAAGACCTGCACTTTGACTTTTTTTGGTTTCTCGCGTTTCGGGATCAGCCTTTGTATATCCAACTGTCAAATGGTTATTTTATAATTATGTCTCTCTGCCCATGTAGGCAATTTCGTCAATGTCAATTGTGACATATACATGTTATTAGAATTTAGTCACTAAATGTTCAATGTAGGTACTGTAGAATAACTTATAAACAAAATATATATTTAACATAGCACAAAACAGTTACAAATTTATACATAATATTTGTTATGGGAACTGAAGGGATAATATAAAACTATATATATTATGTTAAACATATAAATATAAAGCATAACTTTATAGATACGAGCAAAGGACACATTATAATTATATTATACTATCTGACCTGCGCAACTTCGTCTGCGTCAAATAAGAAAGAGAAAAAGGGTTAGAGAGAGTTGGTTGTAGGCACCTATAATACAATTCTAAAACAGCTGAAACTTGCTTTGTTTTATCTACGAACCATTTGAGCACCATTCGCTCTCCTCCTCACATTACGGCCCGCCTCCGACATCATTCGGCATAATAATATTCGCACGTGGTACTTGATAATTATGTTGCTGCGGAGTTATTTTAAAACTGTGATATCTCCTAAGATATTAATTGAAATTATATGATGTAAAGGGCAATTTAGTTCAAAATTAAGTACCTATGATTAATAACGTGTTTATTTCGATAAGGATTAATACCATGTTTATAAAAAACCTTCTCAAAAAAAATGCATTATTTTAGAACAAATTTTAATACCATAAAAAAGGTTATATTGACTCAAACCATAAGAGATAGATATATGCTATCGTGAACTATTTCTACTACTTATTGAAATTTACTAATTACTATTTATTTAGTTTACTAATTTTTGAAATTTTTAAGAGAAACAATTCCGTTACACATGATTTTTGTACACATGATGGAAACTCTCAAAAGAAATATATTTTCCGCGTTTTTGCAACATTTTTCATTGATGCTCAGCTCCTATTGGTGGTAGCGTAATGTTATATAGCCTTCCTCAATAAATGAGCAATCCAACACTAAAATAATTTTCCCATTCGTACCAGTAGTTCCTGAGATTAGAGCGTTCAACCATACAAACTAACAAATTCATCAGCTTTATAAAATTAGTATAGATTATTACGATTAATAAAGAAAAAATAAAGATAAATATAGTCAAAAGGCTTGTAGAAATTCACTGTTGGACTGTTGATATTTCAAAGGCCGTCTTTGTTAACATGCTTTTATTAACTTCACTTGTAACAAGCAATGTAATTAAATCTTAGAAATCAATTTTAACCTGCTTCTGATTGTCGTATCGAAATGAAATTTTGTATGTATATGTAGTTCGGATGACTAAATTATAATTTGGTATCTTGGAGCTAATCTGATTATGGAGCCAAGAGATGTTTTATAATTTTCAGTGCGTGATAAAGCGTGTTCTTTAGTTTTTTTTAAAGTACATTCTTATATTTTTAGATAGTACTGCGCTTAACAAAATATATAATGCCGACACTTTGCAATTTTACTATAAAAAAAATGTACCATTACCAAAGTGGACTTACGAGTAGGTCACAATCAAACGCATACGTTTTTGTATAGTCTTGGATTAAATTGATTCGTTACATGTCACCGTGTTGAATGAATAATAGCTCCGTAGAGGACGCAAAGATCGACAAGCGTACAGCCCTAATAACAATTCTTTATACAGACTTCGAAATAACTAGAGTTGACTTAATTATTTTCTTGATCGTTAAAAAAGACTAACGAAGCGAAATCAGTTATGGTTGGAAAATTTGATAACAGGTTTTTGAAGTAATTATTGTTTGGTTTATTTAGTTACAACTCGTTTCACCGTTGAATGGTTTCATCATTATTTCAATCGAAAGACGTTTATAGCTGAACGGGCTTCCCGCAATCTTTACCATTTAGTCGGACCATCTTGTGACGGGTCTACCCACGTTGTGTCTTCGAGAACTTTTTGGTCCCATCGGCCATCCATTTTACGAACTACGTGCCTTGCCCACTGTAACTTAAGTCTAACTATCCATAAGGCTATATGGTGACTTTGGTTCATCTACGGAACTCTTCATTTTTGATTCGATCACGCAGAGAAACTCCGAGCATAGTCCTCTCCATTGACCTTTAGGTTTCCTATGAGTTCCATAGTTAGCGACCATGTCTCAGAACATAATAAATAATCAGAGGCAACAAACGCTAGTCAGATACTTTCGTCTCGGGACAATCTGGTATTTTAGACTAGAGCATTTATGTAGCTTCCCGAACGCTACTGTGATGTGCTGGAGCGACATCTTTGTTTGAAATCGGGCCTACGTAACTGAGCAGTTTGTTCCAGGTACATATAGTCATCAACAACTATAAGCTTAGAATCTCTGATTTTTATGGGAGTTAGGTCTACATTGGCACCAGTATCGTCGTGGAATGGTTTAATTGAAAAAAAGTCTCATAGCGCTTCAGTCGTTGTAAGGCTTAATTTTGAAAGATCCTCGATTTGATTCACGATTAAGGTAAACTTTTGTGCAATTAATTATAATTTTTGAAGTTGTAACAAATTCTATAAGCGAGTTACGAAAAATCAATGAAAGTGAATTTACACTTTATATCCGCTTGCTACCTCTTGTTTTAGTGTGGTGAGGCTATCCTTTTTTTTTTTTTTTTTTTTGTTAACGCGGAGTAGAAAACCCGTCATGGGTACACACTCGGATGGGGGGACGAGTGGTTATGTGAGACTCCTACTCACTAAAAAACTCCGCGGTGTACCATCCGCCGCTATACTGGGGCGACGTGGGCACGGCGTTAGCATTCAGCCACGCCGCCCCGGCGGCCGGCCCGGCTAACCGGGCCCCGGCCTAATTAGGAGACAGCTATGATACACGATAGCCGTCTCCTCCGCCTGCCGAACCAGTGCAATGAGGAGAACGGGCCCCCCCCCGTCCCGTCTCCTCTGGTTCGGCTAGGGTGGCGGGAGTTGACGGTTAAACCGCCTCCTCCGGCCATCCCCTCGTCTTTGGCGGAGAGGGCCGCTCAGGGGATCCCCCTCGCGAACCCTCTCCGCAGCCTCCTTCTGCAAGATGACCTCCTCGCAGAAGCAATCTCGGCAATCTCCGGGGTCCACCAATACACCGCCCGCCTGCCTTGCGGGCGGTTTTTGCTCCGCGGCATCGACGCGTCGCAGACCGCCGTAAGGGCCTTACGGAAACGGCCCGCGATCGCGTCGACATCTTCGGTCCTCAAAGCTGGCGCCAGCCAGCTCTGGACGATGGCCGCCTCTTCCGCTCTCTCCCGGTCAAGGCGGCCAAGCGCCCAGCGGGGAAATGTTGCCCCACTACGAGGGCTGGACGCCAGCTCTCCTGAAGAGGTGGAGACCTCAAATCTAATATATCTATGATCAGACAAGGTCTCCTCACCTATGTATACCTAAGTATACCTAAGTATACCTATGTATACTTTATGGTTTTTTTTAAATGTTATATCGTCTACAAATAAATTTGGTACGAATATTGCATGCAAACAAACAATTTATGTTTTTTTTTTCATTTCCTTCATTATTTCGTGTATATTAAAAGTAAATTAATTTGACCCTATATTATGTCATTTTTGCGGCATTTCACGTGATGTAGTTTTTCTATTAAGCACAAGTGAAGTGAATTATAAATAATAACAAGAAATATTAATTTGAAGCTTACACTGCAGTTGTATTAAAATTATAAAAAGATTATAAAAATTCAAGTGACGTTGACAGAATTGTGGATATACACAATTGCCCTTAAATAAAAAGTAGAATTATGTTGTTGAATATTTTTTAGCTGTTAGCAAATTAATTCTCATAACCCTGTATTCCTGTACCTTTCTGTCGGTTGTAACAGCTACGTGGGCCCGTAGCGGCGACCGTACAAAAAGTTACATTCAGTTAATTTTATAATAATTTAATATTTCTCAGTTATTGTCTACAAGCCGCACTTTGATGAGTCCGCGTCGCGATAGTGAATATAGAACTGTATCGATAATCCGTTTTTATCGACTTTTAGATTTAATTATTAATTTATTTTGTATATTTTTATTAGTTTATTATTAAAAATATACAACAATATAATAATAACTTTAGATATATATCTCCAGTTTGCTACGTGTTGCAGAAATTATGTGTACGGTATAAATAATTTCTTAATTTCCATTTATTATATGTTTATTTTATAAATCATTAATATTTACTCTTACATTTAAGATCCGTATTATTTTTATATTATTATTACAAAGGTTGCCATAATTTTTAACTTTATTGACCAATTTTTTATTTCATAACTTTATAAAGAAAAACTAAAACAAAAATAAGTTTATTTATTGTGTTATATTCTTTTCGATATAGTAGGTACCAATGTAAGTAATTTAACCTAACTACACAATTTACTTATTCCTTTTAATTGAATAATCTTTTTGAAAGTTTTATGTTAACTGCCAATTTGTCGTAATATGGGTAAACACGCTAAGTGTAGAAGGACCGGCTCTCAAAAATTTTCAAATTGACTGCGATATCTACTATGCCATTGACTTCATAATTTTATCACGATGTTGTCCTTATCCGTTAGCTCAGGCTTATTGTACGATAGTCAGATCGATTAAAATAGTTATTGATAGTTTATCGATAAAATTTATAAGTACCTCGCAAGCCCTATCGATACTAATCAAGCCGCTATAACTCGATTCGATTCCACATTAAAACTAGAAAAAAGCGGAATAGAACTACGTACCGAGTAGGATTCCGGAATTTTACACATAAAAACTGACAATCTAATCTCCGAGTTAGGTACTGGTAACATAATTTTATTTTACTGCATATTCAGGCAATTATGGTCTTTGTTCCTATTAATGTTAACGGTTTAATGTACGGTAAATAATATATGTCAAATCTAAACACTTTTTATCATAAGTATAATAAATCAAAGCATTAGTCTAAAGTGCTATTTATTGTCTATTGTTGTTTTACAGTAACATATAGCCGACAAAGTTATTCATGCTGGTGGCGAACCGCTCGAACTAAACACTTGTTGTTAGACTGTAATAGACAATGGCGCCACTGATAACCGCGTAATTAACTTTGTATTATTTATTCTTGACGTTTCCTGATTTTTTTTTTTCGTTCTTTCACACGGCAAGGGGATTACGTTTATAAGGTCAGTGTTGTAAAAACTTAATGAGAAGAAAGTGATTGTTGAAAGTTCAAAGAAAACATAGTTTTAAAATTGAAATTTCATTATTACGTTGATTTTATGTAAGTTTAAAACTAACTAGTAAAATTATTTAAAAAAATTTGGTTAGGTATTGGTATGTAGCGACATCTATCGAGCCACATACGACGCATCCTACATCGCGCTATAGGTACCTACTTCTTTAGTTACCTCGAAAGAAAAGGACATAGAGTTTATGGTGGGATAATGAAGTGACATGAGGTTTTTGTTTTTAATTCATTAAATTAGGTTTTTGACCCTATTCTTATTATGTAATATTGGTGGCATTTTAAGTAATGTAGTTTGATTGTTGTGCTTAAGTGAAGTGGATTATATAAATATAATGTGAAAACATGCATTTTGTCGTATGATATCACAAAAACTTGCCAGATAGTTCTGACAAGGGAGCCACCATTTTGCCAGAAGAACCCCACTTTTTATATTGGAAAATTTTACGAAGGCTTAGAAGACATTTACACTGAAGACCACATTATGTGTATTGGAAATTTTTTTAAAGCTTCAAATATTGACGCTGGCAAGTGTTTTTTGCGGCGCCAAAACAAGTAGATGAAGAACACACAATAAAATAATATATAAAAAATCTAGATAGAGACTCCCGATTCACCTGGTAGTATGAAATATACTTTACGACATATTCTCATACCTACCAAGTATTTACTAAAAATTTCATAAAAATCGGTCCAGCCGTTTCGGAGGAGTGCGACCACAAACCTCGTCACACGAGATTTTTATGTACCTACCTATAAAATAAAAATGCGAAGAGACGAGGAGCATGTAATCAAGAAAGCATTGCAACTGGCTGTATAAAGAAGAGGTAGAGGACAACCTCCGGCTACGTGTTGGACTAGCAAGACGAAACTTCTACTGGAAGAAGAACTGCCCGACCCGATAAACCAGGACAGATTGACTTGGCGCCAAGAAATTAGGAGAGCCAACCCCATCTAAAGTGGGATAGAGCTTGGAAGAAGAAGAAGAACGTTTGGGAAGTCGCATGCATTTGCAAATATTTTTTTTTTGAAGTAAAAACTTTTATAGATATGTTTGGATAGGGAGTAAATTCACGTAAGTGGTCATCAACATGGTCACGATTAATTTTAGATACATAAAAAATATAGTCTTATGTTACACAATTATATTTTTCAAAGTTAGTATTTCTTATTTCAAATTATATATGTGTTTTCTTAATTCTATTATTATTATTATTAATTCTATCATTTGAAGTTTAGAAGAGATGTTTATAGTTTTAAGTTTTCACTTCTGTCAGCAGTCCTCATGGTTGCTTTAAAGTTTTTGTATAAGTACAACTTTGTCATTAATTTAATTAAAATGTATTCACATTATTATAATACAATTGATGGCTAACTTCATATCGCACTTCCGTCACAATCATGATGTGCGCGCAGCTCACTTCACCCTCTACTAAAAACGAAAAAAGAAGTATAACTCTGTCTACACAACAATCGTTAAACCGTTATGATAATCAATAACAAAACATTCGTTACGTAGGCGCCATGGTTTTATTGGACACTTAACTACCCGCCATTAAATATATCATATTAAAAAGAACGATTTGTAGGGTTTATTGTTACCAAACTTGTTCTATGCTGATTAGGTTTTCTTTTATTGTTATCACCAAAACGAAAGAGGCGTGACAGATTGTAGAGAGGTATCGTGGGAATCGATGTCACGGTCATTATTTGTACCAAATTCGGACGTAACGAATGCTGTCATCGCTTTAGTTAACTAAAAAAATAATCTTGTCTATGGTATTTTAAATATATGTTCTACCTAGGTAGGTACATAATGTCTACGCCATACGGGGTGTTTGTCACGATTTATCTTGACCCTACATTATGGGTGATATAGTTTGAATATTAGGCATACGTGAAGTAGGTTATAATTATAAACTGGAAACATTCATTTTGAGTTGCCACAAGAACTCCCTAAATAGTACTAACAAGGGAGCCACTATTTTGTTTAAACTCACTTTGAAGATTAGAAAAGACTTCGAAGGCTTTAAAACGTTACACTGAAAATAACAAGAAGAAGAAGAAACGGTGGACATGACTTCTGCCTTTATATAAATGACGCTTAAATACGGAATAAAAAAAACAACATCTGAATCTGATTTGGCTGCATGATCTAGATACCTTTGCCTTTTCCTTTCACGATGAAAGGGAAAACCATTTAAAAAATATCTGTACACTTTAAATTTAATATAATTTAAAGGTCGGAAACTCAAAAACGAAAGAGCATAGGTATATAATATAAATACATATGAAAATATAACTTAAAAACTGCCGTCAATAATAATTATGTAGATGCAAGATCTTTCTTTATATTTACGGCTAAGTATTTTCATAAAAGAAGCCGTAGGTAAAACTTAGTTATACGTTGAAATAGCGGCACACAACAGAGGCTTATAATACTGACATTAGTCACAGCTCTGTGAGCATTACGAATTACACAACTCTCTCTCTGTCCATCCATCATCACCATACTGACAGATCATCTAAAATATTATAATTATGTATACTAATAAAACTCAAGAGATTGTTTTGGGATTAAAAATAATAACCACCTAAATAACTGAGACCCTTTCTTACCAAAGAAGTACGTTATACTGCCAAAAATAGTACGTTATACTACCAAAAATAGTAAATGATCACAAAGTCTTAGCGAGAAAATTAATGCGCTATTAATACATATCAAACGTTATGGCTGGGTTAGGTTATATTTGACTTGTGTCAAATACTAATAATATTCAAATTTCGGTGGACATTTACTACTTTTGGCAGTATAAAGTGCTTCTTTTCACTTTTACAATATCTGGCGATCAAAACACAAGCGTTTTTTAGAGTCTCGAACTCAAAAAGAACTCTAATAGTTTTGCTATGTCTGTCTGTCTATCCGTGCTTTAACTCGGAGATTCTTAGTACTAGAAAGCTGTAATTTGGTATGGGTATTTGTAATCATGCAGACAAAGTGGTTATAAAATCATGAAAAAAAAAATTTTTTTGGAGTGCACGTAAAGTGGGAATTATTTTTTTTCGTATATCTCATCGTGCGGTGACTTGATCGAGAGTGTTCTTAGTGTTCAAGAAAATCTGTTAAACCGTTTAGATTATCAGCTCTTTTCTAGTTCATAAATAGAGTCTGGTCTGATCGAGTCAAAATTTGGTATTCTGTTAGTTCAATGGTATTAGAAAAACATGGCAACATCATCTGTAAGCTTCAGGATAACCTAACTCCTCACTAACTTACAGCTGATAATCGTGTTTTGGCTTATTCGAATGGTCTCAATGAAGATCACTTGTGTCGGGGAGTTTTTTTATTGACATTTTTGTATTAGACTCTTCATTGCTTCAGGCACAAAACTTTGCAGTCTAACTATTAAAAAAAAAAAACATATAAAATCAGTGATCTTTTCAAATTCTTTCATTTGTAAATATACATAAATCTATATAAGATACATATTAATAAATGAAAATTCAGTAAATAGCATGACCGATGTCCGCCGCCGTTTCAATGAGACTAAACCGCAAGTCACCATCTAAAGAACATGACTTTCTTATTTCGAAATCACCACTCTGATTGGCTGTCAAACGCTGCCCGTCAACCAATAGCCGCTCGTCAAATATCATGACAAAGCGGTTCATAAACAATTGTCTTATAAAAGTTCGAGATAAAAAAATACCCACATACAATATGTGTATATAGGTATATCGGCTTCCGTTAAAGTGATGCAGCTTCTGTCTTTTTGTTCATTATTGAAGCTTTCGGTCTCTCTTTTGTAAGTCATTGACGCCTGTCAAAGATAGCCTAGGTACTTGACCGTTATCTATATGAGTTTATTGAATTTCAAAATGGATAATGTTTTTTTGGTATTATAAATTAAACAATAATGCTAATTAAGTTTATTTTTGAGCCCCGATGCAAACATAGGGATGTTATAAAATCAAAATCAAAATAATCTTTATTCAATTTAGGCTCTAAGAAGGCACTTATGAACGTCGAAACACTACTGCCGGTTCGGAAAATATCCCAGACATCGAGAAGAACCGGTAAGAAACTCGATAGGGTTTATCTTTTTTTGGTCAACTGTACAAATGTTAATATACCGGTACAATAATAATAATTTAGTGGACGCATAGAGAGGGAGTCACTTCCAGACATCATTATCATTCATATAATGATCCACCCTATATAACCTTTTAACAGTAAAGCCCGCTTGACCTGGTCCTTGAACTTGTTGTCCGGCAAATCAGTAATGTGCTTCGGAATCTTTTTATAGAACCTAACACTATTACCTAAAAAACTTTTATTAGTCTTACTAAGTCTAAAACACGGTACGATTAATTTATCTTTATTTATAGTATTTACATTGTGCTGATCTTTGAGAAAATCCAGCTTGTCTAAGTTTTTACGAACATACATTACGTTATCGAAGATGTATTGGGAGGGCAAAGTTAAAATACTAAATTCCTGGAACTTGTTCTTTGGTGATTATTAAGTTTAATTTGTGTATCTGTCTGTAGTATTGTGGCTCCCAAACGGATTAACCAAATTCGATTTACATTTTATTTGAAAGGTTTTTTGATGTAGTGTAAGAACACTTTGATTAAAGAATTTCCCTTCAACCGTTTGTGGATCATAAGCTCTTTTCTAGTTAATAAAGACACTTGAACAACTTCCGCAGTTCAGATCAGTTCGAAATTTAGTATTTAGTTACTACAATGATATTGCTAGAACATGGTAACTTTGATGCTGAAGCATCACCCAGAAGATAAATAACTCTTCATCGACTTATAATAGAGATATCGTGTTAGGCATATTGGAATGAGCCGAATTGGCCTCTTTAGATTTTTTTTTCTAATTTATTTTATTTTCTCAAATAACAACTTGAGTCAGATTTGACCATTAATAATTGAGCGATTAAAAATAAACACATTCACTTAAAAATAAAAATTTAGATATAAATATTTTGAGTTAACTACATATACCTACTGTAACACAAAATTTATCAAAAGCCCCTTCCAGTTATTTAATGACCCGATCACAGTGCCATCTATCGGATTATAATAAATGTATAAAGCATCGTCTCAATAAAACAAATCTGTGAGTTAAGTAGCTCAATCGTTCAATCGTGCAGAAGTTACACGATCATTAATAGACTCGCACAACATATATATATATATGTACCTTCATAAGAATATAGAGATTAGATATAGATAAAAAGGAAATATCCTCTCAAACGACAAATAAACAATGGATTCAATAAAACGACAATAGATTGGTAAATTGATGCCACCAATTGTTTACAATTGCTTCTTGATCGCGCGATAGACGAACATTTAATTATTTTAAATAAGACCCACTTGTTGAGGACTCCTGACATATGGTCGAGGGAAACGTGTTAATAGAATAAACTAGCCCTAAAGGCAGCTTTAGCGCTAACAAATTAATTAGAAACAAGTTCGCAGAGTATTAGCGAACATACATGCAGTTAAATCAGTTAAGTCCAGTGAATCTAAACAGATCCAGTGAGTCCAGTTAATTACGCTGTACTTATATACCACGAGCTAACTGTTAGAGATTTGCGTCGGAACTTAGTTACAGATGCATTGCTACTCTTGAAGGCTGGGAACCAAAAACCAGTCTTTACAGAAACACGGTAAGCACGAGCTCAGCAGTTTTATACAAGAAAAGTTAATGCGTGTGCTTATATAATCAAAATCAAAAATATTTTATTTATTTTAGGTCCTAAGAAAGCACTATAACGTCAATACAATATTATTGTTTCGGAAAATATTCCAGTCATCGAGAAGAAGCGTCTAGAACTCGAACGGGCTTATTAAATTTTTTTTAAATTGCTTTTACAATACTTTCAGCGAATGCACGGAATGGGAATCACTTCCATTCATCAAATCTCAGTCATTCACGTAATGAACTAATAAATATCCTTTCGATAATAAAACTTGCTTAATATGATTCTTGAACTTCTTGAGTCTTGAACTCTTAATCGAGCTCGTCGATTGTGGTTCTCTTCACCACTTTATCTTCACATTGTTTTTGACTGTGTGGGATTGATAAAAAAAAATTAACATTTTTTTTTAAACCTTTTTTTAGAGCATTCCATTTCCTACAAGACCCGTAAGTCTTTTTGTGATATTTTGATGAGCTATTATATAATACAATTCCAAAGTTCCAATAAAGATATTCTACCTATAGATAAATGAAAAGAGGTCTTAATTTTGATATTAAAAGCTCAAACTTTCTCAGTTTATTTTAACGTAGTTAATTCTTAACACTAATTTTAATATAAAAAAAAATTAACACTGTTATTACCAGTTATTACTTACTTGATAATGACAGTAATCATTTTTAATCAACGAGGATTGGTCACGAAAATAATGAAGGGCAAGAAAGTTTGACATCATATCACGCAAAACGTTTTTACAATGTACATAAATAGTTGTTATTAATAATGACAGTCCGAAAGTTCGGTTTCAGTTTCGCCCAAAATTTCGCTTATAGCCAAAATTCGGCTGACACTTCGGCCATGCGGAAACTCAGTATTCGGGAGTGAGTACTCTTACACTAAACATTATATTACCTACTATTATTATATATTATACTATATGTACTATTACTACTAAAATTAAGACAAATCTAACGACACCTCATATGCTAAAATCAATCAAGCCGTTTTGGCTACAGCGTGTGCCAAAGAAATAGATATACATACATACTATCGAACAAGCTAAATTATTAAAGAGTAAACAAAAAACCCGACTGCAACAAAATGACAAAAAAAATATTACTTTTTATTGCAATCCCAAACGTCGTACTTAAATATTATATAGCCTAAGGCACTTCCGCAATTAAGACGAATCTAACGACACCTTGTAAGCTAAAATCAATCAAGCTGTTTAGGCTACAGAGCGTGACAAAGAAAAATATACATACATACACACATACATACACTCGAAAAAATAACCCTCCTTATTCCTTTTTTACAGTGGAGTAAAAATACGGTTTTTTGAGTATAAATAGAATCTAAAACATGTTTAATTAAGTGTTGGTTTCGGTAACTGAGACCGAAGCCGAAGGTTCGGTTTCGGCTGGAAATACTGTTTCGGTGGAACACTAGAAAATAAGAATAGAGTGAAACACTTAGGTTAACATCAGAAACGCAGCGAAAATAAGCAATAACCACATAACTAATAACAACTCTCCATCTCTATACTATTATCTAGGTTTCATTATACGCAGCGATTTTATTATGATTACGCTTCGCAATCGGGTGATCGGCAGCGGTATATAATTGTCGTTATATAGCGGGTGTGATGCTTGACTGCCATTCGTTTTATATTAGAATATCAACATGTTATACGAGTATAAGCGAATACGGAAGTCTATAATTTTTTTTTACGTCAAACTTCTTCAAAATTTTTACAAGAGTAAAAATCTAACCACGAATTTATACTTTAACTATAATTATCTATACTAATATGATAAAGCGGTTTTATTTTTGTTTTGTGTTTGTTTGTTTGTTTAAACACGCTAATCTTTGGAACTGACAGTCGGATTCGAAAAATTCTTTTTGTATATGATAGCCAGACTCTCGAGAAATAGTATAGGCTATTTAAGATTAGGTTAAAATTCTCACATAGCCTTAAATATTGATTTCTGTTAAGTATGTCTAGTCATAAGCTCTTCCGAACTGCATTAACCGCGTGCGCTGGCGTAATCGTTAATGATACGGAAATATAATGTTCCACAATAATATTGATCCTTAGTATATCTAAAAAAAAGTCAGGCGATAGCTTATGCCTATCTCTTATACATAAGCTACGATAAGGTACATATACCTTACATGTGATGTGAAAAAGATTTGTTGAAAATTAAAAAAAGTGATATACATATATGCATTATTTTTAGAAATGGCATTTTAATCCTTACAAAGATAAGTTACTTCATAATAAAAACAATTTTATGAATTTAAATTTTGCTCTTTAGCGCAAATGTGATATTTGGGCACATAGTTTAGGAGATAATGAAAAATTAATATAATTTGTACTTACGGGAAGAACAATTATAATAGTTTACATGGATGCATTAGCAGCGCGGTGTTTTTCGGATAAAATTAATCCGGGTGAAACCGTTGGGCACAGCTAGTTAATTTTATAAAGCTCCAAGAAATCGTTTGTTTGTTTGAACGAGTTAATCTCTGTAACTACTACTCAGATTTGAAAAATTGTTTTAGTATTTCATAGCCTGTTTATTGAGGAAGGTTATTATAGGCTATAATATAAACTTTATCATAAGCTCTTTAGGCAAGTACGGGAAGAGAGTAAGAAAATTTAAAAACAGTGTCGATCACTGAGAGATCGGCAATAATACTGTAGCTTTATATTGGCCAAAGAATTTTTAAAATCGGTCCAGTAGTTTTTGAGTTTATCCATTATAAACAAAAAATAATCTTTTCTCTTTATAATATTGGCATAGATTTGCTGGACAAGTTCAAGGACCATGCTAAGCAGGTTTTACTGTCCTAAGTTTATTATAGGGTGGACAATTATGTGAATGATATTGATGTCCGGAAGTGACTTTGTTCATCCATAAATTTTTATTATGATTATTATTAACTGTTAACATTAATTGTACAGTTGAAAGAAAAGAAAGATAAATCCTTCTTGATGACTAGGATATTTTCCGAACCAGTAGTAGTATCTTGACGTTAATATATGCCTTCTTGAGGCTTAAGTTCAATAAAGTATAAGAGAGATTATTTTTAAAAGTGGTAGGGCACAGAGATTTTTTTAAATCTTTCTCTCTACTTTGAACAGCCCGACTGGTGGAATGCCTCCACCTTACAGGAGATCACGGCCAAGTGTTGTGTTTCCGCGATAAGTCGGCTTTCCAGAGCTCCTTGGGTTCAGGGGGTTCAATTTTCGCAACGTACTGGTTATACCCATGGTATTATAAGTGTACATAGGCTACGGTTGACACTTACCATAAAGAGAACCGTACGCTTGTTTGCCACCATTGTAGTATAAAAATATATATATAATTGAATGACTTTTCTCATCGTCAGTACATGATCCAGTTTGCCTTAGTTATAAAACATGTAACAAGCTACCGGCAGGTGGCGCCACGTTCGGTGTGCGTACGCGCCGCATCGGCCACTTCTAATGTTTCCTTCGGCATCAATAATTATGACATAATCGCATGCCGATATAACATCAAAAGATAATGAATTTTAATATTTTTTTCTCTTAATTACCCTAATAATATCTTGTGGTATCGACTGATAATTACGGCCACTGGTTTCGGTTGTAAACTGTCATATATGTCAGATTTTATGATTGTACGTTTTAAGGGTCTTTATGAACGGATAACGTTTAATGTAGCCGATTCTGTGACCAGTGTTGTATGTATGGGTGATTCAGTTCAATTCTAATAGTTTTTTTAATCACCTGCTGCTTGTGTCAGTTCCTTGTTATGTCCTTTCACGATAGACAGCTAAGTTCTTCCCATTCTTTAATTCTCAATATATGTACCAAGTCAGCATATTAATTTTCGAGATTAATCTTCCGCGACCGATCTTTCGTCGTAACAGCAGTACGACTGTGGAATTCGCTTCCTATCAACATCCAACTAGGCAACTCACGAGATGCCTTCAAGCATTTGCTACGTAGGTTCTACTTGAGCAGTTGAATATCGGCTATTTTTTTTTATCAAACGTTATGCACACCTTTCATAATATACCTTTCCCTTGCTTCCCTGGAAGACTTGTAGAGAATGCTTTTTGCATTAACATCATCACTTAAGATCATGTGAAAGTTTTATTTTAAAAATCTTTGAAGTAGATTTAAACCATTGATGAATTATTAATTTTAGATTTAATTTGTTCAGTAATAACTCTTTGAGTTAGTTCCCCGACTTGCACTACTCATGTTCCTTGCTAAGCAATTAAACATTCTTACGGTGCTTTGTTTAAAATGACCCGTTGTGAAGTTGCTCCAATTAATTTCCAATTAATAAAGTAACAAGTTTTGTTTCAGAAGTTCTTTAATAATGATGAAACATATATACTTACATGGAATATTGTAATTGTTCCATCCACATGCTCGCCAAACTTAGAAAAACATTAATAACATTTCCAAAACCGTAGACATTGATCTCTTTCAAACCAATTCTCTCAAACTTAAGAAAAATCGAACCAGTAAATTTTTTACCTAATTTTACCAATACTGTATATTATTATATATCCGTGTGAACTTTTGTATGTTATTTCTATATATACATATATGTACTTTGTTAGCTGTAAGATCATTCTGTATCGTTAAATAAAATAAATAAATTAATTAAAACGTCGGTATGTGATGTACAAATCAAAGGAACTTACGGTAAGCGCTTACGAACTTGCGAGACGCGTCCACGATATAAATATTCGACAAATAACTGAAAAAACCTGGTACGGTTTCTGACAATTTTAATTTTCTAAATCTTCGTTGCTGAATTTTCCATTCCTTACTATTTTTCCTCGTTTAATTTTGCTTATTTATAAAAATAGGAAACACGCTATGTCTTGTAAACATGTGGATACCGATGTTTAGCTTGCCTATTTTATCCAAACGTTTGTAGCGGCGTGTGTATCCGGTAAACAGTTTGAAGTGCATGTTTGTCAAACTCCCTCAACAATTTCATGTTGAAAATCTGTCGCGAAGCACTCGTCGGTGTGTTTCGGCAGCTGCACATGAAAGCCAGTTTCCCCACTAGGCTTTGCGTGCTACTATCTTAGAGATTGTGGTCAAACGTGTAACTTTTTTATTTTTCGAAGCACGACAAAGTTATTGAACTGCTCCTGATACCAGTTCCGTTTCAATCGATTATATATAAAAGGTATAATATGATATTAGAATCTTTTGAAAAAGATTGATAAATGTTGAAAAAGCGAAAGATGTTTTCCTGGATCGTAGCAAGTGAAAGGACGTGGTCTCTATCTACTCCGTTGGGAAAGAGGCGTGATGTGCCTATGTATGTATGATATTACATGGATCGGATTCCTCTAACAGCACGTCATAACATACTATTTAATATAAGTAGTAGAATCATCAATGAGATTATGGAAACCGTAAAAATGAATTTGTATCCGTACTATTGACTTAAGTAATGACTCTTACTATTGATAGCGCTCTGTGAACGCACGCACTTTATAAGCACGTAACGACCGGCTTGAAGACATTCTCGCTTGAACCATGGGATAGTGAAGACGTTAGTTAATAAGTCGATTACAGTAAGCAATGTTTCTCTCGTGGCGTATATTATACATACGCTTCTTCCATAACATGAAAAAGATCTCTACACTGCATTACAAGTAACAAAAAGACTCTCAATTCACTTTATGTTAAGTGTTCAATATAGCTTATGACTATGTATAGCCAACCTGAAAAGGATCGCAGTTCTGGGCCAGTTATTTAGGCTGCTACTCCTGAGTGTTGGGTTGAAACTACGCCCTCTGGAATAAAACGAGCACTGAACTTCTGCAATCGAATCTTCTGAAATTTCGACCACTTTTCAACTTAGATATTTAAGCAAAATTTTATAAATGACCGGTATAATTTTTAGTATTAGAAATAAACAAATTAGTCATGCCATATTTTAGACTCAGTAAGAATAATAATTTTTTTTAAAGTAATTTTGTTAGGTTCTATAATAAAGTACATAAATTACATTACCGATTTGAGGGGCAATGTGTTCAAGAATCATGTTTGATTTATTGTCAAATTTATTATAGGATGGATCATTACGTGAATGAGAGTCATGTTTGGAAGTGATCCCTCTATATAAATCCACTTTTATCATCTTTAATTTCTTTGTGGAGCATTTGTCACTGTCCCCTATATCCTCTGTCATTCTTTTGACTTCTTGATATTTTCCTTACTTGTTGGAAAAAGCTTTGTCTAGGTCTTCCTCAACCTTGTTTTTCTGTTATTTGCGCTTCCAAAATGGTTTTAAAGAACTTGTAGCTGCGTATCAGGTGTCCAGTCATCTTTCCTCTTCTATTATCTATGGTATTCTCAACAACAGTATTTCTTATTCATTTGTAATGCTCTCTGTCCAACTGCTGTACTCCCATTCTTCTCCAACACACATTTCAAGCGCATCCAACTTTTCTCTTTCCTTTTGATTCGTCGTTCATGATTCACAGCCATAAACGCTACGCTCTAGAGTCTAGACGAAGGTCTTATTGAGCCGTTTTCTAAATTTGGTTTTAATTTTCATTTGAATGGGTGTTTCTTTCGGTTGAAAGCTTGTTTAGCCACTAAAATAGTTCAATTGTTAGCTGTAAAGGTTTCAAATAAAAATCCAATCGAGTTTCTTTCCGGTACTCCTTGATGACTGGGATATTTTTCGTACCGTTAGTTTTAGTTTTAAAATTCATAAGATCTTAAATTGAATAGTATTTTTATTACTTATATTTTTTATAATTTTTGAGTGAGTTATGTTATATGGCAATACGGCGGCCTCTTAGTTCATTTTACGCATATTTTTATCCTAATTAAAAATTATAAGTTAGCAAGAAAATACACTTTCTATTAGTAGCGTGTCTTGAATCACATTAACGGGATATACGCTGTTTTCTACCAAGATATCTTGTTTAATGATTAATCCTAAGATATTTCGTTATATATATAGATAAGAATATTAATCAAATGTCGGTCAGTCATGAATCATTAGAACGAGTATTACAGGATGTCGACTGGATATTGATATGTTCCGCTTGTGCCTGTTCTAATTAAGTCCTGTTTAATTTTTATCTATTACTAGCTATGCTTCACGGTTTCACCCGTGTTAATGTATTCAACTAGTTCTCGCAGCACGTGCTTTCCCAGAATCCGGTTACGTTTAGGTATTAGTGGGTCACAATCACACAAGAGGTGCTTTGGAGTTTTGTGTGCACTTTTGCATAATTTGCAATCTTTTGTGCCCTGGACACCTATGTTGTACAAATGCCCTCACTAAGATTCGTAGCTGATTCCTACTGAGCATCAGAGCTTCTCCAGCTCTACGCTGGTTAAACGCGCCAATAAGCTCTTTGGAATGATTTTGTCCTGGTGAATTGTACCAGAACATTAGAGCCTCTTGGCTGTAATGGTTCCTTAAGGTCAATCGAACAAGGCCGCAGCTCCGGCTCTTGCAAGTTCGTCCGCAGACTCGTTGCCTGGAATTCCTGCATGCCCCGGGACCCATCGCAGGATTAGTCTGTTATTTTTACCCAGACTGTTCAGCACTACCACACAGTTGCCCACAAGCTTCGATTTTGTTGAATACGAAGCCAGTGCCAAGAGAGCGGCCTGACTGTCCGACTGAATGTAAATCGTGTGATTAACGTAGGCCTTTTGCAGATTGATATTGGCACACTCAAGTATGCCGTACACTTCCGCTTGGAAAATGGAGGTGAAACTGCCAAGACTAATCTGTTTCCTAAGATTGAGTCGCTCCTCATATATTCTACAGCCTACGTTATGTCCAGATTTGGATCCGTCAGTATACCATAGTAGACTACCTGGTTTCCACGTTATCTCGGCATTCATCCAAGAGTTCCGTGGAGGGATCTCTATAGTATAAAATTTTTCTAAAATAGTTTTGGGAGTCATCATATCTGATATCATTCCCAAAGTGTATGATGGTTCTCCATAGTGTATGGTAAATGCTTCGCTCTTTAAGGAATAATCCTTAAAGGTTATATAACTTTGCTCATACTTAGAAAGGCTATAAAATACACAAAGATTTTTTCAACTCTAACTGGTAATTTCAGAGTTTTTTAGATAATTATAGTAGCTCGGCAAATTGACGGTGAGCATAGTAAAACCCAAATACAACGGTGTCCATTGAGAGATCTAAATCCAGCGGCTTTCACCGCTGTCAGGCTGGCTTGCATAAATATTTCTTCACGACACTTGAAGGACCCGATGACTTAAGAAGGAGGGGTCACACTGATCGGTAGACGGTTCTACAGTTTCACGGTACGACAAAGATAAAATATAGAGTATTTTTTTAAGCGCGGTTAATATCAGTACAGACTAGCAGTGCCAGCGGACGCTTTCGCGTGGAATATAAAATGCCGTCAATCGGGTACACGCACGAATAGTGCTAACCCCGCTCTCGACTAGTTTAACAAAAATGCTCTTGCTGATTTTTTTGTAGATGTTTTCAAGATCTCATTATATGTTTTTATGTTCCGTTCTGAGTTACTAAATACTAATTTTCATAGATCTAATGACTGATTTTCATACAAACGTTCACCCTATTTTCACTTCCACTAAGCTCAGCTACAGTGTAAAAGGAAACCATTTGCAAATTTTCACGGTCTTAAAGCCCCAGTAGTTTAGGGCTGTGCGTTGGTATTTCATTCAGTCAGTTATCATTATATATATATGTATAGATAGATTAGGGTCCCGGTTCTTGATAGCCATCTATCATAAACCTCAATTAGAAATACAGCCCTAGCTAAGGTCAATGACTTTTAGGTTGCTACCCTTGAGGATTGAGTTAAAATGGCTCGTGTGTCAGTGCGTGTTTTGAACCACACCCTTCACGTTAGAACATACTGAGCATTGATGTTTTATGATAGACTAGATGCCGTCGGTCGGGAACACGCGCGAATTGTGATACGAATCCTGGTTATTTAAAAACAAAAATGCTGATCCTTAGAAGATATACATACTCTCGCTGACTTTTTGTAGGTCTTTTTAATGTCTACAGTTATGCATTACATTAATTTGCTTTAACTGTTTTGGTTTACTCAGCGTAAGCCATTTAAGCGCCCGAATTGATTCACCATGACAAATTTTATTGATTTACGCCATACCCTAATTATTTGTCTAAAATAAAAATAGCTTAAGTTATTCCTTATGACATCAGCTGTCGACCAGTGAAACTTCCGTCAAAATCAGTTCAACCGTTTCTGAGATAACCCAGAACAAACAGACAAAAAAAAAGTGTTTTTTTTTTATATGTATCGTATATACTTTAATATGCATTGTAAAAACCTGTTATTTTGACATTACAAACAGACACTTCAATTTTATTAATTTTAATAGTGTAAAAATATAGATTGTTAAAATTCGAAGTTAGTACTAATAACAGTTAATTACTAATCAACATTAGTATTAAGTAAATGTATTGATTATGTAAATTATTCATGGTCGCCAAACACTATGGGTGTTCGTCGTTGTTTTTGGATTATTTTGTATTTACCATTAAGTAGGATATCGTCACTTTACCGCGTTACATTGAAATAAAAAGGAAACAAAAAACACCACTGCAAAAACACTAGACTAAAAAAAAAAAAAAATCCTTTTTATTTGATTCCCAGACGTCGTACTTAAATATTATATAACCCACGTTACTCCCACAATTAAGACAAATCTATTGACACCTCGTATGCTAAAATCCATCAAGCCGTTTAGGCTACAGAGCGTGACAAAGAAATAGACATACATACATACATACATACGCTCGAAAAATATGACCCTCCTTTTTCGCAGTCGGGTAAAAACAGATAGAAGTTCATATTTAATTTTTTTACACAACAAGGAAGCATAACATTTAATTGTAAATCAGATTAGCTTAATAATTTACAGAAATAAATTTACAAGAATTTAATAAATTAAGCATACAGTCGTGTCTAGCGATTCGACAAGCCAGGTTAATATTATACTTGTTTGTTTATTTTTATATGTGTATACATAAAAATACAGATTTATTAGAATAATATAACGTTTACTTGGCTAGCATAATCTAATTTTATTCGACATTTTAATACATGATTCTTTAACATGCATATAATTTTGAATGTGGTTTTTACCAAAACAGGGTAAAAAACCAACTTCAATTATTTTGAGGAGTTACCTGATATATCTTCGAAGTCTAAGGTTGAATGTCAATAAATTTAAAATAAGATTACCCTTGAGACATCACCTATCTAACAAAAAAAGAATCATACAAATCGGTTCATAAACAACGAAGTTATGGCTGATCATCTATAAAAAAATATAGATTCGATTTGGGTAACCTCCCGTCATTTGTTGAAGGCGGTAAAAAAGGGGACGAACTCGACGGTTGTATGTCGAACGTAACAACAGATTTTAACTATCGATTAAACGTAATATCCCGTATTTAATAACCGTCATGAATCAACAGTAGCATAATCAGTTCAACAGGAATCCGTCCTGTGCATGCTAATTTTATAATAAGCAAAAAATTAAAAACTTTTCCGCATACGTTTGGTAATTTTATCATTAAAAAATACGAACCGTGCAGAGCAAGCCCGGAGTAGGAAATTTTTGAACAGTTGTTTTAAACAATTTACATAATATAATATCATGTTAAAAATATTACACGTTAATTAATATTTTTAGTCATTATTACATCTTTATTACATCTCTTTCTGTCTATACAATTAATAAAATTTAAGTATCTATTTGTAATATCAAAATAACAGCTTTTTACTAAATACATACGGTAGGTACGGTACGGTACGGTAGTTATAACAAAAAAAAAAAATTTGTCTGTATATCGCCGTTGACGGGACTTTTACTGATGTTATAAGGAGTAAATTTGACTATTTTTATTTTAGAAAAAGGATTAGGGTTTTGCGCAAAAAAAGCATCTTTATCTTTAAATTAACTGACGCGGCAGGCAAGCAGGATCATCACAATACCGACATACGCGAGAGGAGCTGCAGGCACAGCTAATTTTGAAAAAAAAAAATATGGGACCAAAACGTGGCATTATGTTCACGTGACTGCTTGTGACGTCATCATTCAATAAATAAAACTAACATCAAAAGCATTATGTGCAAAGTCGAGTTTAAAAAAAATTCAGTTGAAACTTATGAAATTTCTACACCGCCTTTATAATTTTAAAGTCAGTATTTCCACACATAGTAATTTTTTTTTTACCGACTTAAAAAAAGACTGAGGTTACTCAATTCGAATGTATATTTTTTTAACGAATGTTCAGTCATATATCTCCTTTGTTTATGGACCGATTTGGATGATTATTTATTCGTTGGAAAGGGGATATCTAAAGGGTTAGTCCCATTTTAATTTCATTAGCATTGGATCTTCGAATTCAAAGATACAACAGGGAACTCTTCAAAATCATTGATATTTTCTAAAATTTTCTTATAGCGGCCACTTATCAAAGATAACTTAATAAAAGTAACATTTAACTCTTTATAAAAGTATTTTAAGATCACCACATGACCACATAATAGATCAAGATCCTGTGAAAAACTCGTGGGTAATAATAGTTTTTGTTTTATCTCATACACATGCATTGTATGACAATTATTGCAATATTGGAAGCGTTGGTCCTCCATGGTAAACAGTATAATTCAAACACAACGACGACCACCATGAAATCAATATCCGTCGGTGGTCGCCGCTGTCATACCAGCCTGCATAAATATTTTTTCAAGTTACGCTTGAAGGATCCGATGTCGTAACAAGGATGGTACACATTGCCTGAGAGATGGTTCCACAGCTTCACAGTACAACAAATATAAGGCATTGTAAACTTTTTAATTCGTGCCGAGATGAAGGCTACCGTAAAACTGTGACTGCGAAGCCCAGTGTGGTTCTGTTGTGGAAAGGAGAAGAGAGAATTAGGTTGAACTGTTCTTCAGAACACTCACCATGATACAAACGATAGAATACGCTCACCGAGGCGATGTTTCTACGCATCTAAAGTGACTCGATTATTTGGTAATATATTGTAAATGTATTTAAAACTATTCTTGTGTTGAAGGTCGTAGCCTACATTGACCGACTGACCACTATATTTTTTTTAAATAACCGTAAAGACAAAAAATCGTTCAAATTGTTGTTACATGAAAACATGATTATAAAAATCCAAATTAAGATATGTAAAAATTGATTAAATGAGGTTGTGTAAAGATAAAAAAATAGGAAGGTATTATATAGTTAGATAAGCGGGCAAGGACGTGTGAGAGACTATTGTATGTTAATTCACTTAGAAAAGTAATGTGGCCATGCGTTTGTGTTATATATAAGATAATTAATAAATTTAAACGACTTATATATCAACAAAGTCGCGGTGGTCGAGTGGTTTATACCGGCAGAATATCGAATCGATGTCCACAGGTTCAATACCCAGGGTGTACCAACAATTTTTTCGGAATTCGTATACATTTACTAATTCAAACTGGTAGCACTGTCGGCTGACGGAAACATTGCATCGTGAAGAAACCGGAACGTTTGAGAAAATTTTCTTCAAGTACGTCGGAAAAATATAGAACGGATAATTTCTCGGTGTTTGAATTCGTCAGTATGTTGTGGGCTAGTGTAGTAATCAACTCCTTACATTCCTTTAAGGAGAGACCTTTTGAGACACTTAACGTAAAATGTGATCACATACTTTTAACATGCCACGTGACGCGATAAGGAGATAAAAGGACACAACTATACTATAAACCCAGATATACGATGTAAATGTATATTTTTGGCTTTAAATAGTCACACTAGGTGTTGTGTGAGCACAGTGAAACAAGAGACTTAGCGTGCAATTTCATAGTGTACACATTTTATTATAATGGTTTAAAAACGCACAGTGGACAAAATAAATAAACTCGTTCACTATCGCTTTGGAATAGAAATAGAAAAAGTCGTTGGTATTTCACAGTGAAATCTCTTTTACCCGATTGCGAAAAAGGAGGTTTATGTTTTCCGAGCGTGTGTATGTATGTATGACTATTTCTTTGGTACGCTCTGTAGGCTAAACGGCTTGATGGATTTTAGCGTACGAGGTGTCGTTAGATTTGTCTTATTTATGAGAGTGACATAGGCTTTATAACATTTAAGTACGACGTCTAAAGAGCAAATAAAAGCAAAATTAGAAAAAAAAAATTTTTTTTTTAGTTAAGTGTTTTTGTTTGTTGTAAGTATCGTTTTTTGTTTTCATTTTAATAATTTAGCTTGTTATCGTTTATAAATTTATGCGTTATGTCCACAAAATCATTTGATGTTACATGAAAATGAAGTCGAAGATGATGACACGCTAAGCCTGGTGAGGAAACTGGCTCTCAAGTGCAGCGTTCGTAACACACCTACAGAGGTTTGGCGACAGTTTCAACTTGCGGGTGGGACTAGCCAGATGGGCATTAGAAAATTCTAATGTTTTCCTTTAAGTCGATTATTGCTTCAAAATCCATGCACAGGTTTTGATAGTTGACTGATAAATGGATAATGTGTGGTCTCCCTACACGTCTCGCTGTGTGATTTTGTAGGCAGGCGTGTATAGAAGGCAATAAAAACGGTCGGCAGCATCACGATGCCAAGGGAACGTCCGAGACAAATATTAAACACTGGCCACTTCACGGCTACATACGTACTCATCCATGTCACAGCTATGTGTGTACAATATTGATTTGATTGTTATGTCAAACTGTGCGACGTATATTAATGAAATGGGTCCGGAACAAATCAGAAGGAGAAAGTCTTTTTACCCGACTGCGAAAAAGGAGGGTTAATTTTTCTAGCGTATGTATGTGTGTATGTATGTATGTCTATTTCTTTGGCATGCTCTGTAGCCTACACGTCTTGATGGATTTTAGCATACGAGATGTTTTTACATTCATCTTAATTGCGAGAGTAATAAAAGCTATATAATATTTAAATACGACGTCCGGGGATCAAATAAAAAGAAAAAAATACATCCAAAAAACATTTTTGCAAGTGTTTTTGTCGCATTCTTGTTGGGCGTTTTATTTCCTTTTTACTGAACTGCCAAGTAGGAGGGCTATGTTTTTCGAGCGGATTTAGGTACGGTAAGATTCGTTGTAATTGTGAGAGTGACGTAGGCTATATAATATTTAAGTACGTCTGGAGATCAAATAAAAAGCAAAAACAGAAATAAAATTTTATAAACAAGTATTTTGTTGCAGTCGGGTTTTTTTGATTCCTTTTTAATAATTTAGCTTTTATGTAATGCATGGTATGTATGTAATGTATGGTGTGCATTGGCAAATAGGCCCTAGGTGCCGAGAGATTCACAGGCTTGCATGACAGTAACGACCAGCGAGAGATAGTCGATCACTCGGTGGTCGCTGTTAATTTTGGATTGTACTGTGTTTACCATCAGACACAGTGCCTTCACTTTGCCTTATCGCCTTACATGGTACCTATTCCGAGTATTTTTTTACAATCCGATGCGCCTACTTGAGGTTATGGAGTTGACATTAGAAAGATTTTATTCATTTGATCACTACAACTAACGTTAGGTATACAATTAAGAATATTACAGAGATAAAACTCATTCTATAATTAAGTATTTCGTGAAAGCATATCTGTCATGTGGTGGATTTTATTTTTATTCATAACCTTATGTTATTTGGCTCTGTATATTTGATTTTGGCAACATTTTCCGTTATGTAGCTTGGTTATTGTGTACAAGTTAAGTAACATGCATTTTAAGTTGCCACAAAAACTCCCTGGAGAATGTTCACAATGGAGACGATATCTCGTTAGAGCTATATAATGTTATGTTTGTAAGTATGGGCAAAATTGTGTGTAAATTACACTTTCCCATTAAAAGTAAAAAGAAAAACAATATAAAAGTATACAGAACTCTTAATACTGTATCGACTTTCAACACCGAGTGGAATAAAATTAATAATTTTATACGAACCCTAATGAAAATATGTATTAAACGATAATCGACTTTATTGCTTTTCGTTATAGTATAAAATACATTAACACTGTTAAATAAATATGCCTGAGAATAATAAATTTAGGCAATTGCAAATTGCTGCATAAAAATATTTCTTTCTCGCGTTCCATTCGCGTTCGGTATTTGAAATTTGAATGAAACTATTGTGAATAAAAGACGTCCACAATATTTTAATGTGTGCTAAATTAATAGCGCTTGTTTTATTCTTGTTTCTTACAAAGTTACAGTAGTTCGTAGTAACAATGTGGTTTCTTAATAACGTTCTTGACTGTAGTTTGCTTGTAGATTCGCTGCTTGCTGTTGCTGGTGTTGTGTTTCTCGAACTGATCGCAGTACTGCCGCCCTCTCCGCTATATTTAACCTCGCCCATTGCCTCGCAACCGGTAGTGCGATGGATTCCGTGCGGGGCGTCGCTCAGCCAATGAGCGCGCACGCCCTGTGTGCGCGCTCTCGGCAGTACCATGAGTCACCATGCCAGATGTTCCGAGTCTGGCATGGTTCATCCTTACAACTAGTGAAATTTATACATTTAAACTTACAACTAGCTATATTCTTATTCTAATCGTTTTAAAATACACATATTCACACATATTCAGTTCATATTATTATATCTATTCCTAACACGTATTTATAAACCTTATTCCTAACACGTATTATTTCATTTACTTGTTCATTTTATACTATTAGACTATCGTTATTCGCTCGCCCCGCTCGCTGTCCGCAACAGAAACGTTTGTCATATTTTCACTTTTTTGACACATTTATTGAACAACACAAATTATAGACATGACAGTTGATGTATCTATAAAATGAATAGGTATTGATGACATAAAATGTCTTTAAATTGGTACTTTATGTAGATAAGTCAATGAAACGTACATAGTCTATTTTATTATGAGTGTATTCAAACACTGAACGGGTTTTATGATTGATTTGTGATATTTTGGTGCATTTAGTAGAGGGTTGTTAGGGAAGTTAGCACTCAATTATATATAATAACTTAAATTCATTTTACTGGATTTTTTTTTTTTTTTTTTGTAAAAATAATTTTACCGTGTATATATAAACATTATTTTAATCAAGTTAAAAAAAAAACAATGAAGTTAATTTATATTATAATTGTAGACTGATAGATTACTTTAACACAAATAAAAAAATAAAAGTCTTTTTCTTCTTATTCCTAAACAGTCCTCTTTATTGAAGACCATTACTGCCATTATCAAGTGAATATGACGATTTCAGTATCCTTACAAGATGGTGGCTCCCTTGTTAGAACTTTCTAGGGAGTTTTTGTGGCATCTAAAAATGTATGCTACCAGTTTATATTTATATTTCACTTCACTTACGTATAAAACCCATACCATATCAAAACACCAATATTATATAATATAGGGTCAAAAACCTTAGTTAATGAATTAAACATAAAAATCACAACATGTAACTTCAATTTCCCGCCAAAAACTCGAAAATAAGTCAGTAAATTGATTTCACATTACTATCATTTACGGAAATCTTCCTCATGCTGCACTTCCGTCACATATAATATCATATTATTATAAGTATATTCTATTTAAATCAAATTATAAAAATATCATATTATACCACTTACGGTGCGTACATAATATGTTTTTTTTTAATTGAGAATATATTTAACAGAGTTTACAGATTAATTGATTAACTGATTAACTGATTAACTGCCTCATTAGCCTAGTGGTCGTAAGCGCGATTGCTATGCTCAAAGTCTTGGGTTTGATTCCGAGGTCAAGCCAAGTGTTATTGGTTTTTTTTAATGATTATCAGTAGCAGCTCGGAATTTAGCTTTATGGACATAGGACCTAAACATACCCGGCGAACTCTGGGTGTACATTATAATACACCTCTGCCTAACCCTTTGAAGATACGGGCGTGATGGTATGTTCTGTTATGTTACAGATTAATAATTCTTAGTAAAGATAAGACATTATTTGCAAATAATTACCTCTCTATTCTATATAACAATTGCACAGTAAACTCAGCAAATAATAATGAAGTAACAAGTGAACAGGGAATATTTTGAGTTGTGCGCAACGGAGTGTTACGGTTTTTTTTCTGTATTCAACCGCTGACATTTCCGCCCTTCGTAATGATATGACTTGCTGGCTTACCAGTCATGTAAACGAGGTTACAATTCTATGACAAATCTAAAGATAATTATTTAATAATGTATTACGTATATAATAATTAATGTAATGATGGCTCAGTGGTAGCGTGTATGGACTCCGCGTCGATAGACGTAGGTTCGAATCCTTGCAATGGAGCCTGAGCCTTCGGTGGAGGAAACTATAGCATGGTGGTAGCGTATGTTCTAATGCTCGCCTGGCTAGCTATCATCCTCATTATAGGTGTGTTCCGGCAGCTGCACTTGAGAGCCAGCCCTCTAGACTTAGTGTTTACCATCTTGGGTCTCATCGTCATTTAAGATCTGATGAGATTGTGTCCACAACGCTAAAATTATAAAGAATTAAAAATTGAACCCTGAGTAATGTAAGTCAATATTAAAGTAGTTAACTGGCAGATAGCCTACATGATGATCCGACTGGATCGCGGAGTTTTCGGCGAGATCTTAAAGTGACACGTTGTGGTTTTTATTTTTAATTCATTTACTTAGGTTTTTGACCCTATATTATGTAATTTTGCGTGATATAGTTTGATTGTAGTGCATAAATGAAGTGGATTATAAATATAAAGTGGAAACATGCATTTTCAGATGTCACAAAAACCCCCTAGATAATTCTGACAAGAGACCCGCCATCTTGTCAGAAGAGTCCATTTTATATATTGTAAAATTTTACGAAGGCATAAAAACATTGACACTGGCAAGTGCTTTTTGCGGCGCCAAAACAAGAAGAAGAAGAAGACTGCGACAACCATGCACATAGTGGTAAGCGTTGGGCTCTCTGTTGGTGTATCTCGTTTCGTGATAAGGTGAAAGACAGGTTAACAAGCCCACATAAGCCCAAGTGATGGATTGCTGATCTCTCGGTTTCATTACTGTTATTGTGTATTATGATTACCAGCAAATATAGTGAGGTCTCTTTTCCGAAGAAGAACAAGCTAAATAATTAAAAAGGAAACAAAAACCCAACTGCAACAAAAACACTTGACAATTTTTTTTTTTTAATTATTGCTTTTTATTTGATTCCCAGACGCCGTACTTAAGTATTATATAGCCTACGTCACTTTTACAATTAGGACGTATCTAACGACACCTCGAACGTTAAAATACATCAAGCCGTTTAGGCTACAGAGAGTGCCAAAGAAATCGACACTTAAGTACATTCGCTCGAAAAACATAACCCTCCTTTTTCGCAGTCGGGTAAAAAAAGCCCGTACAACATTTGGAACATTTCGACAGCTACAATCGAGACTTCACTGTCTTCATTTAACATTAGGTGAGATTCGAAAAAACAACAAATATATTCAAAGACGCGCGAGGCCACAATTATTTTATGAAATAAGTCATCATAAACGCTGTTCGTTATAAAATCGATCAAGAGATACAATTTCCATCTTGTATTAAGCAAGCGGTCGTATGAATTATGAATATATGTATATATTTTATCTGATCTTAAAGTAACTGAGTCAGTTTGCATCTTATAACTTGTCTAGATGCATTTCATTACAGAAAAATATTACGTACAGGTAGCAGAAAAAAATATTTTTTTGGAATAAACTTTATCAGCCTTTATATCCTCCTACCCGCTTACTCCAGTAAAAAGGTTACATGATACTTTTAGTTACTAAAACCCTTGATGTAACGACAGCCATATTTATGGGGCAATTCGGGATCGCGCTAGCTTACAACCATAAAGCACCAGGTGCTATGTTCAGGGCAAACGCTGGACCGCCCTCTGACGAAACCCTCTGGAACATAAAATCTAAGATGTTACATACACTATCTGGAAATTTCTAACTTGGGACGATTAATATTCAACAATGTTTAGGTTGAAAACGAAATCCATGTTATTTTATAACCTTTATAATAGCAGTAATTATCTTGAATAACGAAGATTTGTGGCTAAAATCAGAAGAGTAAGAAACATGTGTAGGTACCAGAACTATGCGACGTCCCTTTCTCTTATCAGCTGCGTTTTCGTGATAGCGTAATTAGAAGGATGCGATTGGAACCGCCCTTTTTCGGCAATAATTTTTTTCTAAATCCTCGTCCCGGAATCGAATAAATTGTTCAACCTGTTCAAATACTGGCTACAATTATCAATCGTCACTGGTAGGATGCGATCAGAACTACTCCTTTTCGGCGAAAAATTTTTCTACAGAAACTTCCTGGAATCGAATACATTGTTAGAGACCTGTTTAAATATTGGTAATAATTTCTACTAACTTATATGTAATCCACTAAACAGGTAAATTAGAGTAAAAATGCACCAAAGATCCAAGCAATAAGAGGTGACTTATTTCCCCGATTGACCACGGGCAGAGGATAAAATAGGTTGTCTATTTCTTGGTATTAAATGAGGTTTTATTCCACAGTCCGACCAGGGAAGGAATGAAAACTTTTCTTCACCTTCCCACCGAACTTACCTTTGCTACATCACCTATCCCTTTCGAAAATCAAAAGGATACTAGAAGATTGCAGATTGATAACCGCTGACTAAAAGTTAGCTGAGATTAGTAGATCATAATTTTGCTTGTATCCGATTAACAGATATAGTTTTCAAAGCAAAAACGTTTTCATGCAGACGATATAAAGGAGTACGAACTAGGTATAAAAGATAAAATATGCAACAGCCATTAAAATTTATCGTTAATTTTTTACCGTATATTAAGTTTTTACCAGTCACTACATGGGTATTTACGTTTATAATAAAACGTAAATTTAAAACAGTTATACATTTTTTATCATTTCTATACTTATTAATAAAATATACATGCAGTGTTTTTAAATTAGTTTTATAAAATTTAATCATATATTCGAAATATCAAACTCCATTTACTGAATTTTAATTTCTTCGTTTAAAAACAAGGCAGAAGGTAGGTTGAAAGTAGTTTGTTTGACTTACATGCTTT
This sequence comes from Saturnia japonica, assembly GCA_033032175.1. NCBI lineage: Eukaryota > Metazoa > Arthropoda > Insecta > Lepidoptera > Saturniidae > Saturnia > Saturnia japonica. The sequence continues at coordinate 6,809,146 of CM065331.1, forward strand.
TAAGGTGCAAATTTTGGGACCCTTTTGATGATAGGTAAGGCTTAGTAGTGATGCACAAAAGGTACCTCCTAAAGTTGGCTTTGCCATACGAGTTCACTTATATTTAAATTTAAAAGATAAGTATTTAGCGGAAGTGAGGAACAGAGAGTAAAGTTCCTCATCCGCCATAGAAAAGGGAGGATCCTCCAACCAGACGGGTGTTATGTCTGGCGGGCAGCTGCCCAACGGTTGTTGTCGGGTTCTTGTATATATACTCAATTGTTCGGTTAATTTCTATAACGCCATGTAGGATGCGTCATATGTGGCTCGATAGATGTCACTGATGTCGCTATGTAGGATGCGTCAGTTGTGGCGAGAGATGTTGCCACAAGTACTTTGATTCTTTTATAAACTGTGTTACAGGCAAGGGTTTGATAAATCCTCTTTGTTTTAACTGAAGATGACAATATTTATCTTTAAAGGTTAAAATACACAACGACACTGACACTTGACACAATTGATGTCGACGTTTGTTTCGATGGCGTCTACACGACAAGACACAGCACGGCATCAGTTTATAGAGGTAGTTTCCGGGCTGAAATGTCAAAAACAACGCGTACGCTTTTTCGCCACGGTAGCGACAGTGACACTGAGCAACAGCGACACTTAATATGCAACTCGATGCTACTGCGGTGTAAGCACGGTGACACTTGGTCTATAGACTGAGTGTAAAGTGTCGAGGGTCGATAGTATTTTAACCTTATGGAAGCAATACAACGATGGTTACTTGCAGGTTTATTAAAAGATCCTATTATATTGCTATGTTCTTACAATATTTTTTTTTAAAGAAAATAGAGGTAGATACCTCATTTGATTTAAGCCCACGTCATTTTATTTTATTCCTCCTTTATATTTGCTACCTCCCTTTTACAGTAGTATAGTAACCACAGCACAATTCAAAATCAAACGTCTGTGTCGCGGTGTCATGTCAGACTGTAAGCCTTTCTGCTGACTTTTCCCGGAACGCGACACCCCTAAGAGTGCCAATATGGCGATATGTTACAGCTGGTGTATTTTGGTAGCGATCTAGACGGACATAATTGTCATCTCCTACTACCAACGACAAAACGCTACAAAGACAATAAATTATTATTATTTTTTTGTTTTTTTTTTGCTATCTGTATTAAAGCAAGTGATTTCATTGTGTGCGTGCGATGTGTATATATACAGGATTATTGTAGTGTTTATTTATTTCCTGCAATTAAACGCTTGTAAACTACGAGTTTTCTCAGTCATATTTAAGTAAATGTCGATGAAGCTGCTCTGTCGTTTCAAGGTCTGAGGTTTGATACTTGGGTCAGGATTTTTTACCTTTATAGGAACAAGTATTTACGTTTGTGTTGTCGGTCGTGTTGTTGAACTTCGAGGTTCTTGAATTCAACTGCTGATTAATCTTAAATGTTTTTCATTTGAATAATAGATGTTTTTATATAAAGTCTTAATAAACGATTTACACGGCAATGTTTTTATTTTTGGTATTTTTATTGTATGAAGTGAGGAATACGGTGGTGTGAGCTGGTCTTAGCAGTCCAAAACCTTTTCTAAGCTCAACGTGTCATTTATCATCAATCAAATTCGTGCTTAACATCAAGTGAAATTGCAGCCAAACACTATCGACTTCATAACCAAAAATAGTAATAATGGCCCAATATTCCTGGTACAGTTGTCGTAAAAAATTGGTGTTAAAAAAAACTGTACCTACCCTCAAGCAAATAACAAATAACAGGGTCTCAGTATCTTCGTGCACAAAATTAGCAAACGCCAGGGAGCCTTAATCGAAATTGGAAGTTGATGTTATCGCGTACCAGAAAAATATTTACCTGGTACATCTACCATCTCTACTGATAATTGTCTATCACAAATCCCAGCTTATATAATTTAATCTTGAAGCATGAAATTTTTCACACAAGTTTTAAGAAAGGATTTGCGAAAATTCATCCCCTCGGGAGGTTGAAAATTGGATGATTCCTGAAGTTTGCTGATGAGAAATTTCATCAGGCGCACTGCTAGTGACTAAATATACAAAGAAAAAAAAGTAAATTAGAAGTATGCCAATATTATTTCTACACAGATAATAAAATAACTACATTTATAATACTTTTTGCGTACAATCGGATTCGAGTAGTACTTTTTTTAATCAACACTTCTCAAGCGAACAGAGTGCCATTTCGCTTACGTCATTTCCTTTGGATTTTCCCGCCTACACACCTGTGTGGTTTGTACTCGTTTTTTATAGTCAATACATAATATTTTATATTATAAGTCTGTTTTTCTGTTTGTTTGTTCGTTCGTTTATCATCACTTTATAGCGTATATTTTAATGTCTCTAAGGATACACGCGCTCCAACCATTGTCCCATCTCTATTATGGATCAAGCGATATAGTAAAAGTAAATAAAGATGTGCCGATGTCCCCAAAAGATACCTGGTTTACAGAACAACAGATTTATTGAATAGTTTAAGCGTAAAATCATTTAATAAACATAAAAAAATCAAATGCCGCCAAAATAAAATTTTGTGTAAAATTTATATTTATATGTACTACAACGATAAATGTGGATGTCAATAAATTAAAATTACTTTTTCTTTAATAATAATACTTTGAAAAATAACAAACGGCCAAGATTGTTGAAATATTAATAATAAAAATTACTTCTCTTAGCAGATATACAAATGAAAGTCAGCAAATTGGCCACTTATAAATATTTTCATATCTATGTTTTTGTAACTTGTATGTACTTATTAACATCCGTAATGTCTGTGCCTTGTCATAAAAAAAGAGAAAAAAATAACTCATGGATTTTTTTAATTTTTTTATTACCTAACGGAACTTAAAAACAATAGTCTACACAAGGCCAATTAAACAAAAATTCGTGAATATTAGAAAACCATTTTATGTACACCTCCAAGCGTTCTTTAAACCTTGTCTTTTGCGTAATCGAGTGACAGAGATGCATATAATACTTTGTTATGTATCAGAGCGAGATCGAGTGCGGCTTTACCAACTCAAGGCAATCAACGTTTACTTGCGATCCGTTTTCCAACAACCGCACTGTGTCAACGTTGCCTTTAAATTTTCAAAGAGAAAAGGCACTGTGTTGGTAACACAATGTTCTGTGTTAAAGACGGTGTCGTTAGCTGTTTTCTTGATTTCCAAGTATTTGTTGTAACTTCTTTTCTTTATATACTCCTGGTACTTTGTGTTTGAAAATATCCTTTTGTTATTAAAATTGAATTGACCTTTTTGACGTCCCCTCTCCAAAATTCACTTTGATTAAAGAACAATATTTTCAAAGAGCCTGAGAAAATCCTAACTAATATAAATTAATTACTTTGTTTATTATCTTAATTAAGTGAGCAATTCTTGTATTGTATATGTAATTGGTTTCTCGGAAACGGATCCAACGATTTTGATGAAACTTTGTATTTAGGTAACGTTTTACATTCCAAGTATACCTAGGTAAATGTTTTTTTTTCTTGTAAGACACCTAGCAAAGCTCTGTCGCTCAGATATCTTATAAATTAAGTATGTATCTATTAATTAGGTACTAATAATACTTATTTAGATTATGTTTTCCCATGACTGCTAGCATTTATCTCGAACATAATCAATAATAAGCAATTAATAAATCAAAGATGGCTCAGCTGGCAGCGTGTACGGACTCCGCGTCGATCAACGTAAGTTCGAATCCCTGCAATGATCCCGAGCTTTCGCTGAAGGAAAACGTGATGAAACCATAGCATGGTGGTAAGGCTTTTTCTAATGCCCGCCTGGCTAGTTACCACCCTCAAGTAGAAAATCTGTCGCCAAACTCCAATAGCTATGTTCCGGGAGCTGCACTTGAGAGCCAATCTTCCACTAGGTTTAGCGTGCCACCATCTTAAAATCAGGTTAAGGTTAGATTAGGATCAGATGAGATTGTGGCAACAACACTAAACTAAAGAAAACTAAAAAAAAAATATGCCTTAATAAATTTCTTTGCTTTAAGGAATTTTGCATCTAAAAGTTGCGAGAGCGCTTCCGCTCAGGACGGATTTTTCTATTACGAACCCGACCATATAATAGTGTCTTTTGTAACTTCTGCTTCTTCTTGTTTTGGCGCCGCAAAAAGCACTTGCCAGTGTCAATGTTTTTAAGCCTTCGTAAAATTTTCCAGTATATAAAGTGGAGTTTTCAGATAAGATGGTGGCTCTTTTATTAAAACTATAAAGGGAGTTTTTGTGAAATCCCAAAATGCATATTTCCACTTTATATTTTTAATCCACTCCACGTATGCAAATTACATCACACAAAATGGCACCAATATTAGGTACTTACATAAAAACCACAACATGTCACTTCAAGATCCCGCCAAAAACTTCTTTTGTAACTTTGGGGTTTTCTATGAAATTATAAGTAGCCGCTCGGAGTTTGCCCTATTAAGGGGACTTGGCTCGCCCCCATTGCATGGAACGTAAAAAACATACCCGGCGAACTGTGCGAACATAGAGGCGTGATGGTTTGTTATGTTATGATCCCGAAACGCAACACGCAAAAATTAGTCACTATGACGGACTTTTCACCACATTCATGTTCCCGGAATTTGATCATCCATGATTTTCTTCAAGATTTGAAATAAAGAATGCAAATAATTCAAATTTCAAAAATGGTAAATACTAAAAAAATCATGAAATTGCTTTTTGAAGTGAAAACTTGGTTATGATTTGAAAGTTGATTCAACGATTTTTCGAATGGAACGAAAAAGCGAAAGCGACAGCAAAAAGAGACAGACACATAAATCCATAAGATTTAACGTGGGAGCAAACTAGATAGGAAAGTTTTAGGCAATAGTAAAATGGTACAAAAGAGGTTTAGTGCCACGCAATAATGAATTTTATTACCTCACAAAAAAGGCACGAAACAAAAACTTTTTAGACAACACTTATGACATTCTGTTACTCATTGATATTGTGTTAGGTTTCCATGGATATTTCAATTTGAATGTTATTACCTCACCAAAAAGGCACGAAACAAAAACTTTTTAGACAACACTTATGACATTCTGTTACCGATTGATATTGTGTTAGGTTGCCATGGATATTTCAAATGTGCATTAATTGAAAATGATATTGTGAATAATGATTGTGAGTACTTGTATGTACATTTTCATAAACATTAAATTAGTGTGTATTTGTGTGTACGTGTGAATTGCACACATCATTTTGTTTTAAATGGCTCTTCTGAAAACCAGGATAAAATGAGTTGCCATGATACTCATGTCGCGTATCAAAATGGCCGTTTCAAAGGTTGTCACCCATAATATGCTTGTAAAAATGATACACAGGTATTGGTAAAATAATTAAAACAGCAATATAAATTCAGAATTTAATGCAAAATAATTATTGATACCTACGTAATCTATATTAAAATATTCAAACGACCTATTTGTTCTGAATAAATAAACACCTAGGAAGTACATGGGCGTAAGTAAAAGACAAATAAGTTTTAAATTACGCCCGTTTGCTTCTTAGGCATAGAGTACATATTATAAAAGTCAACGTCTCTTTGTCTGTCCGTTTATGTTCTTTTCATACGAAAACTACGTCTTATCCGACATACATGTTTTTTTTTAATTCATTGTTATGTTATCCGGTCTGGATGTGATAATTATTATGTAAGATAAAGTAAACGACAATTAAAAAGAAAAAAACCAATTTCAACATTTTCAGCACTTTTCTGTTGTATCTACGAAGTTGAAATTCCAATGCCAATTAAATTAAAATGGGACCACCTTGAGGTACCTACTTATCCGCTTTCCAACGAAATAATAATTATCCAAGCTATAAAAAGAAGTACTGGCTGATTATCCATAAAAAAAAAATACATTCGAATTGATAACCTCCTTTTATATTGAAGTTAGTTAAAACACGAAATAAGTCACTTTTGGGGTGCTCTAATGACTTACGCTGATTAAACTATAAGGAATATATCAAATTAATGTATTACATAATTGTTGGTATTAAAAATCCCTACAAAAGAGCCTGCGACTCTATATGTCTACCTTCTAAGAATGACCTACAATAAGCATTTTTGCGTTTAAAATAACCAGCGAGCGAAAAAAAATTATGTATTAAACTAAATATTAAGTTCAATCTGTCGAGTCGTTTAAAAGTTTTAGAAACTACCAGACGCATACAAGATTTTTATATATGTATAATATAGCAAAGATTAAAAAATAATTGGTCCAGATATTATAGTTATCAATTTAAAACTCTCAAACTAATCTAGGGTGCAAATTAAAAAAAAAAATTCAATGGTGAAATAATAACGAATGAGTTTTTGTACCCATTTAATTTGGTATTTCTTTCCATGTCTCACGAACGAGGCATTCCGAAGCCGAGTACCTAAATTCAAAGATAAAGGAGATATTTAGCGTAGTTACAAAGAATTTAAATGTCTTTAATTTAGCGGCTTCAAAGATAATTAATTGGAGTTTAATTTAAAAAAAACTGATTTTTTACGTACCATATGTATTTATTTTGCAAATAAATATCTACATATACCTATTTAGTAAAATAAAAATAAATAAACTAGTAGAAATCTACTCGATACCTACATATAATTATTGCAGAAACAAATGAATATAATTTATGTAATTATCTATGTAGGTATAAGAATTGCAATACTAAAGTAGATATAGCGATTGTGGTTTACTATTATAATTACATTCTTATTATGATATTGTTTAACCACAGACCATTCATGACTAGAAGTGAGAAAATTAATAAGGCACCTGTTTGTAGTAAAACAAATATTCAAATATTATCATACCATAGAATTTTAAGTACCTACCTATATTCGGTTATGACCAAAACAGTCTATAAGATACGTATATGACAGACTGACCTACCGAACTCTGGATAGGTAATTCAAGTCTGCCATTATCGTGTGGAAATTTAACCAGCGACTTTTTGATCATAGACTATTTTCTATTTGACATTTGCAGTATTCATAAACAATGAGTATTATCTACATCACTTGCTGCCACTTTTCATTGAGTGACAATGTCAATATTTTGGGGGGTCTAAGTTCAATGACATGGGTCGGGTTAGGATTCGCAATATTAATTTATTTTATTTAATATTAAATTTCTGGGCGACCGAGATTTGCTCGGTTTTTTTTAGAAAAAAAAGAAAAAAAACACATAACTAGGTATCATGGAATGTAAAACATTATCTAAATACAAAGTTTCATCCGAAATCGTTGGAGCCGTTTCCGAGAAACCAATTACATATACCTATCTATATATATATACAAGAATTACTTACTTAATATAATAAGATTAGTAACAGATATTATAGATAAATTTTAGTTTTCTGAACTTCTCCATATAAACTTTAACCATGCGATATCTAACAGTCTTCCGTGCACGCAATATTCTTAAAAAGTTACCGAAAGCTTTTGCTTCACGTATGAATATATAGATAAGTAATTTTAATTTATCTGATGGTAAGCACAGGACAATCCTAACACAACGGCGACCACCGAGAAATCGTAATCCTTCGACGGGCGCTTCTGTCATACCAGCTTGTACTAAATTAACTGGATATCCACAGGCTGATCCCGAAAAGTGACACGCTAAAGCGAGTCACTATGACGGACCTTTCACCACGTGCGTGGTGGTCGCGATCCAGTCGGGCAAAACAGCCCTCCACCCCACTGTTACCATTTCCTCGTTCGTTGCTCAGCAGAGTGCACCACGTGTAGACGCTTGCCAGGCGGGTGCTTGGGGGCGTTCAAGATTACGTAACGCAATTAAGGAGGGGGTTTTTTGTAAAACGCTACGATGCCTTACAAAATCGGTAGGGGGGTTCGAACAACGCGGTACGTAACATTGTTTTTTATTTATTTAAATACAAACTAGGTAATTAAAATTTCCCAAGCTAGCAACCCTTTTCGTTTGCTTTACGGGAAATCCCTCGACTGTATTGTACGTCATTTTTACTTTCATTTCGTTGTCAGTATTTGGAAGCACGTAAGTGTGTAGGAATAAGCTCATTGCTGTAGTCAGTATTGTTAAAGTAAGTTCATAATTTAATGTCCTCAAAACAGGGAGATTTGCATCATCAGCTGTTCTTGGCCTATAAAACTGCTCTTATACTGACTTAGGTGTTACGTAACCTTTAGGGAAGGGGGGGGGGGTTGCAGGTAAACGTTACGGCCTTGTTACATTTTAAAAATCTTCATAAATTGCGTTACGATTGCTGAAGACATAATTCAACACCGCTTACACTCTAAAACGCTTACATGTTTAGTCGTGTAGCGTTCCAGTACCAGCAGTTACAGGCAGGATGTTCGGGGTTCGGTACCCGACTGGGTCCCAAAACCGTGCTTGTTAAAGAGCTACTCACAGTAGTACTCTTTTGGTGTGTCTCTCTTTTCGGAATCAGCAACGACTGTGGATGGATTGCTTATCTCTCTGACGTCATTGTTGTTTTTGTATTGTATGCCTGGGAACGATTCCCGTCACCGACATGCACCAAGCGTTGGGGAGCGAATTAAACCTTTTTTTTCGATCTGACCTTACTGGTAGCCTGAGGGGCTCTATCCAAAAACAGAGCCGCTGATGGCTTTTATAGCTTTACCAGGCTTGGGGGCGAGCGCTCAAGGCACTCAGCTGCGAAAGCTTGGGCAAGAAGCGCGCAAGGGTGTCAAAGTGGCCGGACCTCGGCTTGGGCAATCATCCATATAAGCACATGTTATATAGTAAAAGTAAAGAAGAAATGATGCCAGTTAGCTCCGACAAAAGTCTGGAACATACTCATTAAGAACGATTGTCTTGGAATATGAAGACGAACACACCAATTTTATTTAATAACATTTGGATTGCGCGTAACCCAGACCTAAAAAAGACCAAAGCAAACTACAGAAAGAAATGCAAATGAAAATTAGCGGGAAACAACTTTTTTAAATAATTTTTAATTTTACCAAAACCAGCCAGATACAAATAGTACAGCCAAAGAAATTTTATAACAAGTTTATACCTACGTTATGCTATTTTTTCCCCGACCTATTATATCACATACTGGCTTAGAGAATCCCAGAAAGCTGCTATGATTGGTCGGGGTTCAGTCGACAGAGGACAGGATGTCGGCTGTTATGTATTGAAATCATGTTTATTTACCAATATACAATAACATTTTACCTGGAAGAAATTTAAAAAATAATCTTGTCTAACCTAATCTATATATACACAATAAACAATAAACAATTTTAAATTTTTTTGTCTGTTTCTTCGTCTGTCTTTATGTTTGTTCACCGCGTAATAAAAAAAACTGGTCGTGGTGAATTAATTCGGGCTATTAAACCATAAGAGATATATAAGACTATAAGACTGCATAATTGGAGACATTAAAAAGACCTACAAAAAAGTCAGCGAGAGTATATATCTATATTCTAAGGAACACACATATTAAGTCTTTAAAATAGCCGGGAGCGGGGGAGCAATATACAGAGCTAATTCCAAATAAAATTTAATTTTGTAATTTTTTGTGGATATACAGTGATGGAGTCACTTCCACACATTACTATTATTTAGGTAATCCACCCTATAAATTCCCTTCCTTTACGTGATTTTTAAACTAATCGTCTGGTAAATTGGTAATGTGTTTATTGTAGAACCTTAAAGTAAGTACTTCAGTACTATGGTAATATAAATAAATGGTATATGCTAAAAAGTATTTAATAAACTTAAATACCTACTTACTTACTTCCACTTACTTCTTCACTTGAAGGTAAAATGTTTTAATTTAGTATTAAAAAAATATACTGTTTTATATGTTTTAATTATTGAGTATACTATAAACACCGCATAGCAAAATTATGGTATTTGTTATTTTTTTAATTTAATTTAATTGTACAGTTTTTTTTTCTCAGCGTACACTTTACTAAATTAGGATCATAATTCAATTAGTTGCCTAGTTGAATGTAAAATTGTAAATATTCAAATCATTGAAGCCATTTTTAATTAGGAAGCGATATAAATCGAAAATAGAGTAATTAATATTTCGCAGAACAAGTCGTAAGCAAAAAGAACATGCGCCACGGTCTGCGGGCGCGGTCGGTTACGTCGCTTGTTTCAATGTAAAAAAAGTATAGCAAGTGTGTCTTAAACTATAAGCAAACAAGGTTCTGTATCATTATATTTTCTTTAAATTATATATTTCGCATATTATCGAACGTAAACAGACGAATATTAGTCATGTTAGTTAACAAATTTTTAATAAATGACGCCTGTTACATGTAGCTTGATATTTGAATACAACTGTGTTGGCAAACAAGCTTACGACCCACCTGATGGTAAGCGGTTACCGTAGTTTATAAACGCTCGTATATATAGGTATAGGTAACACCAGCCCGTTGGCCGACTTTTAACCTCCCTACCCCAAGAGCTCTGAAAACCCTACTCACCCCAGGAACACAGCTCAAGGTTATTTGGCTGCGATCTTCTCTAAGTATTATATTGGTATTCCACCAGTCAGACTGCCTCAAGTAGAGAGAAATGTTCAAAGAAATTTCTCTGTGCCTATCTCTCTTTCTCCCTCCCCACATTATTGACAGCTTTCCAAATGCCACATTTTTTAAATCAATCTGTTTCAAATAAAATAATATTTTAAACTTATTTGACTACTTAAAGAGAGAGATAAGAGAATACAATATAAAAACAATAGTCAATAAGTTTTTATTTATTTGAGCTCGCACATTACTAAATTAACTTAATCTAAAACAATCAACAATCAATCGACAAAAATTAAAAAAAAAAAAAAAAAAAATGTGAGGTCCGGAGCCCGAAAAAGGTACAATGACACGACCTAACCTCGTTCTCATGATTACAATTTCAATTACTTTAAAACATTTAAAAAAAACACATAAGTAAATATGATCTATAGTCAATATATATTAAAGTATTGCCAAATATAATCGTATATATACTTATATGTAGGTCGGCATGATAGCGGTGACCGTCGGTAGATTTCGATTCCTCGGTGGTCGTCGTTGTGTTAGGATTGTACTGTGCTTACCACCAAAGACAGTACCGTCAATTTGCCGAGCTAATATATAAAAATAAACAAATAAACTTTAAAATAATGTTTGAATCATTAATTTTGATGAAGAATTATGGAAGATATTGTGTTGCCACAAAAACACCATTGAGATAGGTATTATAGGAAGTTTTTGGCGGGACCTTGAAATGCTATGTTGTGGTTTTTGAAGTGAAAACTTCATTAGCATCGTTGTGATTTGAAAGCCGATGAAACGAAAAAGCGACAGTAAAAAGAGACAGACACATAAATCCATAAGATTTAACGTGAGAGAAAATGAGATAAGAACCCCCGGGAAAGTTTTAGACAATGGTAAAATGGTAGCAAAGAGGTTTATTGCCACGCAATAACGAATTTTATTATCTTACCTAAAAGGCACGAAACAAAATCTTTTTAGACAACACGTATGGCATTCTGTTACTGATTGATATTGTGTTAGGTTACTTTAGTCGTAAAAATGAAATTATTTCGGCTAGCTACCTCTGTATAAACAGTATGGGAATAATTTTGAATGATCAAGTAAAAGAAATTACACCATTTCCAGTTCGTACAGAAGTAATAATACAGTAATAATACATTTTGTCACAAAAATTCCCTAGAGGGCGCAAAAATAAAAATATGTAAGTTGCAAATTCAAACACTACAAAAATAGTACGAACATTGAAAAGTACGAATTTTAAGATGTCAAAAAAACTCCCCAGATAGTTCTGACAAGAGAGCGAAAATCTTGTCAGAAGATCCCACTTTGTTTAGTTATTGTTTGGGAAAAGGCATCACAAAAATCGTTATGTTTTGTGATGCTTTTTCAGATGATATTCCCATGAATATTTCAAATGTGCAAGGTGATGCCTTAATTGAAAATGATATTGTGAATAATGATTGTGAGTACCTACTTATATGTACATTTTCATAAACTTTAAATTAGTGTGTATTTGATCATTTTCTGAATTAAAAAAAAAACATAGATGTGAAAGTTTCATTTCTACCACGTGTGAATTGCACACATGATTTTTTATTTTTTGTTAATTGGCATAAGTCTTTGACCCTGTATTATGTAATATTGGTGGCATTTTACGTAATATAGTATAGACATTAAGCATACGCGAAGTGAATTTGTAAATATAAACTGCAAACATAAATTTGTAGACGTCACAAAAACTTCTTAGATCGTTCTAACCATATCGTCAGAAGATTCAACTATGTATATTTGAAAGTTTTACGAAGGGGAAAAAAATATTGATACTGGCAAGTGCTTTTTGCGGCGCCAAACCAAGAAGAAGAAAAAAAATGTAATGTGTGGTTTTATGAAACCACGGTAAAAGTGAAACTTTTTTTCATATTAACTAACAAAAACAAACAAAATAGCGAGCGCCTTTCACTTTATCCCTACTCCGCGGCTGACCGTCACGCGACATGCAACACACAGACCAAAAAGTTTGAGACGATCTAATAAAAGTTTCACTTTAAAAGATATACTTCATTGATATATAGTGATCGGAATAACCGACAGAGTTAGGTACTGCATATACCTAATAAATATCTAACATTAGTATGTCGAACATAATATAATTAATATTTTCATGCGATTGATATTTTTCAACATTTAAAAATTACAAAAGTTAGAAGTTGAGTAGTACATTTTCATATTCATCACTAGCAGCTCCCGTGGCTTTACTCGCGTGTTCAAAAGATCAACGCGCAATGCTTATAAAATCGTAGTTCACAAAATTTTAATAACATTTTATTTCATGAAGATACCGTGATTCTTTTTTTGGGTAAGGACCAACTGTCTAAAAAAATAAAACAAAACCTATCCAGTATTTTTTGCGTGATGCGCGCACAACGACAAATCTTAGTTACTTTATTTAAACATTTAGATTTTAAGTTACAATGTTCATTCAAACGCCCGATTTTTCTACTGAACCCTGAAAACTCACAATTCAACTCATACGGACGCATTAAAAAGCCAGCAACGGTATTCGGGCTGTTATCCAACGTGATACACGAAATATTAAATGTTCGTATAAAAGGTTACATTTGGTTATAAGTACTTAAAAAAACAGGTAAAACCGCGGAGTAAATTCAGAAGTTGGTATTCCGTATAATGAGAAAATAGGTGATTCTCGAGTATTAGATTATGTAAGATAAAAAATTAGTACTGTTAAGCAATAAATATTATGAGCTATTATGTAAGTAGTTCGCAAATTAAGACTATAAATTGAGAATATCATACCATAAAATAGTTGAATTACATTTATTTTATGATAGAAATAAATTTTAGGAAAAAAAAAATATTTTAGAAAATTTGGCCTTTTTTTTCAATTGAATAAAAAAAAAATCGGCCCACTCCGGGATGAGCGGGAATAGTTGTCAAATGATTGAAGTTTTTTTTGAGAAAAAAGAAATAAAAAAAAGTGGCAAACTGAAAAAATTACGATTTTGCTTAAAAAAAACGATTATTTTATAGAATTGATCATATTACATTTCTTTTGTGTATTTTTTCGAAAAATACATTCAAAAACAAAAAGAAATTAAAAAAATGTACCCAAAGGTCAATGTATAAAAAAGTTATGACTATTTGAAAATAAAAAAGCCAGCTTTTTAAAAATTCATAACTTTTTTTGGGTTGGATAAAAAAATTTGAAAAGATCTCAAAAATGTCTTTCAAAGGATAGAAAAGAATAGAAATGTTTCACCTAAATCTAAAGGGGTCGGGTTCAAATGTGGCCGATTTGGCATGGAATACCCCATATTTTATATACCTAGTCTATTCCTACTAATATTTTAAAGTCCAACAGATTATTTGTTTAAACGCACTAATAATTAGAACTATAAGTCTGAATTCAAAAATTATTTGATGCATTTTATAACACACTAGCCCTGCGCCCACGGTTACACCCGTGTTAATTTTATCCGACAAACACCGCGCCGCCAACGCACCCGTGTAGTTTATCATAATTGTTCTTCGCGCAAGTACAAATTATTTAAATTTTTAATTATCTCCTAAACTATGTGTCCAAATAACATACTATAAAAAGCAAAATTTTAATTAAGTACATAAAATTGTCTTTATGATGAAGTAACTTTTGTTTTTAAGGATTGATATGTCATGCCTAAAAATAATACCAATGTTTTTCGAAATATACCTTTTGTCGTTTACGTATTAGAGATAGATATATTATGCTATTGCTGTCTTTTTTTTAGATATATTATACATAAGACCAATATTTTTGTAGAATATTGTGTTAAGTATCAATAACCATTAAGCATCATTAACTATTAATCATTAAACAATATTAAAGGCTAGCTGAGAGTTGTAACCTAATTTTAGATGGCCTATATTATTCCTCGTGAGTCTGGCTACCAGATGCAAAAAGAATTTTTCGATTCCGACAGGTAGTTCCAGAGATTAGCGTGTTTAAACAAACAATCAAGCAAAAAATCTTTTCCTCTTTTTATAATAGTACAGATATATGTAAATACTTGGGTCGAGTGAAAGTTACCACGATATGTTAAATCAGACACTTGACTTTTATAATTGGCATTGATAAAGAACATTAAATGTTAAGGGTTAACTTAACATTAACGTATTAACTGTCAATTATTCAAGTGAAACTTCTTTGGGCGCGAAGAGTGTGTAACATTCCAAGGTCGAATATTATTGCAACATTTTTTATGCAACGCATATGACGCAAGAAAATTTTCTAACGCGTGTGTTACAATTTAATGTGATTGTATATATAAAAGGGTTGTTAAGTTAAAGTATATATATGATACAACGTAATTGATAATAATTGTTCTATAATCAATATTATCAATGACTCTACAGTCGATTCGGAAGGCACTGTCCTTAGAGAAGAATCGGTAAGAAACTGTAAGGTTGCTGTTTTAAACCAATCTCTTTACAATAATAATTAATATTAAGTAATACAATATTTCAACGAAGAACCATCAGTAATACATCACAAAGTAATAAAAATACAGGCACCGCACTGTCGAAAGATCGTCCACAGACTATATAACATCTCTTGTGTCCTAATATTTTGTTAGGGGTTTTTGGCGGGATCTTGAAGAGACATATTGTGGTTTTTATTTTTAATTAATTTGTTTTTTTTAATAATTAATTTTTGTGTATAAGTGAGGTGGATTATAAATATAAGCTGAAAGCATTCATTATGTGATCCCACAAAAACTTCCTAGAAAGTTCTAACAAGGGAGCCACCATCTTGTTAGGATACTGAATCGTCATAACACATGACAATATAATTCACTCGATAATGGCAGTAATGGTCTTCATTAAAGAGGACCGGTTGCCAAGTTAGGAAGAAGAAGAAGAAGAATATTTTGTTTATAATGTACTCCAAGGAGGGTTTCGCATTGACATATAATAAATCAAACGACAGAGGTCGTTTCAATATACATTTATTTAGGGGGGCTTGTCAATTATAGGCTCAATTATGTTTTACTTTTATTTTATTTCATAAGGCACAAATACAGGTAAGAGATCAAAAATAATAATATTATAACAATAATAACATAACTCTAAATACCTGTGCACAACTTTCATTGATAACAAATACTGTTTATAGTAAATGGACGATGACAATGTAACAATTAAATAGAAAGAAATATATTGAGTGATTTTTTAAATTTAGGAAGACTATTGGAAAATATGTCGTGTTATATCGCCTACACATTCTATTAATACTCTATATTCCTTATATTTTACAAGGAAACTTCTTAGTACTAATATCACAACGCCATTAGTCTTAATAATGATTACGTCATAAGTAATGTATCGTATCGACTTCCGGAGTGCACTCTGACAGATTGAATGACCTGAACACTCGTCGAATCAATGCTCCGTTTAGAAATACAATCTTATATTAGTTCAGAAACTTAATTCTACTTTTATTTATTTACAGTTATACATATTTATTGATTAAACTATTTCTATTCGGTTTTATCTACATTTATCATCATACATATATATATGTTTAAACATATGTCATTATTAAAAATTTTTGTCTGTCTCTATGTTTGTCTGTTTCTTCCGTCTGTATGTGTGTAACGTAGGCTACTTTTATTTTATAAAAATAATTAGGGATTCCGCACGAATATAGAAAAACTGGTCATGGTGAATCAGTTCGGATGCTTAAATGACTTACGCTGAGTAAACCGTAAAAGATATATCAAATTAATATACTACATAATTTTAGATATTAAAAAGACCTACAAAAATGTCATCGAGAGTATATGTCTTATTTCTAAGGATCACCCAAAATAAGCATATAACCGGGAGCGGAAGTAACACGATTCACGCGTATGGCCGATCGACGGTATTCTGTTTGTAGTCAACAACAACAAAGACGCGGGCACAGCTAGTATATAATACCTATTAATACCTGCGATTATTTAGCACATTCTAGAATGTTAACATCTAACAGCTGTCATGTTGGTTAAACAGATGTTAATAGATGGCGCCTCTCACTGCTGTGCAAAGGCCTCTTTCCCTACGTACGTGCTAACCACGCAAGTCCACGACGACGTATTGACTATTTTAAATGCTTAGAAAATAAACAGTTCTATATTTTTTCACATACATAGGTATTATAATAACATTTCTCCAGAATTCAGGTTTCTTCACGATATTTTCCTTCACCGTCAGCCGATGCCACCAAATTGAATTACTAAATGTACGCGAATTACGAAAAATTCCTTGTAAATGCTGGGGTTCGAACCTGTGGACATTGTATCGATATTCCGACTAACTAAACCACTAAAACCTGTGAGTATGTACTGTCCCATACACGGTACGACGTGCGGTAAACATGCACAGGTAAATATCTCCCGTAGACTGTAGCGTATGTGGCGAGCATAAGGGGAATAAAAGATTCGAAAGCGTGGTAACTTGCTCAAGGGTACCAAAGTGATCGGACCTCGACTTGGGCTGTTGCCATTGTTGAAATTAAGTCAGCGAATTGGCAATTGGCATTGGTAGCACGCTAGTGGAAGACGTGTAACTGCTGGAATACATATATTGGTGTTTGGTGACAGATTTTCAATTTGAGGGTGATAGCGAGTCAGTCGGGCAATAGAAAAAGCCCCACCACCATGCTATGGTTACATCATAATGTTTTACTTCACCCAAAACTCAGTCTCATTGTAGGGAGTCGAACTCACTTCGATCGACGCTGAGGCCGTACACGCTACCGACTGAGCCATCATTGCTCTGTCGGTTCTAAATATATAGTCATGAATATAAGCATCGTGTTTCACTGTGAGTAAACGCTCTATCGAGGCTACAGCGCCCGCCTTTTCCATTCATAGCTATCTTGCGTATCGGTATGCCTTACAATATACTTTACTTTAGACACTATCGATGGATATTTAGGTCGTTTGAAACATAGACCGAATCAGGTGAGAGTGTAAAAATACAGCTTAATAATAATAGCCTTTAAGTATCCCATTGCTGGGCAATGAGGCGTCTTCCCAAAGGAATTGGCGATTGTAAACGCCGAGAAATTGACAGTATTATATTTTTCCCACACAGAGTGGTACTACAGCATTTCGAGCGTTCAGGTATACCATTTGAAATTATTAAATGTACATCGAATTGATATCCCGCCTTCTAATACCACGACAACACCAGCTTGTCTAACCACTGTTCTAACCATTTGGACACTACAATTCCAGTTTAATTGAAAACCGAATTATGCTTAGTAATGCAACCTTGACTAATACGTAGTTACATATTTTGACTAATAAAAAAAAGAAACAAAAACTCTTCGCAACACTAGAGATGTTACGCGACTTCGCTCACATTTAAATGCTTAACTGGTGGGCTTATAAATGTGTATAACTTATATTTAGACAATTAAGTGTTAGTGACGTCCGAGATATAATGCCGTATTGCGATTAGTTCGTTCGAAATTACGTAAGATAACAAAACGCATGTCCTCATGTACAGGTGACCCAAAGAGCAATTGATAAGAAATAACTTATAGAAGTAAAACTCAAGCACTTAAAAAAATTAGGTAGGTATCTGAAGAAATGTAGAATTTCCTATAATATTGATTAAAAGTCAATATGAATTCTTAGAAAAGATAAGGCGCCAGCAGTCGCGGTACGTAGGCATTTTTCCAAGTATCGTAAACACACAAGTATTGAAAGTTCTACCCCGCGTGCGAAACGGGTATACACGGGGTACGGGTAAACAGGATCGCCCAACTGGAAACATCGAGAAGCCCACTCGAATAACGAGCAACCCCGCTGGCCGAGCGCCACAACCCCCTGCCCCGCTACCCGCGAGCGCGTCGTAAGCACCGCGGCCACCTGTTGTCGTGAGCGCGGAAACGTCCGGCAATGCTCTGTCTCCGTCAATCATGACTGTTGACATGTAGCGCTGGATGGCACTGTATTTGCGTATACGGGAGGCCGCGGACAGGAACAAGAAGCCATCCGCCGAGGATAAGACGGCCCTGGAATTTGCAGCACTGGGACTGCTCATCCTTCCAGAAACAGAACAGGAGAGGCGTGAGGCGGACGAGCAACTTGCGAGGAAGAGGCGTCGCCGTGCGTAAGCCCCAGTTGAAGAAGACAAATTGGTCGCCCCTACCACTGTCTAGGTATTAACTACCCCGACCGAAGCCCACCTACAGACCGATAAGATGTCATGTTCTAAGATTGCCAGCAAACCTACTGGAACACCAAGTAACGTACAAGCCTGAACGACACAGCAACCGGACATGGCGAACTCGAGCGCTGCTAATGCGCAACAGCTGTCAAACAAGAATACCATCAAACACTTGTAGTGGATAAGCTGCCGCGCTGGATTTTTCACTTAGAAAATATAGCGCAAATCCTGAAGAGGCCACCGAACGCACGCCCCTGTGGGTCTGGAGTAATATGATGAATACCGGTGTATACAAAGATATCTAACCGATCTGGAAGAGAGCGAGAATATCTCATGGTTCTCGTACTCCTTAACGGTCGACATCAGTCTCAAAGTAGCCATTCGAGAGCTACCAACGGATAAACCCGACACCACCCCTGCAATTTATGCCATTAGACGAGCTGTTGCACACGAGAGAGGTGCGAATTGAACCCTGGCGGGGCAAAACAGACTCCGCCCAGTACCACAGATGACAACTCTTGAGGCATAGCTATCAGCAGTGTCATAAAGAGCTAGCGTGCATCCGTTGCGGAGGCCCACAATTCGCACAGGACTGCCAGAAGACTAAGGAGCAGCCACCTACTTGCGCCAACTGCGCGGGATCGCACCCAGCTAACTACACGCGGTGCCTGGTCTACCGCAGGGAGTTGCACAACAACAGAGCAGGGGCTGTATCTAGAATAGTGACAAAACCAGATCACAGAGGCAGGTCAGTGCCTCCGATAACCACCGTGGAAGAGGTGACACCATCATCGTTGATGGCACCGGCCGTCGACCCGGTGGCTCGTGACGGCAGGCCACACCCGCCAAACATACGCCACAAACGCACAGATAGCCAACCACCACAAGCGCCGCGGCACCAGTCGCCACCGCCAAACCACAAACAGCCAAAGAAAAGAAATCCTGTCAAGCTTCAAGACAGCCCTATTGCAAGTGATCCAGACCTTCCAGGAGTGCGGAAAAGAGAACATCATTACCCACATCAAAGAAACGCTGTAAGAAATTGCGGCGGATCCGGAAATCTAAGGAAAACCACGAACGAGCATCGCGTCCGGCCTCGCCCTTACAACTAGTAAGTGGCGAGCTACTCAAGAGAAGCCGAATAACCAATACAATACCACAGGCGCCGTCCGTAGAATACGGATGGCAACCATAAATCAAGATTCATCCGTGATATGCGGATGACGAAGAAGCCACCGATAGAGGGCTACGCCCCGGAGCGGCCACCCCTCACACAGAGAGATAAGAGCCTGTTGGTTGGTTGGAGACAGTTGTAGTTTGAACCTCAAAGTGACTACTAGAAACGATAACTGAAAGGACTACAACTGTTATTGAGTAACACCTGGAGTGTGATACGTACTCTTTTTAAATCTCGTCTTCGTGCATTCTTGATGTCAGCTTCGCAGGACCATCGTCTAGCAGAGCGTGTTCTACTGTCTGTATCATGGCGAGTGTTCTAAAGAGTGATTGAAGACCTGTTCAACCTAATCCCCTTTTCTCAGTTTAATAACAGAAACACACGCGTTGGACTCTGGAGCCTCAACTTTACGGTAACCTCCATCTTGGCACGTAGAAAAAGTTCTCTACATCAAATCTTTGCCGTACTGTAAAGCTATGGAACTGCCTCCAGGCTACTCTGATCCCATCTACAACATGAGGTCCTTCAAACATAACATGAAGAGATATTTGAGCAGGTCGGCATCACAGCGATGGATTATATTATATCTCGGTGATCGCCGATGTTATTGGATTGCATTGTGGTCACCATCAGGTACACTGCCGTTACTATATCATGCTACGATAGAAAAAAAGCTTATAGCACATATTTATGCTATATTTACACCAATAGCACCTTATTCCTTTGCCAATGAATCGCAAAATAGCAACACAATATTTTCTGTTAATATAAATACACTGTGTATTAAAAACCCCGTCGGATCCGTGAAAATATTATAAGGTATCGAGATTATATTCTGTTATGTTATCTATATCAGATTATAAGAAAAAAAATTACCTCTAATAAAATGTAAAAAAATATAGTTAAATGAGGAAACTTACATGGCAATACAGGCGGCGCGGCGCAGGGTACCGCCATACGATCAAACGAACTACTGCGCCGCGCCACGCAGGGTCTAGTGACGGTGTTATCACGTTTTAAAAATTTGCTATATTTTAGGGAAACAAACTAAATATGTTAATTTGAAATCGCAATAACATTTTGATTTTCAAAATAAATAAAATTTTGATATTTTTTTGGTGATATCACTGGGTATCTATGTACCCTTTTCAGATTCGACGGGGTTTTTAATACATATTGTATGTAACTTTTACTAATCTACTATAGAAATATTATAAAGCTGAAGAGTTTGTTTGGTCGTACGTGATAATCTCAGGAACAACTGGTTTGAAAGGAAAAATATTTTAGTGTTAGGTAGCCCATTTATCTAGGAAGGTTATGGGCTTTAAAACATCATGCTTCGACCAATAGGAGCGGAGCATTAATGAAAAACGTTGCAAAAACGGGAAAAATTTATTGCTTTTGAGAGCTTCCATTATGTGACGCAGACGAAGATGCGAGGATCAGCTAGTATCTTATACATCTACTAAATTCTTGTTTGCCTGCTTCCATGACAAAACAAATTTTGTGAAAAACTATTTGAAACAAACTGAGATTATAAAGATTACATACATACATAATGGTTTTTATTTTATATATAGAGAGATCAACTTTGTATGGCAAATAATATCGAACATCATTTTACGAAAAAGTTACATTAATCTTCCACAAGGAAACATATTTAGACGTACAATGTCAGAAGCTATGAGTAATTATTGCAAAAACATGTCTTAAATATGTTTTACTTAGTTACAAGTTACTTTACAATTATAACTTAAGAAATTATACACTTCATAAAAATTAAGCCATTATCATCATTGCCTGAATATTAAAAGACCTACGACCGATGTGAGGGTTTCAGACCGGTTTTCGTTATACGCAAAATCTGTTGCAACATGTGGTTTTTACTTTCCTTGTATCTTTAGCGTTTTTAGAACTGACTACACTGTTAGCCATAGGGGCACTAAAACTAGAGAGCCACTGATGGATTCTATATCATTACCGTGGTAGCACGCAAAGCATAGTGGAAGACTGGCTCTCAAGTGCAGCTGCCGGAACATATGTATTAGTGTTTGGCGATAGTTCAACTTGAGGGTGTTTGCTAGCCATGCGGGCATTAGAAAGGGCGCTACCAACATGATATGGTTTCATCACGATGTTTTCCTTCACCGAAAACTCAGGCTAATTGCTGGAATTCGAACTCACGTCGATCAACGCGATGTCCGTACACGCTACTGAGCTATTATTGCTCTCTCCTGTTGGTATGTGACTACTGTAACCTATAAACGCTTGTAATACCGTTGCCGACTTTGAACCCTAGATGGGAACTCTAGAAACTAATCACTGCAGGAACCCACCACTAGGTTACTTGGCTGCTTTCTTCCGTACATTGGAGAAAATCTGCAAATAAATTTCTCTTAAAATATTGATTGATATTCTCCACCACACCACAACTGTACCAGGAGTGAACATAAAAATATATAAAGCAACCCGAAACGACATTTGAAATGCCAACTAAATTAATTATATAGAATTATTTCAAAAACAATGGCTCACTCCTGCGCCGTCGATATGTTACGTGACTGGTTTT
Organism: Saturnia japonica; assembly: GCA_033032175.1. Lineage (NCBI taxonomy): Eukaryota > Metazoa > Arthropoda > Insecta > Lepidoptera > Saturniidae > Saturnia > Saturnia japonica. The sequence goes on from CM065331.1 coordinate 6,831,648, forward strand.
TGCACGCATATGCGCATAAATATGCTGTGTATGCTGTTTGTAATAGGTAAAAAATGTCTCTAATACCAGGAAACCCGCATTTTGTATTGCACGTGGCGTGGTGTGTGTTGTCTGTTTCCATTATCGTACTAGATACATGTATCTATCTCTAATTATGTCTATTATTAGGACTACCGTCAGTCACCGTTAGTCATCACTTTACAAGAAAACCGGAACACCGTACAGGTGGCCACACGTGCAGGTAAGCTCGTGCAAAGTGTACTGAGAGTAAACTCGCAGGCAAAACCGTGCAAACCAAAACTGCGCAGTCCAATCTTTCGCATGACACACCTTCCACACGCACGCTCTTACTCGCGCAAACTGGTTTGTGCAGGCATGCTCGCAGGCGAGACGGTTCTTATGACCGGGGCATAAAACACTCACCATACTACCAGCATTGGCGTGTCGTGTTTCTAGATCAGCTGATATATATACAGTAATCTAGCACGGGGATAGACATCTGTGTCTGATTTTATTACCGCCGCGACCTCCCTCTCACGCGGCAACTCAAGCCTAGGTCCGCTCCTCGGTGTGAAACCCTTGAGTGTAGCAACTGCCTTCGCGATACTAGTGATACTGCACTTGCAATCACTTAGCTACTCACATAGGTACATAGGTTCTGTAAGGAACCCTTTTTTCTTTTTTTACGCTAGTTATTGTAGATCATATTTCCTTCCTCTCAGGAGGCAGGGGTATGTATATATATATATATATATATATATATGTTAGCTTAGCTCAAATTTTACGGATAGGGAGTTAGTCAGATAGCGACTTATTTGAATCGCGGCAACAGCCCATGCCGAATTCAGGCCACTTTGGCACCCTTGCGTGCTTGTTGCCCACGCTTTCGCGGCTGAGCGCCTTTAGCGCTCGCCCCCAAGCACGGTAAAGCTGTAAAAGCCATCAGCGGCTCTGTTTTTAAAGGATAGGGCACTTCAGGCTAACAGTAAGGTCAGATAAAAAAAAAAACACTTTTTTAAAATACAACTAAAGTCGTAAACAAGTGGTTGTTGTAATTTGTGGATGCTTGTAATAACCACATGTTGCTGCTACTATCATTGCGTTGTCGATTCGGAACCCCACTTCCCCAAAGAATTCTAGAAATCATACTCACCGCAGGAACATAGCACAAGGTTACTTGGCTGTGATCTTCTGCAGGGTGGAGGTATTCCACAAGTCAGTACAAAAATCTTCATGGAGATTTATTAAAATTTCATAGCCCTAAATACTCCCTTTGGATATTCAATATTATTATTTCTAGCGGTCGCCAAGTGGTCGAAATTCGACCCTTGCTGTCACTTTTCATTGTGTGACAATAACAATATTTTGGGGGGTCTAAGTTCAATATAAATAGAATTCAATATTCAATTCAGTATTCAATATAACACATGTTATATATAAAATTTTAGCTTTCCGCACTCCTTCTACATATAAACTATAACTGCACAATCGCACAGTATTCCATGCACGCAAACGATTAAAAAAGTGTCCGAAGTTTTATCGTCACGTATTAATATATAGATTATACATACATATTATATTAATGAATCATTACAATCAATTTAGGGAGACAGGTGGACAGGAATACTCATTTTATAGAACACAGATATTTGAGCAAAATCCGGGGTCAAGAGAAGTATTCGTGAAAACGCATGGAAGAAGTCAACTAATGAACCTAAAAACCTTCGATGATAGGACCGTGAACTCTAAAGAAATGCACCATGTACATGTTGATAAGATTTACAGTAACTCTTTTCGTTTGTCGCGTTGACCTGCCGATGTTGACAGCGATGACCAGTAATGCCGATCTCTCGGTGGTCACCGTTGATTTTGGATTGCTTGCTTATCATCACGTACTTGATATGCCTCAAGGCTTTACCCATGTTAATTGTATTCGACAAACACCACGCTGTGATGGTATCGCCATAATTATTCTCACTTTCCGCAAGTACAAATTATTTTAATTTTCAGTTATCTTCTAAACTATGTATCCAAATGATATGCTATAAAGGGCAAAGTATAACTTCATAAAATTGTATTTAAGATGATGTAACTTTTGTTCGCAAGGATTAATATGTCATGCTTAAAAATAATGCTCATAAATATTTTTTTAAGATTCAACAAAAAAAAATTGAAAATACCGTATTGTAACTTATGTTTAAGAGATAGATATATGCTATTGCGAACTTTTCTTTAGATATAATAAGGACCAATATTTTTATATGGCATTGTATTTACGTATCATTAACTATTACGCCAGTGCACGTAGATAAAGCAGTTCAGGAACACTTCCACTTCCAACTTACTTAGCAAAAATAAATATTTAGGGCTAGATAAAAGCTGTAATGCTGGATAGCCTATATTATTCCTCGTGGCTCTGACTATCAGATACAAAAACAATTTTTTGAATCCGACTGGTAGTTCCAGAGATAAGCGTATTTAAACAGACAATCAAATAAAAAATCTTTTCCCCTTTTTTATATCAGTTTAGGTAATAATTCCTATAGATATATGTAAATACTGGAGTCGAGTGAAAGTTACCACGATATGTTAAATCAGACACTTGACTTTTATAATTGGCATTGATAAAGAACATTAAATATATAACATATATTTAGCCTAATGTATGGAATTTTAACAAAAAGTCTTAATATGTCTAAATTAAATTGTCCCACTAAGTTTTGTTTTCAAGTACTATGTTATGACCTAATAAACTAGCAGGTTTATACCGCTAGTCGCAACAACATCAATCAGCAAACGTTGTCACGCGAAGTCGCGGAAAACAATTAATTTAATGACGTCATAAATTATCATATAATTCAATGGAAACGCGCTCTTGACGACTTGTTCAGAGCTAGAATAATGTGACATCTCATTAAAACTAATAACTAATTTTATCATGCGGCGTCACTTGCTTTAGCTATCGGACTATAAAGAACATTTTACATACGATAGCCGCTTATCGTCAAACGAACCGTACGTTTGTTTGCTACCTTATAAAAAAATCTTCATTATGTTGTAAGTGTAAACGAAGGTATTTTCACGTGAGGGTTTGATTCTCGATAGAATCTTGAAATTGGTATTTTGTCACCAAACACATACTATATAGGTGTGTGTTATACGTCAGCCAAATTTTAAAGTAAAGTGACTTTATGAAGTCCATGCATACAAAGTCGCGGGCGGAATATAGTCCTACTATAATATTATAAATTTGAAAGTTTGTATGTTTGTCACGCAAAAACGGCTGGACCGATATGGATGAAATTTGGCACACAGATAGTTTTTAACCCAGATTATCACATAGGATACTTTTTATCTCAGTAAATTACAACTATTTTTCACCCAACTCTTAAGACCACGCAGTTAGTCTATATTTAAACAATTATATAATTAATAAAATTGAAACTTTTATGCCGACGTAACCCAAAGGGTTACAGGCCATAAAACTAAAAAAAAATTTGTCTGTTGGTAACGTCAAAATAACAGTCTTTTACTAAATGCATATCAAAGTATATATGACAACATTATCGAAAACCCAACTTTCAAAAAATTTTGTCTGTCTGTCATCTGTCTGTTTGTTTTGGGTAATCTCTTAAACAGTTGAACTGATTTTAACGGGCCTTTCACTAGCGGATAGATTATGTTATGAGGAGTAACTTAGGCTACTTTTATTTTAGAAAAAGAATTAAGGTACCGAGCAAATAAGAAAAACTGGTCATGGTGAATCAATTCGGGTGTTTAAATGGCTTACGCTGAGTAAACCATAAGAGATATAGCAAATTAATATACTACATAATTGTATAAATTAAAAAGACCTACAAAAAAGTCAGCGAGAGTATATATCTATCTTCTAAGAAACACCCACAATAAGCATTTTTGTTTTTAATATATCCGGGAGCGGGGAAGCAAGATTCGCGCGTGTACCACGTTATTGAAGCCGCGGGCGGTTTAATAATAAATAATTTCATAGATGAATTCTTTTAGGCATTTTGCCAATTATTATAGTATAAACCATCTAAATTATTAAAAAGGAAACAAAAAACCCTTTTTTTATTTGGTTGCCAGACGTCGTACTTAAATAATAAATAGCCTATGTTACTCCCACAATTAAGACGAATCTAACGACACCTCGTATGCTAAAATCCATCCAGCCGTTTAGGCTACAGAACGCGCAAAAGAAATAGACATACGTACATACGCTCGAAAAAAATAGCATACACGTTAGACTGTACAAATCGAATCTGGTAACCTGATGGAAAATCTACAACGCCGCAACAACAAGGAAACGGGCTTTATTTACGTAATATGTTATGTAATAGTTTCTTATACGGGGCAGTGGAGGCGCCCTCTGTAATGATGTTTTTATTGCGCACACGCATAATAACATTATTGCTTTTTAATCAGCTCAGTGTGAGGGCCGAGTGGTCGCACCTAGGGCCGTATTAAGGTGTATAATATTAAAAACTATTGTCCTAACTTTAAAACATATACATACTCCAATCACTTTTGTATAAAAATGAGATTTAATTTACTGAAATAATAGATAAATCATAATAGTCTAGCTGTGTCCGCGGCTCCGCTTGCGTGGACTACAAAATGTTGGTTTTTGGTAACCCTGCTTCACTCATAGAGGTCGCCCGCCGGTTATTTTAAAGTTAATATATTTAATTTTTTTTCGCAAACCCTATTTATTTTTCCAAAATTAAAGTAGACAAAGTTACTCCTTATAACATCAACTATCTATTAGTGAAAGTCCCGTCAAAATTTTCCCCAACCGTTTCGGAGATTACCCGGAACAAACATACAGACAAACAAAAATTAAAAAAAAAACAATTTTTTTGTTCATAATACCTACTGTATATACATTCATATGCATTTAGAAAAAATCACTTTGAAACTACAAACGGACACTTCAATTTTATTAATTGTAGGTACTTATAGATAATATTTTTCAAAACTTCAAAGAGTCACACTGTCAAAACATAATATGATTGAGAGCCAGCCCATAATCTAAGCTTCCATGCAGATGTGATTTTGGAAAAAAAAAAAAAAGTTGTTGATATCAACAAACATCGAAAATTTTATCGTAACTATATGTATTTCTAAATGCCTCTCTGTAGGACTCACTATAACAAACTACTGGTTTACACATCGTTGTTTTATCTATGCATGAAATAATAAAGATAAAATTGCAAGGTGGCCAATGTGCCGGCAGCCAGGATGTTATAAAAATTTAAAAACATTGTTTCTTATATTTAAAAACTAGCGGTGCCCGCGGCTTCGCTCAAGTGGACTACAGAATGACAACGATCGGGTACACGCGCGAATCTTGCTCCTCCGCTCCCGGCTATATTAAAGACAAAAATGCTTATTGTGGGTGTTCCTTAGAAGATAGATATATACTCTCGCTGACTTTTTTGTAGGTCTTTTCAATTTCTACAATTATGTAGTATATTAATTTGCTATATCTCTTATGGTTTATTCAGTGTAAGCGATTTAAGCGCCCAAATTGATTCACCTTGACAAGTTTTTATGTTATTTTTGCGGAACCCTAGTTATTTTTCTAAAATAAAAGTAATCTAAATTACCTACACCTTATAATATCAGCTATCTACCAGTCAAAGTCCCATCAAAATCGGTTCAACCGTTTGGAGATTACACGGAATAAACAGACAGACAGACAAAAAAAAAGTTAAATGGGTTTTTTGTTATAGGTGTCGTAAATACTTTCATATGCATTTAGTAAAAAGCTGTTATTTTGACATTACAAACAGACACTTCAATTTTATCCGTTGTATAGTTGGGTTTTCTGTTAATTAACCCCTCTGTAGTTGTCTTGTCTTCTTATTTAGTGAAGTAATGCAAGCAATATTTTTTATGTTTTCCTGGTACTTACGTTGAAAATACATGAATATTGTTTTGAATATTATTTTTTTATTTGGTTTAGTGTCTCATTTATTTAAGTAACATATCATTACGCTATATTAATGACTGAACAATATCATTAAAAAAAAAAACTGTCTAGATACACGGTGGATTTTACGGCGATTTCAAACGCCTACAAATCTATGCTTCTGTATTTTTCACAATACATTGTCACAATTAGCGGTGGGTGATTATGAAGGTATCTCGATTAAAGCCATTAGTAATTACTAATATTAGTAGTTCGGTGATGAGTATCATTCATAATCATTAGTAATTATTAATCCTAGGTTATTAATTTGATATAAATTAGTAATTATTATGACGGAACGACCTTTTTTTAGCTAATTGTTATATTGTGTATTTGTGTAAAGAACTTTGTTTACGACTGTGGGACCTTTTTTTTAATCGCCCACCTCTGGGTAACACTTCAAAGGCTCGATTATGAATTATCACTTATCATCGAAATATCTCGATTGTGTACATCATTCATAATCGCCCACTTCTACTCACAATGTTTGCCTACACCGTGAGCTGATGGTGTTACTGATTCAAATTAGTAAATATACAGGAATTCCGAAAAATTAATTATTAGGTACATGTCGGCCACCAACATTTTTTTAAAGAAGTTACGGTGCTAATAAAACTATATTAATTAATGAAATAAAGTCAATGTGTACAGTTTTATGACCTCATAAAAGATTACCGGCATCGCGGACGTAGTAGAGGACGTTCGAAAATCAAAAGTTCAAATTTGAAATTGGAACAAATCTCAGCGGCCGCGCACTCACGGGCCCGTAAGTAGGAAGTCCCGATTAGCCCGTAATATGCTCAAGTGACGTTTGCTCGTTGTTAAACGCCGGCCAGGTTAGTATGAACTCCCCGCCCTCTCTGTTTTACTACGGTATTCTTTTTCGGAGGAGAGTTGCTGTGGTCGATCGAGGTTCAGGTTACACCGGTGAATATATTGGCTCGATTGGCCCACCGGATGCTTGCTCAAGACAGTTGCCGTGTCGCTAGTTGTAGGTTAGTAAGTACTATGTTTTTGTAACCTACTGTTTATGAGTATCTAGTAGGTACTTGGTAATATGTCTTATTTATTTACTCGCTAGAACGTCGATAGTTCCGGATTCGATTCTTCAATTTATAAGATCAGAAAAGATAAATATCAAATAATAATATCAATCAATCATCAAAGCCAAATCTTATATAAAAATGTCAAAGACAAAGACATACGTAACATAACAATCTAATTAAATAACAACGCACACAACGGCAAACCTCAATCATTTTATTCGTATATAATACTAGCTGTGCCCGCGGCTCCGTTCGCGTGTACTATAAAATGTCGTCGATCGAGCACACGCGCGAATCACGCTACAGCCGCGCCGCGCCGCGATCCCGGTTATATTAAAGACAAATATATATATAAAAGATACTCATTGTAGATGATCCTTAGTAAAAAGAGGCATATGCTCTTTTTAACTGTTTTAAAGGTCTTTTTAATATCCAAAATTATGTAACATATTAATTTGTATATCTCTTACGGTTTACTCAGCGTAAGTCATTTAAGCGCCCGAACTGATTCACCAATGCCAGTTTATTTGTGCGGAACTCTAATTATTATTCTAAAATAAAGTTACCTAAGTTAATAACATCGGCTATCTGCCAGTGAAAGTTCCGTCCAAATCGGTCCAATCGTTTCGGAGATTACCGGGAAGAGACAGTATTAAAAAAAAAATTTTTTTTTTTGCTATGTAAGTACTTTTTACGCGCTTTGGAAGTTATACTGGGGCTCTGTGACGTATAATAACATCGAAAGTGACTATCTTCACCGCAATACAAAAAGAGGTTTGGCAAGCAACTTCATAGTGTAAGACTCTCATCTTATTTTCATAACTTACCTAAATAAGTATAGGTAACTAAAAAAATAATCCTTTTCTTTTTGTTAAAAAAAAGTAAGTAATAACTTTTATTTAAATAAACTCGGAAAGATAATGAGGTCAGACGAAAACGTGACCTTGCATTGCATAAAAGTTCAATCCGATTTGGCATTTACCATATTTTGCGGTTTTTATTTTAAATCAACGACGAAAGCAACAAAATAATGTAACATATATACACATAGTTATTGCTTATTCAGTGTCTCCAAATTAAAAACGTATGTAATTACCCTGAATTCTGACATTTAAGCAGCTTTTTCTTAATGTCAAATAAACTTTATTGAAGCTTTATTTATAACTAGCTGGAACCCGCAACTTCGTCTGCGTATTATTGGATATATACAGATAAATCTCGGAACACGACAAACGAAAAGAAAATCATACATGGGTTTATCACTGTTTGTAGGGTATTGTCATTATATGCCAAAATGAATCCAACACATTAACCGTCCCAATAAAACTTACAACCATACAAACTTTACATTTATTATATTTGTAGGATTACACTGGTTAAACTATGACTTTTACCTGGATACAAAGTACCCTATGTGTTATCTCAGGTCATAGACTATCTGTCTGCCAAATTTCATTCAAATCCGTTCAGCCGTTTTTGCGTGATTGAGTAACAAACATCCAAATATACACACTTTCACATTTATTATATTAGTAGGATTTTACATTTATGGTATTGTCGAAACTTACATAAATATGTGTTTTATCAATTACGGCATTCTGAGTAGACCACGTCGGTGGTATACCTGTAAAGTATTACATAGGTACATACATACATAAATCACGTTTATATCCCAACGGGGTAGGCAGAGGCCACGTCCATCCACTTGTTCGATCCTGGCATACATCTTTCGCGTCTTCAATTTCCATCAATCTTTTCATGCTTTTTCGACCACCGAGAGATCTAAGTCCATCGGCTTGCATTAAATATCTCTTCACGTTACGCTTAAAGGACCCAATGTCATAAGTAGGAGGGAACACACTGGCCGGGAGAAGGTTCACAGCTTCACGGTACGACAAAGATAAGTCTTAGAGAACTTTCTAGTTGGTGTCGAGATGGAGGTTACCGTAAAACGTGTGGTTCTGTTGTGGAAGAGAAATGGGATTGAACAGCTCTTCAGAACACTCACTATGATACAGACGATAGAACATGCTAAGCGAGGCGATGTTCCTGCATAGGGGCTCGATGTATTTAGTAACAATTGCATCATTAACAATGCGAACAGCCCGTCTCTGCAACCATACATTCATGCATGCATGCTCATCGGTTTAGATCAGTCTTGTTCAGACCTTTCTTCGGAAAGTCCCTGATTTAATCTAGGAACGTTCGTCTGGGCCTTCTTCTTTCAACGTTTCCATTTACGCTCGTCTTATAAATGTGTCTAGTCATTCTTCTTTCATTCAACCTCTCTACATGCTCAAACCATATAAGCATCTCTTCCTCAATCCGTACAACTATATCTTCTTTCACGCCACAACGTTCCTTTATCCTGTCACTCATTTTCACTCATAGCATACTTCGTAGCGCTCTCATTTCTATGTAATTTATTCTACTTTTATGCTTTTCTGCCACACCCAGCTTTCACTTCCGTACATGAGTGTTGGAATTAACACTGCTCTATGTACAGCCAGATGAGCTTTCGTAGAGATTTGTTCGCTGTTCATAAAGGTGTGCAACGACCGTTTACCGTACCATTAGCATATACAATCCATTCAATAACAGTTTCATCACATATCAAAATAATTTAAATATATTTTCAATGCCGTTGGGTGCAGGCCGCACAAGATCGGTCGCTCTGGAGATCAATGGGGGAGGCCTATGTTCAGCAGTGGACGTCCTGCGGCTGAAATGAAGATGATGATGATGATGATGATATTTTCAATAACTACAAAATTACAATTTACGTCTATGATGTATTGAAAAGATTCGTCTTCCATCTTATTTTATATTTTTGTAGAGGTTTACCGGCTTAGAAATAGTTTGAATTAAGACGAATATTTATGAAATTGAATATATGTAGGTACTATTAATATACACCAGTGTTACCGTTATATCACTGTGGAATGCTGGCCACTCAATAAACCGACGGTCTGACAAACTCCAAGTCGCCATAATGAGAATGCTTAGATAGACGGTCTTGCCGAGTCACACTACTAGACAAACCACCAAAACATTATATCAGACGTTCATTAAATGTAAGATCTATACAGGATAAGTTACTGGTGGTAGGACTCCGTTGGTACGGCCATATCACGAAGAAGCCAAATAATTACACGATTAAAAAGTGCTAGATCATAAACCAGGACTGAAAAAGCTTACGACTCCGCCTAACATGATGTCTGTACTTAGGAAAGACAAAAATCAACAACATAGACCCAATGACGGCCCAGAGCAGATCCCAAATAAAAGTGGGATAAGGCCAGAAGAAGAAGTCTATACTAGTATTATAAGTTTGTAGGGGAATGTTGTTGAAATTGTAGGTACATTATTTCTGCCATGATATATTGTATAATTTTATTTATTTATTCTGAATTGACAACAGTCATACATTAAATAAATAATTGCAAAAACAGCTAACAAGATTAATGAAGAACTTGAAGTTCAACTCAATTACATAGTATCAAAGTTAAAAAAAACAAAGTTCTAAACCACGCAACGAACACTTATACGGTTTTCACTATCATTTAGATCATTTAAATGAGTATTGTAGAAAATATCACAGATTCAAAATTACATGCAACCAAAAATCATTCGCAGCGAAACAGTTGACCAGCACTCCACATCTATAGTGAATTGCGCGTCGTGAGCTAAGAGGACTTTTCGTAACTATGAAGTTACATATATACTATCAATACTAAAGCGATTTATTATTAACAAGTATTATTACTTTATAATTAACACGTACGAATTCTCGGGCGGTTGCTTGTTGTACATAGAAATTAACATTCTGTGTTCGAGACACAAAGTACTTCACATACAACATATAAAAAGATCTCTAAAATTATTGATATTGCGTATCGAATGGTATCGATGTTAAATAATTCTAATTAAGGTTGTATCGATTTGTTTTGGTGTTGTCATAAATCACATGAGCTATAAACAACTATATGATTGAGCGAGCTCACATAATCTATTGTATATTGTACTTTATTTTTGGATATGGCAATATTATCAGTTTTTTTTTCTATCGATAACATTTCTGTGAGTATCTACTTATGTAGGTATGACCTTCGTCAAACGATAGAGGTCAACTAGGATTAGTAGGTTCAATAAATCATTTATTCATTTTTTTATCGTTTTTAGGATTAGCGTTATGACCATAATCTCACCTTATCTTATATGATGATGTGGTCCAAGATGGTAACACGTTAAGCCTCATTGAAAACTAGCTACCAAGTGCAGCTGCCGAAATACGATTATTGGTGCTTGGAGACCGATTTTCAGGGTGGTAGCTAGCCATGCGGGCATAAGAAAATGCCTTACTACCATGCTATGCTTTCATCACATTTTATTCCTACACCAAAAGCTCAGGTTCATTGCAGGAATTCGAACTCACGTCAGTTACTAACGGCCGTTTCCAACAACTTAACCGAGTTCACTATCCCCGATTAGTACATAATTTGAACTAAGTAATAACTAAATTTAACTTAAAACAGGTATCTATCGCCTTTCCTCTTATCTATCCAAGCTATGGGATATGGATATATGTAGATACAAAATACTATCCAAAAATAGGTTAATGAAACCGAAAGTAAGTATAAAAGGATAGATTAACCATCATTGCTTCACTGACGATAGATTGTGAACGAAAAAAAAATTGTTTTAAAACACGTATTTTAAACAGTGCTTAAAATAGGTTGAAATAAAGCAATGTTTTTTTTTTTTCATTTAAATACTGTGTAGCTTGCAATATTCTTGATAGCAAGAGATAAATATATATATATAAAATATTATTTACATTAATAACTCAATATAAAACCATCGTAAACACTCGTATTGTATTTAGTAGCCTAACAATTAACATTCAATAAAAAAAAATTTGCTCTGGCTGTATGGTGCGTTTGTCGATGCATAATTATTCCGTTAAAAAAAGTTGCCACCTCCACCCTAGTTCAACGTTTCCCGCCTCAAACGGACCAAGGTTACAAATGATCGACTTCACAACTAATTAACTACTAATGACGTAACTAACAAAAAAAGACATCAACGTTTCTATCAATCATTCGAATATTAAAAAAAGAACTGTACAGAAAGAACGAATGGAAAAAATATATTATGTCAAATGTGTAGTGGTTTATAATTAAGATGGTTCTGTAGGATTTATTTTTAACTCGATAAATTCACATAATAAGTATAAAACATTGATTGATTTCATCTAATGTTAAGTGACGATGAAGCCGTAGATGGTAATACTCAAAATCTAGAAATAGAGCTGTAACTTTCAAGGGCAGTCGCAGGAACACATATATATTCTATAGGTGCTTATCTACAGATCTTCACCTTGAGGGAGGTAGAGCCAGGCGAGTATTAGACAATACCCTACCATTTTGTGTAGGTTTCATCACGAATCACATTATTATTTATTTATTTACTTGCACTTACATTTTAATGATAATAATAAATTATATAAGATATTTAAAATAGTCGTAATTGAAAAATAAACTCTTATTATTATTAGCGCATGTAATGTGTATTATTTATTTTAATTTTAAATAACGTACCTAATAATCTTAGGTATACCTATATAAAAATCCTGTGTGCGTCTGTTAGGTATTCTATAAGTTCCAAACGACTTGACCTCATACCAATTGAGCTTATATTTACATATTTGTTTTATAGAGGCCATGGTTTATATATAAATGTTAGGATAGCATTGTGGTCGAACCATTAATACCTCTGCTCCCGTATATTTTTAACGTAAATTTTTGTTATGTAAGGGAGCTAAACGGTGATTTACGTGAAAAAAAAACGTCCACAATAATTTAATTATAATATAATTATAATAATTAATATAATATTATTATATTAAATAGTTAGTTTTAATGTAAATAAAAAATGGTTAGATTAAGAATGAGTATATCAGATGGAAGTGGGAAATAGCATTCAGTAACAGATAAGTTGAGAAGTAATAGGTTATCGTGATTGGGCATGTCATGAAGAGGAATGGAAGTCATATAAGCATAACAGTGTTAAATATAAAAGTGGACAGATCTAAGAGTAGAGGAAGACCGAAAAAGGCATGGATGGATTTTGTGAGGAAATATAATATGTATATAAAAAGTGGCAATACTGAAATGACAGTTGATATAGTGGAAGAGTGTTACATGATGTGCCGAACCACATAGGTGGGATAAGGATAAAAAATAAGAGCTTTTTATGTAGAACTATCTCGCCTGGAAATTATATCTGTAGGTACTATACTAATATTATAAAGCTGGAATTTTGTATTTAATGCGTTAGTCTTAGAACTACAAGCTCGATTAATTTTTTTTTTTAATTTGATATCATCGCTAAAACCTTAAGAAAGTAAGTTATTATTATAAATTTACATGACTGAAACCGCTAACACCTATAATACTATTTAAAACCGATTACTTAGTAAACTACTCTATTAAGTGTTACTATGTTCACATTGTCACAAACCCAATAACAGACTATTAAATTTGACGTCTGGTATGTCAGGACAAACGGTGACTTACGGGAAAAGGCAGAACAATGTCTACCGGTCCAATAATTCAATTATAATATAATTATAATAATATAATATAATATTATTATAATATAATAGTTAGTTTTAATGTAAATAAAAAATGGATAAGATTAAGAATGAGTATATCAGATGGAAGTGTGAAAATAGCATCAGTAACAGATTAGTTGAGGAGTAATAGGATATCGTGATATGGGCATGTCATGAAGAGGAATGAAAGTCATATAAGTATAACAGTGTTAAATATGAAGGTGGACAGATCTAGGAGTAGAGGAAAACCGAAGAAGGCCTGGATGGATTTTGTGAGGAAATATAATATGTATATAAAAAGTGGCAATACTGAAATGACAGTTGATATAGTGGAAGAGTGTTACATGATGTGCCGAACCACATAGGTGGGATAAGGATAAAAAATAAGAAGCTTTTTATGTAGAACTATCTCGCCCTGGAAATTATATCTGTAGGTACTATACTAATATTATAAAGCTGGAGATTTTGTATTTGGATGCGTTAGTCTCTAGAACTACAAGCTCGATTTGAATTTTTTTTTTTTAATTTGATATCATCGCGCTAAGAACCTTAAGAAGAGTAAGTTATTATTATAAATTTAACATGACTGAAACCGCTGAGCACCTATAATACTATTTAAATACCGATTACTTAGTAGACGTGACTCTAGTTAAGTGTTACTATGTCACATTGTCACAAACCCAATAACAGAACTATTAAATGTTGAAAGAAAAAAAAAGTTGTTATATCTACCAAATTTACGGAACCCAAATCGAACGAAAAACTCGCCGAAAACGACTGGCCATTCATAATTCCAAATTTGAATACCATAGGGTCATGGGCTTTTGTGTTTCTTTTTTTAAACCAACTTTTTTAATTTCGTCAAGCGAAAGTGTCATTTCGCGCTCTGTCAGTCTTTTTAATTGCTTATAATAAATTTTATTATCTGTGTATTTCACAAAAGGTCTCGTACTCGGAAGGTTTCTCGGAATAAAAGTGTCGATTTTGTTTATGTTTTGCAACTACTTAAATTTCCTATTTATTATACAAGATAACGTTAAGAATGTTTTGATATTTATAATAATATAATATTACAACATTGTACGATATATAACACAAATAAACCTATTTAGCTATTGTTATACATTTTTGTTATTACTTTAATTATTCATCTGATCAGTTTCTTACTTTTTGCTTTAAATATTTATATTATTATTTACAACAATTATGTGTCCGATTTGATGCCTTAATATCACAAAATATGTTACTAGTTTAAGGAAGTTAATAACTTGTAAAATTTAATCGAAAATACACATTTAAGATTTACTATAATTTTACGCTTTACTTTGAAACCTTATTAAAATAATAGTTATATTTTTATTTGTCGTCACAGGGGTTTTTGCCAGTGTCAATGTTTCCATGGAAATAATAATTCGAGTTTATTTAGATTTTGATTGTTTTCTTTCAATATCAATACATAAACTACTTACATGAATCTTAACCATATATAAGTTCATTATGTGAAAATATTGTTAAAATTGATTGAATACATTTCGAGGTAACTTCAAATAAAATTTTAATTATTACGTACCATGCCAACATGTTTAGAAAACATAGACAAAAAAAACGTATAATTGTGAATTTAAAACAGAAGCACTCTTTAGCAAGCCAGTTGCCGCCAAAGAAATATAAGCAAATCAGAGACTAGTTAGTAGGTAATAGATTAGTTTTATGTCGCCGTATATGTGATATAATTTCTAACAAGGAAATAAAACCATTTAAATACTAAAGTGAAAACGAGTTAATAGCAATCTGAATCAAACAGCTGTTACGGATAATATGATAGATTTTTAATATTTTTTTTATTATATATGAAATAACTAAACTCCGAATCAAAATATGTCGGCGTCTTTACGTTGAAACTGGGCAAGCTGCAAACTTCCTTAGCGTACATTTAAAATAAACACTCATTCGATTATAAACTCAAACGATATAAAAATAAAAACTTCGGTTTATTTAGTCGATGGTTTAGTTCGGTTTGTTGATATGTCAGCCTTGTTTTTAAGGAACCGGAAATGTCAAAACGTTAGTTTTCGAATGTTCGCGTGATGCGCCAGACGTTTAACTGTTATTTTTCAAGTTTCTTTTTTTTTTTTAATATAATTGATACTTTAATTTACTTATTATTTTAAATGTTCAAACCTTAATGTTTCGACTAAAATATTTACTATTTCACGTTATATCATGTATCCAAAAATTTCATATTTTGTGTCTAAATGAAATCACGGAGATTGCGGTTTCGTTTCCCGTTAAAATCAAACAAAATTGTCATATTATCAGACATTTTTATCTACTCTCATTACTTATAAAACAACCATTTCTAAGATTGTTTAACGACCGTTACAATAACCTATCTATACGTTATTTCAATTACTAAAGATAGACAAATATATCTTTTGTCCTTACATTATTATCAATAACCTATCAATGGATAGTTTTTCGTATCTACATAATATATATCCATATCCTTTAGTTTTAATAGATAAGAGGGAAGCCGATATCTGTCTTAGGTTAAAGATAGTACTTATTACAAGTATTTACTAATCGGGGATATTAAACTCAGTTAGGTTATTGAAAACGGCCGTAAGTGGTTTTTGGCTAAGTTGGGAGTACAAATATAGCAACACTTTATAATTACAGAACTTAACTGGTACTTGCTAGGCAAAATGTCAACGTTTATCTCATAGATTGAAGATTAAGACTCCTGGAGAAAGCAGATTTTGTCTTCCAGTTATAGTATTAAAAAAAAAGCAAGCTTCGTGTCTTAAAAAGTCTGTCACCGTAAATGACAGATTCAGATCCCGAATATTCGACATCTGCGGAAGAATTTTTTTTAGACTATATAATTTCTTTTCTTCTCTAATAACGTCAACAGTTTAATCCATTTGTACATTGCAACACCTTTTGCTAATCGACTCTCGACTGATAAATTCCATCACTTTAACATACAGGTCGTAGAGGTGATTTTACTTAAATATTTTAATTTCTTCTGTGCTCTGTGTATTTTTGTCGCTGTTGAACTTAATATAAGTTTAACAACTAGAACAATGTTCATAGAAAAGGTTTTTATTTGCGAAAATAACAGTAACATCGATAATCTTACGATAGTAAAGTTACAACGCTTGTGCACCGAGCGTGGTTACCGAACGATGACGTCACGGTCCCGTGCATTCATTGCGCGCGTCTCAAACATAAAATGATCCCCATTTCTCCCTTCAATCAAAGGAAACATTGAGCGCTGCGCTCCCGTCGCTGGATCATGATAAACTGGACATTGATCAACGATTTCGAGTTCTCTTTTCAAATTTGAATGTTTTTTAAATTGCTTTTTTATTGGACTAGAATTTATGATGGCCACGATGGCCGATGCCAAATGGTTCAGGTAAAAAAAAAAATGAATTCCGGGTGAAGGAGTCTTGCGAAGCTTTTATAGAATCACATAAATTATTATTCGCAGTGAACAAAAAACGATTTACACGGTTATACGTATAAATTAATTAATTTGTAATCATTATTGTTACAGGTACGTTCGTGATGTATAGTACAATGAGATTAAAATTTTAATTCAAGATAGAGAATTTTATGGGTAAGTGCCTGGTAAAGATAATAAAATATACATCCTCAGATAATAATTCTCAATTAATAAGTTAAATATGTAGTAGTGTAGAGGTAAGAATTATTTCATATGGGTTTACGGCTCTTTCCGACCTAACGCTCCCCTCTCTTCATTTATACTAAACGCTCCTCTCTCTGCTAATACACACTCACTGGTACTACTTAGTACTTTACGTGTGCGTTAGCGTATCAGCGTGGTTTCTAATAACCAGAACGATAATTATGTAGCATTGAAAAACGGTATTGATATCTGCATTATTTTGATGTGATAATGCCGCATTTGGACGGCAGTACAAGCGTTCTGATGGGCCGTCGCTACGTGCCATTCGGGCAGCATTGCGTCGCGTCTGTTCGGCTCTTTCCGACCTAACTAACACTCCCCTCTCAACATTTATACTAAACGCTCCTCTCTCTGCTAATAGACACACTGGTACTACTTAGTACTTTACGTGTGCGTTAGCGTATCATCGTGGTTTCTAATAATGAACAATACAGATTATTCTTGAAAGTCATTAAATTCATATTTCTTTAATAAATAATTTCATAAAAATAAAATAATAAAATAATGTTGATATTATACTTATTTATTAATTTTAATAAATTACAAAGACTATCTCAATATTTGTGTTTTTTCCTTTTTATTCATTCATATTCCAATATAAAAATATGATTAATTTTAGTTATACCCATATCTGTTAGGCGTCCTATGAAACTTATGCTATAGCAACGCCATCTATGAACATACTATTTTATGGACACTTAACAAAATTTTCTTGTTCTAATTTTAATTTAATAGTCACTGTGCATCCACATTTCAGCCAGCGTGAATACAATATTTTTCTAAAAAACATTCTTGTAACTTTAAAAAATGACCCTCCTTGTTATAAACTGTCCAAGAAGTTTTTTTAGTTTTTTTGTGTCAACTTGAAATGTATTTTCCTAGTTACTATTTATAATCCACTTCACTAGTGCACAATAATCAAACTACATGTCGTTAAAATTACATTATATAAGTCCAAATAACACAAGTTTATGTATTAAAATAAAAACAACCCTGCTAATAGATCAAGATCCCGCCAAAAACTACAATAAAATATTCATATAAAATACTAACAATTCTTTTTAGTACAATAAACGGCAATGGAAATTAATTTAAACATCCACAATTACCTAAAGCGCTTGATAATGGTATTCATTTCTAAACGAAATATATGAGTAGAAAATATTATTTTGCCATATTTTTCCATTATTATTCTACCAACTATAGTTAATAGACAAAATGGCTCCGTCACGGACGACACACCCGGTAATGGAAGTTTTATCTTATGCATGGCATCGACCTTAGGTGCATCCGTACAGAAAACTTGACCTTATAAAATCTTATTATGAGAAATTATTTTTTATAAGAATTCCTTACACAAAAATTACTTTTAGAATTATGATTAATATATCATTATTCAATATAAATAACATCGTCGTAATAAGCCATGATTTAAAAAGAGCCATTTAAAAAAAAATTGAGATCTTGATTTTTTTTAAACATCATGATTCAAATGTCAATTTGGGTGATACCTATTTCTACTCAATATTTGTGAATTGTGGCTAATTTCACGATAATATAAAACATCATTTTTTTTTCTTTTTTTAATTTACAATGTTAATTAAACATGGATCTACTATTATTTGTAGGTACAAGGCTATAAAACTCAAAAAGACAATTTTTTACTAAAAAGTAAACCAACTTCATTGATTTTGAGGAGTTCTCTGGTTCTCTGAAATCGAAGGTCCAATGCCAATGAAATTAAAATAAGATCACCCTTGAGACATCTCCCTTTCCAACGAAAAGAATCATCTAAAACGATTATAATCCATAAAAATGTATATGTTTATATACAGTCGAATTAAGAACGCCCTCTTTTCTTTGAAATCGGTTAATAAAATTATTTCTTTTTCCTGTACATTAAATCATTATTTAAAAAAAAATTACTCATTCATTCAGCCCAGTTATAAAACAAGATAATTTTAATCGTCGCCAATTAGACATACACTAAAAAGGACACGTCTAGCAGAAGAGAACAACTTAATATTTCAACTTTTTTCATTTGTAATTTTTTTTATTTATTAAAAAAAAGAAACAGAATACATGGGGTGTTCTGGGTCCGGGTAACCGGTGTTTCACACCTTGCGGCTTGCACAAATAACAGTTCCAATTAAAACGGAAGGAATGGGTTAGGAATTTTTTAGACCCGTAGTAGTTGATGTAAATATTAATAAGCAGTTATTTTTTTTATTAATTTTCATTCAAACGACTATGCAATTATTTAGGTCTGGTTTTATATTGAAAGGTTCAATTAAAAATTATATAAAGACGAGTAACTAGTTTAAAACGAAATTAAGGTTTTCGTTTGGTTATCTAAAACACACATTATTATATAAGCTTTATTTTTAAGTGAATATTAATGATTTTTAACTCACTTCAAAAAAGAATGAGGTTCTCAATTCGAATATATATTTTTTAAATGGATATTCAGGTAAAAATTGTCTTCCTTGTTTTTGAAACGATTTAATGATTCTGTTTTCGTTGGAAAAACGATACTTTAAGGGTTATCCCATTTTAATTTCATTGGTATTGGAACTTCGACTTCGAAGATACACCAGGGAACTCCTTAAAATCATTGAAGTTGTTTTTCTGTTTTTGTTAATTTTTTTCTTGATTAAGTGAATATTTTTTTGTTAGAATTCGGACCATCTTTTGTGGCGTATCGTAACATCACATTGAATATTTTTTACAGTGCCCAGACAGGTTTCCATGTATAGATATTGTGTAAAAAAATTAATTTTTTTGGACATGTCTAAAAGTTCATAAGTCGGAAGATAATCGACTATTTATTTTTATAAGGACCGCCTGTCGGTCGCGTTCGGCGCAACAGATGTCGTACGGAACTCGAACTGGTGACTCTAAAGTTTATTTATGAGTTTTTAATGACACCGAATTGAACGGTAGCCGGCGACCGCGCTTTTTCACTTTACGGAAGTTGTATATGAAATTTTTTGTCATAGTGGAAAAAGTTGTTTTTTGATTTTATTATAATCTAGCTGCGTCCTGCTGTTTCACTCGTGTTAAATTTATTTGACTAACTCTCCACAAGGCTTCTGCCAATGCACCCGTGTGCAATAATTTTAAAATAATAATGTGTATTGGATTAATATATATCTAGAATTCATAATTTCATTTATCTCTCTAAAATATATAGTTATGTCCAAGAGAAGTCTAGTACAAAATTAGAAATATTCAGAAGTGCTGAACAGTTTTGCTTTCCTCTACGTGTTCCTTTTTGCCAAACTTAAATTTGAATATTAATTAGTAGAAATCCGGTACCCGAACTAGGCAAAGAGCCTGTGACTCGGGTATCAGAACAATAAGAGGTTGGTGTAACTTATGGTTTGGTGTGACATTTGAGCACTTAAATGTGATATGTGTGTACGTGTTATGTGTATTTATAAAAATATAACACTTCCCGATACATACACAGAACATTATTATCTACATACAGCTTGCCAGAGTGTTTGATGTTTTTTTTTAGCGTTATAGCCACAATCTCACCTAATCTTAAGTGACGATGTGACCCAAGATGGTAGCACGCTAAGCCTAGTAGAAGACTGGCTTTTAAGTACAGATGCTGGAACACAATTTCAACTGTGGTGGTAGCTACCCAGGTGGGCATTAGAAGAAACCCTAACATCATGTTATGGTTCCATCAAGATGTTTTCCTTCACTAAAAGGTCAGCTCATTGATTCGAACTCAAACTCGACGCGGAGTCCGTACATGCTACAAACTGAGCTAGCATTGCTTCAAGGTTACTGCTTCGCTCATAAATGGTATAACGTGAGTTATATAGCTTACCTTCCTCAACAAATAGGTTGTAAAAGGCACAAAATATATTTCATAACGACATTTGACTAATTTTATCATCAATTCTTTGCCATCAATTTCTATACTAGCGCCTAGACGACACGAGGAAGTGTAAAAGTCAACAGCTGCTCAAAATCATTGAAATTTGGTTTTCTTTTTTGTTAAAAATTATCTTCTTTATACAATCTCGTACATTCTCACGTTTCGTTAAGAGTCAGTGTATATCTAGTTTTCAGAGATGTGGTGGGGGTTTGTACCCTGGGTCCCCACCACCTTACACACAGTGATTTTTTTTTTTGAGTGACTCTTTTAGTTTATCGCGTGTCTGAATCAACTAGTGCATATTCGACTGCTTGCAGTCCACTTTTCCAGTTCGCGACTTAATTGTAACTACGGCAACAGCCCAAGCTGAGTGGCTTAAACGTTCGCCCCCAAACCATGGTGAAGCTGTAAAAGCCATCTAAAGCTTCCAGGGCCCCTATGGCTAACAGTAAAGTTCAGATAGAAAAAAACGGTCACTTTAACCATAATATTAAAAAAAGTTATCGTTAATGATTCCCTAATCCTCTCATGATTCATGGTAACATCTTTATTTGTCACTAGTCACCGCTCGCGACTTCGTTCGCATTAATCTATACTAATGTATAACACATTCACCCACTTCTCCACGGTAAGAAAACAAATCGCAGGACGCGTAGTATTTATTAAATGCGTAGTTTCTTAAAACTGTAATAACTTTCTATTTATTAAAGACATCGTGATTTTTTTTTAGATGAGGACCAAATATCTAATGTCTAAAATAAAATAAAAATCTAAATCTATCGTGTAGGCACGTGTGTATCTATCGTACAACGGCAAACCTGAATCATTTTATTTATATAGCTTATCCTTACAGTTGATTACATTTTTATAAATTAATTACAATTAAAAACTTCTTCGTGAGTTAAATTGTAAATTTTACGATGCACTCCAACTTCTTTTTGTCAGGATGTTCATGTGGGAAGTTCATAAGAATTTAACACCTGTCACGTAATAACATTGTAAGTGTTTCCGAATTTTTATTAAGTACATGAGATTTTTGTCGTTCATATCCTTTATTGTTATTAAAACCTTTTTGTTATATAATTACTTTTTTTATTTTATTTTAAGCACTTTTCTTGTTAAGGTGGTCTCCCACGGTTCGCGATATTGCGGACGGACGCACCATGGGGTGGAAAAAGTGTCGTGTGTGGCAGCGCATGTTTGGTACATGGCTGTCCGTTCTCGTCGGCCAATGGTTAATGGCAAATTGTGTTTAACTTTGTTATGACAGAACATTGACACTGGCAAATTCTTCTGCAGCGCCGAAACAAAAGAAGAACTGTCTTATATTATATCTATATTAAATAGCTTGATTGTTATGTATAAGTGAAATAGACTGGGAATAATAACATGGATCATGAATCTGAGATGTCACAAAAACTTGTTAGAACACTAAAGAAGTTTTTGGCGGAATCTTGAAACGCCATGTTGAGGTTTTTATTTTTTAATAATTGAATTGGGTTTTTAATTTTATATTATGTAATATTGGAGGCGTTTTGCGTGACATAGTTTGGTTTTTGTGCATAAGTGAGGTGGATTATAAATATAAACTTGAAACATACATTTTGAGGTGCCACAAAAAGTCCCTAGAAAGTTCTAACAAGGGAGCCACCACCATCTTGTTATTATACTAAAATCGTCATAAGACAGGACACTCTATATTCACTAGATAATGGCAGTAATGGTCTTCAATAAAGAGAAATAGTTGCCAAGTTAGGAAGAAGATGAAGAACACTGAAATCATCAGAAGACGCTTACTTGTAAAACTAAATATGTGATAATGGCAGTGATAATATAGATTTTAATAGCGAGGATTGGGGCTAAAGAAATTTAAGGAATGAAGATGAATTCCGACAAGTTATCATCGTACTTGTGTAATATTATTTCTGAAACGTGCTTCTCCTGGCAACGTAATAACTCTGTTAATTCATCATCAAAATAAATGAATCAAACATGATTTTAAAGTTATTGCTTTCGTTAAAAAATTGATTAAAAATTCCTATTGAATTATATATCTATCTCTGTGTATATATATGATTTTTCGAACTTGTTTTATTTTTTATTTTTTGTGTTCCTGTTAAAGATATATTCAGCCAGCACGTAGGAGGCGCTTTAATTTAATAATCTGATAACTACTATGACAGCTTTTAGATTGTTTACGTTGCATTTATGTGCGAAATATTTCACGGCTCAGCTATTGGTATTGTATTTGCTCATCTATACAATTAATAAAATTGAAGTTTCTGTTTGTAACTAAATGCATATGAAAGTAAAACGGAAAACAAAAGTTTTAAAATTTTGTTTGTCTGTCTGTCTGTCTGTTTGTTGCAAGTAATCTCCGAAACGCCTTTCACTGGCAAATAGCTGATGCTAAAAAGAGTAACTTAGGCTACTTTTATTTTAGAAAAAGCTTCCGCGCTGATAAAAAAACTGGTCATGGTGAATCAATTCGGACACTTAAATGGCTTACGCTGAGTAAACCACAAGAGATATACCAAATTAATGTACTACATAATTGTAGGTATTATAGAGACCTAAAAAAAGTCCGCAAGAGCATATGTCTATCTTGTAAGGATCATCCACAATAAGTATTTTTATCTATAAAGTAAAGCGCAGCCGCGGGGCATAATTGGTCATTAATAATATCTACTACTGAGGATTTTATTTTGACCATAGGTGTGTATCTATTGTTTTGGGGCCAAGATCATTGGATTATGAATGACTACACAAGCTAAATATACTACAATCTGAATCTTCAGGAACCTCACATCCATAATTATACACATACAAATGCCCCCCATATTAATTTAAATAGATCTAATGGCAGTCAACGACAAACGTAGAAAAAATGCAACCATCGACAATTACCCGATACAGACGGAACGTTACAGTGCCCGTCAATTTATTATTTTTTAAAATAACAGTTTTGTTCGAACAAAATAAATTCACGCTCGGCTGCGCGGGAGTGTTTGTTTGTGTGTGTGTGTTTGTATGTCAGATTGAATGAGAGTGTGTGCTGGTATCGGGAGTGTATATAGGATGTTTTTGATTGCGTTGATGATTGATTAATTACAATATGTTTACTTTCTAAAAATCTCATTTTTATATAGAGTGTTTCATTTGAGATTATTATTTATTTCACGAGGCTAATTTTCTACTAAAATCATATCTGAGGTTTGATAATAATGCAAGCAAAGAATCAAAAGCTAGAGCATACCGGTGAACTGTGGGGGAGGGCGTCAGAATGATTTGCATACTCACACAGCGCACAGTGCTAATTTGCGGTGCCGCCAGCGGCATTCCGCGGTATGCAACAATCCTTGCCCAGTGGCCACTCGTAGACTCGTCGACTAGTTGTATGTTAGCGGACTCCAGCGTATACAGTCTCATGACCTCGCATCCCGCCGCGCTATCCTCAGCACGTTCTTCAATACCGCAAAGAGAAATCCCCTTTGATGTTTCGTGGTCGCTCTCTGAACTTTGGAATCTATATCTTGTTACCATTAAATACGTATGAAATTACGTTACATTTAAAATACCTTGTACTGCCGGCCACCGGTGTGCGCTGGCCTTAAGTTTAAACTTAAGGTGTTGATTTTATGCCATGGGCATCGTTTAAGACGGGAGAACTTGATATGCAGCCCCTAAGAATAGAAAGGGTAATAATACTATTTGTCAGTTCATATTTATTACGGTTGTCCTTTTACCGCGTTAGCACTAATAACGTTTTGGTAATTTAGGCACCAAACAATATAATCACTGATATGGTATACAAAGAAGTGGGCTTTATTGAGTTTTGTTCTGTTCTTTGATAACAAACTCGTAGATTAGTTCATTTGTGACCAATACGCATAACAACATAATATACTAGTAAATTACCTTCCCATCAGTTTTTTTGTGCACGGTGTGGACTTAACTGTCGCTCCCGTATCGAACTATAATAGTCACGCGCATAATTACTGCATTCCACCAATTTAATATCAAGGGACTTTATTTAAATAATCATTTTTGGGTTTTGAAGGCCTATGATGATGATGAAGTGGTTAGATTACCCCAGTAGAACATACAAACTTTTATATATAAATCACGCCTCTTTCCCAACGAGGTAGGAAGAGACCACGGCGTTTCATCTGCTACGATTCTGGCATACATACTTCGCTTCTTCAACATTTATGATTCTTTCATGTATGCTCGTTGGTTTAGATTACGCTTAAACATTTCTTAATACCTTTCTCAATCAATCAAGGTCGCTAGGAGCCGTTGGATGCAGGCCGCACAACATCGTTCGCTCTGGAAATCTATGGGGGAGGCCTATGTTCAGCAGTGGACGTCCTGCGGCTGAAATGATGATGATGATGATGAATCAATCTGAACGTTCTCTTATCACAATATTTCGTATCCTGTCACTCAGATGGTCACTCGCCCAGTAGAAAAGTCATAGAAACAAGTCTTATACAGCTTCTGAAAAAAAATTGCATATGCAAACTTATAGAATATACAAACAAAGAAATTAAGAACAAAACATAACATACCATCACGCCTGTATCCCCAAAGGGTTACGCAGAGGTGTACTATAACATATACGCACAGTTCGCCATGTATGTTTATTAGGTCCCATGTAATAGAGAGCGAGCCTATTGCCATTAATCGGGCACAAAGCTAATCTCCGGGCCGCTACTGAGAATTTCATAGAAAAACCCAATAACACTTTGCTCAACCTGGGAAACGAATCCCGTACCTCGATCATAGCAGTACGCAGAACGAGATAATTGAGAACCTTTTTTGAAAATCTTTTTTTTTTATAGTAGGACAGCAAATTGACGGCACTGCCCCTAATGGTAAGCACAGTACATTACTAACACAACGGTGACCACCGAGAGAGAGATCGTAGTACATCGACAGTCACCGCTGTCCAGTATTAATTTAACTGGATACGCACTGACTGCTCCCGAAACGCGACACGCAAAACCGAGTCACTATAACAGAATTTTCACCACACGCAAGGTGGTCGCGATCCAGTCGGCCAAAACAGCCTTAACATCCCGCCATTTCCTCGTTCGTTGCTCAGCAGGGTGCACCACGCGCAGGTGAGGTTGACTTGGGCGTCTCAGTGGTTTTAGAGGAGTCAGGTTAAACTTGTTTTATTACAATTTAATAACGACATCATGCTGTATATGACGGTGTGTTTATGCACATCAATTATGGAGGCAGCGCGCGGAACCACGTCCGTCCGAGGGCGATGCGCATGCGCCGAACATTCGGAGGTCATGCGTCTTGCGTACGCGTTCACTACTATTGCATGCTAACATTCATAACTTCAATTATTAAAGACTAGCTGTGCCCGCGGCTGCGCTCGCGTGGACTACAGTATGCCGTCGATCGGGCACACGCGCGAATTATGTATTTTAAAGATAAAAATGCTTGTTGTTTGGTTCTGTGTGTTCCTTAAGATGGACATAATTATGCTCCTGCTAACTTTTTTATATTTATTTAATTACTACATTAATTTGATATATCTCCTAAGTGTCACCATTTAAGCGCCCAGACTGATTCACCATCTCCCCATGACCAGTTTTTTTTTATTTGCGCGCAGTCCTAATTCTTGTTCTACAATAAAAGTACCTACCTTATATACTTTGATATGCATTTAGTAAAAAGATATTATTTTGACATTAAAAATGCACACTTCAATTTTATTAATTGTATAAATATAGCCTTACTCATGTTTTTATATTTTATTATCTACGTATTTAACTTTTTATCTTTTACTAGCTGTGCACAACAGTTTCACCTGTCAAATTTATTCAACCTACTCTCCGCCGTGCTCGTGAAGGCGTTGTTGTCATTTCCTATAGCTTGCCAGTTTGCTTGACGTTTATGTTCACTGCTCCGCTCATGAAAGTTTAAGCGTAATATTTTCTAGCTTATAACCTTCATCAAGGAATAGCTATTAAATTCAATATTAAAAAAAAAACCTGATTAGTAGGTTCAGAGATTAACGCGTTCAAACAAACAACAAAAAAAATCTACTAAGTTTATAATAGGTATATCACGTCTATCTCCCAACGGGGTAGGCAGAGACTACATCCTACCTCTTGCTACGATCCAGGCAAACATCTTTCGCTTCTTCAACACATTATCTTTTTTTTTTCATGTATGCTCCTCGGTTTAGAGTAGGTACTCGATTTCATAGGCAATTATTAATTTTATAGGACTATTAAATTTATATAGTCTATACTAATATTATGAACGCGATAATCTCAGGAACTACTGGTTCGATTGAAAAAAAAATTATAGTGTTAGACAGCCCATTTATCGAGGAAGGCTTAAGTTATATAACATCACGCTACGACCAATAGGTGTGGAGTATCAAGGAAAATTGTTGCAAGAACGGCGATAATTTATTCCTTTTGAGAGCTTCCATTGTGTGACGCAGACGAAGTTGCGAGGGTCAGCTAGTATTATATATAGTTTATACAACATTGAGTCTATAGATTTATAAGGTGTAAACACCTGTCATAGTGAATCGCTTAGGCATATCTCTTTCCTGCCTCGTTAGCCTAGTGGTCGTAAGCGCGACTGCTATGAGCGAGGTCCTAGGTTCGAATCTCAGGTCGAGCAATGTGTTATTGGGTTTTCACTATGAAATTCTCAGTAGCAGCTCGGAGTTTGGTTTCGTGCCCGATTAATGGCAATAGGCTCGCCCCCTATTACATGGGGCCTAACAAACTTACTCGGCAAACTGAGGGTGTACATTAGTACACCTCTGCCTAACCCTTCGGGGAATACAGGCGTGATGGTATTTATATCTCTTTCCTGAGTCAGCTGGTGGTGATCCGTAATCAACCGGGGTGGTAGACCATCACCATGCGCATATTATGATAAACGCGTTACATTTTTGTTTTGGATTGTCGCGTTTCGGGATCACCCAATGCCGAGATTATCGTAATATAAGAGGGGTCTAAATTGAATAAAACCTTTTTGATTTTGATTTTAAAAACCACGTAAGTGAAACATGGATTCTCAAAAGCAGATTCACCAATAATAGTTTTATAATGTTTTATAGTTTTTAAACAGACATTAAATCTTTGTAATACTAGTATTTTAGAACATGAGTGCTCAAATTTAGAACGTCGGTCATCTATCATAACGTATTTAGCTCGCAAGTGATCACCTTTCAACGTACAAACTGATTCACTTTCTATAAAAAAAGCAAATTAGGAAATTTGCTATCAGACGCTATATACAGTTTTAATGTAAGTATATTGTAAATTATTAATAATATTAAATAAAATCTCGTTTTGGTTATCTGACTTGCTGCCACAAAACTTTTAAAGTATTTTATACTTTTCGGAATTGCAGCGATCGACTTGGAAAGCTCTGCCGATCGACTGCTTGGCTACCCCTGTTATAGACCTAGAAAAATTAAATATAAAATAGACAAAACTAATGATAATATATTTTACATCAAATGTCCTTATTTATTAAGGCATAATATGTACACAAACAAATTCAATTACATGCCTCGTTGATTATGCAAAACGTTTTAGCTATAATTAAAAAAAAAAAACAAACAAAACTGACAATATTAACACAATTAACAGCAAAACCTACTAATCGTTTGATGAAAATCGCAAACAACGCATTAAAACACAGCAATTAAAACAATTATATAATTTAACAGTTGAAAAATAAGAATTCATCTAAATTAATGTGTTGCCAACAGGCGAATTTGAAATTTTTCTCTATACACAGTTCAAATTTATTTATATTGCTATTTTATTGTTGTTTCAGAATTGCTAATTTATGACTTTTACAACATTCTTTTGTGTCGGGAATTTTAACATTTAATTGTAGACGTTTAAAGTTGTAAAGAAATATGATACAAGCTTTAGAATTAATATTGTATTTTCTTAAGAATAATGATACAACATAACTTTCTTACAATATCACTACATTTGTTCTCGGACACCATTAAAATCACGAAGGAAAATAATACCTTTATTTTACAATGATTTTTTTAAATAAATAGACGCGTTACACTCTCACTAAAAGAAATTTGAAAATGTAACAAGTTTTGTTATCAGCATGTTGAAACACAAGAGATAGAAATCACGGCGTAAATTAAAATCCTGTTGTCAAAAAAGGATAAAAGCTTCTACTAAAAAAATATTAACGATGTTTTAACAGTTTTTTAGGTGCTATCATTATTTTTATCCAGTAATTTTATTTTTACTTAAATTATAGACAATAGTAGCCTCTCAATTTTGAAATAACTTATACATTCTGTATATAATATTCAATGAAAATCGATTGATCATGAAGGCCGGTTTTTTTGATATTTTTATTTACTACAGGTCGAATAATGATATAAGCTTTCTGTGAACAAAATTTCATAAGAATAGGTCAGGCAGTATTTGAGTTAAATCCGGATATAAAAAAACACAGACAGAAGACGCGACGTCTACCTATCCGGACATTTTTTTTTCTAATTAAGTGTATACAGACCGAAATAATAACTATAAATGCTAACATAAAAATAATGTGTATTTTATATTTTCCATTGTATTCTCATTTTGAGTGAAAACAACCTAAAACTCATAGTTGCAAATTCATAAATTATTTTTAAAAACCCGTTTCAAATGTTTTGAATTTTTTTTAAATATTGGCAATTAATTATGCCTACAAAGACAAAAACTAAATATAAGAAATTTATCCGTCCTACTTATGTCAATACATTACTTGAAAATGTGTATGCCACTTTTATTGAAATATTTAGTAACTATCTTTATTTATCGGGATAATGTAACATTTTAACATTGGCGAAATTGCCTGCGAAGTCATAATTACAAAAAATAATCATCATAAAGCATACACGAATATGTTCGAATAAAGCACATTTTTTAAAATTCGAAACGCATTTAAATTACTTTATTTTAATTATTTCCAGACAGTATTTTTTTGAAAGACCGAAAAGTATTGTACAAATTCTTTTTGTACAACAAAAATTATTATATTCTCAAATATCGTTTTGAAGAACCAATAACAAATTGATTTATTTTCAATCAGACATCATAATAAAGTAATAATTAATAGTAATATAATTAATAAAGGTTCGCGTTTTGCGTTGTGTGGTCGGATTATTGGGAGTTCGTACCGATCACTCATATTCTCGCTTAACTAGTTCTCTCACGCACACATATACATATCATGGTTATGTCCTACGTAGTAAAAGCTGTGCAAAGCTATATTATAATCTGTAGCTGCATGAAATTTAAAGAGAGGTAGGGCACAGATAAATTTCTTTGGAGATTTCTGCCTACTTGAGGTAGTCCGATTGGTGGAATACCTGCATCCTACAGAAGGTCACAGCCAAATAGCCTTGTATTGTGTTGAGTGCGATGAGTAGGGTTTCTAGAACTCCTTGTGGTAAAAAGGGTTCAAGGTCGGCTTCGCACTTTTGGTATTACTTTTGAATACTTATGGTATTACAAACGTCATAGGCTACAGTAGCTACTCACTATCAGACGCTCCGTATGCTTGCTTGCCACCTTGGTTGTATATATAAAAAAAATGTTTTGTCGCTATGAAGCGAACCTTCTCGAGTGTGACTAATGTCATTACGTAAAAACATACCGTGGACAATAGAGATCATTGTCTTTTATACAATAGAATAGAAGTTTTCTTTGTCAACTCTTTTTGCCTTGTTCACTTTATTAACATATTGAAATAGGCCGGACAAAAAATGCCATGACATACTACATTTTATTGAAAAATAAATTAATAAGCCCTGACCAGATTAGTCTGCCTATAAATTAAGTCCTTCTTTTAAAATTTTACTAATAGATGACAAAAGTGGTACCTTTGAAGTAGCTGTTTATTATTATAATATTTAAAAAAGAAAACGTTATATTTATTCAAATCTGTCGTGAGATATTCACATGTATTATTGTAGGCCTAAATGTTCCCAAGTAAACTGTAAACACATTATGAAAAACCGATAGTTCGTTTTAGTACATTCTGTTTGAAGCACAAATATTATAACAATTAAATATTGAGATTAAATGACTGAGTGGATTCTATCATTATATGAAAAGACTACAAAGATAATTGTGAACTAAGCATACTATAATATATTCATCAACTTTTTTTTCTTAAAGCCGCATACAGAGAATTGGGAATCATTTAATAGTCATAAGAGCATGGTCTTCATTCGACTGATCGGCCCAGGTATCGCTGGCGTAACACTGTAGAGGTGGATCTGCCTCAACTTCAAGCCGATTATTCGCAAGAAACTATGCAGGATTTGAACAAGTGGTGTGATCTCGTTTCTGAGGCTAAAACCGATTTTGGATCATTGAGCTGAGTTAATAAGAATTATATTCAATGCAATTACGTCGCTTCCAATCGCATAGCATCGCACCTGTACAAACTGAATCACACAACGACATACTTTGATGTATATATTATAGTCAGTCACACACAAGTAAAAGCTGATATGCATCGACCTACCAAGTAATTATATGTTTACAAACACACCCGCTATATGTATAGCTGCACGACATTTATAGTTATATTGAATAGTGTCGTTAACATACTTCTTCTTTAATATATCGATTAATAATAAGAAATAATCTATACAAATAAAATGATTGCGGTTTGCCATTGTGCGCGCATCATGCAAAAATTACTGTATAGATTTTGATGATCATTTTTTTCTTTTATTACTTCAATATTTGGTCCTTATTAAAAAAAAAAAGTTATCACAATATATATATATAAACAATAATTCTGTAGACCACGCGAATGTAGCCGCGAGCAAAGTTGGTTTTTTTATATTAAAATCTTGTGTCCGTCTGTTAGTAATTCTATAACTTCTGAATGACTTGACTGATTTAGCTCATATTCTCATAATATGTTTGTTTTATGGGGATGATGGTTTATAAATATGTTAACATTAGTTATGTGATGGTGTCGTGGAGCCATTAACTAACGGAAAGATAAGAACACCGTCTGCCGAAACAGCTACTAAAATATATATATTTTCAATACCATAATTAATATATTTTAAATTCTTAGTTTTATTGTATCACGTGAAAATTATTTCTTATTAATATTAAAATTTACAAAATATTACAAAACATAACATGTGTCAGGTGAAAAATGAAACACCTAAATTTATTCACTTTTATTAAACAGTTTTCTTTTCTATCGGATATTTTTTATCGATTACAAGAAAATAAACTTTATGTTATAAAACTCGCTTCTACGAGAAGCTCTAACTCAAATTTAAGCCTTTCGTTATGATTGTATATTACATTATCACAACATACCTTATCTAAGTAAAACAAATGTGATTTTTGTGACAAGACTTTACATTATCATCTAATGAAGTAACACGTATAGTTAATTATTTTTAAATATAATTCTATTGTCATTTATATTTATGTAACCTTTAAATTATAAAAAGTAATTTGTAATACAATGGAATGTATATAAACGTTTCTATGTTATGCTAAAAAAATATGATACAAAATTTAAATGTACTTTATCGATAACTATACACGTCCCATCACTAGCACAGCTGGACGTTTCTCCAGCACGTAGACAGTGTTATCACAATAATGACAGATCTCAAGCTCGAACGCTACGTGAGGCAAAAATACCGCAAGTTGATTCTACTTCAACTTTTTTTTAATATTCATTGATACTAAACTTTATTTCCATAACATCAGGGTCTAAATTTAGGTCTAGGAATGCAAAAAATAAACTTGTTCCGTTGGCTTGAAAACGTGATGTCCTCTAAATAGAAATAGTGGCGGATGGAATCAATTTTTGTATTAAGTTTTGTTTATTACATAGACAGTTTCTTTTATTTTTTTATTTAATGGCAACTGTGTTCATCCACAATTCTGCCAATGTCACGAGAATAGAGTATTTTCAAATTATTTTTGTAACCTTCAACGTCTTCAAACATAGCAAAACAAGATGGCGGTTCCCTTTTTAAAAATGTCCAAGGAGTTTTTGTAGCAACTCAAAATACATATTTCTAGTTATTATTTATAATCTATTTCACTTTTGCACAATATTCAAAGTACAAAACGTAAAATTCAGCCAAAATTACTTAATAAAGGGCCAAATAACATAAGTTTATTAATTAAAATAAAAACCTGACATATCAAGAGCCCGTCAAAAACTCCCGTAGACAGTTTTACA
Organism: Saturnia japonica; assembly: GCA_033032175.1. NCBI lineage: Eukaryota > Metazoa > Arthropoda > Insecta > Lepidoptera > Saturniidae > Saturnia > Saturnia japonica. Next base: position 6,865,167 of record CM065331.1, read on the forward strand.
TACTTACAACTCCTATAAAATGTCTACGGCAACTAGGTACCTAAATGTGGAGGGTAGAGACCACGAGAGTTTTTGGCGGGATCTTGAAGTGACATGTTGTGGTTTTTATTTTTAATTCAATAAACTTAGGTTTTGACCCTATATTATGTAATATTGTTGGCGTTTTGCGTGATATAGTTTGGTGTTTGTTCATAAGTGAAGTGGATTATAAATATAAGCTCAAAGCATTCATTCTGAGATCTCACAAAATCTTCCTAGAAAGTTCTAACAAGAGAGCCACCACCTTGTTAGGATACTAACTCGTCCTCGTCATATCACATGACACTATAATTCACTCGATAATGGCAGTAATGGTCTTCATTAAAGAGGACCGGTTGCCAAGTTAGGAAGAAGAAGAAGAAGAGACCACGAATACCATCTCTATGTATGAAAAAGTGTCCGTCGAAAAATGTTCACAAATCACGAAAAAGTATTAATCCCTCTTTGTTAGTAAAATGCGCTATTTTGGTGGTTTAATGAATTGTAATTTTTTGCTTACATCTAAACACTTTTCCAACCTTTCCTCCCTATAAGATAGTTCTCCTTACCCTCTATCTACCGTTCATAGTCTCCTAAAGCTTCAGTAGTGTTGGCGTTCGTTGAAGAACTAAAGACCGATAATTAATAACTTTAAACAGTAGTTAATTATGCCCCTTCCTTAGTATACCTCGGTATCCCTTAACGGTGACCATCAAGAGAATAATATCCATTGGCTGTCGCTATCGTCACGCAAATACCACGGTAAATGTTTCTTACTTGAATAATCAATGTGTTTTTCACCATATGTGTGGTGGTTGCAGAGTGTCTAACTATAAAGACTAAACTATAATATGTTTGCAAGTCTGTATACCAGGAGATCATAACAACTGAAGAGGTTACAAAAGATATAAACGGTATAATTTTCCGCGGCCTTCAGAATGAATCATCGTAACATGCGATCAAGTAACTAATTACCAGATGGTTTGAATTCCTACTACTACAGATTTTTTATCATTTGTGCTATAAATTGTTTTGAATTAATATAACCGTAAGTTTTAATGGAGTTTTAGCATACATACTCTAAAGGCCAAATTTTAACTTCATAAAATTGTCTTTATGATGAAGTAACTTTTGTAAGGATTAATATGCCATGTCTAAAAATGATGCTTATAAATCACTTTTTAATTTTCAAAAATCTTTGTTACAAAATACCTTATTGTGGCTCATTTATAAGAGATAGATGTATGTTATCGCGGACTTTTTTTAGATATACCAAGGACCAATATTATTGTAGAACATTGTATTTCCGTATCATTATCGACTACGCCAGCGGACGTGGTGAAAGCGGTTTGGGAAGGCCTCGACTTCCGACTTATGTAACAAAAATCAATATTTAAAGCTATCTGAGAGTTGTAGCCTAATCTTAAATAGCATATATTGTTCCTTGAGAGTCTGGCTATCCATACACAGAAAGAATTTTTTGAATCCGACTGGTAGTTTCAGAGATTAGCGTGTGCCATAAAGTAACGTATGAAATAAGTAATAATAATAATGGTGAATCAATTCTGAAAAAGACGCTTTTGGGGCGCTTAACGGATAACGCTAAGCAAATCGTAAGAGATACATAAAATAATATACTACATAACTGTAGGAAAAGGAATCATCCACAATAAACATTTTTGTTTTTAAATGTCCAAAATCATTAGCTATCTACAACGAATAATAAATAAAGAAATCTGCAAGGCATCCGATGACTACTCAGACATTTTTTTATTAGGTATATATGTAATATCAAAAATATAAAAAAATCTGAAATTTTGGTATAAAACATTGATCTACTTTGCTTAATGTATTTTTTTTTTTAACAAATAGGTATACTAAAATAGGCATTATCTGCTTTAAAAAAATATCACTAGGGCTTTTTTTATAAACTATCGACGTGTCAAATTGTTCAAAACCTGCACAAAAATATAGGTCATTTGTGTACAGAGAGAAGTCATAGCAAAATATGATTAAAATATCTCTATCGACTCTAGAATAAAAATGCAAGTTTAATTATTTTTATTATAATAATAATAATAAGTGAACGTGATAAAAAAAAAACACATTAACGTAATAAAAAAAAACATTGACAATTGTTACATAGGAAACAAAACAAGTTCTCACGATTACAAGATAATGTTTTTAATATACTGTTTGAGATAAAAAAGAAATAGAGACGAAATTACATATCTCTACTGAGGAGTAGGGAAGGGAACAAAAAAATTGTCACCCGCAATTTTCCAACGACGTTCTACGGTTTCTCACGGCCCGTCGCTTTTCGACGGACAACCGAAATTTACCATAGTGAATGATTTATATATAATTACAACAGCGGCTTCCGCCTCCGGAGGAAAACCAAAATTGCTTTATTGCGTGTCCATTGCTTACAAACAATGACGTTCAACGAAAAAATAAAAAAGTACTCGAAAAATAGTAGAAACAATTTATTTTATAAACAATATACTTGTTTTTTTTTTTTTAAAGTTTAGTGAACAAGACAATTTTTGAAAAAAAAAAAATGTTTGAATTCGTTAGCCCATTTATTATGGATCTTTATAGGGTATATAACTAGATGCAAAGTCCCTAAAGAGTGGAACAGTCATCAAGAATTCTGACAAGTTGTAGGCAAGTTATAGGAATTGCGAACAGCGGTAGACTACACGGATAGGGTAACAGCACAGTAGAGAGTTTGTCAAGTTTTACCAAAGGTAACCGTTTGGATCAGCTAGTATACTACTTAGGTTTCCTTTTTGAAAATGACATTATAAACAAGAGAATTTTAACAAAAAAGAAAATCGACTTCAGTGATTTTGAAGAGTTCCCTTGTGCATTTTCGAAGTTAAAGGTCCAAGGCTAATGAAATTTAAATGGGACCACCCTTGAAAATTTCTCTGTGACTGGTGCTATTTTAAGATTTCTTCTAATAAAATCATTCCTGATCTTATCCATTTTAGTTACTCCACACATCCATCTTAACATTCGCATCTCTGACACGTATAATCTTCTTTCGTTACCCAGCACTCAGATCCATACGTCAAGCCAGGTCTTATAATGGTTTGATACACTTTTCCCTTAAGCTTTAGTGGCATTCGAGGATCACATGTTATCACCGAAACCTATCGCCATTATATTTTATTTTCTTTCTAGAGTCCTACAAATATATCGTGAAAACACATTTGAGCGAGTCAGCATAACAGCTTTGTCTGGCGATAGATATTAGATAGTAAGTAGATCACTCGGTGGTCACTGTACCTAATAAAAGGTCCATTAATTTTTCGCGATATGTTTAAAATTAAATAGAAAAAAGACTTGCTACTTTTTAGCAATTTGTGCACCTGTGACGTTGCGACATATTATGTGTAACAACGCGTATGTACAAACCTACATGCATGCCCAAGTACTAGGAGAGAAGCAAGATAAGGGTATTATACTATTGAACATCAGAGGCCCTAGCTAAGTTTTTTTTCTATATTCGTTGACGTTAATAGAAAACGAAAAATGTATGGACGTTAAATCACGTGATTAGATACAGATCCATACATTTTATTCGTTTTTTATTAGCGTTAACGATTGTAGAAAGTCAACTCGGGTGGACCCTGGACTATTTAGGCTTCAATATTACCTTAATAATCTATAAACTTATAATTATTTGTTCTCACTGACTAAAAGATTGATCAACGGAAAGCCCAAATTACTGGGGTTAGGATCATGAAAATTTGTATTCTGGTTCCTTTTACACTGTAGACGTCAGCAATAATGAAGGATTTTTTGGAAATTAACTCTAAAAACCCTTAAAAAATTAGTATTTAGAAATTCAATTAGAAAGTAAAAAGACGTGTTTCGTAGTTTTTTTCCAGTTCAATACCTAAGGACGTAAAAGTTTTTACAATACAAGTAACGACATCTATTAGCCAAAGGCAGTACCAAGGAATGTTTTCATAATAAATCAAATTCATTATTCATTAATTATTTCATCATATTATTATTGGGACATAACTCAACCATGACTCGAGCGAAGCCTCTTATAAAGTAGTATTCTAAGACAAGACAAGGTTTCAGCGAATCCTCCAAGACACAAATATGATTATATACCGACTTAGAAAGTTTGCTGATACAAGTGTGCTTTGTCCCGACATTTACCCTTTTGTCGCCCCTTTTACCCTTTGTTTCGAAGCTCTTATTGCAAAATAATGAAGTCTGTAACACGACTATCCTTATACTTCCCTTTGAGTGTTAACAATGTATTACGTTTTAAGTTAATTTAGACAAATTTCTTCGATTTTGTACGTACCAGAAACACTGTAGTACCTATTAAATCCATGGCAGTACTAATCTCATTAAACATAGGTCATTTCAGACTCTTAGGGTTGTCAACTTTAAAACACGAATTTGGCTGAAGTTGAACGAGCGCTGGGCTCATAGTCACAGTTTTACGGTAACCTCTATTTCGGCACGAACTTAAAAGAATCCTATGACTTATATTTGCCGTACCGTGAGGAACCTTCTCTCGGCTAGTGTGTTCCCTCCTTCTTACGACATCGGGTCCTTCAAGCATAACGTGAAGAGATATTTATACAGCCGGCGTGACAGCGGTGACTGCCGATGGATTTAGATTTCTCGGTGGTCACCGTTGTGTTTGGATTGTACTGTACTTACCACCAGGGACAGCACCGTTAATGTGCCGAACTACTTTAAAAAGAGGTAATAATAAATAAAAAAAACGTACATTGTATATACTTTTGGTCCTTAATTTTGTAGAAAAATATTTTCTTCATTACATACACGATTTTACACACATAGTTATATACACATATAGTTATATTTATTTTTAATTATTTTCATTTTCGAAATCTCGGTGGTCGAGTGGTTTAGACTGGCTGAATATCGATTCGATGAAGACAAAAATGCTTATTGTGGTTAATTCTTAGAAGACAGACATAATATTCTTGATGACTTTTTTGCAAGTCTTTATAAAATCGATTTCCATTTATGCAGTACATTAATTTGATTAAAACCCTGGTTTGCTGAGCGGCTTTGAAAAACGCTCCAACCGTTTCGTTGATCACCCGGAACCAACAGACAGACATACAAATGTTTAAAAAATTGATGTTTTGTTTTATGTACCGTATATACTCTCGTATGTATTTAGTAAAAAGCTGTTATTTTCACAATACAAAAAACACTTCAATTTTGATAATTAATTAATAAAACATCCATAACGAAATAAATGACAGAAATTTTAATAATTGAAATCAAAGCACGCCATCTCATTTAACTTTTAAGGTACAGTTTTACCTCTATTCCATCCCTTCCAGAGTTCTAAAAACAAAATATCCTCACTATAATGTAACAAAAGCAACAAATCATTACCTACTTTTGTCTATCAAGAAAAAGCACAAAATTCAATTTCAAAACGAATATGTATAAATAAAATAAATGACACAAGAGATAAATGGGTTAATCAAATTTAAAACCCACAACATGTTTAGATTATTCCGGTTCCCGTGGCGACACCCCAGCAGGGTTGCCAAAATCACGGCCAACTCACCAATTACAATTAGCCTCCGCATTATGTCGGCGCCAACCCTTGTCATTAACGAGGGTGGTGTGCATTCATCGAATCTTTAAATTGACTGACTGAATAATCTTTTCTATTGAAGATAAAATTTCACATTTACATTATTTATTTTATGTTTTATCATAATTATAATTTTTTGCATAAATGGCTTACGCCGAATAAACCATAAGAGATATATCAAATTAATGTACAATATAATAGTAGATATTAAAAAGAGCTACAATAAAGTCAGCGAGAGAATACGTCTATCTTCTAAGGATCACCTACAAAAAGCTTTTTTATTTTTAAAATAACCAGGAGCAGGGTTAGCACGAGGCGCGCGCGTGCCCGATCGACGGCATTGTGTATTCCATACGAACGCAGCCGCGGACACAGCTAATTTTAAATAAATTTAGTGTACATATATACCTATATGTATAACATTTTAAAATAACTGCAAAAAATTAACACCCACCACGTAAAAACTGTACGCTCTAAGAACACGCACACCGGAAAACAAACGAAAACGCATCGACGCGCGATTCAAGAAAAACACACGTCCGCGAGATAAAGACGTCCGTCTGAATCGAGCCGACTTTCACCGGCAAAGCAAAAAACTGTTCACCTGTTTCGCCAAACAACAATGTATGTTTTATTCACAGGCTGTTCACACAAGTAGGGACTTAACCTTGTTTTCACGATCTAACAGAACACAATTGGCATTTAAATGACAAGCAAGATTTTTATTAACATCCTGATTACACTATCGCTAGGTTATTAGGGATTATAATTTATCCAGACCGGGAAAATACTTGAAATTTCAGAGATCGTAGACAATAGTGTACTGACCTAAATCTACCATTTGTTGTGATGATTTCATAAATAAATAAATCGGCAGATTGGCTTATGATCACTTTATTATTTACTAGCTGTGTTCCACGGATTCACCCGTGTTAATTTTATACGGCGGACCTCGCCAACGCACCCGTGTAGGCATTTTTTTATAGGTAATTTGTGTAAAACTATCAACATTTTTATGAGGATTAAATTAATTTTTCAAATTATAATATAGCCTATGTTACTCGCTGATATTGTAGCTTTAAATTGGGGAAATAATTTTTAAAATCGGTCAAGTAGTTTTTGAGTTTTTCCTTATAAACAAAAAATCAAATCTTTCCTTTTTATAATATTGATATAAATTATTATTATACATATACATCATTTTATATTTATACTAGCGGTCGCCCAATGATCGAAATTCGACCAGAGACTTTTTAATCATAGACTATTTTCTGTTTGACTTTTGCATTATGAACCTAAACAATGAATATTATATCACTTGCTCTAAGTTTTCATTGAGTGACAATGTCAATATTTTGGGGGGTCTAAGTTCAATGGCACTGGTCGGGTTGGGATTCGCAATATTAATTTATTTCATTTAATATATTAGTAACATATATTATATATAAATTTTAGCTTTCTGCACTCCTTCTCAATACAAACTTTAACCATGCCTAATCTCACAGTCCTTCGTGCACGCAATACGCTTAAAATGGTACCGGAAGCTTTTGCTTCACGTATTAATTTATAGATTTACACTACTTATCTTTAGCATGTTAGAGCAACCTTTAATTGAGGCAACACTTAGATTCTAATTTAAGCATGTTTTGTATTTTTAATTTTAGTGAAGTGTATGTCTTGTTGGTAGCTTAATAAAATAATCTATACAATTAATAAAATTGAAGTGTCGGTTTGTAATGTCAAAATAACAGTTTTTTACAAATGCATGTGAAAGTATATACGATACCTATAACAAAAAGCCCATTTTTAAAATTTTTGCCTGTCTGTCTGTTTGTTCCGGGTAATCTCCGAAACGGTTGGACCGATTTTGATGGAAATTTCACTGATAGATAGCTGATGATATAGAGAGTAAATTAGGTTACTTTTATTTTAGAAAAATAATTAGGGTTCCGCACGAATAAAAAAAACTGGTCATGGTGAATCAACTCGGGCGCTTAAATGGCTTATGCTGAGTAAACCATGAGGGATATAGCAAATTTATGTACTACATAATTATAAGCATTAAAAAGACCCACAAAAAGTACGGGAGAGTATACATTTACCTTCTAATGAACACCCACAATAAGCATTTTTGTCTTTCAAATAGCCGGGAACGGAGGTGCAAGATTCACGCGAGCATTCAGTAGTTCACGTGAGCGAAGCCACCGGCACAGCTAGTATAAACTAAAATGAGCTAGCATAGTACGATGCACCCTGGAGCCTTAGACGCTTGTCGCCATAGTGAACCAAGTTTTATTCTTTAAACTTTCACCCCCTTAAATTACGACCCCATCTCTAAGATCTTTTTTGTATCGTTTATAGGTTCAGCGTTATAGTTACAATTTCAACTGATGTTAAGTGACAATGTAGCCCAAGATGGCAGCACGCTAAGCCTAGTTGGGAATTTGGCTCTCAAGTGCACCTGCCGGAACACACCTATAGGTACTTGGCGACAGATTTTCAACTAGAGCGTAGTAGATAGTCAGGTGGGCATTAGAAAACCTACTAACATCCTATGGTTTAATCATGATATTTTCTAAAAACTACGCATCTTTATTCAAACGATCGATTCCTTCTTGGCCATACTAAATTAATATTTGACTAAATATTCTCCAGCATGACCAATGAAGGTAGACCGTCCACCAATAACCATTACGGTTTTCGTGATATTATACATTCAATACCAGAAATTATATGTTCATAGCTCTCAATACGCACAGATTTAATTATAAAAACAAGATAATAATGAAATCACATTATAAATTCATAATTGTATACGACATTAGTGACGGTTGTGAGTCGATAAAAAAACCAAATGACGACATCGATATATCAGAATCGATTATTAATGAACAGACGTACTCGTTTTGTATCCGTTTATAACTTTATAAATGATACAATGACAGCTCGGTGGATGATGTATTAATTGTTTTTTTTTAACACAAGGTTTTACTGTGGATGTGTATCAGTTCGTAATATACTAAACACACGACAGCAACTCTTTGCCAACTTTTCTATACAGCAAGGTTTACCCTATCTGATCCCAAGCACTAGATAGCTATAGTGGTTTTGAATATTTTCCATAAATACTCACTCTCCTTTAAGTACAGTAAGGTACCGGTACGGTACCAAATACGATACTTTTAAAGGAGCTACTCATATTGAAGGGAACAGAATTGCACCGATAGAATATAGTACTCAATTTATTCCTACCTACCTAAGAAAGGATACGGCGTGATGAGCGATGCTAAGTACATTAAACATCTATTACAATTAATAAAATTGAAGTGTCTGTTTGTAATGTCAAAATAACTGATTTGTACTAAATGCCTTTATAAGTATAAATACGATAGCTATAACAAAAAAAACATTTTTTTAATTTTTGTCTGTCTTTCTGTTTGTTCCGGGTAATCTCCGAAACGGTTGGACCGATTTTGACCAGATTTTCACTGGTAGATAGCTGATATTAGCTTAGTTACTACTAAGGCTACATTTATTTTAGAAAAAGAATAAAGGTTCCGCGTAAAAGAAACCTGTGCGACTCAGAACGCTCGACAGAAGTGATAACTTAAACTAATCTAAGTTGAACTATTTAATATTGAAATTGTTTAACTTGAGAAAAGCTTAGGTTATTACTTAAACTTTATATATATTAATATGATAATGTGAGGAAAGGTTAAATCTTAATAAAATCTTTTATTGATTATAAAATTCTTGAATATGTACATTAGAACACTGAGTAGAGAAGGGAAGCCAGACAGAGTGGCGCCGTAACGCGTTACGTTACGAAGCGGTTTACCCTTCCATATGAAGTTATCACTTCAAAAATTGGTCATGGTGAATCATTTCGGGCGCTTAAATGGCTTATGCTGAGCAAACCATAAGCGATATAGCAAATTAGTGTATAAGATAACTGTACCCATTAGAAAGACCTATAAAAAAATTAGCGAGAGTATATGTTTATCTTCTAAGGAACACCCACAATAAGCATTATGGACTTTAAAATAACTTGTAGTTGGAGAGCTAGATTCGCGCGTGTGCCCGATCGATCGCATTCTGTAGCCCACGTGAGCGAAGCCGCGTGGACAGCAAGTTAATAATTACGAAAACCGAATTTACTTTATTATCTATCATTGATGCTTAACTTCATTATGTCGCACTTCCGTCACATAACGCACTGGCAGTTCTCAATTTTACTTTTACTAAACGTGTCAAAATTTTCCCTTTACTAAACGTGCCAAAATTTTACCTTTACTAAACGTGTCAAAATTTTACCTTTACTAAACGTGCCAAAATTTTACCTTTACTAAGCACACCAAAAGACATAAAAAAGTAATGCAAATGAATTATTGCTAATATAATTTTTGCAATAAGGCCTAAAATTACGTAATTTCACATCATTTACAGTGATAGAGAAAGTGACATGTTTTTAATCGATCATTTCTGTAAGAAGATACATTTGACATTTCGAGCGGACCAGTTCTGTTGAAATCACAATTAACTTTTTCTTTGCCACGACGAGGATTCAATTTTTACTTTTACTTCTCAAAACACGCTAAGATGACAAGCGCATGATCATAAATCATTTTTTATTTATTTCACCTCATTACGTAAATGTTGTCTGACAAAATACGTAATAATTTTAAAATAGGTACTTTATGGTTAATAGGGTAGGGAGAAAGGAATTATATGAATTACTCGAAGCTGACTTTGTTTAGTGAACAAAATATACTATGAATAATCATTTATTGCTTATCGTATTGATATTAATAACTTTATACATACATACCATCACTCCTGTGTCTCCGAAGGGTTAGACAGAGATGTACTAATTAATGTACGTCCACAGTTCGCCGTGTAAGTTTCTAGATAGCCATGGGCCGAGCTGAGATAGCCACATTCATAGCTAATTTATATATAAAATGATTGAGGTATACCATTGTGCGCGCCTAAACCGGTGGAAAAATTAGAATAGGACACAAAAACCTAAAATGAGATATATAAGCGAACTAAGACGCGAGCGAAGCCGCGGGAAAAGTGAAAATAAATATATAAGAAAACTATAGATTTTCAAGAAAAAAAAACCTTGTAAGTACGTTTTTGCGTAAAAGATACAGTGTGACCTTTTATAAAAGAAAAATATATACATTATAACAAATAAACAAAAAAAAAACTCCATCATTCAGTGTCCGAGTGAGGCATGCAGTTTGTACCAGCTACTGTTTTTTTTCTCTCTCTCTCTCTCTCAAACCAAAGAATCGCGTCATGCGCTACTGATCGTCGCATAAATATTAATTTAGATTTTTAAATTACTAATTTATATTTACCATTTTAAGCCGTTCATAAATTGAGTCGTTTTCGGCTGATTAATATTTTTAATACGTTTCTCGTGACAAATTAAATGTTTGACTGGTTTTTCTCAAATGTAATTTTTTATTTATTTCATTTAATTATGTACTTTTGAAGTTCTGTTTTTTTATTAATTCATCTTCATCATAAGAAAGGTCAAAAGGTTGTTTTAGAGATGTAGCATAACTTAATTCGGAAGTTGGTTTTAAGATTATTGACTATTTTTTACAGCTAAACATCATCGATGATAATTATGATTATAATATTAAATCAAATGAGATGTATGTAAGCGGTGTATATTAAATAAAAAAAAATAAAGTATAACAATAATTGAAATGGCAATCAGGAACAATTGAATTATGGAATGTCTGACGTCAAAAAATAATAAGTAACGCTGCACGTGGTTGAAAATACGAAAGTTCCCAAAAACCATTGTATAGAAGAAGTTACATAAGATTTTGACGTGCAAAATATTTTTTATAATCTTTATCAATAATGAATTAATGATAAATGATAGTCGAACTGCATGTTTTAGTTTACGTCGAATTTCGCACGACGTAATAATTTACGTTCTAAAGACACGTCATACAACCTTTTTTATGATGAACATAGTATAATATTATTATTTTGAGGACAATGATGAAGGTAATACGAGTTCACATGATTAAGTAAGTTCTATAATCTTTTTATTATAAATATCTTAATATTGAAATTTAATCAACTTCTTCGATAACGAGTTTAATGCTGTATAGAGCTAATTTTCGATACAACTTGGGCCAGAACGATTTGCGAATTTTAAAAAATAATTAAAAAAACTAAATACAATACACATACACATCTTTATTTCAATTAAAATGGACATCTGAGAAATGTATTTCTTAAAAATTACATCATTCGGGTGTGCACCATCCCGCTGCAAACATTCCTGAATCTGAACCTCAAATTGGTAAAAACTCGCTGACACATTGCGCGAGGAATAGCTGCCATTTCTTCTCTCATATTTATCTTCAACTGGTTAATCGTGGCTGGGTTATTAGAGTAGACTCTACTTTTCAGGTAACCCCACATGAAAAAGTCCGGAGGCGTTAGATCCGGACTTCTAGGCGGCCATGCAATGTCACCTCGGCGCGATATCAGTTTCCCAGCAAACATCTCGTTTACGGCCGCCAACGAAGCATTAGATGTATGGCATGTCGCACCATCTTGTTGAAACCACGTCGTACGATTATAGGCTTCAAATTATTGCAGTTGCGGAAAGAAAAAATCCTTTAACATGACTATGTATCGGTCGGAATTTACAGTGACATATTATTGCCTTTGTTGATGTTCAAAGAAATAGGGTCCGATAATTCCGTGTGCTGATATGGCCGCCCAAACGGTTACCTTCGGCTTTTGATGTTTTGCACGTGGGTTCTCTGCAGCCCAGTAACGGCAATTCCGTTTATTGACATGCCCATTTAAGTGAAAATAGGTTTTTTCGGAGAACAGAAACTAGTTGAAACTCTGAAAGCGTTCCAACATTGTTTCAACAAAAGCTCGTCGTAAAATTGGGTCATTTGGCAGTAATTCCTGCACAAGTTGAATTTTATACGAGTGCAAATCAAATCTTTCAACAAAAGGCGACGCAAAGATGTTCTGGACACCACAAGTTCAGCTGATCGCTTGCGAGTCGATAGACCAGGATTACGTTGAACTGAAGCTCTAACTTGTTCAATTGTGTCTTCCGTTCTTGTTGACCTTGGGCGTCCCAATAAAATAAAATAAAAACCAATAGCTTCGAACTTTCTGACCCACGATCGAATCACACTTTCCTTCGGACACTGATTTGCGTCATGAAATCCAAACTCAAGTCGAAATAAACGTCGAACAATAGCGCACGAATCACCATTTTTATTATAATGTTTAACGCAGAATGCACGCTGCGCTCCGGTGAAGCGATCCATCGCGACTAAATTCCCGAGAACCGAGCTTCTCATTCCCACCACCCGCGCAGCCCCCGCTCATAAGGTTCAAACGCAAGAGTGTTTTTAAAATCGTATACCTTTCTTGCCCATCCTGTATAAAACATAACGTTTTTTTACCAATATTAGCCATTGTTTCTACAATAATTGAAATTTAAGCTATGACATTGAATTTTTATTGAAGTGAATTAAAGTTACTGTTGAAAGGTCAGGTCAAAAATACTCTAAACCGACGAGCATGCACGAAAAGATTAATGAATGTTGAAGAAGCGAAAGATGTATGCCAGGATTGTATCAGGTTGAAGGACGTGGTCTTTGCCTACCCCGTTAAGAAATAGGCGTGATTTATGTATCTATGTACTGTTGAAAAGGTGGTATTCAATATATATCGGGATATATATAGTTTGCTCAATTTCGACACTGTAGTTCATAGCGTAAGTGAATCTAATATTCTCAAAATAAGGAATCTTAAAAATACAAGTTTCCTTATTATTTTTTCGATTAATATGCTTCATAATTCTACAATATTAACCTAATTCTGAAAAATAATAATTTCAGTTATTTAAATAACCTAGAAACTCGTTTTGACAGGGTAGCCATTTGTAATTTAACGTCAAAAATCGTTATCTGTAATATTGCCGGTGCCTTCAATTCTACTAAAAAAATTACTATCATTTGAGCAACGTGTACAGTGGTATTGTAGAGATCACTGCCTCTTTTATGTTAGCGGGACAAAATGACTATGCTTCACCTGACAGTAAGTACAGTAAAGCCACCATCATTATAGCAGCCTGTTCTAGGTTGTCTTTTTACGTTTGATTTCTAGACCTACGTACCATATTATTTAATGTAATTTAGCGTTATAATAATATCAGTAACACATTGATTGTTACTAATTAATAACCCACAGAGATATCGTTATATCAGATATAATTTTATTGTTGACAATGTTTTTAACTATCGATATAAAAAAGTGATTAATGATAATATGGAGATACCTAAAAAAAAAATATATTTCAGAAAATATCTGGTATGGGGTGGTTTTTATTTTCAATCATAAATTTGCGATATTTGGCCCCCTATATTATGTAATATTAGTGGAATTTTACGTGATATAGTTCGGTTATAGTTAAGTGAATTTAACAAATGCATTCTTGTAATCTTCAAACTTATTTAGTTCTAATAAGATGGTGACTATATTATTACAACTGTCTAGGGTTCTTTTTTTTTTTGTGGCAACATAAAACTAATGTTTCTAGTAATAATTTACTTGTGCACAAAACTAAACCACAACACGTAAAATGGCGCCAATATTAAAATCATATTATTTATTTATTTATTTACACATTATGCGTTAAATACGCAATGGCGGACTTAATGCCTAAGGCATTCTCTGCCAGTCAACCATTAGGTGATGCAGAGATAAATGTTGGTAGGTGTAAAAGGTAAGGGTTTTTTGAAATGATGTTTAACCTATTTAAATTATGTTTATATGTTAATGAATAAAAATAAAAATCACCATATAACAGATCAAGATCCCACCAAAAACCCCCAAATTAGCTTAAAATTACATGTTTTTTATAGCCACAACAGCATAAAAATGAGAGATTTTAAATTAATTTCTTTTTAATCTATGTAACTAAGATTATATTAAGAATCGGGCGTCTTAAGATTATAGAATTTTATTTTATTTTTATACTATTTGTGCCCACGGCTCTGCGTGCGTTATCCACAGAATTATTGTTTATGGAGATATCTTGATAATTTTTTTAAAATCTCAAGCCCAAGTATCTACAGATTAAAACAAAAAAAGATCAAATTCTATCCATTTGCTTTTGCGTGATGTGCACACAACGACAAAACTCTATCATTTTAGTTATATCTTTATATTATTTCAACGTTTATTGTGAATTTCTATTGAGTAGCTTTTGTTGTGAAAACATTATGAGCAATCGAAAGTGTAATTCAAATTAATATCATAACATATTCTTATTTAGAGACTTAAGGTTTAAATCCCTGACTTGACACCATGGCTACGTATGACGTAAATTCACTAAAGAATTCATACTACCCATTTCCCTTACATCTATACAATTAATAAAATTGAAGTGTCTGTTTGTAATGTCAAAATAACAGTTTTTTACAAATGCGTATGAAAGTATGTAAGTAAGTACCTATAACAAAAACCCATTTTTAAAACTTTTGTCTGTCTGTCTGTTTGTTCCGGGTAATCTCCGAAACGGTTGGACCGATTTTGACGAGACTTTCACTGGTAGATTGCTGAAGTTATTGGAAGTACCTTAGGCTACTTTTATTTTAGAAAAAGAATTGGAGTTCCGCAAAAAAAAAAAAACTGGTCAAGGTAAATCAATTTGGGCGCTTAAATGGCTAATGCTGAGTAAACCATAAGAGATATAGCAAATTTATGTTTTAAACAGTTATGGACATTAAAAAGACCTACAAAAAAGGCAGCGAGGGTCTATGTCTATCTTCTAAGGAACATCCACGATAAGCATTTTGTCTTAAAACTAGCCCGGAAAGAGGGAGCGGGGGAGCGGGGGACCAAAATTCGCGCGGGCATTTTGTAGTCCACGTGAGCGAAGCCGCGGGCACAGCTAGTCTAGAATAAAATACGAGGAATTCTTCACTCTGTACAAATTACGTCCATTTGTCAACGGCCAATTAATTTCAAATACAATTTATCTACGTAATATTCTTAAATAGTTACATATAGCATAAACCGGTCCGTTCAAGTGGCGGAATAGCTGTATACGCGAGGGCACCAAGTTTCTTGGTGCTATGCAGCCTATGTCCGATATTTCTTTGAACTCACCGCCACTGTGTATGTTACATACCGCCGTCCTCGTATAGGTATGCTTGGATGTATTGCATACCGCCGTCCAGAGCGTTGACGAAATGATGGCCGGTGGGAAACTTAAGGATTTGATGCAAAAAGGTTTAGTTTTGTTTTTTTGTTGTTGACATACTTGCGTGAGTAAGAAGTATTGAGGTTTAGGCATACCTACTTGTACTTGAATGCTGTGTAGAAGTTGTTACTTAGATATAGTGTAGTTTTTATGTGTTCGATAACTATTTATCATTTCAAAGATGTAGTTTCTATTTGGCAGGTCGAGATGCGCACATGAATGAGACTGGCTTTTGTCAGTTGTGTGTTTAATATCCATACATGTATGCCAGCTGTTTAGTTCTTATAATAAAAGCATTACTTATTTTGGAATTAAATGCCCGCGTGTGAAATTATGTTTTCTTATAATTAACTAAATAATATATTCGAATAAACTAATAAATGTTAAAATTATAACGAATTTCTTAATCCTAGCTCATATCTATTTATTTTGAATTTAGTTATTTTTATTTGTTACTGGCCGTTATTTATTCATATTGTTGGACGATATTTAAAAAGAAGGTTTCTTATTCTACAACATAATCCACTTCTATCTAAAATTTAATTAGAATCCGTTTAGCCATTTGAGCGTGACTGATGGACAGACAATCAAACAAATATTATACTTTCGCATACAACTATAATAGGTACATCTATACTAATATTATAAAACAATATAATGTCATTAAATTTGGATTTAGGAGGTAATCTCTAGAACTACTAAACCTATATTTCTTTATTCGTATTAAAATGTTATATTATAA
Organism: Saturnia japonica; assembly: GCA_033032175.1. Taxonomy (NCBI): domain Eukaryota; kingdom Metazoa; phylum Arthropoda; class Insecta; order Lepidoptera; family Saturniidae; genus Saturnia; species Saturnia japonica. The sequence continues at coordinate 6,881,823 of CM065331.1, forward strand.
CTAATGCGAAGGAAGTTGCGGGCTGTTACTAGTATGTGATAAGGCTAGCGATTGATCACAATCATAGCTGATATTAAAAGACATATGAAGAGGCTTAAATTTTCGAAGTCGGCAAATAACCAAGCGAGAACTAAAAAAATGTTATTGTTATGTTATGATAAATAGAACCGCAATTCGAAAGAGTACAATATACGTTTGTGCTTGAGCTAGAACGAGATAGGGATACGAGACCAGTTTCCTATGTACTATCTGCCTGTACTATATTCTACGTAAATGGATATCAAAATAAATCCCGTTTATTTCTGCCAAATTTAAGGTTCTTTCTTCTTCTCCTTGTTTTGGCATTGCAAAAAGCACTTGCCAGTGTCAATGTTTTTAAGTCTTCGTAAAATTTTCCTATACAAAGTGGGGTCTTTTAACAAGATGATGGCTCTCTTGTCAGAACTATCTAGGGAGTTTTTGTGAAATGTCAAAATTCATTTTTTTCCGCCTATTATTTATAATCTAAACCAAACTGTGTCACGTAAAATGCCACCAATATTAGATATTATAGGTTTAAAAAACCTAACTTAATTCAAAACTAAAAATTTAAAATAAAAATCATGACATGTCTATTTAAGATCCCGCAAAAACTCCAAATCTAAGTTTTACAGTGTAATTTAATGTATAAGTAGACCTGTTTAATTATGTTTACGTCCACTGTAACTGGATGTAACTTGTATAACAAAAAAATCAAGTAAATAATACGCACACTATTGTACTCCGTGTTTTTAGTCTCGTTTTATTCAACCTATTTTCGATATACTACACTAAATTTACAAGTAGATGTACAAGTTTTATTAAGAAAAAGCTTAGAATATTAAGTTATGTTAGATTCAAATAAGACCAGGCATGAGAGAACGAAATAAATTAATACATCCCATTTACTAACAATTGTACTTACACGAATTTATATTAAATAGAAGTAAAATCGGAATGAACAACTGGCAGTTATTTTACACAAGGATTTATTTCAAATACTCGCTACAATAAATACCACAAAAGGTATTGCGTGACTGAAAGAAATGTGCAAAATTCGAAACATACTAACATTGTTCCAATAACCCACCATATGTCAGCCGGCCATTTTGTTATTTTGAGGTTATGATATACCTTTTTTTTTTTTGTTAACGCGGAGTGGAAAACCCGTCATGGGTACACACTCGAATTGGGGGGTCGAGTGGTTATGTGAGAGTCCTACTCACTAAAAAACTCCGCGGTGTACAGCCGCCCCATAATGGGGCGACGCGGGTACTGCGCTGGCATTCTGCCGCGCAGGTTATGATATACCTACGTTGTACATTTGTAGTACTTAAATGCATTTTGTTTTTTTTTTTTTTTTTTTTTTGAGTCGGGTTAATAATTGCACTGCCAATAGAAGGAAACGAAAGTACAGCCAGTACAAACACCGTTTATTGTCGAGAAATTAATATCAAGCTTGTAAAAAATAATAATACAAAGAAAAGTAGGTACTAGGATAACATAATATGAAAAGAGATTTATGGTCTAGCGTTTGGTCTCTAATCTCTATCTCATTTTACGTAAACGGTAATAAATAATAGTTAAATAACTAAAGTATTTGTCGATTGAATTTCAACTTTCGCGACTTGGCAGTATGCTGAACAATTAAAGTTAATCTAAACATAAAAATAAATAAATTTAAGTGTCCGTTTGTAATTTTAAAATAATAGCTTTCTACTAAATGCATATTATGAAAGTATATAAGAAACTTATAACAAAAAAAAAACAATTTTTAATTTTTTTTAAATGTTATAAGGAGTAGCTTAGGCTACTTTTATCTTAGAAAAATATCTAGGATCCCGCTCAAATAACAACCAATGCAGTAAAACGACGTTGTGGGGCGCTTAAATGGCTTACGCTGAGTAAACCATAAGAGATATATAAAATTAATGTACCACATAATTGTCGATATTATTATGACCTACAGAAAATTCGGAGATAGCATATGCCTATCTTCTAAGGATAACCCATAATAATTATAGCTAGCTAGTCCTATCTAGTCCTAGCTAGCCCATAGCTAGTTAGTAAATAATATTGGAATACACGTGCAGCTCTTGTCCATCTTCACTCATATCTCTAATACGTTTACCTTAAATCGATGTCGGCGGTTAGTTATTAAAAAAAAAACATTTATTTCACAAAACTCACATGAAATCCATTGTGACACGGTCACAATATGTCACGGTCAGATAATTTAAATGATTTGACATTTTGAACGTACGTCAATAATAATCCAGGTTTCATAACTCTTTTCAATTTGCTAGTTAAGGCGTGACCAGTACGAGGGTTTGTTTTGATGTTATATATCTCTTTATGTCAGAGATTTGTAAGTAGTAACTTGTTTTGTTTATTATTTTATTTTATTTATTTTATTTAACATACTAAGATATTTACACAAGAGTTGTTGAAATATAATGCCACATAAACCTTTAAGGTTTGTGTGTGACACTTACAATACGTTGTCGGATATACAAAAATATAAACATTAACCTGGTACAAGCACATAGATCACCATCTATCAGAACCATGATATCACAATTCTGATAAAAAATGTTCCTTCAACACATATTTCTTATTTTGACTAGTTATAATATTGCGAACGGAGGTAGGCAAAGAGTTTATTAGTCGAGGAATTAAGTAAGCAGTCGTCCGACTTCCGTAGCAATTATTTGCTGAGAGGGTAGTTAGTTTCTTATTCGCTACTTGACGAGTGTATACAGAATGATCTATTTTATTTTGGATTTCTAAGTTAAAATATTGTTCTTTTAACATGTTAAATTTTACTTTGTTATATACTGGAAGAGTTGTACATAATTTAAAAAGATCACTTTCGTCTGTAATCTGAGATTTAGCGTTTGGTGTAATTATTGACTTTAGTACTCTAACTTGAAGTTTGTAGATTTTATTTAGGTAAGTTTTATATGTACGACCATAGATAGATATACCGTAAGACACTACCGAGTCAAACAATTAATTGTAAAGTAATAAACGAGTATTGTAAGTAAGGCGATTTTTTATTATATAAAATTTGGCTAAAATGGCACGCAATTTATCACACACACGTTCTATGTGTGGACCCCAGTTAAATTTATCGTCAATAACTAATCCCAGGTAAACATGCGTTGAAACTTGATCAATTATTGGGCATTTTGAGTCACAAAATATTGGACTTTTATGTAAACACGCGTGGGTGTGGCCCACTATTTTAGATAGGCTCTTGTCACATTTTAGATAGGGTGATTTTATATGCATCAGTTTCGTTTTTTGGGCATTCAGTACAAGTCCTTCATCATGGCACCACTTCATAAACTATTAAAGTCGTTTTGTAGGTGTAAAGATATTGATTCAACGTCTTTTCCTGAGATAAGAATACAGGTGTCATCAGCAAACTGGAATGCGGTGCAATTCTGAAGTATATTCGTCATATCATTAACATATGCCAAGAAATGCAGGGGTCCACACACAGATCCTTGTGCTGTACCATGAGTAATTGGAAAAACATCACTAAGACAATCAGCAATTTGGACTTGATATTTCCTATTATCGAGATAATTAAAACACCACGCAAGTAAAGGACCTCTTAGGCCAGAGATTTCTAATTTTGTTAATAGTTTATTATGGTCCAGAGTATCAAACGCTCGTGAAAAATCAATGAATAAAGCCATAACATGATTTTTTAGATTAAGAGCAGAGTTTATGAAGTCTGTAAAATTTGATAAAAGGGTGGTTGTGTCTTTATTTTGTTGGAACCCGTATTGTGACGCACTAATAATTAAGTTTTTGTTATAAAATCTGTGAATTTGATTACAGATGAATTTTTCTACTATTTTGTCTAATGATGATAGTAATGTTATTGGTCGGTAGTTATTTTCATTATCACTATTGCCTTTTTTGTATACAGGTCTTATGCATCCCAATTTTAACTCGTCAGGGTACTGTCCTGTAATGATACTTGTATTTATTAGGTGGGCAATAGTGGATGAAATTTTTTCGCTGATAGCTTGTACACCTAAAACGCAAATTTTGTCTAGTACTGGAGCCTTTCTAGTATTTAGTGACTTTATAAGTTTATGAATTTTATCTGGTGTAGCTTTTTGGAAATGCATACTAACATCTGTAGGTATACATGAGGGTATTAAAAGTGGTAAAGTGTTATGTATTCATTTATCAAGGAGGTGACCTTCGAGTCTTCTCTGTAAAATTTGATATTTCGAACAGGTAAGTTTGTTTTCATAGGAAGACATAACTGAGTGAATCGACCATTTTATCACACTTTATTATAAATATGTACAATGATGTCATACACATAAGTAATATCACAATCCGGGAGTTGACAACTTTTGGAAAATTGTTTTAAACATTTTACATGTTGAAAATAATTCCTATGAATAATTTGTTTTTCATTAATGCATCAAAAAAATTTATATCAAAATCTTTTTTAATTTAAATAAAAAACACACCATAAAAACGCGCCGTCAGGGTCCGTGACGTTATCATTCATTTTATATGTCATTTTGTATGATAACAGTGACAAATGTGACAGCTTACGCAAGAGTCGAACGTTCATATATTTCCTGTATAATGAATTCACATTTTCCAATCGGCGTTTCAAATCACGTGACTCACGGACAAAGGAAAATTATATAAATAAACAATTACTTTCTCCAGATATTGTATTGTTTTAGGCTTTTTATCTATAGAACAATATTACTCAATAATTTACTTTAATTCTTAAACATACAGTCAATTCGTGTATTACATCTAAGATTATTAAGCACATCGGGAAACTTGATACGTTCTCAAAAATCATTTGTTGCTGTGATTTTCATAGTAACTTGTTACAAAATATCCGTAAAATACAAAATATTTCTGTCCGAAGACCACATTGACTTGTGAACTTTAATTATAAATGAACTTTCACTTGTCACTTGCGTTTAATTATTATTATAGAACAAGGCAGCATTATATAGTTTTTACAACAACAAAAAAATCTCTTAATCTTGTTTCGTACAAAATACGCATACTAAGCTCCCTTCAGGAATTTCGTTAGAAAACACATAGATGGATTTCTTCGCCATAAGTAGTTTCCTTATGTTTGCTTTCATTTCTCACGGTGTCGTTTGATAGGGCCTTTAATCAGAATAAACAAAAAGTTATCTAAATAAATTATCTAATCCCTCCAAAGTGTTAATTCATTGATTGCTTGACCTATCAACAGCGATCCTATAAACCAAAAACATTTCATAGTATTTGGAAGCAATCTTTTTTAATGTTTTAACTACCTACATTGGTTTTTTAAAGATGCTTCATAGATAATGCACTTTTTGGTGTAAGCAACTTTTGTAATGTTCTTTCTTTCTTATCGCAAATTACTCCTCTGTCTTATTCCAGTAATATATAGAGCAACAATCATACATAATCGAATCTAATCTAAGGCCAATAGTATTTAGTGTAGGCCCGGCTGAAAACCAGCGCTATAGCATTATACTATAGCATATGCTGAGCAGAGGTCCCTTTTGATGTTGAGTGCGGCATTTATTTGGCAATGTTGTAATACCTATTAAAAATTACATTAGTAATACTCCAATTTATTGTAACCTCGTGTTTGATGTGTGTTGTGTTAATTATGTCTGTGTTTTCAACATCAAATAAATGTGCTTTGTTAATTTCAATCAAACTAGACTTCTATGGGGGGAAGTCCAGTAGTTATGTCTTTGAGTGTCATGGTTGGGAGTGGGAAACTGTTGAAGAAATGATGGCTTGGTGGTAGCGTGTATAAAAACCGCATAAATCGTGGAAAACATCGTGTTGAAACCATAGATAGAGCATTTTACAATATCTGCTTGGTTAGCAACCACCTTCAAGTTGAACATCTGTCGCCGAACACCAACAGGTGTGTTCCGATGTTTTCAACTCGAGAGCCAGTCCTCCCACTAGGCTTAGATAGTTACCTTCGAGAGCCACATTATCACTTACATCAGATAAGATTGTATTAAAATGATAAACCTATCTTACAAACAAAAACTTACAAGGTTACAGGCTATACGGTATAGGTGCATGTCTCATAGGTACTTTAAAAACTATGTTTGCAGTTTACAAGCTGTAGAAGTGAAACCTTCAGAAAACATCTCATAAACAATACACGTGAACAATACACCACGTTGGCTATGACACCTATTCCAAAGGCTTTGTAATATGCAGGCGCGCAAACGTACGTATAAAGGGGAGACCGAGATAATAGAAAGCACTGTATATATAATGTATTCTATCTCATCCTTTCGCATGCTAAATCCTATAGATGTATCTGTTTGTCTCTTTTTAGTGTAGTATTTTGTTTCATCGCATTTCAAATCACAACCGTACTAAAGAAGTTTTCTCATCAAAACAATACCTAAAAAATCATATCTATACCTACTTAATTAGAACTTAATTTTTTTAAGTGAAAATCAAGCAAGAAACTACGATACCTACTTATAGAAAAGTAATCAAGAGTAAAAAGGTGAAATTGTACCTACGCAAAAAAAAAATACGAGTTTTTGACGGGATCCTAAAGTGACATGTTGTGGTTTTTATTTTTAATTGATTTACTTAGAATGTTGACCCTATATTATGTAATATTGGTAGCGTTTTGAGTGATATAGTTTGGTTTTTGTGCATAATTGAAGTGGATTATAAATATAAACCAAGAGCATGCATCCTGGGATCACACAAAAACTCCCTAGATCATTCTAACAAGCCACCCAATTTGTTTGTTGGAAAATTTTATGAGGGTTGAAAAACATTGACACTGGCAAATGCTTTTTCGGCGCTAAAACAAGAAGAAGAATAACAAAAAATAAATACATGATTTATTAACCAATGACATTTTATATCGAGACGCGTCATACGGCGACATCAATGTACTAAAAAACAGCGTAATACTATATAAACAGACTATAAATAATGCTTTCAGTTATATATTACGCGTAAAAAGGAAATAATATGAAAGACTTTATATGTTATTTTTGTTGTAAGAAAGAAATAAATACATATCAGAACTACTTAAACTAGACATCTTAGATAACAACAGGTCGAACAATATCAAAATCAATTTTTATATTTGCAAACTAAAATCTTGTCCCGATTTCGGGTCGTCCATATATAAACGACAGACAGAATACAAGATTACAAGTACGCGAATAATCTTTAACAGAATGCCAAAAACTTGGCAATTGCCACACATAAATAATTCCGTGGGAAATAGCCTTGTAGCGAAGTGCGACCCATCAAGCCCTGAATTGAAATGCCGATACAATAAACTTTTGTACGTCGGGGTTAAGTTATATCGTGCCTCTGTGACCTGACTAATCGGGGTGGGGTGAAGTGGAGTGGGGATTAGTGAGTTGCGAGAAATAATTTGTGTTTATCGATATCGATTGGAATTAAATTAATGACTTGTAAAATTAGGATTAATTTTGGTTTAATTTTTAGGGACTACATTCTTAACTATTACATACAGTTCTATGATTCTTGATGTGAAACGTCTAATGCAGGTCAGACCAGTTATTGGCGAGGCGACGCTTTGACCCCAGTGTTGGCGGTGTGGCGCCGAGTTCGTTTTTTTTAATAGACGGACTGGATAATTTCAAAATTTAATGTTAAAACATTGATAGATTAAAAGCGGTTAATAGAGATCGCGACCACCATACACATAGTAATAAAGTAAACAGATTCACAGTGACTTTCTTTGGTTTGTAGTTTTTCGGAATCACCCGGTGTTGCTATTTTTTTTTATTGTTCACTAAGAAGTGTCACTTCTATCGGGCGTCCCGTGATGGCCAGCTTTTATTATTTACTATGTCACAATCTATGTGGAAAATTATCGAAACTAAGTTACGATGAGGCAATGCTGGCCCTCTGGATACTTTTTCTTCTGGCTGCGATTTGGATGGCACCTACTATTTGTAATTTTAATTCAAGCATTGATGGCTCAGTGGAAGCGTATATTAACATCACGTCGATCTACGTGAGTTAGAATCCCTTCAAACATCTCGATGAAACCATAGCATGGTGGTAGGGCTTTTTCAAATGTCCGCTTGGCTAACTACCATCCTTAAGTTGATAATCTGTCACCGCATATACCTAGGTGGTGTGTTCCAGTAGCTGCACTTGAGAACGAAATCCCCCAATAGGCTTAGTATGTTACCATCTTGGGCCACATCGAATACCATTGGATTAGATTATGGCCACAACACGTATAAGCTAAGAGCTATGGTAACAGAAAACTGACTGCATATAATGTAATTGTTTTACTTGTTGCATAATAACTAGATGTGACCATACATCATACATTTGACTATATTCATAAGTAAAGTACGTTTTGACCCACTTCAACCATTAAAAATCTTTCTCTAGAACCCTTAACTCGGAATTAGTTCACTATTATATCAAATCCGTATTTTATATATTTTTTTATGAAAATGAGATACTTTTCCATTGAATAAAATACATTTTTATCATCTATAAATCACCATTTAGCTAATAATTTTATTTCAGAAATAAACTATTGAAATAAATTCAGAAAATGAAATACATATCTTTTTCTATTATCCAAAACAAACAATCTTGAATAAGGATCAAAACTATTTTAACCTAGACTTACAAAGTAACGATAAATATGTATCTTAATAAAATAACCAGTTAATGAAATAAATAAATATTATATAAGATTTAATTATGTTTGCTGTAAAGTCGAGTTGTTACAGCACACGTTAATGCGAGTCGAAGGTCCAGACCAGTATGACAACTAACATTATTGATAAGCGATCAACTTATACCGTTGAATTCATGTAATCAATGCATAACCTGTTACCCATGTCATACGTTATGTCGAGTAAAACATTCAATACAGCACTGCAGCACTTCATTGTCCTTATTTTTGCATTTCATATAAAATTAATGCTTGTTTTTGAAGATATGCTTCTTATTTCGCGTTTAGTAGATGGTAAAATTATTAGCTGTGCGGGTTTCATGTGATGGAAGTGCGATATGATTAAATTAACCGTCAGTGATAATAATTTGAGTTAATTTTAATAAGTTTTCATTGAATAGATACATCGTATTTTTCTTATAAGGACCAAATACCTGTTTAAGTAGTAAATAAAAAAAAAAATCACAATCTATCTAGTAGTTTTTGCGTGTTGTACGCACAAAGCAAACCTCTATCATTTATTTATATATCTTTTATTTCCAACTTAATAAATAATAATAGTTAAATAAATGAAATAGTAGATAATTATTCTATTATTTTTTATCAATAAAATTGCATTTTGAAAATACGGTATCAGTCTTGTAACAAACAATGTAAGCTAAAATTACTTTAAATTGTTACTATTTTTATATATGTTTTGATTTTTTTATTAAATATTAACATGTTTTATATATTAACTAGCGGTGCCTCACGGTTTCACCCGTGTTAATTTTATCCGATAAACACCACACCACACCGCCATCGCACCCGTGTAGCTTATCATAATTGTTCTCGTTTCCCTCAAGTACAAATAATTTTAATTTACCATTATTTCTTAAACTATGTGTCCAATAAATAGGGCAAAATTTAACTTCATAAAACTGTCTTTATGATGGAGTAACTTTTGTTTGTAAGTATTAATATGCCATGCCTAAAAATAATGGTCATAAATCACTTTTAATATTCAACGAATTTTTGTCATAAAATACTTTACCGTTGCTTATGTAATATATATGCATTTGTTATCAAGAACTTTAATTGCTCTTGCTCTTGCCTTTAACTTTAAACCGCATGCTCTTGCGTAATGGTTAATGATACTAAATACAATTTTCTACAAAAATTTTATCCTTAGTTTATCTAAAAAAAGTCAGCGATAACATTATCCTATCTCTTATACATAAGCTACAATAAGTTAATTTGTGACAAACATTTGTTAAATTTTTATATATTATAAATTACTTCATCATTTATATAGTATAAAGTGTTATAATAAACTTTTACCTTTAAAGCATGTTATTTGGACACATAATTTAGGCGATAATGGAAATTTGAAATAATTTGTAGATATGTACTTGCGGGAAGAACAATTATGTTAGGCTACATGGGTGAGTTGGTGGCGTGGTCTTTGTCAGATGTATAAAACACATGCTCGAGATAGATTATGTTATGCCAAAATTAATCTTTTTTTAAAATAAATCTATCGATATAGTCTTGTCGTGTTTCCCATCCCTAGCGCCAGTAACGGGTGAGTAACGGTAGTTCGCACCCCTCTGTAGCCCCGCCTACATTCACGCTACCCTTCTCATAACATCTATAGATATATATTTACGTGCATTACTATAATATATTGGAATTTATGTTCTATAAATGTAGTTTAAAGGTAGTCCTAAGGCCCCTTCTGTTGAACCAAGAATTCTTGAGTGCAAATTTTGAAGCAACGCTGGCTCAGTTGGTAGCGTGTACGGACACAACGTCGATTGACATAAGTTCAAATCCCTGCAATAACCCTGAGCTGTCAGGAAAACGTCGTGATGAAACCATAGGCATGATGGTAGGGAATTTTCTAATGACCGTAAGACTTGTTACCAAGCTCAAGTTGACAATGTCTAGCCAAGAAGAGCTAGCTTCCCCACTAAGCTTAGCGTGCCACCATCTTTAGCTACGTCGTCAGTTAAAATCAAGTGATATTGTGGCCACTACGCTAAAACATATATATGATAAAAAAAAGAGAACGAAGTTTCGTGTGATAGACGGATTAGGTCCGAGTCTGGAAGTTTCTTAAGTTGTTCTTGCATCATTCAGACGTGGACAGACCCAGCTCTAATGAAGATTCTATCTGCAGACACACTAATAAATGCCTTTGTTAATGAATCATAATGGAACCTCCGGTGTGGCTTGCTTGTTGCTCAATTTTGTGCACTATGATAATTCAATAATTAATATTATAGAATATATTTGGCTGAGTATGTGGTTTAATTGCAAGATATTTAAAGGAAAAAATATAAATTGTAATGTAATTGCTTGTAAGTTGTATGTTAATCGAAGGAAAAAAGGACACAAACTAAAATCAAAACAAAATATTCGATAGTCTTTGAATAAAAGATGTCTTTTTTTCACAACGGCCAGACGCGTCGTGCTGGCCAATCGCGCGTTAACAGGGTCTAATTAGGGCCTAAATTGAATAATGTATTTTGTTGATTCTAGAATTAGAAAAACTGACAAAACTCTTATTGTCCCCAGGTCAAAATCTGGTTCCAAAATCGTCGAAGCAAGTATAAGAAGATGATGAAAGCCGCTCAGGTCGGGGCACCTCCTCCAAACCTCGGTCTACCTCCAGGCAGCCCGCCTAGCAATAATCAACTTTTACACGGTAAGAACTACAATTATTTGTGTACTTGAATGTGGTAGAAACTATGAAGCTCTTCAATCTGCCGTCGTTATCAATGTCAGTATAATACTAGCTGTGCCCGTGGCTTCGCTCACGTGGACAACAAAGTGCCCGCGCGAATCTTGCTCCCCACTCCCAGCTAATTTAAAGACAAAATACCTATTGTGGGTATTCCTTAGAAAATGGATATATACTCTCGCTGACTTTTTGTAGATTCTTTTAATGTATAGAATAATGTAGTACATTAATTTTAAATATCTCTTATGTTTACTCAGCGTAAGCCATTTAAACTCCTCAAATGATTCACCATGACCAGCTTTTTATTTGTGCGGAACCCTAATTCTTTAAACAAAATAAATGTAAATTACTTCCTATATAATCAGCTTTCTACTAGTGAAAGTCCTGTCAAAATTGATCGAACCGTTTCAGAGATTACCCGGAACAAACAGACAGACAGACAGACAAAAATTTTAAAAATTGTATTTTTTGTTATAGATTTCGTATATACTTTCTTATGCATTTAGTAAAAATCTGTTATTTTTACATTACAAACAGACACTTCAATTTTATTAATTGTATAGATAAACAAAAAAGTCTAATTTTCTAGATTAATATCATATCTTCGGCGAGGTATTTTCGACGTGAGGCCGAATCCTGAGCTTGAGATTACGGTAAAGGAAAGCATCGTGATGAAACCATAGCATGGTGGTACGGCTTTTTCTAATGTCCGTCTGAGTAACTACCACCCTCAAATTGAATATCTGTCGCCAAGTATCAATTGGTGTGTGAAATTATGAAAGATCGTTATATCGTATGGCGAGAAAACTTTGCAAAACACCGAGCGGGAATTCCCTATTTTTCTGATGCCCAAAGGCGTATTTCATGAAAAATGAAATCGAAACATCCATTAAAAAAAAAACATGGTTTTATATGTATTAAAACCCTGTATAATCTATATTAATAAATCTATAGTCCTGTCTGTATATTTCACATTTTCCAAATTTTCCCGATATACATACTATAATTAAAAAAGATACCGATCATGAATATGCTATTAAAAATTGTGTCTGTCTGTCTGTTTCTTTGTCCGGATTTAACTCAGAAACGGCTTGACCGATCCTTAAGAAATTTTGTACACGAGAAGTAGAATGTATAAGTAATTGATGGGCTATAAGAATTGTCAATATTACATCAAGAAAAATCAAGATTAAATTTTCATCAATTCTCAACCGATTCTCAAATTTTGTAGACGGGAAGCATACATCTTAACATAATTGAGAGTTTATACGAATCTTTAATAATGCATTAGAAATCGAAGAATAGAATTATAATTTTAGCCGATTTTGATGAAAATTGTAAACGTGCCACTCCTCAATTGATACGGCATATTATAAATTGTCAACAATATTATGAGTACAAATTAAATTACGGGATATAAATAACTACTGTAAACGCGTGCGGAGCCGCGGGCACACAGCTATTATGTAATATAATTTTATTGGGACAGGTGGTGGTGGCAGTTCAAGCGGGTCACAGCATTCGCCGTCGGCGTACCAGGGTGGAGGAACTGCGCAGGCGCACTCGCCGACGCCCAGTTCGACGCCCGTCTCGGAACTCTCGCCGGGGTTATCGCCGACCGGCACCCCGTGGGACGTGAAACAACCCCCGCAGCCCTCTTGGGATGTGAAGGTCGGATATGTAAGACAAAATGATAAAATTATTTTGATTTTTGGCACGCTCTGTAGCATGAAAAGCGTCGTTAGATTCCTCTGAATTGTGGGAATGACATAGGCTATACAGTTTTTAAGTACAAAGTCTGGGAACCAAATAAAAATATAAATATAGAAAGTTTTGTTTTTTACTCGTGTTTTTATTGTAGTTGGTTTTTATTGTCGCTTATTTCATAATTTATTATTTTATTGTAACGTATTTGATAAAAGAAATACAGTATAAGCTCTGCTTTTAGCTTCACAAACTTTTTCCACTGTTATTCAATTTTTTTTTTAAGTTTTACAACAGTAAGAACTATAAAAGGCGAAAAATTATAGCGCCATTTTAGTGGGTTTTAGAATTGTAATTTTCTGCTTACAACTGGACACTTTTTCGACGTGTCCCATATTTATGATGATTCTTACCCTTCGTACTTTCTTTGAGGTCAGTTAAAAAACATGTTTGTTGCAGCCCACAGCCGGGAGGTCGCCAGATGGCAGCTCCTGTGACGTGAAACCACCACACCAACAATCTTGGGACCCTAGAGTCGGATATGTGAGTTCATATTTTTATATGCAAACAAAATTGAGTACTCTATATCCATTTAAAGGCTTGCGCAGACGAGAGATAGTCGATACTTTTGCCCGTCGTGTGCGTTATTCAGTTCTAAACGATCTATTTTGATGAAAAAGAAAGTATCCCGAGGTCTTTCCCTCGTCTGCGGAAGCCCTAAATTGTATGATTTCCTTAGTAACCAGACTATTTAATAAAATATAAAATAGCCTCGGAAATGTAACCCACAAAAAACTATCATCCATTTCAATTAGTAGGGGTACTTAAACTTCATTTTTCTGTCATACGTTTGTCTTTTATAATCATTTCTAGCAATGAATTAATTTGACTATGAATTCAATTATTATGCTCTCTGCATATTTTTTTATCGATCTTGATGAAATAATTGAATTTTTATATAGAGTCCAATAATATAATTTGACAAACACATAAAACTTATTATTTAAAGTGAAGTATTCACAATTATAATGTCACATAGATATTACATACTAAAAACCTACCTAGGAGTAGGGTTGCCAGGCTCTAGAATACAAAATACGGACTCAGCGCTATTTAGTCTGGACATTTTGCTATAAAAGACGGACACATAATTTTAATAGAGAAATATACCTTTGTAAGAAATTTGTAGATTTATGAAAAAGATGTTGTGTCATAGTTTTTATGTTTGAGCAAGAAATATATTGTGAGCGGCGATCAAAAGTTACTGCGCAGTCTATCGGTCGGGTCAGATTTCTTGGATCTTAGGTTTCATTTAAGGGTTTGATAAATGAACACGTTGTTTAATATCTAGAAAGGATTCCCTCTCTGTGCTTTTACTAAAATTATACAATTATTAACTGTAAAAATTATTTACACAGTAAAAAAGTAAACCCTATTGAGTTTCTTGCCGAATCTTCTCGATAACTGGGATGTTTTCTCATGTTATATATAGTCATGGTTTAAAGTTCATAGGTGCCTTTTTGGGCGCCTTAATTGAATAAATCATTTTTATTTCGAATAATGAAATAAAAAATTTAATTTCTATCAGTCGTAGTAGCATCCAAGGTTAAAAACAGTGGGTTAAAATCAGAGACATCCTATACTTTTTCAAAGCTGATCATGACCTGCAAATTAAGCGTGTTCATTCGCCCATCGGTCGGTGAATAGGCATATTCAACTTCATACACTGACAAAAACCCAACAAAAGCCGGATAAACCGAACACGTAAATAGTTAGCCGGACGCGATAGTAAAAAGCAAAACATATCCGGCTAAATCCAGACGTCTTGCAACCCTTACTGAGAGGCTTCATAGCCTCATACTAAAACTGATGCAGTATATTATTCAAATTAACGGACGATGGTTTTGTCTAGATTTTAAATTAATTAAATATTTTGCCAAACCTTTACAATAACAAATCAATTATAAAAAGAAAACCAAACTGTTTAAAAAATGTCTGTTAAAATAATTTTTCACTATTATTCAGGTGCGAAATAGTTTATTCAAATAGCAGCGTTATTATTACTACTTTAGTAACCATTTTGTTACTTATGAGATTCATAGTATTTAATATGTCTTTATATCAAATTTACCTATGTTATAATCAAAGGAATAAAACTATTTCTACATAATCGCAAATTGCTTAAAACTAAATCGTTATATTGTACTTAGAATTTTTATAAACTGACAATAATACAGAATCCTGGTTGTGGGAAGAATTTTCGCCTATGAATTTTAGTGTTCAATTGTCCTTTTCCATGGCCGAGTATAGGCATTTGTGCAATATAATATTTAGTAAAGTAGTTCATAAGAAACTTTTTATATATTATATTTGTTTTGTAATTTATATTTAAATGAAAATCATATTAATTCTTTTGATATAATCTAACACAATTTAAGAATATTGATTGTCAATTTTATATAATTTCATAGTAATATTAAAAGTAAGTCAATGTTAAAACAATTGCTAGTAAAAACCATAAAAAATAGCATTTTTGTTAAAACTTTGTAGCCCAAAGCGAAACGATAATCTTCAGAGTAGGACGGTATTTTTTTGTGATATCACATGTTTTATTTTGAATAAACAAAATATAGGGAGAGACATGTGGCTGTGATTTGACACTGGCCACCTCCATTCTCCGTTCCAGTTGTATGATGATTAATAAATTTAATATAAATATTAGATTAGCTTACAGATATTTCAAAGTCTATTGAATTCCTTAAGGTTTACCACAATATGCCTTGTAAGATCTTCAAAAGATTTGATGGCCGAATCTATTTTATCTTGTCGGGCATATTTAAAAAATGTAACTTTTCAAACGAATAATATAATTATCTACTTAAAAATATATCTAATATTAACTATAACTTAAAGCCATGTATAATTAAGATTATGTTATATTTTGGCCTCAAGTATTTGTAGATTAACTTAAAGATTTAATTAATCCATGTATACTTAAAGATATAACATGATTGTGTTAGTTATGTATGAACCTATGAACTGAGGATAAGTTTATTTTTTATCGTAGGAGAGTTATTTCGCTCATTCAGAGGACATTGATGGGTCACCTAGCGCGGAGGGAGCGAGAGGTCGACCTATGCCTTGGATGCTCAAGGTAAGGATGGGTTTGGTGTTGCCAACAAAATGCTTTATAATTTACCCCGAAAAAATGCTTTTTAAATTATTATGTGGCGGTTGATTTCCGTATTTAATATACTTTGAAAAAGAATAGAATTTTCTATGTAAAGCTGCCAGTAAAATTTGCTTGTAAACAAAAATTGTCAATACTGTGGTATTGTTGGAGTTTACTATTAAAAACTTCCAAGGGCCTTCGGTATACATCTTGATTTCAACTTACTTTAACCCTTAAATATAGAACGTTGTATTTCTACATCTATAAGCTCTTTTGTTATAAAAACGTATTAAAAAGAAAATCACATTAAAAATTACCTTATTGGTGGCATTTTACGTGATGTAGGTAGTTTCTTGTGCAAGACGAGTGGATTATAAATAATAACTACGAACATTAATTTTAAGTTGTCACAAAATTTCCCCGGACATCTTTAACAAGAGATACTTTAAGTACCTTGTGAAAATGTTATTTGAACTAGTGAAGATTAGAAAAATATTGTACTGACTTAAAATTGGCAGAATTCGCTTTAAATTTGAATTTTGCAACACACGTTGCTATTAAAAAAACTTTCTAAGTCATATTGTCAGTTGTTTTACTGCAATACAGTAAAACTAATTTATATTATCCAAAACCTCGTGTTTGCGTACTTGTTGCGTGTCAACAAATTATAAAAATGTTACACAAAATACACTTTAGTTCATTAGTGTTACGTCCGTAAAGGGGGAGGGGGTTGAAAGTAGAGGGGGTGCTTCCGGGTGTGCCTGCCATTTATTTTGATTACTTTAATAGTTAACACTTACGTATATTACAATAAAGAAGTCGTGTATATATTTTTTTTAATTCTATGTAGGTTTTGGCGTTGGGCCTTAATCTCACCTGATGTTAAGTGACGATGTAGCTAAAGATTGTATGGTATTGCAGCTGCTGCCAAAACACATCTAAACCACCAAAATAAACAGAATTTCATGTCAACAAAAAAAAATCGTTATTAAATACTGATAGGGATTCCATTAAATCATATTAAACTTCTTTCCTTACTTTCAAATAATCTATTTCTATAGCTTAGTGGTAGCGTGTACAGACACCGCGTCAATCTACGTGAATTCGAATCCGTGCAAAGAGTCTGAGCTTTCAGTAAAGGAAAGCATGGTGATGGGAATTTTTCTAATGACACCCTTGTTAGCTAGCACCCTCAATTTAAAAAACTACCGCAGAGCACCTACAGGTGTGTTCCGGCAGGTTCACTTAAGAGTCAGTCCCCCCACTAGACTTAGCATGTTACCATTAACATCAACTGAGATTGTAGCAATACACTAAATACAAACAAATTAAAAAAAAAAAAAATATTATCTCTATATAATTTCTCAAAGGTGTTTTTTTATGGTAACGCCATATCTACCTAAAATTCTTAGTCAAAATAATTAACACTGTCATCATTTTAAAGCGTATGTTCCCTAATATTGACGAAAATAGTTTTTATATTTTGTAACCGACTTCAACAATAGACTTCAAACTTTATTAAAACTAATTAGTAAGACAACAAAAGAGGTTACTAAATCCGAAAGTTTTTTTTAACATCCTTTCAGCCATAACTTGTTTATTTATCAACCGATTTGGATGCTTCTTTATATGTTGGAAAGTGCGGTCTCATTTTAATTTCATCGCATTGGATATTCACCTTGGATAATATACGAGGAAACTCTTTAAAATCATTGATGTTGGTTTTCTTTTTGGTTAAAAATTATCTTGTCGTATAATATTTTCGTTAAAGACATGTTTATAAAACCATTTCATTAGAAATTCTATATGTCGATGGCATAATGTTAACATTGAAATTTACATGTAGAACGCGTTTTCTACTAATAAATCTATTTAAATAAAATGCAATCTATTGGATTATTACATTCTATAATAACTGTTAGATAATTAAAGTATAATAATTAAAAAAAATTATTTTACAAATAACAGAATTTTATCATTCAAACTATATTTCTGCTTACCCCTTAAGTTCTAGATAAGGGTTTGTTGTTAAGGTTTGGCAAATAGTTTTCTAAAGTCAAACAAAAGGATAATGATTTCATAATCACGGTTAACAATAATTGTCATAATCAGAGATGTAAACAGCCAGTACGTACTCTCAAAATTTTTGTCGGCTTTTACTTCTTTACCGTGGCTTGGTTATACTTCCTTTGTCGCATTTAATAGAGGCTAAATATGTAAGCTGCGCGCGCATCATGTAACGGAAGTGCTACATCACGAAGTTAGCCGTCAATGATTATTATATGAATTCATTTTACTAACTCCTATTTTTTTATAATTTAAAAATATCGGTGTATAAATCAATGATGGCTTATTAATAGACGCGTTATACTCTCACTAAAAGCAATTTGAGAACGGTACAAATTTTGTTATCAGGATGTTGAAACAAAAGAGATAGGAAATCACAGCGTACGGCGGACACTCTGTTGTCAAAAAACGATAAAAGTTTCTTCTCGCTCATGCCGGTATCAAGAAGGAAGGCAATTGCCCGCCATTCACGATTGAATGTAAAGAACGTCAATGCTGTATCTACTTATGAAATATTATTAACTTATTATAATCATTATTTTTTATCATTGGCTAACTCCATTTTGCTGTTGGCACGCGGGATAAAAAATTTGAAATTTTTATTTTAATTTGTTACGCCAAAAACATTTTTTTAATCGTTGTATATATCTCATCTGATCTTGTGACGATATGGTCCAAGATGGTAGCACGCTAAGCCTAGTGGAAGACTGGCTCTCAAGTGCAGCTGGCGGAACACAGCGATTGGTGTCAGGCGACAGATTTTCAATTTGAGGGTAGTGTTTAGCCAGGCGGGCCTTAGAAAAAGCCCTACCTCCGTGCTGTGGTTTAATTGTATAACTTTTTAGATGCATAGATATGTACGTAAAAACATCTTTTTTAAGAATCTTGATTTATTTTTGTCATAGGGCGCGCCACCCGGCCCATGGGACATGAAGGGCGCGCATGCCGCCCACGCTCTTCACCATCAGGGGGCACCACAGCCGCACCCGCCCTACGTACCCCAGTACTCCTGGTACCAGACCGACGCGAACCCTGGACTACTAACGTAAGTTTTAAAAGGAATATTAAAGTTTTATTCATAAGCTCATATAGTTGTTTGCAAGATACTCGTTAATTTTTTTTTGTCTGTCTGTATGTTTTTCCGAACTAACATCTGAACCGATTTTGACGGGATTTTCATTGGCATGTGGACTACATCTCAAAGAGTAATCTAGGCTAAATATCATTAAGTTTTTCCATATATGCCAAGGGGTCATTGTAAAATTAGACCTTAAATGTAGTTTATAATATATTAAAGTAACTATTACTCGCTCGCTTTGTTGGGTTATATATAGCAGTATCATGTTTGACGACTTAATTGACTTCCTTATCAGATTTTATGAGAACCCGTCCAGCCGTTTAAGCGTGATTATACAAAATATTGTCGTATTAATAATAATATAAATTAGATAATATAATCTAAATTTGTCAACAGGGTATGGCCGGCGGTTTAACAGCAATTGGTCAACAACACTAATAAAATAAAAATATAAATCCACATGAAAATGACGGATGACAAGATGGCGTCATAACCTCTCTTTTTATAAAAACCATGACTTGTATCGGCACAACCAACTTTAATTGTAAGAAAGAATTATTTAATAGATAATATAGTTCATTGTACATTTTTTTTAATAATTAGTTATAAATAATTATGCAATTCATATTATTATAAATTGTAAATCTTATATTGAAATGACCGGAGCATTTTGAGAGATAATATATTTTGAAACGTATTATGTGACCAGATTATAATTTTAAATCTCCCAGATGTTATACGCATAATAAAAAAAAGTTTTTTTTACATTTGTGTCAATTTCAAGAGAACTAAAAAACTAATATTACTTCTTGTAAACATAATTCTAACCAAAATATGTTAACTCAAAATAATCTCCATGTAAGAAAGTTTGTAAATGATGCTAAAGGAAGGAAGAGGCATTGGTAAGTAGTTTCATTTCTAATAAATCAGAACGCTGTAATTAAATATTCTTTGATATTTGCACAGAGTATTTGTTATGTAATATGGCTTCTTCTTTTTTCTTTTCCTAACTTGACAACACTGGTCCTTTTTATTTAAAATATCATAACTTTCATTAATATGTGACTGTCCTGTGATTTAAGTAATCTAACAAAATGGTGGCTCGCTTATTAATATCTTCCAGGGAATTTTATGACATCACAGAATCCATGGTCCATGTTATTATTTTTAATTCTTCACTTGTGTACAATGGGTAACAATGTTTGATTATGCAAAATGTCATCTATAGACAAAATAAGGTTTGTGAATGAAAAACAAAAAACCATATCACATACTAAGATTCCTCCAAAAACTTCAACAATATGTCTATAAGGTTTAAAGAAGCAATATCATTCAGAAAATATCCTAATACGGATTTTATTTCCACAAAAATTGTTAAAGGTCAATCACATTGTAAGGTTTATTTAATCTGTTCGTATAAAGCAGATTATTTATTCTGTGCATAAATAGTAAACCACTTACTCCATGCATAAGTAGCAGACTAATTACTCTGTGCTTAAATAAATAAAGGTATTTAAAAATACTGATGCAAAGTTTTTACATTTATCATTTAAAATTATTTGAGTTTTTATATTATTTTTGTAATATATTAGAAAATTTTACTGTAATATTATTTTTACAATATGTTCGACTAAATATTTTACCAAACGTCTAAATTGTAATTAAAAATATAACGGGTCCTTAAATTTTTATAAATATTCGAGGGCGATATGTTTTAATTTTTATTATTATATTTATTATTGCTTGTATATTTCAGTTTTTTTTTTAATACCGTATTCTATTGGTATATCATAATTAAAATTTTTATAAGCTTTAATTCAATACTGTTTTATTTATTTAAAAAAAAATCTTATATAAAAATCAACGGGAACACAAACCAGTCTGTTGTGATAAATAATTTTAAGTATTTTCGTTTTTTTTGTAAGACATTATTTAGTGAAAAAATGTATTTATTACTTTTCGTGCAAAAGTATATTGTGTTCTGAGATAAAAAAAAAACTAAGGTATAGAAAAAAAAATTAAATATAATTTCTACTGCAATTTATTATTTGTTGAATACTGTAATCTATTCACAAATTCCCAAATAAAATAGTTATTCTTTTGTTGGCAACACTATTATTTATTTTTTCAATATTCTTGAAGGCAGATATTAATTTTCTCAATAATTACAGAGTTTTTGAATACCCATTGTTTTTTTTTTGTATTGTAAATATAACATATTTACTATAGGTACTGTCATACCTAATATATTGTTGTTCATATTTTAATTTTTTACAAGTGAATATTTTACATGTATTCTAAAAAATATTTTTACAGATGGGTCTTTACGGGATGAATATATAAAGTTTTGTAAATATTTTATTGTAATATATAGAAAACCTATACATACCTATAAATATAATTAGATAGTTTAATTCTCTATAACTACATTGTAAAATATTATAAGGAAAGTGGAAATAAGAAAAAAAATGAATTAATTTCTTTTGTCAAATAAAAAGAGAAAAATATTTCATTTAGTGTTTTATTACTATAAAGAGAAGTTACGCTTGGGTACACAATTGATGATTTTTGATGGCACCACGTTGGCGTAGTCCGCCTCCAAGTCAGGGGTGGATCTAGAGTTAAGATTGAAAGAGGTAATACATCGAAGTTGCTAGAACATTGATTGAACATCGTACACATTTTTTTTAAACGAGATGTGTTTTTAAATATATTATGTGATCACCAGACTTAAACTGAATAAAATGAATATATTCAATGAATGTACGTACCGATTAAAATAATTTGTTTATATTGTTATAATGGTAATTAATAACAGAATATTTATTTTTAATAACTTTATAAATAAAGGCTTAAAAAAGTGTAAATAAAAAAAACAGCAAGACCAGAACTATCGACCACTCGTACTGTACTCACAACAGTGCGTACAAATCTGGTCATAACACAGCCAAAGTCTTGAAAATCCTGTATGTCTGGATGTCTTTCTTCCTTTTTAGAGTCGGTCATTTTTTTTTAGTTTAACTCCCATCCTACGATAAGGAACTTCGTTCCATATATAGAACTAGCTGTGCCCGCGACTTCATCCACGTGGTATATTTCGTGAATAAAAAACTGCAGTTATTAAAAACGTCACCTCACCTCAATGTCACCCTGCGGTATTAGACCCATAAAAGCTTTGATAATACTTAACTAAAATAATTTTAAACGAAAACCGATACAGTTTACAAATCATACCGATATTATCTAAAATAGATAAAGACTGACTGCTATGCTTGAGGTTCTGATTTCGATTCCCAGGTCGAGCAAAGCGTTCCTATGAAGTTCTCAGTAGCAGCTCAGAGTGTGGCTTTGTACCAGATTATTGGATTTGACCCGTTATAGATTATTAAATATTATATATTAGTAATAAAGTTTATATAATAAGTCAGTTCGCGATTTAATTGTAACTACGGTAACAGCCCAAGTCGAGGTAAAGTTACTTTGGTACTTTGAGCATGTTGGCGCTTTTTTCGCGGCCGAGAGTGCCTTAAGCGCTACTAGCCCCCGAGCCACGGTGAGGAAAACGACATGTATCGTAGACATGTATATAGAATAGATATTCTTACTTATTTAAACATTAAAACAAAATTAAAATATATCTAGAAATATATAAAAATAATAATAAAAGCCCGGCCTTAAATTACAATTAATTTACGTGCTTACAGAAAATGTACTTGTGTGACAATAAATATCAAACCAATTTCGTGAAAATATAAACCAAGCCGTACAGCGCCATCTATGAATACTGTTGGAAAATAAAATTAGATTTTATCAAAGATTATGTAAAGATGAAATAATTTGGGTTAATTATTACTTTATTTTAGTATATATTTTAAATATATTACACAGTTACATACATTTATTTTTATATGTACATAACCTAAACGCAATTTTTAGACCACACTAATGTCCATGCATGTAATAAACGAAGTTTTTTTTCTGAAATATTTTCAATTTACAGACTTCAATTCTCTACTCTTATATATAAGTATCTACTCAGTACAAATGTTACTAGAATAAATGTTTACATACTCTACGATAATTTTACTCTAAATATTTGACTCGGAATGTCAAATGACACCTATCTGTTTAAATATCATAGTGACTAGAACACTTTACTTCTTCAGGATGGCATCCCGTCAATAGCTCTGATCAATAGTTCAGTTGCCTGGTCGATAGTATAGTTGCGTAGTCTATAGTACATTTGCGTGTTCGATATACAATAGCAAGGACACTGGTACAGTTCTTTCGTCAATAATAAAGTTCCCTTGTGAATATTATGGTAGCTTGTTAGTGCCTACTTAAATATTACTAATTTGTTGTCGAAATATTTTTACTATCTATGCATAATACCTCATAACCAAAGTTAATGTATAGAACAATTTTTAATAAGACTGATTTATGATGAAGGTTGCGTGATCCGATACCACGTCAAGCTTTCGGTGAAGAACAACATCTTAAATATTTATTTGGTAAATGAAACTGGATTAAATCTGTGAACTGAATAAGAATCTAAGATCATCAAGAATTAAGTTAGACTGAACGTAATCTAGACGCTATTAAAGCTTACAATACTGTACCTACTTACAAAAGACGTTCTATTTTAAAGAAAAATAATAAAAATAAATACAAAAGAAATACAAATAATAAAATATCCAAATTAAAAAAGATAACAAACAAAAGATAAAGATATACAAGTTATCAGTGAAAATGCAAAACTAAGTAATTCAATAAAATCCTACACTGTTACAAAGCAGCGTTCTCTCGAGTGAAGTGAGAGTTACATATAGGGTTTTTTCTTATTCTTAATAAAATTTAAATTGTAACTAGCTTTAACCCACAGTTGCACTCGTGTTATATTTATTCGACCAGCTCTACATAGCGCCGCGGCTGCCAACGCACCCGTGTAGGCTAGCGTAGTTCTAACTTCCCTTTCTTTAAGTTCGTAGTTACTGATCGAGTCCCTAAGGTCATAGCGTGAAAGGTAACAACGAAATAGTTTTAAAACTTTAAACTGATTTCAGTTATTACTAAATCAGACTAGCTATATATAAACAAAAACGAAAGGCCTCTTTAATAATTTCATGAATCAGGAGTTTCATGGTTTATCTTCGAATTCGAAGGTCCAATGCTAATGAAATTAAAATAGGACCACCCTTGAGGTATTCACCATCAAACAAAAAAAGAATTATCCAAATCGGGTTATAAACAAAGAAGTTACGGCTGAAAATTCATAAATATTAAAAAATATTCATTCGAATTGAGAAACATCCGTCTTTTTTAAATCAGTTAAAACATTACAAAATGTTATCAAAACACGTCTATTCTATTATTATTATTATACTCTTTATTTTAATTAAATGCTTAATTAATGATAAAACATTTAATTAAGCTATATAAATAACCTATAACCTTCCTCCACAAATAGAATGTATATTGCTACAAAGTATTAAAAGAATTTTTCAAATCGAACCGTTACTTCCAGAGATTAATTAGTGCAATCAAACAAAACATATAAAAAACAAAAAAACAATCTCCTGTGCTTTGTAAAAAAATTATAATATTAGTACGTGAAAGGATTTTTGAGGGCGGTTGTTGTATATCTAAGTATCCGATTGCTCAGAAAATTACTCGAAAAATTATACGGGTTTAATTAGTCTAGCGCACTAGGCTTAGCTTGCTACCATCTTGAGCCACATCGTCACTTAAAATCAGGTGAGATTATGGCCTATAACGATATAAAAAACCATGCCAGCCCACATCGTTTTGGCGATTTCAAACGCCGAGTAATCAACAATTCTATATTTTTTCCCACATAGGTTCCACTATGCTAGGAATTACAAAAACATTTATTTTCTCAAGTTTTCAGGTTTCCTCGCGAGGTTTTTTAGAACTGACTACACTGTTAGTCATAAGGGCCTTGGAGCCTTAGACGGCTTTTACAGCTTCACCGTCGCTTGGGGGCGAGCGCTTAAGGCACTCAGCCGCGAAAGCGTGCCAGCTTGCTCAAGGGAGCCAGGATGTCTTCTGTCATTGAAATAAGTAAATGAACACGAATTCAGAAAAGTTCGCTGGTAAGTGCCCCCGGTCATCGGTCGAATATATTTCTATATTTTATTTCGCTGGTCTAAACCACTCCACCAACACTCTCATAAATACTAGGGAAAAACAAAACCTTACTGTTTTAAATCCGGTTAAAAATAATCGTCCATCGCCTAGTGTCCGCCAATCAAGATCCGATGGCATATAACTTAATCAATGACTAAATTCATCTTATGAAAGAATATAATTTTTATTTATTTTTTGGAGAGATATTTCTACAAACTCCACACACACATGCGGGTGACCACGCATGCCTTATGATACACGTACGGTCGGCACAAAAACGCAACTATCCCTTTGTGGCGATCGCCCCGCCGCGTGCGGTAAAAACTCGCAAGTGCAGTTCCATCTGTTCAACGTTTCAATAAAGCTGCATTTTAATTGGCTGCCGATCGTCATTTTAATTACGTATGGGACAGTTTTTCGCTTGAAACGCGTAGTGGGGACCGATTTTGGCTTAGGCCATATTGTATTTCTCATTTACGCCCATTATTTTAATTAATTGTATATATAGGTATTTTTATACGCACACTACAAAGTTGCACACTTTATCCGATGGTATGTAAGTGTTAGTGATGTGCCGGATAATTTAAATCCCTGATCCAACAGAGGATATATACGCAGGTACGGATTATTGTTATCTTGAACCGCGGATAAGGTTACGTACCGCAACTTTCGGATTTAGTTTGTTCGCAGTAGCCGGCGTGTTAGCGAACTCTTTGTGTAAATGAAATTATGAGACATGTTTAAATTAAACTAGCACTGAACGTGCTATCTGTTAGATTTTTTAGAACGACAAAGGGCAGCGTAGGTTACTACGTCAGTTCTATCGGTAAAATTTTAAATACTACTTTATTTTTTAACTTTTCACGAACAAAGAGGGGTGTTATAGTATATAATTTTGTCTGGTTGTGGCATCTTATAGCTTACAAACGGCTGAACCGATTTTGATCTAGTTTTTTTTCGTTTGAAAGGTGAATTGATCGAAAGTGTTCTATGATTGAAGAAGATCTGTTGAGACGTTTGAAGACTATCAGCTCTTTTCTAAAAAAAAATTTAATCATCTTGCAACTCCTCACCAACTTACAGCATAGTTATCGTATTTAGGTTCATTGAAATGGTCTCAAAGAATAGGTTACTTGTTGAATCACTTACGCTCAAAGTTTTTCATTGTTACCTTTCAAATGTCATATATGGAATTATATAAAAGATCCGCAAAAAAATAGAGAAACAAATACGGATCCCTTTTCTCCTTTTCTTCGGCACATCACTAGTAAGTATAAACCAAGGAATCTGTTAATCTTTATGTGATGGTGAACAATCTACAGCTGCCGTCTTTCCTTAGCAAGATGTTGGTAAACGCGTGGCAACTATGCAGATATAGAACGATCTTCCAGACAATCAATATTTTCATTCCTTCCTATGATATTAGGTTATTCAAACCCTAGACTTGAAGAGATATTTCATCAGGCCTGCATAACAGCGGTAACTGTCAATGAAATCTGTCACAGACGGTCGTTCTTGTTTTGAACTATTCCGTGCTTACAATTAGAAGCTGCAGAGTTATATTGCCAGATTTAGTATAAAAACCCTTCACACGGGGTAGAAGTATAAACTTCAAAAAACATAAAAACAAATATCGTCTTTAAAATCACCTAAATCAGCAGACGAACTATCGACCACTCGTAGAGTATGTACAAGTTTGGTCGTCACACCGCTAGGCTAATTCGACGACGAACATTGTCGTCAAAATTAGGACTTGCATTAACTGTGTATAATGAAGGTATTCTATTCTATCTTATTCTCTCTTTGGCTTAACCCTATAGAGGTATGTGTTGTCGCTTTTTCGTTTCATCGAGCATCAAATCACAACTGTGCTAAATAAATTTTCACTTAAACCAATGATGGCTCAGTTGGTAGCGTGTACAGACTCCGCGTGGATTGACGCGAGTTCGAATCCCTGTAACGAGCCTGAGTTTTACAGTGATAAACCACAGCGACCAAGTGGTAGGGCTTTTTCTAATTCCCGCCTGGCTAGCTACCACCCTCAAGTCGAAAATTTGTCGCCAAACACCAACAGATATATTCTGGCAGGTGCATTTGAAGCCAGTCTTTCTCTAGGCTTAGCGAGCTACCATCTTCGGTCACTTCGTTACTTAAGATCTAGTGACATTAATGTCACAACACTAAACCTACAACGTTAAAAAAAAAAATGCTAACTAATAATAATGTTACCTATAATAATTCTGTCCTTCTACTTAACTAGAGTCGGACCTCATACAATCCACGTAGTACGTAATACGTACGAAGGCCGAACCTGTGACGCACATTGGACATTCCCACCTACCACACAATGTGCTCAGGTTGCTGTTGTACCTCTCAGGCATTCTGAGGAGAATTGAGGCACACCGCTTTCTGATTATGGTATGAAAACCGTCAATCCAGGAGTTGACAACTTTTGGGAAATTGTTTTAAACACTTTATACGTTGAAAATAATACATATGAATAATTATGTTTTTTCATTAATACAACACAAAAAGTGATTTAAACATATTGATTAATCGAAATAAAAAGTACACCACAAAATCGATGCATTATGGTCCCGTGACGTCATCGATCATTTTATATGATAACAGTGACAAGTTTGAAAACTAACGCAATGGGCTAACGTTCAAATTTTCTGAATGGTGACGTCATGTTTTTAAATCACGTGACTCACAGACAAAAATATGAATTTTTAAGAGGAAATTAAATAAATAAACAATTACGTTTTCCAGATTTGTATTCTTTTAAGCTTTTTATCTATAGAACAATATTATTCAATAATTTACTTTAATTTTTAAACATACACTCAACTCGCGGATTCCCACATCAGCAAATATCCCTGAAGCGTTAAAAAGACTGCAACCTCACCAGCACCCTGAATGCGATTTTATACTGCATTATGTGTAACAGCACTTAATATTGTTTTAAACGTAAAGAAAAAACCAAGTACCATATGGCGAAAAGAAGAACACGCCCACTACCAGTAAAGTGTCATGTAAAAGTAAAAAAAAATTATTAAAAAGCTGAACTGCCAGCCCCGAAAACTATAAGTGAATGACGCGACGGAAACGTTACGCCCACGGAACCCTTTTAAAAAATAATAAAACAGTCCTTTGTTGAATAAGCCCTACATAATGGCGTTTTTTCGATACAAAAGATGTTTTTTGATCCAAGAAACAGTCCGACCATCTGGCCCCGAATACGAGTATAGTGAGATATTATAATTTATTTACAATAAAATTATTTATCATGAAGCTTTAACGTTTATGGAGTAAGCAGATGTACCTACATCAGATTAAAAAAAATCATTTCATGATTGCATCTTTGCGAAGATAATTCATGAAACCATAGATAACATGGGGGTAGGGATTTTAGCTAGCTTTTTTTAAAAGTCGTTATAGGTTTAGGTTTGGTCAAAATCTCACCTGTTGTTGTGTCGATGTAGCCCAAGATGGTAACACGCTAAGCGTGGAGGATTGGTTCTTAAGTGCAGCTGACGGAATATACACCTATAGGTGCTTTAACCAGCCAGACGGGCGTAAGAAAAAATTCTACCACCATGCTAAGGTTTCATCACGATGTTTTACTTCACAGAAGGTTCAGACTCATTGCAGAGGCTTATGTTCATCAACGCGATATCCCTACGGTCTACTTCAAGTTAAAAATCTATCGCCAAGCACATATAGTTGTGTTCTGGCATCTGCACTTAAGAGGGTTTGCTAGCAACATTTATTCATAATAAACTTACACTATCAATTATCCTAATAAAATTCTTTTTTTTTTTTTTTAATAATGTCTGTTTTTTAATGCTAATGCTAGTGCTTTAGAAGTGCTAAAGCTTCTTAGAGGGTTGTACGAGAGCGACGACAGTCCAGGAACTGGAGATTTTTTTAGAATTGTTATTCTTCTTAACCAATAAAAGTCTTTTAGGTAATCACGTTAGGTTCTATAATAAGATTCCTCAGTACCAATTTGCTGGACAATAAGTTCAAGGACCATGCCAAGCAGTTTGTAATGACAAAAGGTGTGGATCATTACATAAATGATAGTGATGTCTGGGAGTGTCTCCCTCTTTTTAACTGACTTAAAAAAAAGACGGAAGGCACTAAATTATAGAAAGAAAGATTTGTTTAAAACAAAGGTATTTTGAGATTAAAAACAACTAAAATTATTTTACAACTACTCAGTAACAAAAATCAAATGCCAGTTGTTAATTGAAATGTAAATTTTTTATGGATGTTTACCCATAACGTCTTTGTTTATAAACTGATTTAGATAAATCTTTTTTTGTTAAATAGTGGTTTAATTTCATTGGCATTGCACCTTGAACTTCGAAAATACACCAGAAAACTCATCAAAACCATTGAAGTTGTTTCTTTTTTTTTGTTAAAAATTGTCTTATTACACAAACTAAAATAGTACAATTATTAATTATACATAATATTTATGCAGTAAAAAAAGACAACTACTTATCTCGATGACAATGTGTGTCTCAGCTGGTAAGTAGTGTTTGGACGCTCCTACGTGACATTTTAGATCCTAAATTGAAAAAAGTTGATTTGTTTTTTAAGATCAGCAACACGCTAATTATAGGTGTTACTAGCATATAAAGGCTACGGTAACCACTCACCATCTGGCAGGCAGTGCGCTTGTTTGCAAGCTTAGTTGTATAAAAAAAAGACCAATAAAGAAAAGTGGACGGTTTCACGCAGACGAATCTGCTAATATAGCTATGATATTTGCTTACATTTATGTTTCTTTATATAACTTGTTACAGACATGACGAGTACAACGGACTCGCACCAAAAGACAGGGCTGCGTCACGGCAAAGATGCCGTCAAAAACAATGGGCCGCCGCGCATTCTTGCCGGATCTGGCAAAAAGGAACGGCATATTTGTCCCTCAGTCTGTAACCGAGAGCGCAAGAAAGAGTTATTTTTGTGGTAAAAAAAAAATATTGTGGAGAAATACTGCAGCGGTCGGCACAAAGCGACACGGTTAAGGAAAGTATAACGAGCTACGAAAGCTTCTATTTAAATGGAGTAAGCTTTCTTTAACCGAAATAAAAAAGGAGGAGGGTTGACAGTTTGATTGAATTTTTTTTACAGATGTTCAGCCACATCTTCTCTTTTATGAACCGATTTGGATATATAATTTTTTAATTGGAAAGACAATACTTCAAGGGGTGGTCTCATTTTAATCTCATTAGCATTCGACCTTCGACTTCGAAGATACGTCACGGAACTTCTCAAGTACATTGAAGTTGATTTTCTTTTTTTGTTAAAAATTATCTTTTGGTCAAAACAAGGCGTTTTTTTATAATAGCTCGGCACATTAACGATACTGTCTCTGATAATAAGCATAAAATCCAAACACAACCTCTTCACGTTACGTCTGAAGGACTCAATGTCGTAAAGAGAGAAAACATTAGCCGGGAGAACGTTCCACAGCTTCACGATATGTCAAAGATAAGTCATAGAGAACTTTCTAGTTCGTGCCGAGATGGAGGTTTAGCCCAGTCATATTAGGTAAAAAAAGGGGTCAACCTCGGAAAGAAAGATAATAAGCTGCAAATTGGTATAAACCTTTGTTTTGTCATTCTAAATGTTGTCTCAAAAGTCACAATCGTTATCGTGTCCGCGTCTCAAGATATTCAAGGTCAAAGGTCACAAAAATCGGTTTTTCGCGAATATCTGGCTTCCTATCGGTTAAATGAGATTTGCATTTATTATAAAAGTTGTAGGCTATAAAATTCCCTACAACTTTTGTTTAAACTTTTTTTTCATACAACCAACCGTTTTGAAGGTAGAGCGCGAAGAGTGCACATCGTACAGTCATATACGGCCTAATGCAAGGTCAAGCGTGAGTTATGGTTATCAGTACGTTATAAAGTCAATTATTTACTTGGAAATTATAATTATTAAACAATGCCTATTAGTTATGTACTAACTATTAATTATTTATATTTAATTAAAGTAAGTAACTTGATTATTTATATATAATTATTCATATTTAACTATTTAAGTATAAAATATTATTAATTCTGGATTATATATTTTAGTTTTATTTTAAGTTAAAATGATAGTAAGAGTATATATTTTACACATATTTTTATTTATTATTAAATACGGCATAATATACATTTGTCAAAATGTGAGTTCAAATATCAAAAGTATCTTTGTTGATTTTAATTGTAATGAAATTGGAAATGGAAGCTAATTATCTTCTTCTTCTTCGTCGTCTTCTTCTTCTTGTCGCTCAAAAATGTTCGATTCATTGTCATCATCCTCATTATCTGTCATGTTCATCTCCAAACCTTCCAGAATATCGGGATCATATGTATTTTCTTCATCGGGATTACTTGGATACAGTGAAGCGTTGAGGCAAGCTTGTCCGTTGCACTGGCCGCAAGCTAAAGAACATTGTAGCCCTGATTTTCTGCATCCACAGCGGGAACCACAACCATTTTTGCAATTGCAAAATATTACGTTTAGTAGTTCGGCTGGTGCTGGAGGTAATAACGTTCGTATGGGCTCCAGGATTTCATTTTCAAGCATCCAGCCCCATTCTTGAGGTTCTAAGTCCTTCCCTAACCACGTTTGAATCTGGTAGTAGACACGTTTTATGTGTTGATGAGCTGCTACACTTGTTGGTGGAAGTGTTGACAGTTGTACAGGTTTATTTAGTTTTGTAAATTTGATGAATTGCGTGTAGCGGAAATGATCAATGTTGTCCTCAGATTTTGGAGCATTATATAATGCCAACAAGATGCGCACTCCATTTTCTAATAATGTTTGTTTTGGGCAGTTTTCTTGTTGAAATACTTCCACCAGTTTATCTAAATCAGGAATTTTTTCCAATGCTCTAGTAACAGTTTTTTTTCCTTTTTTAAATAGCGCAGAAGTCGTGTCACAGCCACTGAATGCGTGTAAAAATAAAATGTGCTTTTTAGTACGAGGATATTGGTCAAAACTTTTAGTAGAATATATTTGTGTTTTGACATTGCCTTTGCCAACTTTTTTCAAAAAAAATTCCTGATGATGTGACTGAGTACGTCCAATTAAAATAACGAGCAAATCGATATCTTCTCCTATGATGACAGCAGTCTTTTGATGTTCTGATAAGGCAATAGCTGTGTCAATGATGAGAACATCAGCATCATCTCTGACTTGTTTTGTTGTGATATTAACAGTTTTAAATTTTTCAACAAGCATGTCGATAATTTTTTTTTTTATTAGACCGATTTGATAAAAAAAATTCTTGACTGATTGGCACAACCATTGTTTCGTCAAAACAAAATTCATATGATTTTGAAAGTGCAGCAGTTCTTCTTTGTTGTTCCAGTGCTTTAATATTTTTACTATAGTCCGAATATCCGTCGTAATTAATAATATTTTATACTTAAATAGTTAAATATGAATAATTATATATAAATAATCAAGTTACTTACTTTAATTAAATATAAATAATTAATAGTTAGTACATAAATAATAGGCATTGTTTAATAATTATAATTTCCAAGTAAATAATTGACTTTATAACGTACTGATAACCATAACTCACGCTTGACCTTGCATTAGGCCGTATATGACTGTACGATGTGCACTCTTCGCGCTCTACCTTCAAAACGGTTGGTTGTATGAAAAAAAAGTTTAAACAAAAGTTGTAGGGAATTTTATAGCCTACAACTTTTATAATAAATGCAAATCTCATTTAACCGATAGGAAGCCAGATATTCGCGAAAAACCGATTTTTGTGACCTTTGACCTTGAATATCTTGAGACGCGGACACGATAACGATTGTGACTTTTGAGACAACATTTAGAATGACAAAACAAAGGTTCATACCAATTTGCAGCTTATTATCTTTCATTCCGAGGTGAAAGCCCTAATATGACTGGGCTATACCGTAAAACTGTGACTCCGAAGCCCAGTGCGTATTTAAAATAATATAGTATCGTATTTCAGTCTCTACATTTTATAGATAACATATAATGATAACAATTAAAACGTCATAAGTACATATGTAGTCGGATACAAATAGTGCAGGACCGGTCATTGTGGACGTATTTTGGTTGAGATGATGATGAATATATAATTTAAAAGCTTAAAAGTAGGTGGTCTATATTATCTGTAGTTCTGTCTGTACATTTACTTTTTTTTTTCAAATTTCGTGTCATCATTATCAATTAAATATGAATTATAAAGTATACTAGAACGAATATGACACAACATTTTTCTTTACTGCCTGTAGGATCTGTTTGTTTATGTGTCCCGAATTAACTGCAAAACTGCTGAATTTTTTCAGGTTCTTTGTACACGGGAATCTCAATTGATAGACTTTAAGAATTTTCAATAGTAGTTTTAGAAATAGTAAAAAAAAATTAAAAAAAATTGATAATATTTTTCAACCCATTTTTGATGAACTTTTTTAAATGAAAAGTATGATTGATAGGCGATAAGAACTGTCAACAGTACTTTTAGAATTATAAAAAAAAAATACAAAAAATAAAATTGGTATTAATTCTCAAACGATTTTGATGACATTTTGTACACGGTAAGCATATTATGTCATTCCTCAATTGGCAAACTATATACATCGTCAATAATGTGAGTAAAGATAAAATTACGTAACGGAAATAATAAACGCGTGCAGAGCCGCGGGTCACCGCTAGTATAAATACCTGCTTCATATGAAAAACCATTTATAATCACATTTATAATATATAAAGATAAAAAATCATATTTTATTTAAAAAAAAAAAATCATGTTTAACTGTATTCTGGGTTTCGTAGCTCGAAATTATTTTACTGCGTCGCGTCGGTAACTCGACTTGTGATATTTACGCCACAATAAATTTTATACTCTCAGTCAGCTCTCTAAAATTATATCCCACTCGTGGGACGTCTGGGCTTCGTTATAGCCTTTTCGGTGGTTTCCTACACCGACATGATACCGGCGTTTTGACTGTAATCATAGTAAATCTTTGTGAATATGGCAATTCAATTATTCTTACAACTTTCGCTTTTGGAGTTTTTCGCGGGATCTTGATCTGGCATGTGATGGTTTCTACTATATTTCATAAACTTATGTTATTTAGCCTTAAATTATGTAATTTTAGCGGTGTTTTATTTGATATAATTTGGTTTTTGTGCACAAGTGAAGTGGATTACAAATAATAACTAGCAACATTTATTTTAAGTTGCCAAAAAAACTCACTGAACAGTTTTAATAAGGGAGCCACCATTATTGTCAGTTGCCAGATGTAACATCTATGTTCAAAGATTACATTAAAAATATTATAAAGAGCATTTTCGTCGTAACAGCAGCACACCCTTGGAATTCGCTTCCTATCAACATCCAACTAGCCAACTCACGCGATGCCTTCAAACATTCGCTACGTAGGTTTTACTTGGAGCAGTTGAATATCGGCTAGATATTTTTTACTAATCATTGCAATACACCTTGCATATACGTTTTTCTGGCTATTTTGCATTAAGTCCTCCAATTACACTTTTATATTCAATAAAGAACATAATATATATCAATTATTTGCCTATATTTTCAAAAAAAAATTGGTAAAAATATTTAACGCTATAAACACCCTAAGGGGGTTGGTAAATAATTTGCAGTGATTTACCAATAACATTCACAGCGGGTCGCGAGCACCCTGTGAAGGGCACGTGCCAACAAATTAGCTGTTGAACACCTTTTATAATTAATAAAGTATTTTACCATGATAAAGAAGAAAATATTCTCGCATTCATTTTTTTTTATCTTATCACGGTAAAGTTACTTACACATGTTTCTCCCTTCGCCTCAGGTGATAGAGACATATACATATGTATGTATATGTTAGTTTAGCTCGAATTTTATGGATAGAGTATTAGTCAGATCGCGACTTCATTGCAATGATGGTAACAGCCCAAGCTGAATGCTCTAAGCGCTCGCCCCCAAGCCCGGTAAAGCTGTAAAAGCCATCAGCGGCTCTGTTTTTAGATAGAGCACCTCAGGCTAACAATGTAGTAAGTTTTAAAAAAAGGAAAATTTGTAATCCAATAACATCGGGGACCGTGGGATTTACAATCCATCAACAGTCGCTGCTGTCATGCCAGCCTGCTGAAATATCTCTTCACATTATGTTTGAAGGACTCAGTGTTGTAAGAAGGAAGAATATACTACCTGGGAGACAGTTCCACAGCCTCACAGTTCGGCAAAACATGACGTAGCAAATCTTTGTTCATGCCAAGATTGAAGTTTAAATCTGTGATGTCCAGCGCATGTGGTTCTGTTATGAAAAGGGAAGGTAGAATAGCTCTTCCGTACCTGCTTGTACGTACAGTACATTCCACATATAGCAACTGATAAAATCCATCATTGTTTGAACGTTCATCGCGGCCTACAAAAATATTTCTTCAAATATCGTGAAGAAATATCGTGATATACCGGGAAGCAATTCAAAATCTTCGCAGTACTGTAAACATAAGATTGTCAACCTGTCTGCGTGGTCCTATAACGGAAGAGAAATGATCGGATAAAGTTAAATAACCCTTCAGAATACTCGCCATGATAGAAGCGGTTCTAAATTCTTTGTGGCGAGACAATTTCTTCTGTTAAAAACGGTAACGACATAGAGTATGCGTGGTGGTGCCCAGATAAACTAGAGCAATAAACTTGAGTTCGAATACCCCTATTGAATTTGAGCTTTGAATAAAGGAAAATTGTGACAAATGCTAGTTTGACTAACTTGTTCAAGTGTATTAGGTGTTACAATTATGGCAACATTGTCATTGAACTTTAATTGAAATTGTGATCAAGTGCTGCCAAGCAGAAAAGAAACAAAAATTATAGAAGGAAGCAATTATTAATTTCCACACAATTAATATGTAGGAATGCGTTTATGTCTTTTATTTAATAAACATTAATAGTGAATTTCAACAGTCTTAAAAGCGCAGTGGTATTGAAACCTCTTTAAAGCTGAGAGGTAGTGGTTTTGGACACCATAGGTATAAACTAGTGCGTTGCCGATCTTTAACTCCCATACCCTATTATTTGGCTGCGATCTTCTGTCGGGTGGAAATATTCCAACCAGTAGGACTGCCCCGAATAGAGTGAAAAGTCTAAATAAATTTATCTTTGCCCTACTACCTCTTTCACGTTATTAGGTACCTACATTTTTAATAATATTCTTTATGACCTATAAATTATTTACCTGTGATAACTGTTTATTCTTTAAAAAAGAAATGCTAAGGATTCCGATCAATTTAATAAATACCCTTCGTAAATAATTTCCATTCACTATAATTCAGCACACTCCGTAAGCAGAAGGCGATCGTTATGTGAAATTCTATACTATAAATATAAGATCGGAAAAAAAAACTTTAGTTACGACCTACACGGCTACGATAGTGGTGCGCACGCGCCGATTATTTCGACACTTTAATTAATGGCGGCCGTCGTGTCGCGTTCCCTATTCGAATTTTTTCGTTTTTTTTTTTTTACTACGTGTGTTAAAGTGACTTTGATGACGTAATATATATATATTAATTATTTCTTTATTTATCAGAAGCTACAGTATGAAATTAGTTATAATAATAATAATATCAGTCTGCAAGTGTCCTACTGCTAGACAAAGGTCTTTTCCCGAGGGAAAGTACTCTTATATTTAGATATATAATATATGTAGATATATATGGTTAGACTCGTCCGAACATAAAGAGATTTTTTTTTTATCTATTGGCAAATTCTAACCTATGCAATGTTAGACGTAGCTTGATCCTATTTGCTAATTTACTTTTTAAAGTTACTCTTTGTGCTGTTTTACATGTTTATAAAACTCTATACAATTCATATTCACTCCATATTTTGGCACTCAACACTCTCCATAGTCTTTAGAAGCAGGTGCAGGTGTTATTAAATTAATCTTTCCATAGTAGCTATTGGATATTTCACAATCACTCATCAGTTTTAATTGAGGTCACGGTCATGATACTTGGATTCCACCAGATTCACAGTTTTTTGATTTTTTTCTTATTTTTAAATCGGCTACTGAGTTTGTAGGGATAGGAATGGGTAAGGTGGTAAGGGTTAGTTGTACCATTTCCATTTCTTTATTTTCTCGATGACAGCTCCTGTGAAAACTTGAACGAGCGTCTTTTTTACATTATCACACGTACAAAGTTATACCAGAGTCGGAAAAACTGATAGGGGTGGAGCTATATCGATAAACGTAACACTATAACAGACCCGATATTTTTTTACAGAATGTAAGAAACTAAACTACTGCCGGATACTTTTGTACAAATTTATTAACTAATATTATATTTCATTACAAGATGTTACACGTATTAATTCTTGATTGTTAATGCCAACTTCTTCAAAATTTTCGAAGCTGTTATAAAATAAGTAGGTATAGGTAGGTACTCGACAATGAAACGAAATATCTATAACGTCAGGTAATCTTTATTTATTTATTTTAATCAAAATCTGATGAATCGTCATCGACATCGACATATGCGATCGATATCATTACTTATTTGGTCACAACACTACAACTATCAAATTAGAACTGTCATCGAGAAAATAAAGAAATGGAAATAGTATAGTAAGTATAAGTTTTTGTTTCATTTTATACATACTTTGACTCTATAGTAGCGTTGTGGCCAGGTATCCCAACAAATTTCACACAATCGACTACTTGACTCATATCAAGTTTGGCGCAATCAATAAATATTTTCTGCAATATTTGACTTAACAAAACAATATTTATCGATTTCAGATATTGAAAGTGTAAGATGACTACATGTTTTTAATTTTTTTAACCCTAAAAACGCTATCTGCCATGTTCTGAC
The DNA here is from genome assembly GCA_033032175.1 of Saturnia japonica. Taxonomy (NCBI): domain Eukaryota; kingdom Metazoa; phylum Arthropoda; class Insecta; order Lepidoptera; family Saturniidae; genus Saturnia; species Saturnia japonica. The sequence continues at coordinate 6,920,356 of CM065331.1, forward strand.
GTCATAGGACTCTAAGCAAATTTCATATCGTTACATATACGAGTTAAATTTGCTATGTAAGACTATGCTGTGACATTTACATTTATGACATAAAATGTATCGAGATTTTTGCAATGATGAACGTTTGCTAAATAACAAATGTCTGTTTTCGACCCGTATGACGTCACAGGAGAGATGATATATACCTATACTAATATGGCTGTAAGAGCTTTCGTCTGTTTACGAAAAGCAAACTTTTGAAATAAAGTTTTGCGGGTTCCTAGGTCCTAAAAAAATATGTTAATATGTTTCTGTCCCCTAATCGGACAATAATTAAACATTTAAGACCTAATATTAAAAAGAGTAAGCTAAACATTTTTTTCAGGATTCTTGGTTTACACTTAAAATTTCAAAGCATATCTCTACTTACTACACAACTTTTGGACATTCACACTTCAGAGGCAACTTTGTTCCCCAATATTTGTTATTAAAAACGACCATTGCTCAAAATATCGACACCATTTTCCTCATTTCACAGCGAGGCCAAGTAATTTAGCGTAAGTTTTTGGAATGCTGTGACAACACGGAAAATCGGGACGTAATAGTGCTTTGTCGGAACATCGGGACAGAGGACGTAATAACGATGACAGTTCCGATATATCGAGATGAACGGCAACCGTAACAGTGGCGGAACTTTGTCATGCAACTACATATAAAAAAAGATCAAGGTGTATTATTAAAACTGCAGCATGTAGCTGAATAAGAGGCCGTTGTTGAGCATTTCTAGCAGATAATATTTGATTTTTTTTAAATTATTGTACCACCAATAAAGGTTTCTTTTTTTTTCTTATGTCACTACATAAGTCACTACTATGTAGATCGTTTAGCCCAATTGAGGTTTTATTTACCAAAATCAATTTCGAAAAAAAGACATGTTTAGTTACGATTCGTAAAAATATATAACTAACAAATTCGTTATAAAAATATCAATTGTGATTAATATTTATCAGAATATAAAAATTACAAAATGATAAATAAAAAAGAATTTACACGTCGCAGAATTGAAATCGCAAAGTACAATAACAAACACAACACAATGCTGTAATAATACACCGGTCTTCCGTAACCTTTGTTCGCGGCTTTACAAAATAGGGGTGTGGTCAGAGTATAAAAAAAAACTACAAGCTTTTATATTTAAACCACTTTTGATATCGAAAATACCTTTAGAGTTTAGTAGGGGTCTCATTGGTTTTGAAACGGTATTATGGAATAAAGAACAGACAAGTACGAGAAGGACTCACTACTAAAGGTTCCGTAGTTCATTGTTATTTATGTTGTTAGTTATATATATATATATATATATATATATATATATATATATACATATATACTTTTTTATCGTAGGATGGTACTAGATATTTAACACCAAGACACACATCTGACAATAAAATCATTATGCTCATATCATAAAAATCAGGCACGAGCGGAGATCGAACACGCAATCTCTCGGTTAAATAATAAGGCTTAACTACTGCGCCACGGTGCCTGTATGTGATATATGTAATTACATAAATATTTATTAAAATAATTAGACTAACAGTGATAGGATTTAACACAGCTTTGTACAACAAAAACATATTTACATACACAGGGAAAAAAAAACAAAGTTGTGGTAATGATTAAAAAGGATTTGTGTCATTGTTTTCCACTGATGGCGATATTTACAAAACGGTGATGCTTATCAGACTGACTTCTACCTATGGCATAATAATAGGACCATGCGTTAATAATATACATTTGACTTTTGCATGTGTCTAATGTCTGATAACAACGATGAACTGGGAAATTTCAATACTTTTAGAAAGCTCTCACTTATAATAATTAAATTATAGAAAAAATCAAAACATAAAATCCGAAAATACTTTATTTACTTTAGGCCCTAAGAAGGTATATAGGTACTAGCATCGGTTCGAAAAACATCCTAGTATGAAAAAGGTCTCGCGAGAAACTGGATCGGATTTATTAGTATGATAATATTTAATTATATTTAATTTACTGCTTCATTCGCATAGTGGTCGTAAGCGCGGCTGGTTCGATTCCCAGGTAAAACAAAATATTATTACGTTTCTCTATGAAATTCTTAGTAGCACCTCGAAGTTGGGCTTTGTGCCCGATTAATAGCAATAGGCTCACCTCCTATTACATGGGACAGAATTGTGGGGACACAGACATGATGGTATGTTAGGTTAATTATTTTTATCTATGTAACGACTTTTCATTCGTCAACGAGGTAACTGTTGATCATTAATGAAAAAACAGGTTCAAAATATTCGCTGCTAAATTACGTCAACGCAAGACGAATTAATTCAATAGTCATTATTTTTTAATCAGTTAAAAAAACCAGTTAATTTACTTCAACGGCTAAAAGTATCGTTTGGAAGTATGTAATGTAGTATGTAGTGTATAGTATGTAATGAATCTGGTCAAAACAAAATACCTTATTTAATAATATCTGAAAACTTTGTTTAACATCAGTGAAACGCAAACGAATTAACATTTTAATAATGTGCGAAAACCATTTGACGATTTAACAGTTTTTTCAACCTGTTAATCATTAGGCCGTTAACCGTTAATTTTCATTGACGACAAAATCGTTAATGACCCACCACTAGTAATTATTATATTTAGTGGATGTACAGAAAGGGAGTCATTTCCAGATAACACTATCTATCATTCGCGTAATAATAATAATAACCTTTTAACAGTGAAACTCGTTGGATATTGTTCATGAACTTATCGTTCGGCAAACCAGTAATGTGCTTTATGACCTATAAAACAATTACTTAAAAAACTTTTATTGATCTTACTAAATCATGAGACATTGAGACATGGTAGTGGTAAATATAGATTAGATGGCACTAACGCTTTGTCCGCGGCTTCGCTCACGTCATAGTTGACTTATGTCCCACCTTTTTTACTTTCTAACTGAATTACTCAATACAAAGTTTCATAGGTATCTTAAAAAAATACGGATTTTTATTACAAACTTCATCCACTTTTTCACAACATTCATTCAAAGGAACCCGCATGGAAATTTTCACTGTCCTATACCTAGCAGTTTTGGGCTATGCTTTAGTATGTCAGTCAGTCAGTCAGTCAGTCAGTCAGTTAACCTTTTATTTTTTAACTCACTTCACACTATGACCGATTTTGATGATTCTTTTTTTTTTTGTTTGACAGGGGATACCTCAAAGATGATCCTATTTTAGATTCATTGAAATTAAATCATCAACTTCATGTATCACCAAGAAACTCTTCAAAATCATTTAAGTGAGTTTTCCCTTTGTTAAAAATTGCCTTGTATTTATTTATTTATAATCATGTATGTACATTTTGTTCTTATATACTTTATCATCCTGAATAGGGTGTGACAATTCATTACAATTCTTTTTCTAAACAATATTTCTAGGTTTAAATTTATCTAACTTACATAATTAATTATTTTATTATTTGTTAATATATATACAGATAATTATAATTACTTTAGTGTCCACTATTCAGGAATAAAACCGAAGAATACCTTTGTATGTACTGTACTACCTTCTGCATTTTCTCTAAAAAATAGCGAACTTTTTTATACAATACATTTTTTACAAACGTGTCATCTGTTCGGGACATGTTGAAATTCTATTGTCGTGTCGTGATATAGTCGGAAGTTAAGGTGACAAGTTTCAAATGACAAACATCTCAAGAGATCGTTGTAAATTTCACATTAATCAACTTCAAACCAGTTAAATTTTGTCTCTAATTTAGACATGTACCTATACAACGCCTTATATGCTAGCGAAATGGAAACTTAGTGACGATTAAAAAAAACATTGTTTTATCGAGATATATTGAAGATCCGGCTGGTTATACACAATATGTGTATATATACAATAATACATAATGATACTTTTTTTTAACCTTCTTAAAAAAAATACTGATGTTACTGAATTCCAATGTATATTTTTTTATGGATGTTTAGCCAAAACTACTTTGCTTATGAACCGATTAGGATGGTAATTTTTTGTTAAAAATTGTCTCGTTAATTAACAGTATTAAATTAATCGATCTACATATCTAGTTAAATGAATGCAGGCCGGCGTGACAGCGGTAACCGTCAATGCATTACGATCTTTCGGTAGTCACCTTTGTGTCAAGACTCACTGTCACTTGAGTCTAGCAATTCTGAGAGGTATGTTAGTGACTTTCGTTCTTCTGTTAGTCTCCTCATTCCTGATTCGATCAAGCAGAGAAATTCCAAGTATAGCCCTCCCATTACCTTTACAGTGGTTTTTGGCTTTCATATGAAGCCCATAGGCTCTAGCTACCACGTCTCGACACTTCGCATTGTATATTTCTATTTTCTATAGTAAGCTAGCGGTGCCTCGTATTTTTAATTGTATTCATAATATTACTCTCTCTCTCTCTCTCTCTCTCTCTCTTTCTCTCTCTCTTATATAACTGATCAATAAAATAAGCATCAAAATTGTATAAAATGTCATAAAAGTCAGTCCAGCCTTATTTGAGTTAAATACGGAAAAACATTAATGTTAAATTCGTAATTACTGTTTTTTTTATAATAGATGTCGCGTCTTCTATCAGGAAAATTGGGAAAAGTTATAGAAACAGACAAATTACAGATTGATTTATAATATATATGGAAAAGTAATAAGATTATATGTTTGGATGGAGAGGTGTGAAAAATAATTAAAATCGTCAATATATAATAATTATAATGAAGAACAACAAAAACAAAACGATGGCCCATGAGGGGATCGAACCCGCGACCTTCGCGTTATTAGCACGATGCTCTAACCAACTGAGCTAATTGGCCGACGTAAACTTTGTATTAAAATTCTAACAAGAGCAACCGACGCGACGTACACTCAACTTATCACAGACATTGTTCAGTTTTTTTTTTTTTTTTTTAGATCTGACTATACTGTTAGCCTTAGGGGCCCTAAAGCCGCTGCGGCTTTTACAGCTTCACCGGACTTGGGGGCGAGCGCGGAGAGCACTCAGCCACGAAAGTTATAAGGACGACTCGCACGAGGGCGCCAGAGTGGCCGGACCTCGGCTCGGGCGGTCGTCGCGTACGCAAATAAGTCGCGAACTAACTGAATCCCTACACCTACGATTCGAGCTAACTCAATTATACACATAGGCACGTTCCCTTCCTCCTGGGAGGAACGAAGGAACCATGCGTATGTGTATTCAGTAATCAGAAATGTTTTCTACACTAACTAGCGTAAAAAAAGAAAAAAAAGGTCCCTTACAGAACCTATGTACCTGTGTGGTGTGCACGTGTGTTTGTTCATACGTGTGTAATGTTGTATGTGGGTAACTAAGTGCTGCACGTATAGTGTCACTTGTATCGCGCGGGCGGATGCCTGACCCAAGGGTTTCATACCGAGGAACGGACCTAGGCTTGGGTCACCCGCTAAAGAGGGTGAACGTATGGAGTGTGTGTAGGAGCGAATTTGACCGCCCGTCCTCTGCGGAGAGAACGGTGGTTACGCGGGCATGGGCGCTGTCACGCTCTATTTGGAGAGACGAATCGATATATTTTATTGTACATATAAGAATAAAACTTTTTGCGCGGCCGGTGTTTATGCCGGGTGGTCGCGTGTTTCAGAGTCGAGACGGTGTAACGTCTCAACGAGGCGGGGGAAGGCGCATACGGTCTTGACGAGACCGTAACGCTCTAGGTGGTCATTGTAATCAATGACCTCCTGAATGCCATGTTCACGAAGGAGCAAGATCATGATATCATTGCTCGCAACGTTGGAGGGAGCGCGGGGCGCGGAATTATCCATCGCCATACGAGGCTGTGGATTAGGGCGACGGGGCTCCCATGCGTTCGGAGCCGAACGCACGGGTTGTGATTGACCGCGAGGCGCGGGAGGGCCGGCAGCGGCCGGGATCTGGCGAGGGACTGGAAGCGCAGGAAATACCCCTGGCGCCAGCAGGGGTTGCGCTCGGAGGGCTGAGGCGGGAGGCACCGCCCGGGGGGCCGCCTGCCTCTGGTGCCAAGGCCGCGTAGTGCGCGGAGCTATGGGGCAACCGCGATAATTCGCAGGGTGCCCCTCCCCTTCGCACAGTACGCAGCTCGGGGGGGTGGTGGAGTCACGCTCGCGCGTGCACTCCCTAGTCGGGTGGTCCTCTCGGCACTTGACGCACCGCGGACGAAGATGGCAGTTACGGGCGGCGTGCCCGTAGAGCTGGCAGTTGTGACACTGCGAAGGCATGTGGGTTTTGTACGGGGGCTCGACGGTGACGCCGGAGAGCCCGCATACATTTTCCACATTGTTCAGTTCTTTCCAATGGTTTATATAACCTGTCCACAGCGCCACCTATCCAATTCCTTGCCTGAAAATTTTCCGGCTGTAACAAAAAAAAAAACAAAAAGAAGAGCTATCTATGCATATCCTTTGAATCGTAAGTTGGTTTGGTTTGCTCTTGCGTTTGTATAAAAATCCGATAGGAAAAAGGATATTAAATTTTTCTTGAATTTCAACATTTTACGGAAGCTTTTCAAATTTTTCTTCTCATAAAAACCTAATTCCGACTATTACAAACGTTTTAAAACGTAAAATAGCCAAATCGTTCCAGACGTTCTCAAGTGATGCAGTTACCGACGAACAGCATTTCATTTTTAGGGTTCCGTACCTCAAAAAAGGAACCAATATAGGATCAATTCGTTGTCCGTCTGTATGTATGTTTGTTAAGACCCTTTTTCTTAGCAGTGCGTGGAGTTGAAATAGATATCCGGGCTTGGCTGTTTCGGATGGTACCTGCACCGGATTGTTCTTAGGGAGTGCGAGGGGCAGCGTTGCGCTCTGACCGCAAAATTTGAAGAGAACCTCTCCCTGCCGAGCGTTGTTAACGCCATGCTCGACAGTGACGGGTCGTGGAAGGCTATGGTCTCCTTCTGCGAGGATGTAATGTCGCAGAAGGAGACCGCGCAACCGATTTGCTCGCTACTCTTTCTCCGCCCTAGCCGAACCAGGAGAGACAGGTCGGAGGCCCCATCTTTCCATTACACTAGTTCGGCAGACGAGGATACAGTTAGGGTTTTACCGAACTGTCTCCTGTTAGCGCCGGGGCCCGGCATTTAGACGAGTCGGCCACCGTGGTGACGCGGTAGAATGCCTGAGCGGTCCCGTGTCGCTCCAGTGCAGAGGCCGATGATACACCGTGGAGTTTTAGTGAGTTCATTTAAACATTCACTCCTCATTCCCACTTTAAAAAAAAAATTGAATTGTGATAAGGAACAGCAGGAAACGCCGAGTGCCAGATTACTATAGAACATTGTATTTTTGGTGGTTATTTACTATTTTTGAGATAACATTGAATTTTTGGTGGTAATTTACTATTTTTGGGATAACGATGATTAGTTTGGAGTCATTTGCTGTAATAGGACAGCAGAATGTATAATTTTTGGTTTACAATTTCTCGTTAAAATAGGGTATTAAGTTTGATGATAATTTACTATTTTTGGCATAGACTTTGTTGAGGTTATCTAGACACACATACAAATAAAAGTGTACACACATAAAAAATATAAGTGGCTTTTTGTAATTTCAAAATAACAGCTTTTTATTAAATGCATAAAAGGTAGGACCTTATATCAAAAAAAGATTTAAAAAAATTATTGTTTGTCTGTTTGTTCCGGCTAATCTCTGAAACGGTTCAACCGATTTTCACGGTTTTACTGGCAGTCAGCTGATTTTTTATGGAATAACTACTTTATTTAAAAAAATGGAGGGAGTTTATTCAATTCAACCGATTTGGATGTTTCTTTTTATGTTGGATACCTCGAGGCTGGTCCCATTATAATTTTATTTGCATTGAACATTCAACTTCAAAGATACATCAGGAAACTTCAAAATCATTGAAGGTGGTTTTATTTTTTGTAAAAAAATTGTCTTGTCTTTATTATACTAATAAGATACTTCCAAACGTCAGAAATTGTACGATCAATTTGGAATATTTATAAACTAAACAATTCCTATTAATTATAAAAATTCAATTTATGGTGTGCGCCTTTAAAGGAATTATTATATCAAATTGAATTCCTTAAAATTTGACTAACAGGCAGAGTAGTACATCGGTGTATATAAAAAAGCTGACAAAATAACACTAACAGTATCATCAGCTCATATATTAACAATAGATATACAAAACACCTCACATCGCAGTGGGGTATAATAAAACATTAGTGCCACTGTATTATAGGCTTGTCCATACAAAAAGAGCAACAACGGTCCTTATAGAGCTGTACGAGTTATAAGCGGAGGCGATAGCGATTTATCTATTTATTTATTTATTAAGTAATGCTCTCCATCACTGGAAAAACCAGTCAGATTTGAAAAAATAGTGTGTGATATTAATGTTACAAAATATAAGGTCAAATAACGAGATCCAGCCAAAAAGTAAATTTTTATTACACATATATATTTACAAAATCTACAAACATTTTTTCAACGTGATTGAGCTATCAAATTTTTATAAGATTTATTCATATTATCTAAATGCAACTGCTTTCAATTATTTTAATTCACCAACTCATTTTTATCGTTTTAGCGTTTACCGTTGTGGGCACAATATCTCACCTGATCTCAAGTGATGATGTGGCCCAAGATGGTGGCACGCTAAGCCTAGTGGAAGACTGGCTTTCAAGTGCAGCTGCCACACCAATTCATTCTTAGCGACAGATTTTCAACTTGAGGGTGGTAGCAAGCCAGGCGGGCATTAAAAAAAGACCTACCATCATGCATTACTATGTTTTCCTTCACCGAAAGATCAGACTTATTGCAATGATTCGAACTCAGGTCGAACTGAAAATAGAAAGATCTAAGAATATTATCTCTACATTAACAATAAAACCAATTGACTTTAAGATATTATAATTATTTGGTGAACAAAACAAAAATAAATACAAGTTTTTTATCCCACGTGACAAAATATGATGAAGTTAGCAAACAATAGTATTTATGTGAATACATTTTACTGTTTTTTTTTTCTTTTTCAAATTCTATTATATAAATAGACATTATTTTAATTTGATTTAAATGAATATTGCATTTCCTTCACATGATGCGCGCGCAGCTCTCAATTTCTCCCTCTACTAAAGTATACCTACGTATAGCGTATAATATAACACGTAAAAGAAGTAAAACTTCTTAAAATTGGGCAGGCATGGTTAGCTTAAACTGTATTGTATAGATTAATTTATATAGTATTGTGTATTGTATAGATACTCAAAGTATAACTGTTTTGCTCTTGCTCTCTAAGGGGCCATCCATAAATTACGCCACACATTTAGGGCAGGGAGGGGGTCGACGAAGTGTGACATTGTGTGACAAGGGATGGGGAGGGGTCCCAAATTTTGTGACATCACATTTTTTCAAAATATAATATTTTATATCTAAGTACATTAGAACTTATTTACGTCGAAAACCTCCCAAACTGGAAAAAATGTGTTCCCTTCCATTCAAGCCCCAAAACCTCCGTTGCACTAAATCTCAACCCTCTAGTAAAAATAATGAGAGAAAAAATTAAATTGGACTTCTGTATCTCGAACATAGCAATGTTTTATTTAACAATTTGTACAACTCGATTATATGAAACTTATTACCTTTATAGTTCGAAGAAAAATAAGTTATGTTAGTTATGGATTAAGTTTTTATCTTTTATTAAAATGATTTTTTTATGTTTTGTTAATTTTTATACCTTTGTTTGATTTGATGTCGATTTTATTGAAAAATAATTTAAATGGAAATTAAAATAATTTCCGAACACTGCTGTTTTAATTTCAAAAATTTCTAATTATAAAATTGCAAAATATGTGACATCACACTAGGTACGGGGGGGGGGGTCTCACAAATGTGACCAGCTGTGACAAGGACGAGGGAGGGGTCAAAAAATCATGAAATTCGTGTGACGTAATTTATGGATGGCCTCTAAGTTATATTTATATTCTCACTCATTTAATAACATTTCACTCCCAATTCTCGTCCAATTATGGAAACGCCGCCTAAGAAGTTTCACTTTAAAATTGCAATTATAATTAAAAGTAAAGTTCTTACAACTTAGGCCAGAGGGTAAAGCAGTGTTCACACGTCACCCGCTGCGTGCATTAGCATTGTGTCCTGATAAGCCGCGTACCCGGCGCCCTGCTGTCTCATTGTGACCGCGGCCTAATCGTAAGCCCGCGCTGACAGCTATATTGTCAAGCGGGAAGCACACTAATCATTAAAGGTTCAGTAGCGGCATATAATGATTTTTAGTCTTTCATAAACTTTATAAAAATTATCCTATATCCAATTTATTTCACATGATTAATGGGCAAACGTTAAAATAAACCTACTTTCGCATCTATTTAAATAAAAACGAAACATTGTTCACAGGTACACAAATATGGAAAATATTAAATACACTTGAACGAACATTTGAAAACTTAGACAATTAACTAATCTGAATAATAAGCTATGTAGTATTTTAATAAATATCTAGAAATAATCCTCTAGTTAAAACTTTATATGAAAAAAAAATCACTTTAAACTATTAAAAGAAAAGCGCTAACTCATATAATTCATAAATCTTATAAGATACTTTTAGGAAACTAAACATAGAAAACCTATATTTATAATTCAATATAAATCGTGGCTTCATAAAAAACACAGAGGAACTCTAAGAATTTGACAATACGAAAAAAAAGGTCGAAATCTTTCCGCCGCTGCCGCTGTTTCGCTCCTGTCCTGCATTAATTTAGTCTTGATGGATCTTTTCGTATATATCTACATATCCAATAACATTACATATCCAATAAGCTTTTTTTATCAGTCGTCGGTAGCCTTTTGACATTATGAATTGTTTTTCAGAAAGCACCGGCGCGTCGTGTGATTGTGTTTGGTTCCACTTATATCCAGTAATATGATACCCATAGTAAAAATATAATTAAGTTCACGACTCAAAGTGATTGTTAGTTTGTTTGATAACTATAATCGATGGAACAACCAATGAAGTTTACCAATCATTTTTGCATTTTATAGCCTATTAGCAACCTCCACTAGCACCTTGCGTTGCTGTGCTTTTTGAATCCTTATACAACTTTAATCCGATCGCAAACTTTACAGGACCATCCGCTGGGGTAATATGAAGATCGTCTGAAAATTTCATCAAAAGTCCAGTCATTTTGGAGTCCACGAGGAGCATACGTACAAACATTGATTTTTATATATAAAAGAAGATTTATTGAGTAAGACTGTAATATAATTTCACGCTACGACTTTAATTAGCAAAGCAGTATGTACAAACGTCAAACGATCTGACAAGCTGTTGGCAAGTAAGGGAAATAAGAATAACGATAGGCTGATGAAATCATGGAGCACAGCTAGTATGTATATATATAAAAGTATAGACAGAGAAGAGAGTATTCTCTTATAGTTGGAAACTTTTACGGAATATTTATCGGTTTAGAGCTTTATTTTTTAAATTTTATTCTGTTAGATGAAAAGTGAGTACCTTAGCATCTCTCGTGTAATCTATTTAATTAATAAAATTTAAGTGTCTATTGGTAATGCCAAAATAACAGCTTTTTACTAGATGCATATGAAATTATATACGACACCTATAACTTTTTTTTTAAATGTTTGTATGTCCGTTTGTTACGGGTAATCTGCGAAACGGTTGGACCAGTTTTAACGGACTTTAATTGGAAAATGGCTGATTTTATAGTAAGTAACTTAGGGTACTTTTATTTCTGTAAAAAGAATTAGAGTTCCGTGCAAATAAAAATAACAAATCATGGTTGATCAATTCGGACGCTTAAAGGTTTACGCTGAGTAAACTATAAGAAATATATCAAATAAATGTACGGCATTATTGTAAACACTAAGAATAGCTACAAAAAAGTCAGCGACAGCATAATATATCTATCTTCTAAGGATCACCTACAATAAGCATCTTTGTCTTTAAAATAATCGGAAGCGGTTGGAGCACGATTTGCGCGTGCGCTCGATCGACGCCATATGTAGTCAACGCAATCGTAGCTGCAGATAAAGCTAGTTGATATTAAATGAATGTTTATTTATTTGTTTGCCCCGTACTAGTTCCTTAATCATTCTTCTGACTACGATAAAACCTTAGTGACTTATTGTGCGCACTTCCGTAAAAGTGTTTGTATTAATGCAGCTACTTTAGAACAGATGGCGTGTAAGTAATTTCATTTTCAAGATAACGCCAATAGTAAAAAGTCGCGGGCAAAGAACGCACTTGCTAAACATTCCAATTAAAATCGAACAAACACAGCTCAAAGTGGAACAAGACAGATCAAGGACATTTTTTATTATAATCCAATATTAATATACACACAGTGAGATCAAAACAAAATGACTGACAGACAGACAACCATCAGAGTTTCTTGTTCTGTAATAATAAATTATGTGTGATTCCGGTTGTATATTTAATTGTTTTTTGTTCACACAATCTTGTGTGTCGGGGAAATACTTTATCATTCAGTACGACGACCCGTGAAGGTCAATAAAATATTACAAGATTTTGTATCCTGTTCTAGAAACTTGTGTCTGAATATATCCAGGCTCAATTGAAAGGGACAAAATATAATGAAATAAAGCAATGATGGCTGAACTGTCTCATTAGCCTAGTGGTCCTAAGCGCGACTGCTATGCTCGAGGTTCGATTCTAAGGTCGAACAAAATGTTATTGGGTTTTCGATGAATTTCTCATTAGCAGCTCGAAGTTTCGCTTTGTGCCCGATTAATGACAACAGGTTCTCCTCCAATTATATGAGACCTAAAAACATACTCGGCGAACTGTGGGTGTAGATTAGTACACCTCTGCCTTATCCTTCGGGGAATAGAGGCGTGATGGTATGTTAAGGCTCGAACGTGAGTTATAATCTCTAAAATGAGCATATTTTATGTAGCACTAACTGTGCCCCACGGTTTCACCCATGCTAATTTCATACCACAAACATCACCAACGCACCCGTGTAGGCAATTTTCTATACTTTGTGTAAAACTATCGACATATTTATGAGGAATAAATTAATTTTTAAAATTAATGTTACTCGCCGATAATGTAGCTTAATATTTGTGAAAGAATTTTTTAAATCGGTTAAGTAGTTTTTGAGTTTATCCATTATTAACAAAAAAACTAACAAAAAATCAAATCTTTCCTCGTTATAAATATTGGTATACATTACGTCTAAATAAACATTTTTTTAACGTAATTTGATGCCACACGGAAATAAAATTCACGTGTCTGTTTGTAATGTCTAAATAGCAGCTTTTTACTAAATGCTTATGAAAGTATATATGAAAACAAACCAACATATGTCTGTTTATTCCCGCTAATCTCCGAAACGGTTTGACAGAGTTTAACGAGAATTTCACCGGCAGATAGCTGATGATACAAAAAGTAATTTAGCCTACTTATACTTTAGAATTAGGGTTACACACAAATAAAATAAACTAAAACAGCAGTGTCCAACCGCGCGAACCCTACACTCGTCTCTACATACGAAATTTCGCGCGGACGAAGTTGCAGGCACATCTAGTTAATAATAAGTTAGGTATTAAATTTGTCGTGCTGTATGCGTTGATATAGAAACAAGCTGTTTAAATTAATTTAAAAAACATATAACGCTGATTATTTTATTATCGTTTAAAACGATTTTTAATGAGTCAGAAGAAAAACTCCTATTTCAACCTAATGACTGAGGCGTTTCAAGTTATTATCCAGCGTGAATGATTAAGTTGATGGAAACCCTACTTGCCTACTATTTACTACGTTTTCTACCGGTCAAGTAATGTCATGCTGAAAAAATGCTCACCTAGTAACATTTTTTTTTCGACCTGACTATATTGTTAGCGTAAAGGGCCCTGGAGCCATTAGAGGTTTTGACAGCTTCACCGGACTTGGGAGTGAGCGCGGAAGGCACTCAGCTACAAATGCGTGGCAACCAGCTCAAGGTTGCCAAAGTGGCCAACCCTGGGCTTGGGCTGTTGCCGTACACGTTAATGAGTCACCGTCTAACTATACCTACAATAAACGCGCGAGTTGAATGCAGAGCTAAGGAATGCGATAGTGCTGCGACTTAATTAGAAATTATTGCTGTCGATAATGAGGACGTAGATAAATTTTAATTAAAAATACAAGATTAACTTTATCAGACATTTTTTTATCAATTATTTCACACAGAGAAATCAAACTGAAAAAATAAATCATTGAAATTTAATCAACATCAGATACATTTTTGGCCATTTCTGGTATTTGGCGATGAATAAAGTGTATTTTTTTGTAACAAAACTTGACGGTCTTGGAACAGTCATTGATGCCATTATTAAAACAAAAAAATTACTTAACAAATGCTGCAACTTAAGTATCGTAATCTGTAAGCGTACGATAAATCTCAAAAACAGCACTCACATCACCAGAGTAAGGACGCGTGAGACGAGGCATGCGGACAGCGGGGTCAGGTGCTCTCGCTCTTCACCTCAGGCTCCGACTGCATTCAACTCACGCGCTCTCTATATACTTATACTACTATACTTATTTACGTGTTTCTGCCTTATGGGAAGAAAGAAAACAATCATCAATTAACCAATCTAACACCGGTAGCCAGCCAGATAATATTCAGAAAATGCCCCAACAATAATTCACAAAATAAAATAAATGTCCACGTTATAGACGGGATACTTTTAACCTTAAATAAAATCGGTTTACTGAAAGGGTTGAAACATTGAACGCGTTTTGACACACAATGGTATTGTATGAATCTGTCATAATCATAGATAAATAATACAGTCAGGTACAGAAGTGTTAATACAAAGTTATATAATATTTAATTTTTAAATATATAAACCAACTAACCCGTGCGATCATTTTACAGATCTACACCACTATTATAAGGAGGAAAGATTTGATATTTTTTTTGTTTGTAAACTATAGAATCGATTTTAAACATTCTTTCACCAATATAAAGCTACAGTATCAGCTAGTAACATAGGCTTTAATATAATTTGAAAAATTAATTTATTCCTCACAAAAATATCGTTAGTTTTACACAAAGTATAAAAAAAATGCCTACAAGGGTTCTTTGGCGATGTTTGTCGTATAAAATTAACACAGGTGAAACCGTGGAGCATAGCTCTCAGTTAATAATTTGACAATAATAATCACTGTTCCTGAGGGTCTTCTCTTAGTCCATTTCTCTACGTATTACAATTAATGTCAGTTTTAATTAACAACATTTTCTACGCGACGGTACCAACCTTTGGAACTGTGTTGTCGGTACATATTTTTCGCTACAAAATCATAGATCCGCATTATAAATGTTAACAATAGAAAGTGCTTCACTGAACACTGATTGTTATATCTGTTATGAACCGTACGTTTGTACTGCTACCTGTATTGTGGCGACACACTTGTTGAAATTTAAAATTATCCATTAAAAATACCCATTGGTTCTACTATTTTAGCAGACTTGGCCTATACATTTTATTGATATTTTAGATCACTGAGAGAGGTCTCAGTAGATAGTAGAATACATACAAAAATAACTACTATTTAGGACATCGGAATGCAAATTCCAAATCTATTCCCAAATTCTAATCATAATTTCACTGATATTTAACGTCACTGAAAGACTTATGTAGATAATACAAGACATACAAAAGTAATTATTATTTATTACACCGCTATCCAAATCTCAAACCTCTATTTACAAATTCTAATCATCATCATAATTTCATAGATATTTAACGTCACTGAGAGACTTATGTAGATACTAGAAGACATACAAAAGTAACTATTATTTATTACATCGCTATCCAAATCTCAAATCTCTATTTACAAATTCTAATCATCATCATAACTTCATTGATATTTAACGTCACTGAGAGACATAAGTAGATACTAGAAGACATACAAAAGTAATTATTATTTATTACATCGCTATCCAAATCTCAAATCTCTATTTACAAATTCTAATCATCATCATTATTTCATAGATATTTAACGTCACTGAGAGACATAAGTAGATAGTAGAAGACATACAAAAGTAATTATTATTTATTACATCGCTATCCAAATCTCAAATCTCTATTTACAAATTCTAATCATCATCATAATTTCATTGATATTTAACGTCACTGAGAGACATAAGTAGATACTAGAAGACATACAAAAGTAATTATTATTTATTACATCGCTATCCAAATCTCAAATCTCTATTTACAAATTCTAATCATCATCATAATTTCATAGATATTTAACGTCACTGAGAGACATAAGTAGATACTAGAAGACATACAAAAGTAATTATTATTTATTACATCGCTATCCAAATCTCAAATCTCTATTTACAAATTCTAATCATCATCATAATTTCATAGATATTTAACGTCACTGAGAGACTTATGTAGATACTAGAAGACATACAAAAGTAATTATTATTTATTACACCGCTATCCAAATCTCAAATCTCTATTTACAAATTCTAATCATCATCATAATTTCATAGATATTTAACGTCACTGAGAGACATAAGTAGATACTAGAAGACATACAAAAGTAATTATTATTTATTACACCGTTATCCAAATCTCAAATCTCTATTTACAAATTCTAATCATCATCATAATTTCATAGATATTTAACGTCACTGAGAGACTTATGTAGATACTGGAAGACATACAAAAGTAAATATTATTTATTACACCGCTATCCAAATCTCAAATCTCTATTTACAAATTCTAATCATCATCATAATTTCATTGATATTTAACGTCACTGAGAGACATAAGTAGATACTAGAAGACATACAAAAGTAATTATTATTTATTACACCGCTATCCAAATCTCAAATCTCTATTTACAAATTCTAATCATCATCATAATTTCATAGATATTTCGTCACTGAGAGACATAAGTAGATACTAGAAGACATACAAAAGTAATTATTATTTATTACATCGCTATCCAAATCTCAAATCTCTATTTACAAATTCTAATCATGATCATAATTTCATTGATATTTAACGTCACTGAGAGACATAAGTAGATACTAGAAGACATACAAAAGTAATTATTATTTATTACACCGCTATCCAAATCTCAAATGTCTTTTTACAAATTCTAATCATCATCATAATTTCATTGATATTTAACGTCACTGAGAGACATAAGTAGATACTAGAAGACATACAAAAGTAATTATTATTTATTACACCGCTATCCAAATCTCAAATCTCTATTTACAAATTCTAATCATCATCATAACTTCATTGATATTTAACGTCACTGAGAGACATAAGTAGATACTAGAAGACATACAAAAGTAATTATTATTTATTACACCGCTATCCAAATCTCAAATGTCTTTTTACAAATTCTAATCATCATCATAATTTCATTGATATTTAACGTCACTGAGAGACATAAGTAGATACTAGAAGACATACAAAAGTAATTATTATTTATTACACCGCTATCCAAATCTCAAATCTCTATTTACAAATTCTAATCATCATCATAATTTCATTGATATTTAACGTCACTGAGAGACATAAGTAGATACTAGAAGACATACAAAAGTAATTATTATTTATTACACCGCTATCCAAATCTCAAATCTCTATTTACAAATTCTAATCATCATCATAATTTCATAGATATTTAACGTCACTGAGAGACCTCAGTAGATAGGTACTAGAAGACATATAAATATATTAATTATTTATTTAAATTTGAAATCCCTTTTGTGGTTGGTACGTTATGCAATATTTTTGTTAAGCAACTTGCTACCGTACTTATATTGTATTGTAATATTATTAAATCCCCCGTGTAGTTCGATCCTTTCAACCATCCCACAAGAGTGTATCTCCTACTCATTCATAGGAGTACAATAACTAAATATTTATATAAATAAACTCATTCTCGGACCTCATATTATATATGTAATATCTGGACGACCGAGCTGTTCTGCCGACTAGTATACGGGTCGCCTGATGGTATGCGCCTAACGTAGCTTATGGACGCTTGTAACCCAACAGATATCACTAGCGCGATGCCGACTTTAAACTCCTCTATCCCAAGGATTTCTGGAAACCATGTTCCTAAAATTCCTCCGTAAAAACTAAGTTATTTGCCTTCGATCTTCTGTAGGGTGTAGATATTCCACCAGTCGGGCTGGCTCAAGTAGGGAGCCTATTCCCTACCTCTCTTAGAACTTAATTAATAGCTTAATTCAACAAACACTGAGTAAAAAGTAAAAAATGCGAAAGGCGTCGCGGGTTCTTCCAATAAATCTTATCACTAGTTATCTCGAAACTCCAAGAATTGATTCTAGAAACTTCCATACTCGTTTTAAACGAACTTATGTATTGTCGGATCGAAACAGTTGTACTTAATACTTTACAGGAACCTTTTTTCTTTTTTTTAAGCTAGTAAGTATAGACCATAATTCAGATCACTAAATACATATTACACATGTTCCTTCCTTCCTCCCAAGAGGTAGGGACATGTATATATATATATTAGTTTAGCGCAAATTTTACGGATAGGGAATTAGTCAGATCGCGACTTCTTTGCAATCGCGACAACAACCCAAGCCGAGGTCCGGCCACTTTGGCACCCTTGCGTGCTTGTTGCCCACGCTTTCACGGGGGAGTGTCATCAGCCATCAGCGGCTCTGTTTTTAGATAGGGTCCCAGAGGCTAACAGTAAGTTCAGATTGAAAATAAAACAACCAAAGCATCAACCACTCCTAGCATCAGAATACCCTCCTCCTTCTGAATACAAAGTTAGGAATACTTACGCTGACCTAGAATCCTTTTTTCTTTGTTTTTATAGTAGCTCGTCAAATTGTCATTAAATCCAATGGTGGTCGCCGCTGTCATACCGTCCTGTATAGATAACTTTTCACGTTACCCTTAGTTGAAGGTTCCGAAGTCGTGAGAAGGAGGGAACACATTGGCTGGGAGATGGAACACATCGGCTGGGAAATGGAACACATCGGCTGGGATATGGTTCTACAGCATCACGGTACGACAAAGATGAAGCATAGTGAACTTTTTAGTTCGTGCCGAGACTGAGTCGACTGAGTTTACTGTAAAATTGTGACTCCGTCCTCCGAAGCCTAGCGCGTGTTCTGTTGTGGAAAGGAGAAGAGAGAATAAATTGAATAGTTCTTCAAAACACTCACACAACATTTATTTATGAGTGTTTTTATATTATTTATTCTAAATTATTATACTACTGTTAATAACATTAAATCCATGATGCATATAAACTTCAATTTCAAAGATATTTTCGTCATTGACATTTTTCTATAATCACTGTCTATGGTTTGCATTCGGGCCGCCACGCAACACCAATAAGTTTACGTTAATAAGACATTTGGTTCAACAAACTAGTGGTAAATACCACTTAAATCCCACATCCACTTCACTCCATCTCATTTATTGACTATTTATTATAAACCAAAGGGCTCTTAACTCTGAACTACACTGTAATACTTGTCACGTACTCCACAAACTATTCTTTACATTCATGACAAACGAAAATGAATTGTAAATCCTTGTGATAAAATCCTATGCGTTTACAAAACTTGTGAAGTAGACAAGGTTACTTTGAATCTATTTCAAGGTAATATCGCCGTTAGTATGTAGAAAATAGAGTGCCATTTGAATATGAAATTTAATTTGCTCAGTCGAGTACACGAGCACTTGATTTGGAGTGGCGAATGTAACTAATATAGGCACAATTTTCACATCTGTTACAACTCATCGTCGTTTTAAACCCTTTTAAGGTATGGATATAATATATTCTGAGAAAACTTGGAAACATCTAAGAATGTGTACAATAATTTACATTTTGTTGATATCCGAGCTGTGTCCGTGGCTCCACTCGCATGGGATACAGAATGTCGACGGTGGAGAATACGCACAAATCGTGCTGACCTCGGTCCCACCCACGGCAGTCGCCCGCCGCGCCGGTTATTTTAATTGCAAAAATGATTATTGTGGGTGATTCTTAGATTATAGACATATACTGTCGCGGACTTTTTTCTAGATCTTTTTTATAGTTACAATTGTGTAATAGATACATTAATTTGATATTTGTCGTTTACACAGCGTAAACCTATTAAATCTCTCCAAGAGTGTCTTTTTTATAAATTGATTTACCATTATGAATTAAAATAAAAGCATAAACGGACAGATATACAGACATTAAATTTTATATCTAATATGTATAGAAGAGTTGGAAATACATAGTTGATGTATATCTATCCGTTTCATTTACCGATATTTCTGTACTTATCGCAATCAAAGTTCAAGTTTGTTGTTTGTATCAACGCGATAATCTTTGAAACTGACAGTATCTTCACACTACGGCCCTTAGGTAGATTGCAGTAACTATGAACGTCAAGCAACCTGGTAAACTGTAAGCAAGGAGGACGTATATAGAACATTATAACTAAACTGATACATTTTTTAAATCCTTCGTTGAAAATATGACTGATCGAATCGAATGATGTAGTAAAAGTCAGGCTTCTTCTTGCCTTTATCCCACACTAAGTGAGAACGACACAGCACATCTTCTCCTTCCATTCCATTCCACCCTTTCTTCCAGTAATACAACTCCAACAAACAATACACGCATCGGGATTCAAATATGCTTTCTTCCCGATTAATTTATGAAAAAGACCAACTAAAATGAAAAATCAAAAAGTTTTTATTCAATTTAGACCCTAAGAAAGCATTTATGATCGGCAAAACACTACTGCCGGTTTGGAAAACATCCCAGACAACGAGAAGAACAGGCAAGAAACTCGATCTGGTTTATCTTCTTTTTTTTCAATAGTATTAATATAATACAATAATACACAAAGAGTTAACAAGAGTTAGTCCCTTTTAACTACCTTGGATAATAAAGATTTCCTCAATCGACATCCACCAAAATCCCACTGCGTGCTTGATTAATTCCTTCCAATTGGTAGTAATTGAATCTTCCTCTGTTTCAGTACATGCTTGTTGTAACAACTAGATCAAGGCAAAAACATCTTTAAACCCATGTAAAGAAAATTGGAAATATCTTGAAAACTTTATACTTTTTTAAAACAAATTATTAATAAAACTTCTGGAAGGTGGCCGATAGGTTTCAGATGGGAATTTTGATATTTCAAGTAATTTATAAAGGTTTAATTTTGTTGATTTATTTGAAATTTATATACACATGACGAAAATGATGGCGATTACCTACGTAGATAGTAATGTTATTAGATAATATCGATCAAATGGAGGCCAGTGTGGGCATATTTTTATCGATAATTTTAGTCGTACAACAAAGGTAACAAACAAGCATACAGTCCGCCTGTTGGTAACAAGCTACACGTAACCTATGGACGTTTGTTATACTATGGGTATCACTAACGCTTTGCCGACCTTAAGCCCCCCTACCTCAGGAAACTCTGGAAATACCTTGCAATGAAATGCGATCTTCTGTAGGGTGGTGGAATTTCACCAGTCGGACTGCTCCAAGCAGAGAGAAAAGTCTGAAGAAGGAATTTCTCTTTACCCTTTCTTTCTTAATCTTGAAAAGTATTTTTTTATACTCATCTAGCAAGTTACCAATCTCATGGAAAATCTATAAACATGCGCTAATTTTTTTTTTTTTTTTTATAGATGAGGTCTAAATACTGTAACTGCTTGTAATATGTAGTTTATGATACCTACCAGATTATAAATAATATAAATTTAGAAATTTAATTGATCTATTCTGTCACAAAGTCACCGGCAAAGAAGGGCTGACAGATAATATGACAATAAAAAAATGCAGTTCACAAGCGGTAAATAAAACCTTCAGAAAACATAAAAATATATTTTTTTAAACTTTTATTAAAATTCCTAAATCAGCGGGACTAGGATTAAAATCCCTCGTACTTTAAATACAACAGTGCATACAAGTGTTTTCATCACACCGCTGGGCCAATTCGATGACGATCATAAAAATCAGGTCTTTATTTTAATTTTATTATATTAACCGTGTATAATTCATTCTATCTAATTCCCTCGTATGATAAATCCTATAGACGTATGTGTTTAACTCTTTACAGTGCTTTGCCTGTTTAAATTTTATACACACACATTTTATAATCACAAATCGTCTAATAACATCAATCAATCCCTATTTGGGGCCTCTTGATACTTTTTTCCCTCTCTTGGCAATTTTGTGTCGTATCTGGCTTTAAACCAATCGCTAGAATATCAACATGGATAGTTCATATCCAGATAAAGGATAGGCGGCCTAGGTGTCTAAGAGGTAGGCCTCTTCTGCCTACTTTTATGGTCAGAAGTTGTAATTTCTGTACATCGCTTGTCCAAACGGATTTCTTGCATCTTTTGTTGTATTTCAACGAATTTAAATGTTCCCCGGATATAATTGATTTGGATTTTATCAAGTCCCATAACAACTACTGTCCATCGCAGCACCTTCTTCTCCTTGAGATACAATTTAAGTTCATCGTATTTCTTTTTCCCTCCTGTCATAGTCGCTTAACATCGTTGTTAGGAAATGTATATAGACTGTATTAGTTTTAGCTCGCTGGTATTTAGATTAATTGTAATAAAAGTTCCACACTAGTTCAATCTCCACTAAACCACGATGGCGGTCCAAACGGGAGAGAAATTAATTTATTCAGTGTTGCAAGATACTGAACGCACAAAAATTGTATTGTTGGGTTACCAACAATCGGCTGAAATTGTTTAATAAACTATTATTTTAATACTATCGCGATTTGTCTCCCAGGTTTAATAAAATATCTGGGCGACCGAGCTGTGCTCGGTGTCTTATAAACAAAAAGAAAAACAACTATCTAGGTAAACTTGGAATGTAAAATATTATCTAAATGCAAAATTTCATCGAAATCGTTGGAACCGCTTCCGAAAAACCAATTATATACACATACATATATAGGAAGGAATAAGACGTACATAGAAACAAATGTATAATAATGTACAATGTACCGCCATCTAGCGGTTAAAGGTGGCAATAAAATTATTATTATTTACTATGTATATATTATAATATAAATAATAAAATAATTTATTTTGATATCTTTAAGCTATCTTAGAATTCTGTGATTATTGATTAGATGTATTAATATAATTAACATGTCAGTAATGTAAATTCATATTTTACTGACATAATACTTACTCTCAGTATTAAAGTACAAAAATAAATAAGTAAAATTCATATTAATATTTTAACAAAAATAGGTTTCTTTTCCTAGTAGCTCGACAAATTGATGTCACTCTCTCTCTCTCTCTCTGATGGTAGCACAGTACAATCCTAATATAACGGAGACTACCGACAGATTACTATCCATCGACGCGGGTCAAGCTGATCCCGAAACGCGGTATGCAAAAGTGAGTCACTATGACAGACTTTACAACATATGCATGATGGTCGCGTCGGGTAAAACAGCCCCCCCCACCAGTAGGTACAATGACACGACAATGTTATATTTGTCAAATAATTTTAAAGAATTGATAGGTAGTAAAATAAATTCACGTTATTAACAGTGATGGGCAAATTTCGTGTTGTTGGTCCGCGAGATAAAATTCTAGATTTTATATTGTTAAATTTTTTAATCCATTTTAATTATAAATTTATTTTTAAATTGATTAATTATTTATAGAATATATTCTTGTGTGTTTTTATATTTATATTTATTAGTATATTATTGCATTTTATAAGTATTAAGATTTTATTACTTTTCTAGTTTTTAACCTAATTCAACAAAAATATTTTTTTAAATATATGTTCAGCTATATGAACCGATTTGGATAATTCTTTTTCGTTTGGATAGGGTTACCTCAAAGATGGTCTCATTTTAATTTAATTACCATTGGACCGTCAACTTCAAACATACACCAGAGAACTCTTCAAAATCATTGAAGGCAGTTTTCTTTTTTGTTAAAAATTGGTTTGTAATAAATGTATTATTGTTTAAAAAAAAAATTATCTTTTTTTCAAACAACAAGTAAAATTTTACGCTGAATTTTATACAATGATGTCCTGCCCTGCAGTAACTATAATTGAATAGTTCTATATTATAAAATATATTATTAAAAGTATGTGTTGTTTTTAATTAAATAATAGACTTAGGATAGTGTATAGAGATATATTAAACGGAATTGTCCTATGTATGTAAAATATACGTGCACGTATTGCCTAAGTCATTTGATACCTATATCATATTCGTTAATAAGATTTTTATTCTAAAATATATTAGTATTCTAAAATACAGATGATAATTAATTTAAGACTATGTCCGTGGTTTTACTCGAGTGGAAGAGAGAAGAAACGCGTAGTGCTTATAAAAATCGTAGTTTCTTAAAACTTTCATAACTTTTGATTGAATTAAGATATCGTAATATTGTTTTTGTTGATAAAGACCAAATACCTAAGGCGTAAAAACAAAAAAAAAATTATCATAATCATTCCAGTAGATTTTGTTTTATGTGCACACAACGGTAAACCTTAAACGTTTTATTTACATACATAAGTAAAGCGCCAATGAAAAATAAACTTACTCATAATTTTCAATTTTTTTTAATATAAGTATTAAAATTAAATAGTTTCTGAAGTAAGGGCAATCTACTTAACATAATTTAAAAAAGATGATAATGGTCAAAGAAAATAAGCAAGCGGAACATTCAAAATTCTCATTCTATGATTACAAAAACCATTGTGTTCGTAGTAAAACAAAACTTTTATGTCGTTATGCTCGAAAGCCATCTGTAATGTGTTTCAAAATGCATTGCAAAGAGCAAAAGAGAAAAAAGTAGGCAACATCTGTCTCACTCTACAGAATGGCGTGTGTCAAATGGCAGGTCCCACGGTATGCAACACAGAGACGCACTTAAGGCAACTTATCCATTATTTATTAGGTAAGACCTCTTTCCCACTGAGCGGCTGGCATCGTGCTCTACGTAAAATTGATGGTCAATACCACTACGCTGCTAAAGTTTGACAAGTTTCTGCGCTACCGTCCTGTAATGGTGTTGGCGGGGGCGAGGCACTACAGACGATAACTGGGGCAGTTTGTATAACCAGGAAGGGAAACGCGTGCAATTGCGTGACATATACGCGCAGTCATAGTACACTAAAGTAAACAGTATCACATCTTCATATAAACGGACAAAACGATTTACTTTGAATTCTCGGTAAACTTCGGTACACAATGATCGCGAGTATGGCGAGTGTGAGAGTATGTGTTGGTGTGTAATTTATATCTAGTGACGAAATATTATATTACCTACCTACTTTAACCCTTTTATCATGTTCCCGTACATACAAAACAACAACGTATACAACATACAACTTAATGCACCTCGTTTTCTGCGTTCTCATAACAAAGAATATATTCAAAATCTATTATCGTCTACAAGTAGGTAAGAAGATACATGTTATTTCTTCGACAACCATAATGAAAATGAGCTGGTTTGTAGAATACAGTCGCTATAATACTAACCGCTAGCGGCTGAAATCGCCCTCGACTAACTGCTCCGTGGAAATAAGTCCTAACGTCAAGCGACTTCCTTATTTTCCTCAAGATCATTTGAATTCTATATACTTTGACAGGTGGTCATTGTCTAGAACCTATATATTCTACCTTTTATTATTTTAAAAAACTTCCTTTTGTTAATAAACATTTCAAAATTTTTAATTAAAAAAATTTAATGGGAAAATTGTTCGAGATGTCTTTTTTATCGTTATAGGCTTAGTTAGTTATCACCATTTCACCAGATCTTAATTCATGATGTGGCCCAAGATGATAGCACGCTAAGCCTAATGGAAGACTGAACACAACAGTAGATGCTTGGCAACAGATTTACAACTTGAGGGTGGTAGCTAGTTAGGCGGCATCAGAAAAAGCTCTACCACTCTCCTTCACCGAAAGCTCAGGCTGATTATGCTAGAATTCGAACTCATGTCGATCATTATCAATATCTATGCCTATTTTAATAAAAGATTTATGAAATGTTTATTATTTTACTATCACATTTTTAAATTAACCTTTAAATAAAAAAAATGAACATTTAAATAACCTTTTGGGCAGATAATAGTTTGTATTTTTTATGTTTCATGCGTTATTGTGTTGGCGGCGACGTGGTGCACATTCAGTCGAATAAATTTAACACGGGAAAAACCTTAGGTCACAACTAGTCGATAAATATTTGTAAACGTGTGAATACGTGTCTGTTGTAGTCACAACACGACATTTTGGATCGTGTCGTTACATGCCTCGGGTAACAAACAGTCTGTTTATAATGCACTAGCTATGACTCGTGGTTTTTCCACTATTTCCACAGTTGAATGTACTTTCGTTGTTTTCTACGTCATAATTAATTAAGTTCAATGCCCTGAGATGGGATATAAGTCTTTACTAGACCATTGAGGAACCTATATATATACAATTAATAAAATTGAATTGTCTGTTTGTAATGTCAAAATAACAGTTTTTTTACTAAATGCTTATGAAAGTATATACGATACCTTTAACTAAAAGCCCATTTTTTTAAATTTCTGTCTGTCTGTTTATTCCGGGTAATATCCGAAACGGTTGGACCAATTTTGACGGAACTTTCACTGATAGATAACTGATGATATAGGGAGTAACTTAGGCTACTTTTATTTTAGAAAAAGAATTAGGGTTACGCGCAAATAAAAAAAACTGGCCATGGTGAATGAAATCGGGCGCTTAAATGGCTTATGCTGAGTAAACCATAAGAGACATAGCAAATTAATGTACCATATAATCATAGGCATTAAAAAGACCTACAAAAAGTCCGGTAGAGTATACATCTATCTTCTAAAGAACACCCACAATAAGCATTCTTGTCTTTAAAATAACCGGGAGCGAGGAGCAACAAGATTCACGCGGGCATTCTGTAGTCCACGTGAGCGTAGTCACGGGCACAGCTAGTTATGTAATAAGTACTAAAGCAGCTATTTTGAAGAAAAATTGTGTTCCACTTTATACCGTTGGTGCACGGGGTGCAGGGAGAGGGGCGCGGGGCGTGGAATGGGGCGCGGAATGGAGCGCGGAGCATGGGGCGCGGAACGCGGGGCGCGGAGTGCGGGGCACGCGCCTTTTAATACATTGAACTTACTGATGAAATATCACTCCTTGAATTTTACTTGTGTTTCTCGAGTTGTTTAAACAGTATCTCAGAGCACATGAAGGCATATTTATAAATAAAATTTTGAACTCAAACGTGTGATCGCATCAAGTGTCCGGCACAGACTAACAAAGTGTGAGTGTATGCACTCGAACACGTGTTTCAAACAATCTGGTTGGGGCATCGTTTTAAGAGCTTATTTCACCGTCCAATCTATCGCACCCGATTCCCGGGGGAAGGGCCGGGGGGTTCTTGGCCGCGGAATCGAGCCAATAGCGACGCTCGATTTTATTTTGTATATTTTTGTTTTCTGTTGTTGAGCCGGAATAAATAAATAAATGTGCCTACTAGACTGTTTGGGAATAAAGTAATTTATCTGAGAAAATATATTACTAACGTTTTTCTTTTCCCTAGCGTGGCGAAGTGACGGCGTTATGAATAACGGTAAACCAAATTACAATTAAAAAACAATGGTGGCGATCAGTAACCCCTCGAAAGTCGTTGCAGTCATGCTGGCCTGCAAGCTTCCCGGCAGCTGTGAATATATCGGCTGCTCCAGAAACACGACAACGCAAAAGAGAGTCACCATTGTATCGTGGTTGCGACTCACTTGGATACGGATTCCTGCATTCCCTCTTGCAGGACAAACTTACTACCTTTTGGTTCAAAAGTTCTTGTAATGTTACATCGAAAAACTTAGATAAGTTTGAACTTGTAAACGAAAAGCATAATTTCAATACCTAATACAAATTAATATTAAATAGGAAATCCTATCTATTAGACTTAGTAGGACTAATAAAACTCTATTTTTAGGTTCCAATAAAACCGACGTAACAGATTTACAATAAGTTTCAGAAGTTAAATAAATTTAAGTGTCTCGAGACAAAAGTCTTTGACCAATACTGCCAGTGTTTTAAATATGGTGCTGAGACGTGGTCGTTAACTATGGGCCTCATATAGCTCAAGGTCACTCAAAGGGCAATGGAAAAGGGATATGCTTTAAGTATCTCTGTGTGTAACCAAAGTCACCAACCGCGACATAGCCCTAATAATAGCTAGACCTAAATGGAAGTTGGCGGGGCACTTAGCTCGTAGAACGAATGGCCGATGGAACCGAAGAGTTCTCTAATGGCGGCCACGTACAGGGAAACACATTGTGGGCTGACCCACCACAATGTGGTTCGACGACCTGGTGCGTAAATGTTGCAGGAAACCCCTGTATGCAGGCAGCACAGGGCCAGTCGTTGTGGAGATCTTTGGAGGAGAACTATGACCAGGATTGGACGTCTCTCGGCTGATGATGATAATGAAGCTTAGAATTATGTAAAATAAGATTTATTATCGAAAGGTTTTTACAGGGTGGATCATTAAGTGAATGATAGTGATGTCTGAAAGTCTCTGTATAACAACTAAAAATTACAATTTAGATAGGTTCTAAAAAAAAATCTACATATATAAACAGTTATGTAAAGATATTTATTAGGTAAATATTGATAAACTTAGTTCTGTTTTTTGGAGGTTCTTCTCTATGACTGAGTTAATTTCCGAACCGGTGTTAGTATTTTGAAGTTCGCAACTATTTTCTGAGAGCCCAGATTAAATATAATATTTTTGATGTATTTTTTACCTCTCTGTTTTTTTTCGTTTAAGTTTAGCGTTATGCCCTCAATCAAATCTGATGTTAAATGCCGAAGTGGCGCAAGATGGCGGACTGGCTCTCTAATTCAGCTGCCGGAACACACCTATAAGTGGTTGGTGTCTGATTTTAATGATAGCAGACACAAGAAAATATTTAAATACCACAATGTTTTCCTTTACCGCAAGCTCAGGCTTATTGCAGAGATTCCAACTCACGTCAATGAACTCGATAAACGTACACTCTACCATGATTTACTCACTGCCTAGGTAGGTAACTAGGTAGGTTAGTCAGTTGATAAACTAAGAATAAATAATAACTACGATATTAATAAAAAGATATGGAGCTAGAATCATTGTAGTTTTAGCCGTCCGTCTGTGATGTCACAGTATCGCAAGACCCGGTATCGTAGCTTACCCATATAAGGGATGATAAATACGCCCGGACACTAACAGTAAACTAAACAGAGCCACACGCGCTGGACTCCGGAGCAACAGTTTTACTTGTAACCTCCATCTCGGCGCGAACAAAAAATTGCATCTTATCCGTACAATGTTGCTGTTGAGGAACTTGCCATATCATGGACACTCTTATGCTTGTAACGTAATGCAGTACCGTACAAAAAAGTGTGCGGTCGGGGAACCCCCGTAATGTTCATACACGAAATTACTAGATAACTAGTTAATAGTATAGTTATGTATGTATATAAACATACATAACTACCTTACCTTCATAAGGATAGTCATGTTGCTATTTGCTCTGATCTTTTCATTTCTAAACTCCAGTACAAAGTCATTAATCAGCTGTGTATCTACTATGTAGGCAAAGTCTCATGTTAAACGTTATGTGTAATAATTATTCATTATAACTTTCAAAACAAGTTGCAGTATATTTGTTTTATAAACCAATAATTTGTATACATTAAAGCACTGTGATTTTTGTGCCGACATTAATATTCGAAAAATAATTAAAATCTACTAACGTACGTACCTATTAGATTTTACGGTACTGTTTTGACAATTTCGCAAACAAATAATAAACGTCGCCGTAACTAAGTTGATCATAGAGGGTATTGATCTTATTAAAAGCGTCAGACAGTTCAAGTCCAAGTGGTGTAATGAATAGTATATTTTCAATTATATTTTCTCCTGTTATAATGCTTTTTCCATGCGTGACGATTTTTACAAAGTGTACTCCTACCGCAAGACCCGTTAAGAAACTCGTTCCAAAGAAATACTTCGTGTCCAAAAAATATATTTTTTATAACCGTATACGTATGTAAACTTTCATTATAACAAAGGTATTGTTATAAGAACCCTAATTGAATAAACGTAATTATTTTCTTTTTTAACATAATATAGTTTACGGCTAAATTGAAAATCTTGGATGACATATTATGTTGGTTCGAATCTAGTTAAGCTAAATTAAACATGTATTAACTTGATATATTTTTTTAAATATGATGTATTTTAAATAAATATTAGTACTTAGTAGTATGGGGCAAGTTTTGAAATGCCAGCGCGCTATGGTCAATTTGCCCATAGCATATACCTAATGAGCTGTGGTCCTTTTTGACGTTGAATGCAGTATTAGATCACCAACGTATGCATTTAATAAAACTGAAGTATTTTTTTTGTAATGTCAAAATAATGGTATATACGATACCTACCTAACAAAAAAAAAATATTTTTTTTTTATCTTTGTCTGTTTGTTCCGTGTAAGACCGATTTTGACGGAATTTTCACTGGCAGATAGCTGATGTTATAAAGAGTAAATTTAGACTACTATTATTTTAGAAAAAGAATTAGGGTTCCGTTCAAATAAAAAAAACCGTTCATGGTGAATCATTTCATGCGTTTAAATGACTTACACTGAGAAAACTACTAAGAGATATATCACAGTAATGTATCACATAATTGTAAACATTAAAAAGATCTACAAAAAAGCCACTGAAAGTACATGCCTATCTACTAAGAAACACCAACAATACACATTTTTGTCTTTAAAATAGCCGGGAGCGGGTGAGCAAGATTTACGCGAGTGCCCGATCGATGTCTTTCTGTAGTCCACGTGAGCGAAGCCGTGGGCAGAGCTAGTATTGTATAACCAATACTACCAAACTATTGTAATTTCGCGTTTGTAATTATGTCCGTGTTTTCAACGTCTAATAAAAATGCTTTCTTTCGTTATTATATATTTTTCTACTAATAGCGTGTTTTTTATCTTAATCGTGTAACAACATACAGTGTGTGACAAAAAAAATTGTTTAATAATTTTTATGATAAACCACAATTATTGTACAGCTTACAATCAGTGTCTAAAGATGGAGTTGCCGATTAAATTCAAAAATAAGGTTGCCAATTCAATTCCCGTAATTTATGAGCAAGCCCAGAAATGGGATGGAAAACAGACAAAATAAAAATTCAATTATTAATATTATGATAGCAAATGGATAAGATAACGTTTTTAATTTTAATTAAACAGATTTTACTTTTCGTTTATTTTAAGCACACCGTCGCCGTCGCAGCCGTGCAAGTTAAGTGAAACGGAATTAAAGGAGTCTCCAAGTCCAGTGAAGCTGCCAAAGCTTAAGACTAACAGTATAGTCAGTTCTAAAAAAAAAATGAAAGCTACTTACGGCGAAAAAACCATCTACGTTTGTTTTTTGGCCAAATTCCAGAAGTTATATTTCAGTGTACAAATTTTGCCAGGGACTTATAGAGTTTTTTTCTGTAAAAGTGTTTTGCCTTATTGCTATCTATTCTGTATTAAACACGATAAAGTAAGTGTATCGTGTTGTCTTTGTTCTATAAGTTTATGTGGTCTTCGGTCATAAATACTTTGTATGAAACGGATATTTCGTATCGTTTTACTTATTAATCTTAGATACAATTTTGATATTACTTTTGTGTATGTATTATCATGTAGTAGATACATATTTCTAATAATATATCTGGGACAGGAAATTGTTGGTAAAATAGCTGATTGACCAAGGTATCTAAGTAGCATCATAGAACTTACTAACTCATCTTTGAATACATTTTTTTAATTTTTAGCTCATAATAATGTAAAAAGTTACTTAAGAAAATCAACCTAGAATTGAACAACAAACAATATCTAACATTGAACTGTAATCGGTAATAAGAAAAATATATAAACTTCTAATAACCGGTGTGTTTTTAAACATCTCTGAAATTGACAACGACAGATGAGAAAAACTATTCGAATTGTTAG
Organism: Saturnia japonica; assembly: GCA_033032175.1. Taxonomy (NCBI): domain Eukaryota; kingdom Metazoa; phylum Arthropoda; class Insecta; order Lepidoptera; family Saturniidae; genus Saturnia; species Saturnia japonica. The sequence continues at coordinate 6,952,471 of CM065331.1, forward strand.
CGTTAAGTATCTTTTGTTTTATTTTTCGGTTTGAACATATTTAATAAAATTGTAGCTATGTGACTGTGTCCCATTATAAGGTTTTTGAACTTTGTTTCCATATAATTATATGAAAACTGCAACTAATTAATATAATAAACTCAACATTAAACCATTAAACAATCATAACTTTATTCATAGCAAAATAAGAACAGAAATTAGGTTCATTAAGAGATGTTTACGAGTCAAAAAACACATAATAGTCGCTATTAACGCACACCGTAATTGTATTTCACGCTCTGACCGCGTATTATTTAAACAAATTAATTAAGTATCGTGTTTACATCAATAAATCTATTCAATTTTAAAGCAAATTGTTTACACTAATTAGAATGTACGCGCCATTTTGATGTATGGCTGTGATTAGTTCGCGAAGTTAACAAACTGTGACGGAGCGCTAGCATCACGCGTTTACGCTACTCGATAATAGATGGCGTCCGCAAAATCAATATTGATTCATATCTACGTACGCAAATTATTTATTTATAATAATACAAATTATTATTTTAAAATGTAACAAACGATCGAAGAAAGTTTCTTTGACAGTCATTCAAATATCTTGTTGTAAGCTTTTGATTGAGTTCTTGGCAGGACCTTGGGCTGCCATGTTGTGGCTTTTATTTTAATTAACTTAGGTTCTTTGACCTATTATATAAAATTGGTGGCCTTTTGCGTGTTATAATTAGTTATTGTGCATACGACAAGTGAATATAAACTGGAAACATGCATTTTGAGATGTCACGTAAACTCCCTAGTAGCTCTTACTAGGGAGTCACAAGGGGACATATAATTTTGTTAATATAAGTAGTTAGTATAATAGTTAGATAATAACTAACGTACTGAAGAATCTTACGTGCTTTTTAATATGTCAAATATGTTGAAATTACACGCTAAATTTTACAAGAGGATTTTTACATTAATTTCTATTTTCAAATCGAGACCTAAAATCAAAATTCTATTTTTTTTAATTATATTTAGGCCTAAGACTTAATGTAAGTTAAAACACTACTACTATCGGTAAGGAAAACATCATCCGAGTCCTCGAAAAGATCTGGCAAGAAAGTCATTCGGTTTTATAAATTATTTTAAACTATGTAAATAATTTAAAAAAAAAAAAACAATTATATCATTTCTATTCATTATTTATGAGGGAGTCACTTCCAGACATCATTATCATTCACGTAAAAATTCATGGTCTGTATCATGGCGAGTCTTCTGAAGAACTGTTTAATCTAATTCCCTCCTCTCATTTCCACAAGAGAACTAAACGCACAGTGCTTCGGTTTTACAGATTTACTTTAACCTTCATCTCGACATTAAATAAAAACCGTGGAAGCGAAACTGTGGAACCATCTTCCGTCCAATTTATTCTCTCCTTCTACGACATCGGGTACTTCAAGCGTAATGTAAAGAGATATTTATGCAGGCTCACATGACAGCGGCCACCGCTGGTGGATTCAGATCTCTCGGTGGTTGCCGTTGTGTTTACCAAGTTACAAAAAAAAAACATATTATTAAATCTTTATATTTTCATTATTAAAACCCACTTGACAAGGTAATTGAACGTTTGAACTTAACAGGTAATTTACTGAAGAACCTTATTAAAGAACTTAAAATTTTATTAATTAATACCTACCTAAACACTTTTATTGATCTTACTGAGTCTAAAACATCGGAATAACAAATAGTGTCAAAACTATTTCGATCGTTATTAAAATCTAGCTTATTAAATCTAAGTTTTTGAGAACATACATTAATTATCAAGGACTAGCAACTCGCCCCGGCTTCGCACGGATAGCAGAGTAAAATTCTCATATGACATGATTTTTCCGATTTCTTCAACACAGATCATCATATTTCAGCCAATGTACAAAAAAAAACCTTCATGAATTAATTATACACCTAAATTTTCCTCTGGAATAACTCCGTCCACTGATGAAAATCATATGAAAATCCGTTCCGTAGCTTTTTGAGCTTATCGCGTTCAGACAGGCAAACATACGCGGCGGGGAACTTTGGTTTAAAATATAGGTAAAATACAATGTCTTAAGAGGGCTTATATTGTAAGTAGCCGGATAAATATTAGAAAAACCCTATCACAACGTATCTATAGAAACACATTACTTAAATTCTTTATATGTGTTGGGATTATGGATATGTGACAGTGTATTCTTTATAATGATTGAAGATTTTTATTTATTGAAATAGAGTTTTCGGAAGTGTGTCTTAACACCATCAAGGATCAGAGAGAACTAACTGCTTACAACTATATTTCTACAGTTGTCCTTTTTACATCGTGTAACATTTGGTGTTTATGCAGTCTATACAATACTCGAATTGTACCTGGTTTCTATGACTCGTAGTTCGAGTGCTTTAAACAACTATCTTTCTCCGAAATATTAAAATAAATCCTTTGTCAAGGGTAAAAATGTGTTCACCAAATGTTACTTAAAAAGGAAGCTTTTACTTTCAGAATAAAACAAATTTAAAACATTTAAAATATAATATCTCAAATAGAATGATTTTTGTAGACGAACTCAATATTTCAACAATATGTTTAACGTTTGGCCCAAGATAGTAACACGCTAAGCCTACTTACAGGCTCTTAAATGCAGCTGCCGGAACACATCTACATATGTCTAGCGACAGATTTTCAAATTAAGAGTTGTAGCTAGCCAGGCGGCCGTTAAAAAATTCCACCACTATGCTATTGCTTTATCAAGATGTTTCCTTCACTTCAAAACATAAAGAAATACGACTCTTCATACTAATTGTTGCATTCACTGACCGATTTCATCAAAATCTACAATATAATACAATATACTTTATTGCTTATGAAACAAAAAAAAACATACATATATAACTATTTAAATTATTTGTGTACAGTTAAGCGGCCTTATCGCTTAGAGCGATTCCTTCCAGGCAACTTTAAAAATAAATAAATATAAATGGAAATAAATTTCGTGGCGGCTAACAGATATTGTACATCACAAACATACAAATTTTATAATCACATACTGGTACATAGAAATAGCACATACATATACTACACTAGCTGTGCCCCACGGTTTCACCAGTTTTAATTTAACCAAAAACACCGCGCCGCGTACCTACGCACCCATGTAGTCAGTCTATCATAATTGTTCTCCACGAAAGTACTAATTATTTGAATTTTTCATTATCTCCTAAAGTAAGTGTCCAAATAGCATACTCTAAAAGAGCAAAATTTAACTTCATAAAATTGTCTTTATGATAAAGTAACTTTTGTTCGTAAAGATTAATATTCCACGTATAAAAATAATGCTTATAAATCACTTTTTAATTTTCAATAAATGTTTGTCACAAAATACCTTATTGTGACTTATGTATAAGGGATAAGCATATGCTATCGATAACTTATTTTTAGATATATTAAAGACCAATATTATTGTTGAACATTATACTTACGTATCATTAACGATTACGCGAGCGCACACAGTTAAATCAGTTCAGGAGGGCCTCGACCTCCGAATAACGTAACAAAAATCAATATTTAAGGCTATCTGACAGTTGTAGCCTAATCTTAAATAGCCTATACTATTTCTCGAGAGTTTGGCTAACATATAAAAAATGTTTTCGAATCTAACTGGTAGTTCCAGAGATTAGCATGTTTAAAACAAACAAAAATCTTTTCCGCTTTATTATATTAGTATAGATAAACAATAAATTATAAAGTTTTGACACATAACAAAAATACTACAATAATAATACTAATTAATAATAATCTATAGGATACTTTCTGAGGAACTGCGGTCTTAAAATTTAACACAAACGATGTCTTTCAGTATAACTTATGTAATGTATAGAAACACAAAAGTATAAAAAAATTGCGCGACTAGCTCTGGATTGCTTGAACTGTGTAATTAGATATAAAATGAATATGACTTTCTCCTTCTCTTTACGTTATATCTTTCTTCTCTTTATGTAACGAAATGTGCTTAAACATAAAGATTCCTTTAAATTTCACTATCAATCCACGTCCAATAATCGAATGGCCGTCTAAGAAGTTCCACTTAAAAAAACCCCATCATATCTTTATTCAATTACGTACATAAAAAGTCTCCAAGAATCGGATGTAAGAACACCAACCTTGCGCGAAATGATGGCTATTATGTAGATCTGATTACAGGTAATAATACCTATATGAAAACACAGTGATAAGGAAAAATATAATTATATACACACAACCATACAATTGTTGTTGTATATTACTTACCTCTATAAATAAACTAGCATGGTTAACATACGTTGTTCTGCCCTTTCCGGTATTTAATGGCTCGATCTCAGTGCCACCTATCGGAACCTAACATGTCTATAAATCATCTCTTGACAAAACAAATATATTATGTAAATATGAGCTAATTGGTCAAATCGTTCAGAAGATATAGAATCACTAATAGACGCACACAATATTTTTCTAATGTGCTTCGCTGATGTGGACTGCTGAATGCCATCGATCGATATTTTAAAGGCGAAAGCGCTTATTTCTTAGAAATTAGACATATACTGTTGCTGACTATATTGCAGTTTTTTTTTAATGTTCACAATTATGTTACATTAGTTTGCTTATACCTCTTATGGGTATCAGCGTAAGTCATTTAAGCGCACTGAATTAATTTACCATAAACAGTTTTTTATTTGCTCGGAATCCTAATTCTTCTTCCAAAACAGATGTAGCCTAAATTACTATTTATAACATCAGAAAGTCCAGAGAAAGTCCCGTCGAAATCGATCCACGCTTTCGGAGATTATCCGGAACAAACAGACAAACAAAATTTTTAAAGATGGGTTTTTTGTTTTAGGTATCTTAAATACTTTAATGTAAAAAGCTGTTATTTTGACATTACAAACAGACACTTTTTACACTTTTACACAATTGTATATTTATATAATAAATAAATATTAGGTACCTAAAACATAATTTCACACCTACGGCCATTTTTCCATTCAAAACTTTGCATTATGGAATTAAATATCTGATTTAAGTATTATACATATTATAAAGATTTAAAGCTCAACATACAACTGACAAATTATTACTTTCATCAGAGAAAAGTTAGTCATGTGCGAGAATAGAACCACTGACCTCATGGCTCAAGAATACAGCTTACTACCACTGCGACACAAGGCCTTTACCTTAAACCCTTCACCGTAATATTGTTGAACAACTAATAATCTGAGTTTAACATATTATAAAAAACAAAATTATTAGGTTTTGAAAAGAAAAAAAGTCGAAATACTCTCAGGGATTTCCCACATAACTCCAGATCTGTAACAATAGTTATTTACAACAAATCGTTATCCAAAACATTAAGTACCGTTGTCCATCGACGAAGCGTTGCGATAAAAAGCATAAAAATAGGTAATTTTATTTTTAATCCTATCCTATAATTATTTATTAGTTTTGATAGGTATTTTAGAATTTTTTCTCATAAATAGTTATTTCGCATGTGCCTAGTGGTTCAACGATTAGTTGGCTAAAATTCCAAAGGTTGGGGTGGGTCGTATTATAGTTGGGGCACTATTTCTGGAACCTCCTCGTGGTGTGCCCCGGGCAACGTCAGTCTTATGACTCTGTACCCCTCTGCTCATTAGAGGAGACAGGGGATGAGGCAAGAGTGGGCCTGCTTCGGCTCGTCCACTAAGGACGGACTCGTCTTTGACGGCGGAGGAGGAAGAAAACCTCCTTAAAAACTTGAGAGGATACAACCTCTTTAAAAAATCGCTGACGGCGGTGGAGAAACCTACCTTAAAAATCACGGACGGACTGTGGTGGAGTAAACCACCCTTTAAAAAATCATGGTTGGACGGTGGAAGACGACCACCTTAAAAAATTACCGAGGAAGACAACCTCGTTAAAAAATTACTAGCCGGAGGAGGAGAAAACCACCAGCATAAAAAATCAAGGACGAACAGTGGAAGGAAACCACTTTAAAAAATAACCGGAGGGTTGAGGATGAGCACCTCGTTAAAAAATCATAGCCGGATTGTCGAGGACGGACGGGAGCTCAATTACGGCAGAGGAGGAAACCTCTATAAAAAACCAACGACGGACTGGTGGGGGAGGCGGTACGTTCATTCGCCTCCTTCTCCTGCCGTTTCACGGACGGCAGAGGAGAAAACCTCGGTAAAAAATCATAGCCGGGCTAGCGGGGTGGGGGTGCGTTCATTCGCCCCCTTACCCCCGCCATATGCCAAACATTATGGCAGAGGCAGAAGAGAAAACCTCTATAAAAATCCCAACGCCGGGTGGGTGGGGGACAGGAGTGGTTCATCCGCCTCCTTCTCCTGCCAGGCCGAACCAAGGGGAGATGGGTTGGGGGGCCTGTCTTCCCATTGCACTGGTTTGGCGGACGGGTAGACAGTTTCGTTTTGCACCGGGCTGTCTCCGTCAGCGGGCGGCCCTTCCGGGCCTTGCCGCTGGGGCGGCTGGGTAGTATGCTACCGCTAGTCCCGTGTCGCCTTAGCATTGTTTACTGATAAGGCAAATAACTACATTTATATCTGTTATTAGAGATAATATCTAATGATATTATTATATTGAGTTTTTGTTTTGGCACCACAAAAAGCACTTGTCTTTGTCAATGTTTTAGTAGTAGGTTTTTTATTCAAAGTGGCATTTAACAAGATGGTGGCTCCCTTGTTAGAAAGATCTACGGAGTTTTTGTAACATTTCAAAATGCATACTTTCGGTTTATATTTACAATCCACTTCAATTAATCACAACAACCAAACTATATCACGCAAAATGCTACCAATATTACATAATATAGGGTCAAAAACCTAAGTAAATGAATTGAAACTAAATACCATGACATGTTACATCAAGATCCCGCGAAAAACTTCTTCTTCTTCTTCTTCAAAATGGGTGGACCGATTTTGATGAACTTTTTAGACAATTTTCTTATTAGCCTAGCGAGTGTTCCTGTAAAGTTTGGAAGCGATCGGATCAGTGTTCCATCTGGACTCCAAAACGGTACAGCACGAGTTTGAGTTTGCTAGTAATACTTTATAAAGGATCTGTGGTCACAATTATACCTACTATTAAATAAATTTTTGGTTGTCTATCTGTGTGTATGTCCGGAATTAACTCAAATACGGCTAGGCCGTTTCTTATGACATTTTAAACACGGAAAGCTTATGCCATTGGTCAATTGTAACTGTAAGAATTTTCATGAATAATTTTATAAATTGTACAAAAAGAAACAAAGAAAGTAATTATTTTTAATTCATAACCGATTCCGATAAAATTTTGTACAATGGAAGCGTAAGTTATAACATAATGAATGAGTTTATAACAATTTTTAAATATTACTTTTAGAAATCGTAAAACGAAATTAATTTTTATAAATTCTCAACTGATTCTGATCAAATTTTGTAGACGGGAAGCATACGTCATTCCATAATTCATAAGCTATACGAATCGTCAGTAATACATTTAGACAACGTAAAAAAAAACATTAAGTTTTGGTAGAAGGAATTGCTCCTTCTAACAATAATCTAAGAATCGCCTATTCAAAGAACAGAACAATACCTAAGCTATTAAAAGTACATAGCATCTTTCTTTTAGTACAGTGCAATCTTTAATAATCCGAAACCATAAGAAGTACATTATAGTTATTAAAATACGGTTAAAAATCAGTATAAAAATGATCTATCTTATTTAATATTCATAATTTTATATGAGATCCCCGTAAGTGGACGTGTAAGGGATATTATTATGTCCTAAGTATATACATGTATATAAATTTTTATCTGTATTTTGTTTTGTTGACACGAACATCATCGAAAATTTATGCGCAGAGTAGTTTGAAATGCAGAGATCTTCAAAAATTGTACTAGATGTCTCATGCAAATATTTCGCACACTATAGGTATATTGTAAACAATGTAACAAACATCTATCATGTTAGTAAAACGGATTTTATATTCTCGTCTTGAATATTATCAACCGATGGCATTTGTATTAAATAAAAATCGGTTGTCTGTAAAGTCGGTTTATTGACGATAGTTGAACGTGAAAACGTCATAAGAAAATACTGATGGAAAGGTGGCATTTTTCAAAATATATTTTTTTTTTTTATAGATATTTTGTATGGATATAGAGAAGGAGGTAAATGGAAATGACAATTGAATTGATCAAGTTACATAAAATGATGCCAATTTTTTTTACAATGTACATAGTTTTTACAAGTATGAATGCGCTTTGAGCAATTGTTTTACAACTTATATTTACAACTTTTAAACATGTGTGATATTTAACTTCCTACAATTTTTGTTATTCTGTTGAAAATAGGACGATGATTGGAAAAGTAGGAAATGAAAGGGCCGAACGCGGAGGCCGATTGTGCCTCTTTGTCGCTCGTTCCGTGCTCTCGCTTGCACTTCAAGCCTTAAATGGAACGCCTCAGAGTGAGGTAACGCCGCATGAGTCATATTTTTTCGTGCGTACAGCCGGCTCCATCGAATTATAAGACGTTATCACGTCAAAAAGTTTTTTCAGTGAAACTTCTTAGGGGGCGATTCGACAAATGGACGAAAATTGAGAAATAATTTTCAAGGACGAGTCACGTTTAGATATATTTTGTTACATGAGATAGAAGAAAGATTTAACGTAGAGAGAAGGAGAAAGAGAGCTATAGATTGTATATTTTAAAATGTTTCATTTCTATCACATGTAAAGTGCTGCACGCGTAACTTTTGAAATCATTTTTTTTTTTCTAAACGATACAATGTTAAACTATTTTTATTATTAATAACGGGAAACATAAGCTTTAAAATGATGTTTGAGACATTAATTTTGATGTAGAATTAATGGAGATATGGCGTTTTGAGGAAAAACATCTTAGAGAAATTATAAAAGCAAAAACGCCACCATTTTTGTTAATATTTGGTATCGAAACATTAATTAATTATTAGGATAAATATTATAAAATTAACACTATATCAACTGATTTCTATTTCTCCCAACTGTAATTTTCTTTTATGGGATCAGTCAATACTAATCGCTTTATTAATAAAATGTCACCGAAACAAATATTTGTTGTTTAGTCACACTCACAGTCTGTGCCGGGCACCTGTTGCAATTAATCGTTTCAGTGCTAAATTTTACTTCACAAATATTCCTTCATGTGCACTGAGATGCTGTTTAAAGAACTCGAGAAACACAAGTGAAAGTCAATGAGTGACATTTCATCAGTAAGTTCAATGTATTAACACACGCGCGGTGTTATCAAGTGGAGTACCATTTTTGTTCGTAATAGCTTCTCTAGTACGTAGTTCATAATATCTCAATTGTTAGTCATTGTTTTTCGATTTTACTTTACTTACTATTAGCCACATTGCCAACATTTTCCGCACTACTCATTTAAAAAAAACATTTTATATTGTCAAAATTAAGACTATAGATTTAAACTAAAACCTCTGTATTTAAAAAGTAAACTATGATATTCCAAAGTCATCATTATGTTAATTCGGAGCTTTTCGACTTGAAACTAGACTTGTTTCCGAGCTAATGGCGTATTAGAATTATAATCACGACGATACCCATCTGTCGTGGCCAGAAACAATTTATTTTGAATATAGGTTACCTTCTTAAACTTGGAATAAGTAATGAGTCGGTCTCGGATCAGTTTGGTTTGGTTGAGTGACGTCACTCCGTTCAAAATGGCCGGCCGCGTTTGAATCTTTCAGGGATAAGCATTTTAAATTTGAATTTCTTCGTCACTTCCCAATTGTTAATTTAGTCATGTGGTCTTAACTAACAGTTACCGGCTACAAAAATTTATAATCAACCAGATTAGTTTCTTAGTTAGTATGTAATGAATCCATCTTTTAGGACTTTTAGGGCTTGAAATTCAGATTTAAAATAAACAGTTGCATACAATATATTGATACAACTAAAGTGAATTTAATTATTTTTTGGGGTCAAGTCGCCCTTAGACTTAATAAATGACAAATAATCATGATAAGCAAGTTTTATTGTCCAAAAAGAAGGATCAATACGTAAATGATAGTAATGCCTAGAAGTGACTCTATCTACAGAGATATCCACTAATCTATCTATCTATAATTTAATCCTACTAACATAATAAATGTGAAAGTGTGTATGTTTGGATTTTTGTTACTCAATCACGCGAAAACGACTGAACGGATTTAAATTCATAAGTTAAGTTTCATAACATAGTAGTTATCCTTATTATTTATGTGTTTAAATGTCAGGCATGGCCTATTATCTGAGCGATTGCATTGTTTTTATTATGTGGAAATGATAACATGTAATTTTTCCTTTTTTGTAATTGCTCTGTTGGCATGCTAAATATATTAAAAAAAAAAAAAAAAAAAAAAAAAAAAAAAAAAAAAAAAAAAATTAGTACACAGATAGTCATGACCTGGAATAACACATAGGGTACTTTTTATCCCGGTAAAAGTCATAGTTTAACCAGTGTTAACCAACAAATAATAATAAATGCAGAGTTTTCATGATTTTTTGTGATGCATATCACGCAAAAACTACTGAACGGATTTGAATGAAATTTAGCAGACAGATAGTCTATGATCTGGAATAACACATAAGGTTCTTTTTACCCCGGTAAAAGTCATAGTTTAACCAGTGTTATCCTATAATAAATGTGAAAGTTTGTATGTTTGTTACACAATCATGTAAAAAGTACTGAACGGTTTTGGATGAAATGTAGCACAGAGATAGTCTATAACCTGGAATAATACATAGAGTACTTTTTATCTTTATAAAATCATAACTTAACAACTGCTATTGTTGCAGACAGCGAGCGGGGCGAGCGAATAACGATAGTCTAATAGTATAGAATGAACAAATAAATGAAATAATACGTGTTAGGAATAAGGTTTATAAATACGTGTTAGGAATAGATATAATAATATGAACTGAATATGTGTGAATATGTGTATTTTAAAACGATTAGAATAAGAATATAGCTAGTTGTAAGTTTAAATGTATAAATTTCACTAGTTGTAAGGATGAACCATGCCAGACTCGGAACATCTGGCATGGTGACTCATGGTACTGCCGCACACAGGGCGTGCGCGCTCATTGGCTGAGCGACGCCCCGCACGGAATCCATCGCACTACCAGTTGCGAGGCAAAGGGCGAGGTTAAATATAGCGGAGAGGGCGGCAGTACTGCGATCAGTTCGAGAAACACCACAACACCAGCAACAGCAAGCAGCGAATCTACAAGCAAACTACAGTCAAGAACGTTATTAAGAAACCACATTGTTACTACGAACTACTGTAACTTTGTAAGAAACAAGAATAAAACAAGCGCTATTAATTTAGCACACATTAAAATATTGTGGACGTCTTTTTATTTACAATAGCTATCCTACAAATATAATACCCATCTATGATTTTTTTGCTTTGTCGCGTTTGATATCAGGTGATGCACATGCAGTAATATAGCGGAGTGGTAGGGATCGCGAAGACCATACACATAGTGATAAACCCATCTATGATTTTCTTTTGGTTTGTCGTGTTCCGAGATCAATTTGCGTATACCCAATAATACGCAGACGAAGTACCCACCAGATAGTACATAAAATAAAGTAAATTTGCTTCCTGCTGTCTGTCCCTATGTACGCTTGGATCTTTAAAACTACGCGACCGATTTTAATGAGGTTTTTGGGAATTATTTACGGAAAGTTTATATATATAATAGGTACAATACATTACTTAAAAATTATATATAATAGAGAAAATTCAATTGAAGTATCAATATCAAAGCGATAAACTCTGAATCAGGCTTTTTAAACGTAAAATACACCACTTTGTAAATTTTACTCGTGCGAAGCTGGGGTGGGTCGCATGTAATGGTAATAATTGTAAACAATACTTAAAGTGTGAAAAAACAAACAATTAATAAGCTGTTGGTAAACCCAATCGAATTTCTTGCCGGTTCTTCCCGATGACTGGGATATTTTCCAACTTCATAGTAAAGTTTTGACATTTATAAGGGCTTCTTAGGGCCTAAATTGCATAAACTATTTTCAATTAGATTTCGAAGTGGACCGTAGAGTTATGAGATCTGTATCCAAAAGTCACCTCAATATTTTAATCGCTATTTCGTTGGACTATCCGTCAAATTAAAAAAAATAATTTTGCATATTTATAGCCTATTCATTGATCAAGGTTATAGACTCCATAACTTCAAGCTATGACCTTATGGAGTGGAGCAGTAAACATAAACGTGAAGAAATCTGGCAAGTTATTTACAAGTACGGGAAGTGAGAATTCGATACGGGTGGGTGCGTTGGTTACAGAGCCGCGCGGTGAAGAGTTTGTCGAATAAATTTAACACGGATAAAACCGTGAGGCACAGCTAGTTATATTATAATTTAGAATCTCGTATCAAAAGATCAATTTAAACTGGTCATATAAAAAACCACGAGCTAATACAAAATAACTGCCTAAATTGATGCTTGCTCAGGCAAATTGGAAGTCGTGTAATTGACTGAAACCACAGTATGTCGCTTTCCATTATCATTACGCTGATGTCGGCGGTGGGGGATAGACATGCGAAAACGGCGGTAGTGTTTACTTTTATTTAAAATAAAAATTGTCCTTATGTGTTAGTGTATTGTGTTTATTGAATTGTGTGTTTTGCGGTGAATTTTCTGGGAAGCTCGTGCTAAAAAGCTTCATTTAGTGTTTTGACAGAAAAAAAAAATTGTTTTTCTCGAAGATTACTTCAATTTACGGTAAGTGTCTATTGATGTACGTCGACAACACTAACGTAGTTAAAAAGATGGATCCCTACATTGTGAAGAGAAGTGCGGTAGGTAGTATAATAAAGCAATGATGGTGCAGTGCTAGCGTGTATAGCCAACGTGTTGATGGAAGTGAGTTCGAATTGTTCCAATAAGCCAGTGAAAGAAAACATCGTGATGAAACTATAGCATGGTGGTACCACACACTCACAAGTTAACAATCTATCACTAAACACCTATATGTATTTTTTGGCAGCTGCATTTCAAAGCCAGTTCTTCAACTAGGTTTGGCGTGTTACAATGAGATTCTGGGCAAACACTAAACCTATGATTTTAATCTTTGAAAAATAATTCTTAAGCAAGAATCAAACCCATGCCTCCTAAACTTAACACTACATACAACTAGAAACTAAAAAATTAAAAAAAGCTTTGAAGTTAACCTAGGACCCGGTCGTCACCATAAAAAAGTATTTTTAATGTTAAAAAAACCTAATAACCACAAAGACATAAAATTATACGAAAATATTTTATACCAACAGTCTATGATCTATTTTTAATGATAGCCGCTAGGGGACGCGACTACAATTTCCAATTCAAATTTGGAACCGCCGCCGCCTGCGCAGGCGCCGCGCGTCTGCCGGCCTAGCTTGTGGTTCTTTTTTTTTAATACAATCATTTCCGTTTTTTCGATGTAAATAGGGGTCGATTCGGGGTGGATACACTCCGTGTCATTGGACCAACAAATTTAATATAATTATTGTTATGTATTCAATCGATTTTTCTTAGGGTAGTTTTAAAGTCACCAGCTGGCGACAGTTCTGATTGCTTGGGTCGTTATGAGAATTTCAAAATGCCACTTGGGAATATTTGGAGCTTTGGTATTTTTTTATTTCTAACATCTTAAGGCAAATACTTATTAATTTAAATATTATTATCTCCTATATTAATAAATATGTTGTTCTGTCTGTACATAAATCTATACTTATAAACTTATAATAAAGCGGAAAAGTTTTTTTATTTATTTGTTTGTTTAAACACGCTAACCTCTGGAAGTACCAGTCAGATTCGAAAAATTATTTTTATATGATAGCCAGATTCACGAGGATTAGTATAGGTTATAGCATTAAGACTACAAATCTCAGCTAGCCTTTAAATTGATTTTTGTTGTGTAAGTCGGACGTGGAATCCGCCCCGAACTTCATCATCCGTGTGCGCTGGCGTAAGGGTTAATGTTTTACAAAAATATTGGCCCTTAGTATATCTAAAAAAAATCCGCGATAGCATATGCCTATCTCTTTTACGCATAAGACATAATGAGGCATTTTGCCAATTGTTTTTGTTGAAGATTAAAAATTGATTTATGAGCATTATTTTAGGCATGACATAAGTATTTATCCTTACGAACGAATGTTACTTTCACTATAAAGACAATTTAATGAAGTTAAACTTTGATTTTTATAGCATGTTATTTGGACACATACACTCATCAAAAAAGTCTAAGCTACATGTACTAATTTAAATTTTAGGATGGTTCTTCACATTATAACGTTGTATTTTATTTTTAAAATAATATCTTTAGGGTTCTATGATGTAAAAATAACAGCTGTTGTCTTTATAAGTTCTTTTAATAACAGAAATGAATAATATTAGAATATACTGTAGAAACTAAGATACATAAGAAACTAAACTTTTTTCTTACAAAATGAAATTTCTAAAGAAAATGTATTTATTGTGAAATAATAGAACAATTTAATACAAAGTATGGGCTCCTCTGCTATTCAGAACTTGTCGGCAACGATTATTCATTGAATTAATGAGACTGTTTATGTCATCTTGCGGTATTCGCTCCCAATGGAATTGTAGCAAATCCTTCAGCTGTTGGGTCGTTGTCGCTCCGTCCAAGTCCTTCAAAACACGTCTCTGGAACATATCCCATGCGTGCTCGATGGGGTTGATATCTGGCGATTGTGCAGGCCAGGGCAATACCCGGATGTTCTCAGTTGCAAAGTATTCACTGGTTCGCCGAGCTGTATGTGAACGCGCATTATCATGCATTAACCTAAAAGCGAAGTCAAAGGTTTGTGCAAATGGGTAGACATAAGGTCTGAGAATATCCTCAATGTAATTTTCAGCATTCATGTTTCCATTTACAAAAATGAGCTCAGTTCGCCTGTTCTTCATAATACCCGCCCATAACATAACTGTTGAGCCGCTGTATGGATGAACTTCCTGAACGCACCTGAGCCTTTCAGTATTTCCGGCCGATGATACACTCGCACCCTTCTTGTATCAGGCTTAAACCCGAATCGCGACTCATCGGAAAACATAATTTTATCCCATTGTTCCTGGGTCCATGTTATGCGTTCTCTACACCATTCATATCGACGAGCACGATTCCCGTGACGTATCGCTGGGCACCTGATTGGGCGTCGAGCTCGTAGGCCGCACTCATGCAGTCGATTTCGCACAGTTTGAGGACTTACATCAACACCACTTGAAATTTGTAGCCTCAAACTTATCTCTCGAGCGGTTAACATCGGCTGGCGTCTTGCAGTCAGTTGTATGTACCGGTCTTGCCGAGTGGTTGTACTCCTTTTACGGCCTGGATGCTATTCAGCGGGTTTTCCTGTATTATTGTAGCGCTGCTAAAGACGACAAATAACACTTCTATGAATGCCAAAATGTCGAGATACCTGAGATTGATTACTTCCCGCTTGCAACATCCCTACAGCTCATTGCATTTCATCTGCCATCAAATGACGTCGCTTCATGACGTAAAGAATATCTAATAATTCAATTTTGTCGCTAACTTGATTTAAATGGTTGGTAAAATTATAAAATCAAGACTAAACGTAGCAATTAAAACGCACTTAAATTCAAACAAATTCGCAGTCATTTGAATTTTATGAAAAAAACAAAACAAAATCAAATTTTTTTTTTACAACCAGCCAGTATGTCATCAATAACAAAAAAGTTTACTTACTTACGCACTTTGTTTGAGTAAATATTTAGAAATTAATTAATATAAATGGAAAAATTTGTAATATCACGCATGTTGCTTAGACTTTTTTGATGTGTGTAGTTTAGTAGATAATGAAAAATTAAAATAATTTGTACTTGCGGGAAGTGAGAACAATTTGGCAAACTTTGGGCGCGGTGTTTGTCGGATAAAATTAACACGGGTGAAACCACGTGGCACGGCTAGTAAATACATAAATCTGTCGACAATCACCAATAGGTGTATGCCGGCGGCGGCACTTGAAAGCCAGTGCTGGACACTTAAGATCAGGTGAGATCATGGCCATAATGCCAAACCTATAACGATTTTTTAAAGATTAACTCAATTTGATTTCAATAACCTCCAATTTGACACGTCATTTTTTTTAAGTGAAAACTTTTTTAGCATCGTTGTGATTTGCAAGTCGAAGAGACGAAAAAGCCAATGAAACGATAAAGCAAAAGCGACAATAAAAAGAGAAGGACACATAAATTCATAAGATTTAACGTGGGAGAAAGTGAGATAAGAAAGTTTTAGGCAATGGTAAAATGGTACAAATGAGGTTTTTTGCCACACAATAATGAATTTTATTACCTCACCAAATGGCACGAAACAAAAACTTTTTAGACAACACTTATGACATTCTGTTACTGCTTCATATTGCGATATGTTACCATGAATATTTCGAATGTGCGTTAATTGAAAATGATATTGTGAATAATGATTGTGAGTACTTGTATGTACATGTACATTTTCATAAACTTTAAATTAGTGTGTATTTGATCATTTTCGAATAAAAAAAAACATAGATGCTACAAGGTTTCACTTCTACCACGTGTGAATTGCACACATAATTTTTTAGCATGTCTGTCCATTTTTTTGCCTGGATCTGAAAGTCAAAAACATCTAGACCGATTTAAATGACATTTTATACACGGGATGTATAATAACATCGGTCATTTGATATGCTATAAAAATTATCAATAACACAAACACAAAAAATTCATTTTGTCATTCAGTCTTAATCGATTTTTTAAGAAATGTACTTTGGAGAGTTGTTTCCCATCCTCGCCCTTCCACTACAGAACCATATGGACTGGTCTACGGAACCACAGCTACATGTTAGAGACCACCACGGCATTAACAAAGAAGTTCGCAAATTCTTACCTTTGCCGTACCGTGCAGGTGTGGAATAATCCCCCAGTCAATTTTCATACTGCAAATGTCAAACAGATAAATAGTCTACGATAAAAATGTCACTGGTCGAATTACTATCACAGGGCGACCGCTATTACAACGAAAGACAAAAGTCTTTTAACAACACCCGTCACGACCGAGCATTCCTGCAACAACTCAAGTCTAGATCCGTTCCCTCGGTGTGGAACCCTTGAGTCTAGCAGTCGTTCGCGCGATACAAGAGACACTGCACTTGCAATCACTACCAACTAACATACACCATTACACTGCATCCCAGACAGGTACATATAGATTCTGTAAGGTACCTTTTTTTGTACAATAGTAATTTAAGCAAAAATTAACAGAAACATGTATATATGTATTTAGTTAGCTCTAATTTCTACGGATAGGGAAATTAGCCAGCTCGCGACATAATTACAATTACGGCAACAGCCCAAGCCGAGGTTCGGCCACGTTGGCACCCTTGAGCTGTGAAGCTGTAAAAGCCGTCTAAGGCTACAGGGCCCCTAAAGCAAAAAAATTTGTTGTTTAATAATATATTTCCTTTGTTTTGGTTCTGGTCCATGAACCACAAAGGGAGTTATAAATTGCAGTACTAAGGTGTCATCCCTCCTACTTCTGTAGGTATATTAAGTCAATTAACACTAACATAGATGAAAATAGTATCTGAATTTTACCACTGCACTAACAAAATATAATTTAAAAAATACTTCCACTAGTTTGAACGATAAAATCATCTTGAATTGCCCCAATGTGTGCCCACAAAAGGATCAATTTGCTTATTGTCGAGTCAAATTGTGCGCTGAAAGAGGGTAGACGCAAATCAAATTGTATTGTGCGGGGTCAGTCGGCCGTGAGCCGCGATGGAGGGAAGACGTGTAGTTACCTAGTTACTATGATGAGGGTGAGAGCCCGTTGTAGGTGTATTGCGTTTTGATCAATGTATTCAGTTACCTTGATACTTTATCTGTGATAAATATAAGTTGTATAAAATGAAAAGCGATAAAGTAGGCCTGACCGATAGTTTGGCAATTTAAAAAAGCTTAGTAATACATTTGAATTGTATTCATGGCGAATTTTTATTCATATTTCCATTTATATTTAAACCATCGCCAGCAATATACTGAAATATTAAATACTAGTGGTGCGCACGTACTTATTATGCAATAATCATTTTAATCCCGTAATTTTATTATTACTCAAATTATTGACGGTTCATATACTTAGTCTATATATTGAGAAACAATATATAGTTAGGTACTTCCCGTGTACAAAATTTCATCCAAAGAACGTTTGAATACTTTTTGTAACGATTCCGAAGAGATTCCTAGTTGACGATTCTTATAGCCAATATGAAAATTAGTTTATTTTCAAAAAATAACCAAAAAATTCAAAATCAAAACACTACTGCAAACATTCCAGACATCGAGAAGAACCGATAAGAAACTCGATCGGGTTTACCTTTTTTTTTTCAACTGTACAAGTGTTAATATATTAGGTACAATAATAATAATTTAGTGGATGCACAGAGAGGGGTCACTTCCAGACATCACTATCATTCACATAGTGATCCATCTTATAATAACCTTTTGACAGTAAAACCTGCTTGACATGGACCTTGAACTTGCTGTCCAGCAAATTAGTAATGTGGTTCGAGATCTTATTAGAGAACCTAACACTATTACCTATGTACCTAAAAACTTTTATTAGTCACACTTAGTCTAAAATACGGTACAACTAATTTATATCTATTTCTAGTATTAACATTGTGCTGTTTTACAAAATCTAGCTTGTCTAAGTTTTTACGAACATACATTAAGCTATCAAAGATGTATTGGGAGGGCAAAGTTAATATACTAAATTCCTGGGACACGTTATTTAGTGATTCGCGGGGTCTCATATTGTAAATTGCTCGAAATGCCCGCTTTTATAATATAAATAAGGTATCTACCTCAACTGCTGAACCTCACAGAAAAATACCGTAAGACATTAAGCTATAAAAGTAAGCGAAGTAGACTAATCTAGCGGTGGCAATATTTGTTAACTGGCAAATCTTGCATACTTCGAATGCAGCAGAGCGCAATCTTCCTGCCAAGGTTTTATAATGTGAGGTCCCCATTGTAATTTTGAACTAAGTGTAATACCTAAGAAGACAGTAGGTATCATAAAATAAGCCTACCAAATTCCGTTCTATCTTGATACTACTATCAACACGCCAAACATTGTGCAAGGCAAATCTCATACATTTAGTTTTGTTTGCATTCAGCAGTAGGTACATTCTTTATAGCAAACCATTCAGATATTTTAATTAAAATATTGTTTTAATGACTAACTCCTGAATCTATTTTTTCACTTTAAATATAAGTGAAGTATCGTCCGCAAAAAGAACCATGTCAGCACTGTTTTCTACCACTAGCGTATATATATATATGTATACGAGTAACAAACACGGTCCCAAAATCGAGCCCTGAGTAACACCGATTCTAGCTAAAGATCCAGCGGAGGTTGCCGCATTTGTACTTATTTTCTGACAGCGGTCTGTTAAATAAGAGATCAGCAGGTCGAGAGAAGTCACATGCACACCTTAGTGTTTCAGCTTAAGTATAAACGTACCAGCCCGGTGAAGCTGTAAAAGCCATCAGCGGCTCTGTTTTTGGATCGGGCCCTCAGGCTAACAGTAAGGTAATATCGAAAAAAAAAAAATGTTTGGTATCAAGTCAAAAGTGAACTGAAGGCGATTGCCCACCATTCACGATTGCATGTAAAGAGCGACAACGCAGTATCTACATAAAAAATATCATTGAGGCGAACTATGGGTGTACATTAGTACACCGCTGCCTAACCTTTCGGGGATACAGGCGTAATGGTATGTTATGGTATAAATCATTATCAAAAATCCATTTATATAAATCCAACCACAACAAACACCGTGTACCTTTGAATTAAGCATATTTTAGCCACACTTTACCATTCAAACTTGTCAAGGGTAAAACATAAATAATTTTTTACTCACCATTTGTCACTTCGGCAACCATGAAGTACACCATCCATTTTACCAAGACCCGCCGCTATTAAAAACCGAACGAGATTTCAAACGAAAACTAAACTTTTAATACAACACGAGGGCTCTTAACAAATTGGACCGTGTCTCTCCTCGGTAATGTAATTTGATATAGAAGGTTGATTGTATATTGTTGTCTCCTTCTACTGTGAATACTGAGCATTTGAGCAAAAGAGATAGCGTATAACGAGGGTCGTATTGCATATCATTATGAGATGTTTAAAGTTGTGTTAAGTGTTGTAATGTATCTCTCTCTTATCGACGTTGTTTTTGAAGGTGCGAAAGAGATGTATACATGAAATATGATATTTGGAATATAGTAAAATTCATAAACATAGAAGGATTCCCTTATTTTACGTGACAGCGTTTTTTTTTTTAAATTCCAAAACGAATAAATTCATTTTTTAGTCAGGTAATTTTAAGTTATCTTTACGACATAGGCGCTATTATTATAGTGGTCGGTAGAAACTTTTTACGAACTTTATGATAGGTACCTAGTTATTGCATATGAAATTAGGTATTTTCTAGACAATATTTAATTAAAATGGAGTTCATAACTAAATAATAAAACTGTATGCATTTGGATGGTAAGAATATATTTCGAGTGAACTAAATCTCTTTTTATCTAGGTAGTATATAAATGTAGTACTTAATATTACAAAGCACAAGAGACTTTTTTTTGTTTTAATCTTTGAAAGGACTAGTCAAATTCTTTTTGTATTTTATTATTTATTAACTGTCTGTTTTATATGTCTGGATATAACAAAAATCCAATTGATTAAAAAAACATTATTTTTCTATTTTTTCCATTAATTTTATTCCCAGACGTCGTACTTTAACATTATATAGCCTATGTCACTGCCACAATTAAGACGAATCTAACAATACCTCGTACGCTAAAGTACATCAAGCGGTTTAGGTTACAGAACGTGGCAAAGAGATAGACATACATAGGTATATAAGTACATACGTTTGAAAAATATAATTATCTTTTTACACAGTCGGGTAAAAAACGCCTTGTGCGATTATTATGAAATTTTGTACACTGGAAGTTTAGAAATATATATTATATATTGACTGTATGTTTAAAAATTAAAGTAAATGATTGAGCAATATTGGTCAATAGATAAAAATCCGAAATCAATATAAATCTGGAAAAATTAATTGTTTATTTATTTAATTTTCCCTTTGGAAAATTTATATTTTTTAGTCCGTGAGATACGTGATCTGAAACGCCGATTAGAAAACGTGACGTCACCATTCAGGAAATATGAACGTTAAACTCTTGCGTTAGTTGTCAAACTTGTCACTGTTATCATACAAAATGACATATAGAATGAATTATGACGTCACGGGACCATAATGCATCGTTTTTGTCACGTACTTTTTATTTAGATTAAAAAATACTTTTAAATCACTTTTTATGCTGTATTAATGAAAAAAATATTATTCATGTGTATTATTTTCAATATATAAAGTATTTAAAACGATTTTCCAAAAGTTGTAAACTACCAAATTGCCAATAATAATTTAAGAGAACGTAAAAAATCTTTTTTTTTTTATTAATTCTCAAACGATTTTGATAATATTTTGTACACGGGAAGTAGATACATAAGAATATGGCATTCCATAATGAATAGGCTATAAGAATTGTCAATAAAATCTTTAGAAAAGGTAAAGAAAGCTCCACGCTTCGATTTTAAGGAGCGAAGAATTAATTATGAAAATTCTGCTATAAGATAAGCTGAGACAAGCACGGAAAGTGGCTACAAGGATGCGTTGATAGTGGTGCGGTGAAGAGATAGTCTAATAAATTAAACACTGGTGAAACCGTGGTGGACAGCTAGTCATAATATATTTGAAGTAAAAAGTGTGATAAATTTTTTAAATACAAATATTAAATAAATATTTTTTACGGGGATACAATTTCGAACAGTGCCATTTAGGTAAGTCTAATTATGCAAAACTTGTATTATGGTAGGTAAGTAACTAAACAACCGTTATATCTTACATACCTACCTATATAAGTAGGTCCTTACATATGAAGTTGGAGTTTTGTTGAACTGGTCACTATGATCTCAAATATGTGGCGTTTGGTTAAGAATTCCAAATTCAAATATATTTTAAATTTAGACTTGTGTATCAATTAGTGATTCATTTGTTTTCGCACGATTCGATTTTTCTTTGACATCGTTCGTTCCATAAAATGGAAAACTTAAAATATCGCGTTATTTACGAATATGAGTTCCACCGTGGTAATAGCGCTCCAGAAACAGCTAGAAGTATTAATGATGTGTATGGGGAAGCTACTGTAAAAGAAAGCACGGTACGTTCCTGGTTCAAACGTTTTCGTTCTGGAAATTTTAACTCGCGAAACAACCCCCGTGGACGGTCGGGAACCCTAGGTGATAATAAAGAATTAAAGGTGATCGTGGAAGTGGATCTATGCTAACCATGTCAGAGTTAAAACAATGTTAAATCACTTGAAACAAATTAGAAAAGGGAACAAGCTCGAGAAAATGATACCGTAGGCAACGCGCCAGTTATACCTGTGGTATTACAAGCGACCATAAGCTAAGGTAGCCGCTTACCCTCAGGTGAGGCTAAGGTTGTTTGCCTTCCTCCTCTCCCCTCCTAGATGGATAAGATAATACATGGAAAATTTGTACAAATTTGAAACTGTGGAACCTTCTCCCGGCCAGTGTATTCTTTCCTTACGACATCGGATCCTTCAAGCGTAACATGAAGAGAGATATTTAGATGGATTTAGATTTCTCGGTGGTCACCGTTGTGTTTGTTGTTCTTTGTTACCTTCAGGGATAGAGCTGTAAATGTGCCGAGCTATTATAACAAAAGAAATTACCTACAATTAACTATACCTACCTAAATAATATTTTATTAATTAATAGTATAATCTGTAGATAGATGCTGATGCATGCCTCTGAAAGCTCTCTCTACATGTCAAACAGATTTTTCTGTCAAAAGGTTATTATAGGGTAGATAATTATTGAAATGATAGTGATGTCGGAAAGTGACTCCGTCTCTGTGCATCTACTGAATTATTATTATTATTGTACCTAATATATGAATACTTGTACAGTTAAAAAAAAGATAAACCTCATCGAGTTTGTTGCCGGTTCATCTCGATGACTGGGATATTTTTCGAACTGGCTTTAGTGTTTTGACATTCATAAGTGCCTTCTTAGGGCCTGAATTGAATAATTTTTTATTTTATTTTGATTTTATTTGAAAGTAAACCTAGCGGTGCCCATATTGGTTAGTAACTTCGCTATATCATACATACAACTATTTTAAAAAAATAGCACTTGAAGCAGCGTACACATATTTCACGTTAAATAAGTGAACTTCTTATAAAGCTGACTTATGAAAAATGAAACAAAAAACCTGACTGCAACAAAGACTTTTCTTTTTTTGCTTTTTATTTGATTCCCAGACGTTGTACTTAAATATTACATAGCCTATGTCACTCCCACAATTAAGACGAATCTAACGACACCTAGTATGCTAATATCCATCAAACCGTTTAAGCTACAAAGCGTGCCAAAGAAAAAGACTTACATAGTTACATAAACTCAAAAAACATAAACCTCCTTTTTCGCAGTCCCGTAAAATGTGTATTTGACGTACAATTTATAGCTGTCTTTCTCTTTCTCTCTACGTTATAATTTTCTTCTCTCTCTTGTAACGTTCTTGCCTAAAAAATTTCTGTAAAAAAAAAATTATAAAGAAATTATTAGTAGAGTTCTCTTTATAGGTTCGTTGAGATTTTCATAGCACAAAATAACTATCTCGTCGCATTGGAAATTAGCATTATCTTTAATATTTTAAGCGCCTAGTAGACTATTGTAGGTATATAAAACTATGATAGCTCAGTAGTAGCGTGTATGGATACCGCGTCGATCGACGTGGGTTCGAATCCCTGTGATAAAACCATAGCATGGTAGTACAGCCTAGCTAGCTACCACTCTCAAGATAAAAATCTGTCACCAAGCATCTATACTTAGGTTTGTTCAGACAGCTGCACTTGAGATCCAGTCCTCTCACTAAGCGTAGTCTGTTACCATCCTATGTCACAGTGACAGAACTAGAAATACTACAAACCAAAAGAAACTCACTGCGAAGCATGTTTTGACACAACCCAGTCGAGTAGATATCCCTACCACCGCGCTTGATTACTAGATATACATCGACTTATCCCGGAACGCGATAAGCCTAAACGTACCATTATAGCGAGTGTTCCACCTGATATCTAGTCGCGATCCTCTCGGGCATAGTTGTTATGTACTCAGCAATATAAAAAATCCGCGAAAAAAGGTTTTTTTTCTTCTTCCTAACTTGGCAAAGAATTCTCTTTATTGAAGACCATTACTGCCATTGTCTAGTGAATATAGAGTGTCCTGTCTTAGAACGCCTTCACTATCCCAACAAGATAGTGGCTCCCTTGCTAGAATTTTCAAGAGAGTTTTTGTGGCATGCATGAGTTGGGAAATGCATTCTTTCACTTTAACCAAAGTATATCACGCAAAACGTCACCAATATTACATAATATAGGCTCAATAATCTAAGTTAATGAATTAAAAATAAAAACCACAACATGTCACTTCAAGATCCCGCCAAAAAGCCCAAAGGATTTTATACTTTTAAAGAAATAACTTAATATAAAAATAATATATATTTTACGTTCAGAATCCCCACTTCGTTTCGCTGATAGCCGCCCCAATCCGCCCTCGCGTCGGTTGTCATGACAACTCAACCCCATAGGGCGTGCGCTCGACGTAGGTACCGCTACGGGGGGTAGCCACTATATTATATTTTACTACCCTTAAATTATAAGGAAAATATTTTTCGATTCCTAACAACGTCCTAAAGCAGATATTGATAAAAATGCCTTCTAGCTCAGTAAAGCGTAATTTGTATTATTTATAACTAGCTATGCCCGCGGCTGTGCTCGCGTTGACTACTGAATCCCGTCGATCGGGTACACGCCGGTTATTTTAAAGACAAAAGTGCTCGTTGTGGGTGATCCTTAAATTATAGAAATATGCTTTCGCTGACTATTTATTGTTCATTTTAAGATCTACAAGTATGTAATTACTTCATTAATTTGCTGTGGTTTACTCAGCGTTAGTCATTAAGAACCCGAATCGATTCACCATTACAAACCTAATTTATTTGCGTAGAAACTTTCTAAACTTTTCTAAAATTATAGTAGCCTAATTTACTCCCTATAACATCGGCCGGAGAAAATTTCGTCAAAATCGATCCAACTGTTTCAGAAATTACCCGGAACAAACAGACAGACAATTTGTTTTTTTTTTTAGGTATGTATTTTATATACTTTCACATATATTTAGTAAAAAAACAATGTTATTTTATAAGTAGATACTGCATTGACGCTCTTTACTTGCCATCGTGAATGGGGGTCAATTGCCCTCAGTTCACTTTCGACCAGCGAATAGCGAATAGAAAACGAATAAAATAGTGGCGGCCAGCACGCCAATACCACAGAGCAAAATTAAGCAGGTATTTTTTATCCATTTTGACAACAGAGTCTCCGCCATACACTGTGTTTTCCTGTTTCTTTTGTTTCAACATGCTGATCATAATATTTGTGCCGTTTTCAATTTACTTTTAGTGAGAGCATAAGGAGAGACGTTTATTTGAGAAGGCCGGCATGATAGCGAAGACAAGCGATGGTTTCCTGATCTGTCGGTGGTCGCCGTTGTATCTGGATTTTACTGTGCTTACCATCAGGTACAGTGCCGTCAAAATGGTCGTGCTATGATAACAAAAAAAAAATGGAAGAAAAAATTGAATATATTATTTACTTTACAAAACAGAAATTGGTATTACAAAATGTTGTAAGTTAAAATATTATTTCTATAACAGTAAGGCGCAGGACATTTTTAAACTTGGTGAATATTCAAACAATATTTATCCTGCGCAATCAAGTCCCCGATCTCCATTAGTAACTGAAAGCTTTAGTAGCGCGAGGCTCTATGAAGCGGTAAAATCAATACGACGTTTATACCGTACGACTAAAATTATTAGCAATAGGAGATGAAAATTGTTGGGGCGTTTGATTCGACACGATGGCCTATTAAATACTATAATAGAAGGGAAGAGGAAGAAAGGAAGATCAAGAAGGACATTCAGCAAATGAAGGGGAAAATAGACGTTGCGTTGTATCAAGATGTCAAAAGAAAGATAGGAGTTTGGGGAGAGCTGGGGATTGCTTCATTGACAAGATTAGCACTGCCTTTAAGTTTTATATATGTAGTATACTTATAAGATCACTTCGTTGTCTGTCTGGCTGTCATGTCCTATTTTCTCAAGAATGCATGTAGGTATCAAGTTGAAATCAATATCTAATATTCAAGAACTACGAAAATTCTCAAACTTCCACGTCAACGCAATCAAAAGATACGGCCGTTTAAGTCGCATAATTTTTAAAACTAGCAAAGATAATCAAAACCTATAGGGTACTTTCTGTTGACTTGAAATCATGGGATTTAGCAATAAGCAAGTAAAGGGGAAAATCCGAAAAACCGTTTATTTGAAGTTACAAACAGAAAAATTGCGATTATAAACTTATTTGTAGTGGGTAAAGTGACCGCAGCATATGACGATGTATGGGGATAATAGTTTTTCAATTGCAGAATCAACTTTGTCCCTTCCAGTTTATCTTTTCATTAGAATTGTTCGATGTATTCTTCAGTAATGTTACCTAATCATTTTTGTGAATATACCTGTACAATTACTGAACCACTGCCCGATTTTTTATTTTATATATAAAAATATCCATTGGATTTAATTTTACTCATATTTCTAATCCAATTTATCCACGAAATTCACTTAATAAAATTAAACTAGCGAGCGAGAGCGAAATCCAACCAGCTACTTTTTGATTATAGATTATTACTTATTAAGTATCTGTTTCGTATTTGTAGCTTACCTATGAACGTCACTTTTTACTCAAAGACAATGTCAATGTTTTAGGGGGTCTAAGTTCAATGACATTTTCAGGGTAGTTCTCCTAGTTTTATTTAAATTTAATGTATCAGTAACACAGATTATGTACAAATTTTAGTTTTCTCCCCTCCTACTACATGTAAACTTTAACCGTGCCAAATCTCACGCTCTTCCGTGCGAGCAATATGCTTAGAAGGGAGTCTGAAATTTTCTCTTCAAGTATTAATACATACATACATTAATACTTCTTTTTCTTCTATTTATTTAATTGCAACTTTGTTCATTCATAATTAATCTACTAACGTTCGTGAATAGAATATTTTTCTAAGTATTCTTGTAATCTACTTACATAAACCCAGCAATGTAGTGGCAAATACATTTCACATTACTTACTTTTATTTTGTATTTTGTACATTTCTGAGTGTTTATTATATTTCGATAATATAGTACCCATGTAACATAAAGTAAAGGGTAACGTGACAACGCTTACGAATCCGAAAGTAGCCGATTATCTCCGTCTTTAGCTAGATGTGTATTTTTTTAGGGACGGTAACTGTAACTGACCTTATTTCTGTAATTGTAATATCATATTCTTGTTATGTAAAAAGCTAGGTTAGGGCAAAGGCAGCAGACGTTGTTCTGCATTTTACGATATTTAATAGTTTGACCAAACCGTCATCTATCGGATCCTAACATTAATACGGTCGTATCGATAAAACACCTGTTACGACCTGTTACAACCCGATTAAAAAGAGAGAAAATCCTGTCCAGAAATATCTCGAAACAACTACATACTTCTCAGTAATTTGAAATAATGTTCGCGTCGAAAAACAACCGCGGCGCATGTTTGTGTAAACATCACAGTTTACACACACATGTATTGGGCTTGTCGCCTCGATTACGTCATCGAGTACGCATAGCAACTAAACATCGATAAAGATAGCGATGATTCACGATTTTTCTACGATCGTTTAGTGTAGGTATTTAAGCGGCTCAGGCGCAGCGCCGAAGTAGTTCAGTTTGGAATTACAAAGCGATAACATCGAGCGATAAAAGAAGCGAAAACACAGTGAAATAAATAATAGTGTTGTGAGTTCGTGTATTTTGCAACTGAGTGGAGTTCGAATAAAACTTCTTCACGTCAATCATCGGCATTTTTATTACCCACGGGCGTAACAATATTATATTGTAAATATGATAACAATCTGTCAACTCGTTTAGAAGTCATAGAAGCACTACCAATGAAACGTTCCGAGAAATCGTGTCGTAGGCGGTAAATAAGAAAGAGGTACGCAAAAATGGAGTGCTTTTTAAAAAGTACAGCACGTCATTTCAACTCGAGTAAAGTGAGAGACACTTCCAATATTTTTACAGTATCTTCACTTCATTTCTGTAAAACGTATCCGGGGAGTATGGTGGGTGTCAGAGACATTCCAACCACAGTTCCTCTAATTTAGCGACCGTCTGTCGTAAAGTATTGGGTATAGTGTTGTTCTGAAGCAGCAGTAGGCTAGAGATATTGACCAGTCTCGGTTGTTTAACGGCTAGCTCTTCCATCATGGTTTGCAATTGTTGACAATACAGATCTGCCTTTATTGTCTGGCCAGATCTTAGGAAGCTGTAGTGTATGATACCTGCACTGGTCCACCAAACACTCACCAATACCTTTTTCTGAATCAACTTTCGCTTGTGACAGGGTTTGGCAGGTTCTCCTGGGTTCGACCACTGTGATGAGCATTTCCGATTGTCGTAAAAGATCCATTTTTTGTCACAAGTTAAAATTCCTTCGTTATTGTGACAGTTGAGTAACGTAACGCAGCACTCAATGCGTGTTTGTTGGCATAGTTCAGTAAATTCATGCGGTAACCATTTCTCGCGCTTTTTTACTTTTTCAATTTGTTTCAAGTGTTAACAGTTACACTCACTCACTCACACCGAAGCCTGCCGTTAGCTCTGACGTGGTTTGCGATGGATCCGCTTACACGATCACCTATAATTATTAATTATTAACTAGAGTCTCCGGCCGTCCACGGGGTTGGTTTCGTAGGTCAAAGTTTCCATAACGAAAACGTTGGAACTAAAAACGTACCATGCTTTCTTTTACAGTAGCTTCCCGATACACATAATTAATCCTTCCACGGTGGAATTCATATTCTTAAATAACGTAATATTATATGTTTTCTATTTCTTCAAAAGAACGATGTCACATAAAAATGAAATGGTGCAAAAACCAATGAATCACTAAATTCGAAACACAAATACACAAGCCTAAATTTGAAATAAATTAGAATTTGGAATTACTAAACAAGACACATTTGTGAGACCCCCCCCCCCCCCCCCTACCTAGTGTGATGTCACATATTTTGCAATTTTATAATTAGAAATTTATGAAATGAAAACAGCAGTGTTCGGAAATTATTTTCATTTCCATTAAATTATTTTTCAATAAAATCGACATCAAATCAAACAAAGGTATAAAAATTTATTTCTAAGAAAAAATGGTGTACTTACATTGTCGATAATATTCTTAAAGTCGGTAATTTATTTTTCTTCGAACTATAAAGGTAATAAGTTTCAAATAATCGAGTTGTAAAAGTTGTTAAATAAAACATTGCTATGTTCGAGATACAGAAGTCCAATTTAATTTTTTCTCTGATTATTTTGACTAGAGGGTTGAGATATAGTGCAACGGAGGTTTTGGGACGTGAATGGAAGGGAACACATTCTTTCGAGTTTGGGAGGTTTTCGACTTAAAGAAGTTCTAATGTACTTAGATATAAAATATTATATTTCGAAAAAATGTGATGTCACAAAATTTAGGACCCCTCCCCATCCCTTGTCACACAATGTCACACTTCGTCGACCCCCTCCCGCCCCCTAAACATGTGACGTAATTTATGGATGGCCCCTAAGGACCTAATATTAACCTTAATGACTAAAACCATTTTCTTATCGGTGATTCTACCAATCTACTGACATTTCGCCATCCATTCTCGATCGTTATCGATTAAGCTCTATGTCCACAATCTCATCTGATCTTAAGTGACGATGTAGCCCAAGATGGTAACACACTAAACCACATGGAAGACTAGCTCTCTCTCAAGTGCAGCTGCCGGATTATACCTATTGGAGCTTGGCGACAGATTATTTTATTGAGGATGGTAGCCAGCCAGGCGGGCATTAAAAAAAGCTCTACTATCATGCTATGATTTCATCACGATGTTTTGCTCTGACCGAAAGCTCAGACTCATTGCAGGGATTCGAACTGCTTTAGTTTCTATTATAATATTATCTAAATTTACTTAAACATTTCATACCAATTTTATCTTCAATATAACTACTCGATAGTATGAAATACAAGTGAAATGAAATCCAAAACAGTCTTACATTCGTAGAACCCTCGCAATATAGAACCATTGAATCAGTCGAGTGCCTCCTTTTGGCCTATTGTGGCACACCCCCATACTGAGACCTCGAGAGCCCATTGTCTTGGACTATTCGTTACTGGCGCATTGTTTTTAATATTACTCTTTTATTTACTGCTTTCCTGTTAGGACGGGGTCGGAGTTGCAGTTGGTAGCGAGTTTAAAAAATCTCCGAAAGTAATCGGATCTTACTGGCCTACTAGGTTTTAGGGTTACTAACTTTTTTATATAAAATGTAAAAATACCTGATAAAATATAGAAAATTGCAAAAAAAAAAATTAGGTTTCAAATATAATAAATATTTTATTTTTAAAGGAATATTTTTACTGCCTAATAGACAGATAATGATTATAACGATAAATATTCAAATTGACAATGCCATAACATAACACGCATAACAAGACAGCGGTATAAAGGTTGGAAATTTGTGACTGTTTTATGTTGTTTCAATGTATCATTTTTATGGGTTATTCTCACAGATCCTTAAGTACCTGCACCGAACATTTGGCAGCTAAATTATATAAGGTGTATTTGTCACACTTATCATAAAACTTTCAAAAAAAGGCTGAGGATTGCGTTCCGTTTTATGCTTAAATATTTTGGGATAAACAATGTTGCCAATTATTTTTATCCAATAAAAATATACTAGTTTTGCGCTACTATATATTTTATATATAATATAATATGGTTGGCAACCCTAAGTGGCAGTAAGCTATTGACCTGAGAGGTTGCAAGTTCGATCCCTGTACAAAACCACTTTTTACATAAATGTATCATAATTGTCAGTTTTATATCTGGATATTAAAACTATACTATTTACATCATGAAACTCCTTTTTGGCCTTTGCATTTGTTACAATCTAAGAAAAACTTGCATTATGGTAGCTAAATAGCTTATATACCATACATATATACGTAGATACTAGCAGGTTGTGTTGTACTATTTCTCCGACCAACCCTCCAATACGCCGCGCCGCTGCCAACGCACTCTAACCTATCGTGTTACTTGCCTGCAGCTTCCCAGATCTCTTGATCTTTGTGTAGTATAGATATGAAGATTTTAAAGATAAATAAAGTTCATGCCTTTAATTGTTTTTTTTTTCTTTACAATTATGTCAAGCAAGAGAAACAAATGCATTTCGCTGTCGCGTGTAAATTTTAACCGCACACTTATGTCGCCCTCAAAGTTAATTATGCCATCTGTGACGTGAATTGAATTAACATGTGGCTATTTGAAAAGAAGTTTCTAGTAATAAAAAAGTGAATATAAAACATTGTATAATAATATATCATAATATAACTATAATATTACCAACGGTTTTGATAGTTTTGCAAAATATTATCTAAGCTACGCAAAAACGAGTGTGAATGCCGAATGAATGGGAAAGTTGGAAGAGAAAGGCTTGGAAAAATGTTGTACGATGAAAACCAACGAGTATGCGTGAAAAGCTTGATGAATGATGAAGAAGCGAAGAAGTGAACGCCAGGATCGTAGCAAGTAGAGGGACGTAGTTTCAGCCTACCATGTTGGGAGAGAGCCGTGATGTATATGTATGTATAAAAAATATGTACATTTAAGAAATTTATTATATTGTCTGTCTAACTGCCTCATTAGCGAGACTGCTATGCTCGAGGTCCTGGGTTCGATTCCCAGGTCGAGCAAAGTGTTATTGGGTTTTTCTATGAAATTCTCAGTAGCAGCTCGGGTTTTGGCTTTGTGCCCGATTAATGGCAATAGGCTCGCTACCTATTACATGGGACCTAAAACATACCCGGTGAGTTGTGGGTGTACATTGGTACACCTCTGCCTAACCCTTCGGGGATACAGGCGTGATGGTATTTTAAGTTATATGCGTACATGTATAAAACAAAGCACGACACTATCGGATGTGGGTCACGGAACATATAATTTACTGCATTTGTTGATGTCTACTCCTCTGGCCTTTGTGGTCTACTAAGCAATTTATGTTCAGTGACTTCTTGGGTACAATCAACAAGTAAAGTCATTGCTTTTTCTATAATTATTGTTCATTGATGAAAATAAGGCAAAGTGATGCCATCTCATCTGATAGTTTAGGTTGAGCCTAGTCATTTATCATTATATTAATAAGTGAAGCAAAAACTTTGTACCCCTTTTATAAGCGTATTGCGTGCACGGAAGACTGAGATTTGGCATGGTTAAAGTTTATATGGAGAAGGAGTGCAGAAAGCTAAAATTTATCTATAAAATCTTTTACTAATATATTAAATAAAATAAATTAATACTACGAATCCTAACTCGACCAGTGCCAGTGAACTTAGACCCCCCCAAAATATTGACATTGTCACTCAACGAAATGTAACAGCTTGTGATGTAGATAATACTCATTGTTTATGAATACTACAAATGTAAAACAGAAAATAGTCTATGATCAAAAAGTCTACTGTATAATACTGTCGTTTGACATAAATCGCATTTGATGTCAAGTTGTTTTGGGAAATAGTAACAGGCTGTTGAAAGGAGACTAGTGAATCATTGGAGGGCATTCAGCGATGTGGGTTCGATTCCTACAATGAATCTGAGTTTTTGATGAAGATTACATCATGATAAACCATATGGTAGGGTATTTCCTAGGTCTAGCTAGTTACCACTCTTAAATTGAAAGTCTGTACTTACCGTATTCCAACCCGTAAAGACGTATTCCAACTGTTGTATACGTATGTCTTATTAGAGGTCACATATTTTGGTGATATTTTGGTCAACCGTTTAAGCTTTAAATTATAAAAAGCTCGCTTATTTGAAAGGATTTAGCACGAGCAGATGAAGGCCTCTACTTGAAAATGTTAACGCGATTAATCCACTTTGAACTCAAGTGTGGCCGCTATCCGTCCAACTCACTCAGGAGTACCAGTTACAGTTGTCATCTTTTCCAAAGTTAGTTAGAGGTTACAGTGACAAACTTTAGTAAAATAGTCACTCATGATGAAAAGGTCAAGGTCGGGGGCAAAGATCAAGGTCTGGATCATAGGTCAACATGAAATGCAAAACTACAATTTATAAGGACTGGTTTCCAAAATCAACATGACATTAAATAAACAAACTCTTTTAATAAATGTCAGACAATCAGGTTGATGTAATTACTAATTATGGAATTCGTGTTGGTGACTTAGTATTCGTAAAAATGACTATACTATTGACCCGAACTATCAATAAATTGTCATATTTCTAGGACGGCACGCATTTCATAAGCCGGCAACGACCGGTTTGAAAACATTCCCGCTTGAGCTGTGGAATAGAGAAGACCTCAGTGAATAAGTCAACTACATTAAATACCTACTGTTTCTTAATGCCGTCTCGCTGTGTATTATATATTGCATTAATAAAACTGGTTCTGAAGCAAAGTCGCCGAAACACACCGATGCGTTCTTGTCGACAGATTTACAACTTGATGACGGTAATTATCCGTCGAATAATAAAACGCTCTAACTTAGTGCTGTGGTTTTATTAAGATGTTCAACAGAAAGGCCTGGTTTATTGTTGGACCTTAACTCACGTTATCCGACGTAGTATCCCACCTACTACCACGAAGCTGTTACCATTAAAATTGCGTTTATTTACATTATGGGATACTCAAAAAATAAATTCCGCGGTAGCGTATTCGAAAGCTTTTTTTTTAATAAACCGTTTTCAAATTCGACTATTGTACCTTGGTGTTAGGACGTTTTCTAGTACCTTTCAAGTTGAATATTTTGGACAAGTACTTTTCTGTTTCTAAAACCAGTTGTTTTAAAACCTTCAACCATATCGGTACTTACGCTTAGATGAACTTTGAGTCAAAACAAAGCCTTGGTTTAAATTTTTTAAATCTTTCATTCCACTACATGAAATAGTCATATGCCATCGCTTCTTTAGGCCTTTGCAAGAACTAAAATTTTTTAGAACATTATTTTGATGTATCTCATAAGGTTTACCCAGCGTAAACCGTGTAAAAGGTCCGGAAATCATTTTTTGACGACTTGATCAAAAATAATTGAACTTTCTCTACTATAAAAAACTTAATTGGTGAATAGTTTATAGCACTATTAGTTTGTACACTGGCGAGCTTAATGCTTTATAGCATTTTCTCCCAGCTAACCAGTGCAGCGGTAATGTGGAAAAACATTGTCGGTAGTCGGTATTGGAAATTAAATTTAAACAAAAATCAGCATGCACAAAAATATAAAATAATAAACGTTATAAAATTTAAATACAGTGGAAATCTATTTAATAATACGTGAAGCAAAAGCTTTCGGTATCTTTTTAAGCGTATTGAGTGCTCGGAAGACTGTGACATTTGTCATGGTGAAAGTTTATATCGAGAAGGAGTGCTGAAAACTAAAATTATCTTTAACATCTGTTACTAATATATTAAATAAAATAAATTAATACTGCGTGTGTGATTCGATAGCTATTTTAAATTTGAAATTAATGAAGTATTATGTCATGTGCACGGTTCCGCTCACCTTGGGCTGTCGCAAGTCGGGTCTTGTGTCCCGGGACGTGGCTTCGCTC
Source organism: Saturnia japonica (assembly GCA_033032175.1). Classification (NCBI taxonomy): domain Eukaryota; kingdom Metazoa; phylum Arthropoda; class Insecta; order Lepidoptera; family Saturniidae; genus Saturnia; species Saturnia japonica. The sequence continues at coordinate 6,987,495 of CM065331.1, forward strand.
CAGAGATGGGTTTTTTCCACACACGACACAATTTTATAATAATTTTTAGTATTTTTTAATATTTGCGTGCGCGAGCGATTCAACGCAACGGCTTCTCAACGACTCTCAGATGGCGCTAGGCGCGTCACATACCCGGGTGAGCCCGTGTTGCCATTTATGAAAACCCAACACTGCGAATCCTATCCCGACAAGTGAAATTGAACTTAGACCCTCCAAACAAATGTCAAATAGAAAATAGTCTATGATCAAAAAGTCACTGTTCGAATTTCGAGCTTAGGGCGATCGCTAGTAAATATAAATATATACAAGAACACAATATATACATACTTATATAAGTACTAATAAAAGTATATACTTACATAAGTTGTAAATGTTATAATATATAAGTTACTATGAATTAAAATAAAATTCAAATCCAAAACAAAACTTGAATCGCGTGTTAAAACCATCGCAGAACTTCACAAACTTCCATAGAATAAACAAAAAAAAAAACCCGGAAAGATTCAAAAACCACCGACACCGAATCGTAATTACGTTGCAAACAAACAAAAAATATGTCCCGGACGAATTATTGAGCCAAATTATACACTAAGCACAATTCTGAGGTGTATAATTTCTGGCTTTTCGACGACGCGACGCGACGGACGGCGACCGCTCGGCGGCTTGTCATTTTCGGACGAAATAAAAAATGGTGTCTATAAAAAAACGTCATCGTAGTTTTTTTTTCATATTTGCAAAACAATTAGACTTTATTATAATTTTGATAAACTCAATAACGTTTACATAGTTACATTCAAGTTTCGGAAAACCTTCGCATTATCACAAAAATAATGTACCTACCTACTATACATTGATTTTTATAGTAAAAAAATATATGTATAGATTAGGCTATAATGACAACTATACATTATTTAAAATGTCTGTTTACTCGATGCGGAAACAAAAAACATGTAAAATAGCTTAGTTAATAAAACGTAACATACCATATAGCCTTTATCCCCGAAAGGTTAGGCACAGGTGTACACCCACAGATCGCTGGGTATGTTTTTAGATCTCATATAATAGGAGGCGAGCCTATTGTTATTAATCGGGCAAAAATCCAAACTCCGAGCTGCAGGCTGACAATTTCATAGAAAAAACCTTAATAACACTTTGATCGACCTGGGAATCGAACCCAGGACCTCGAGCCCATAAGCAACCATATACAAATTGTTTAATTTAAAGCTAACCAAAAGGTAAATAGTAAGACAATTTTTATCCATTCTGATGCCCTTTCTCACCTGATCTTAAATGACAAGGTGGCCTAACCTTAGTGGAATACTGGCTCTCAAGTCAAGCTACCGGAACACACCTATCGGTGTTTGGCGACAGATTTTCAACTCAAGGGTGGTAGCTAGCCAGGCAGGCATTAGAATAAACCCTACTTACCACCATGCTATGATTTCATCAAGATGTTTTCCTTCACCGATAGTGGATATCTCAAGGGTGGTCCCATTTTAATTTTATTGGCATTTGTCCTTCAACTTGGAAGATATACCATGGAACTCTTCAAAATCATTCAAGTTGGTTTTCTTTTCACCCGAATGCGAAAAAAGACTGTTAAGTTATTCGAGCGTATGTAAGTATGTATATCACGTCTAGAAATCAAATAAAAAGCAAAAAAAAAATTTTGCCAATTTTTGTGTTGCATTCGAGTCCTTTTTGACACCTTTCTTCTTTATTCTTGTAATCCAGCGCAGGTCGTCTCTGCCATATCTGTTCAAAAGCCCACAATCCTCTAGGCAGCTGGGTAATATACTGGTTAATTCCGAAACGCGACAAACTAAAAGAGAGTCACTGTGACTCGCTTGTCACCAAGTACCTGCCACCAAGTGTCAAGACCCAATCAGTTACAATTTCCTTTTTTTCTAACTGGCTATACTGAGTCTTAAAGGCCCTGGAGCCATTAGGGGCTCTTACAGCCTCACCGTTCCTTGGGAGTGAGCGCAGAAGGCACTCAGTCGCGAAAGCGTGGCAATAAGCTCAAGAGTGCCAAAGTGGCCGATCCTCGGCTTGGGCTGTTGCCGGATATACAAACAAGTCACGAACTAAAAATTCGATCTAACTAACTATACATATATACGTGTTCCTTCCTACATTGGTACCAATTCGGTCTAACTAGCCAAAACATAAAAAAGGTCCCTTACAGAACACATGTGCCCGTGTGGTGTGCACGTGTATGGTGGTGGAGTGAAATGATGTCTGTTCGTAGTATGTGAATGCAAGTGCAGTTTCACTGTATCGCGCGAATGGATGCTAGACTCAAGGGCTCCATGCCGGGCGAACGGACCTAAGCTTGAGTTGCCACTGGAGAGGGTGGTCGTGGCGGGTGTCGGTCCAGCTTCCTAACACCCCGCTAACTTACTAGATATACGCCGGTTTAAGCGTTTAAGTTTCGGGTGTTAAACCTGACGTTTGGGAGTCGCGATCCAATCGGACTCAATTGTCTTTTTCTACCACCGAGCAGACTAGGCTAAAAAAAACAATTTTATATGTATAGAAAAAATTAATGAAGCACTGTAAAACAGTCCACGCCAGGCGACACCAATCAACGGTAGCGAATGAGAATTCTTAATTTGAATCGCCCAATTAGATTTCGTAATTGTTACAAACGGTCCTATTACAATGATGTATAACGTGTTATTAGAGTATTTGTTAATATGTAGTCGATCGGAATAATTGATATAAATTATGATATGTAGGTACATATATATATTATGTAGTATTAATTGTAAGGGATCGAAGTGTATTGTTAAGGGTGACGGCTCAGTATTAGCGTGTAAGGACTCCGCGTCGACCGACGTGAGTTCGAATCCCTGCAATGAGGCTGAGCTTTCGGTGAAGGAGTACATCGTGATTAAAACATAGCATGGCGGTAGGATGTTTTGTAATGCCCGCTTAGCCTAGCTAACATCCTCAAGTTGAAAATCTAGCACTAAGTACCTTAAGGTGTATTCCGGCAAATATACTTGAGAGCCAGTTTCCCCCTAGACATAGCGCTACATTTATAACGATAAAAAAACGAAAAACAAGGTGGTTATAACTCATGTGATCAAACGCACTCGAAGGTCTTTTTTACGCCCAAACAGCGGTAATATATTAGGCAGTACCTACATATTATATTTCTTGTGGATATTCCTAACAAACATACCATCACGCCTGTATCCCAGAAGGGTTAGGCAGTAGTGTACTAATGTACACTCACAGTTCACCGGATATGTTTAGGTCCCATGCAAAAGGAAGTGAGCCTATTGCCATTAATCTCGCACAAAGCCAAACTCCGAGCTGCTACTGAGAATTTCATAGAAAAACCCAATAACACCTTGCTCGACCTGGGAATCTATTCCAGAACCTCGAGCATAGCAGTCGCGCGCTCAGAAAATATCTTTCATGAATAAAAAAAGTCAGTGAAAGGATATTTAACATTATTACCACATGATGCGTTCATAACTAGAAGTTCTAACCACCTACTGAACGCGACAAAAAAAAAGATTAATATTGAAGCAAAAAGTAAATTCAATTATTTGTTTTGCTCGGTGTAAGTTTCACTGTACTATTCTTATTATATTATAATAAACTAGCTGACCCGCGCAACTTCGTCTGCGTCACAAAAGATAGAGAAAGAGGGCTAGAGAGTGGGTCGTAGGCACCTATGATGTAACTCTAAACGAGATGAAACATTATTTTGCTGCGGAGTTATTTTAAGAGTTAAATGCTTGTGACGAATAATGATAATATAAAAAAACCTCCGCAAATAATGCATTATTTTAGAACAAATTTTATTACCATAAAAAAGGTTGTATTGAATCAACCATAAAAGATAGACTTATTCCATCGCGAACTATTTTTAGAACTTTTTAAGAGAAACAATTCCGTTACACATTATTGTTCCGTAACTTTAACCATTTACGTAGCGCACGCAATGGAAGCTTTCAAAAGGAATAAATTTTCCCCTTGTTAGCAACATTTTTCATTGATGCTCCAATCCTATTGGCCGTAGCGAGATCTTATATAGCCTATAGGCTTCCTCGATAAATGGACTATCCAACATTAAAATTATTTTTTCATTCGAACCAGTAGTTCCTGAGATTAGCGCGTTCAACCAAACTAACAAACAAACTCTTCAACTTTGTAATATTAGTATACATTCTAAAATAAGGTACCTATTTCATTTTTAGTAGGTATGTTAATCACAATTAATCTCTAATCATGACAGATATAATTTTTTTACAACCGTGTATTCTTACAGAGAAAAAAGATTACTAAAATGAATTCATATTATTGTAACTGATGAAAACTTCGGTGACATGATGCGCGCAGCTCTTGTTTTGACCTTCCACACACCAAATGAAGTATAACTTTTTGTACTACAAAGGTGGTAAACAAGCACACGGCCCGTGTGATGGTAAGCAGGTACCATAACCTATGGACCCTTGTAATACCATAGGTTTCAGTAGCGCGTTGCCGACTGCGTTGCCCCCATACTCCTAGGAGCTCTGGAAACCATACTCATCGCAGGAACACACCACAAGGTTATTTAACCACGATCATCTGTAGGGTGTAGGTATTCCACCAGTCGAACTGCTCCAAGTAGAGACAAATCTGTAAAGAAATTTCTCCATACCTGCTTCTTATAAATATACTTTACTAGCTATGCTCCACTGTTTCACCCGTGTTAATTTTATCAGACAAACACCGCGCAACGCACCCTTAGTCTATCATAATTCTTCTTCCCGCAAGTACAAATAATTTTAATTTTTCATTATCTCCTAAACTATTTACCTATCCAAATAATATGCTATAAAGAGCGAAATTTAACTTCATCAAAATTGTATTTATGATGAAGTAACTTTTGGTCGTAAGGATTAATATGCCATGTATAAAAAATAATGCTTATAAATAACTTTTTAACATTAAACAAATTATAGTAAAAAAAATACCTTATTGTGGCTTATGTATAAGAGATAGGCATATGCTATCGTTAAGTTTTTTTTAAATATACTTAGGAAAAACATTTTTGTAGAACATTGTATTTACGTATCATTAATCAACACGCTAGTGCACGCGGATAAAGCAGTTCGGGAGGTCTTCGACTTCCGACTTACTTAATACAAATAGCTATTTAAGGTTATCTGAGAGTTGTAGCCTAAAATTAGATAATTTATACTACTCCTCGTGAGTCTGGCTATCATATACAAAAAGAATATTTAGAATCCGACAGGAAATTCCAGAGATTAACGTGTTCAAACAAACAAACAAAAAAACTTCCGCTTTATTATATTAGTATAGATTCAATTTAAAATAATACATAATAAAGGACCCCTAAGAATGGAGACGTCATACGTTATGACGTCACAATATGGCCGCCGACGATCACACGGCGTGCACTGATATGTGCAAATAAGCCTATTACAATTAGCCCGCATAGAATCAAGTTAATTTAATCAAATGGATGCGGTATATTGTGTACAGTTTACTGGAACGAAGTTCCTTGATGAGGATTGCGGTAGAAGTTAATTTGTAGAAATCGTCACGTAAGGAAAAAGCGTTTAAAGCGTCACTTAACATCAGGTAAGGTTGTGTAATGATGAAACCTTTAAAAATAAAAAAGGTGAAGCCTCTGGTCAATACTAGTATTAAATACGCAACTTGCAAAGTGGACTGAGATAAATGGATGGACGGAGCGCGAGAGCGTGAAATATTTGTTTACGCCGTTTTGGATTTTTTACTTTAACACGTTCACATCAGATACAGGGTGCCATTTAAAGGAATCGTATGAGGCAGTCGACCAATTTCGTTTTCTGATATGGTCAGTGTACTGATTGTCATCGGCGTTAGTTACCTCACCTTTCGCTTGCACTTGCGCATAATTCATGTACGTCTGTCACATTCAAAAAACGCATTAAATATATTGAAAAAACTTGAAAATCGCATAAATCGCTTCACATTTTAAATTGTACCAAGATCTTGGAAAATCGTGTAAAACCGCATCGCATCAAACCCTCAATCAATTATCAAGACCTGCCATTCAAGAGTTGGAGTTGGCCAAATTGGTGAGTACGTATTTATTTATTTGGTACCTAAGATTTGGTGTGAACGTATCTTCAGAGCAGGTGCCCCACGCTTTTTTTTTTTCATTTTATTCAATACTAGCTGTGCCCGTGGCTTCGCTCACGTGGACTACAGAATGCCTACGCGAATCTTGCACCCCCGCTCCCGGTTATTTTGAAGACAAAAATGGTTATTGTGGGCGTTCCTTAGAAGATAGACATTTATACTCTCCCTGACTTTTTTGTAGGTATTTTTAATGCCTACATTTATGTAGTTCATTAATTTGCTATATCTCTTATGATTTCCTCAGCGTAAGCTATATAAGCGCCCGAATTGATTCACCATAACCGGTTTTTTATTTATTTGTGTGGAACCCTAATTCTTTTTCTAAATTAAAAGTAACCTAAGTTACTCCTTATAATATCAGCTACTTGCTAGTGAACGTCCCGTCAAAATTGGTCCAACCGTTTCGGAGATTACCCGAAACAAACAGACAGACAGACAGAAAAAAATGTTAAGAATTGTTTTCTTTATTCAGGTATCGTGTATACTTTCATACGTATTTAGTAAAAAGTAGTTATTTTGATATAACAAACAGACAATTCAATTTTATTAATTTTATGCATAGATGTATCAGAAATATACCACATCCAATCACGATGCGACTTTTCTAACATCGGCTCATGTGTATCGAATAAGCCACACAATGAGCCTCGACTCAAAGCTAGCACGTCACAATACAATAGCCGACGCACGCGGGCTAACAAAATGTTTTGACTGCCCCCCTGCCCCCCATCAATATGCGACACGAGTATTCCTTAATCTCTCCTAATTACATTAAAAAAGATTGTGTTGAACGCGAAATGTATGGCACGAGTTTTTGGCGGGATCATTGAATTTGGTTAATTTTTTTGTTAATAATTGTCTTGTAATTCATTAACTTGGGTTTTTTGACCGTAATATTGCATAAATAGTTTAGTAATAATGTATACGTGAGGTGTATCGTAAATATAAACTAGAAACATGCATTTTGAGTTGCCACAAAAATTCTCTTGATAAATCTAACAGTATCTTGTTAGATGCTCTAGCCACCATCTTATTTGAACTCATTTACACTGGAAAGAAAAGCAAGATGAAGAAGATAAAACAGAGGACATTGCTTCGGCCTTTGTATAAATGACACCTAAACATAAAATTATAAATACATCTGACTTGGCTGCATGGTCTATATACCTTTGCCTTTTTCTTTTACTAAGGGAAAAAGTATACCAAAAAAATGTACTTATGAAAAATTTCTGACAAGTTTCGTACTTTTAGAGAATATGGTTTGTATCTGGAACACAACCTTATTAGTATTGGTACTCTTTGATATATTTTTATAAGAAAAAGATAATTGTGGATACCGATAATTCTTAACTCAACTAAATTTGAATCATATATTATTCTCGTGAGCTTCATAATAAAATAAGTACTAAAACTAAAACGAATGTTATATTTGTTAAAATAACCTCTACACGTACTGTTTTGTCTCTCTAAGAATGTTTTTTTTTTTATGGAACAACAAAGTGGTGACACCTTGCCTGAAGGTAAGGTAAGTACAATCGAAAAACAAATTGCGACTACTAACGGCCGTTTTATTTATTTATTAAAGAAGCGCCAACAGCGCGCATATTATACTTGAGCCATTTTTACAATTCATGCTAAGTCTAATACAGCTATGCGAAGCTATTAAATGCGCTCACTACATTTAAAAAATAAAAAATCGCAAATATAATTAAAAAAATAAAATGTAATAAAGCTAACTACAAGTAAGTTATTACAACGTGTAAAACCATACTAATAATAAAAAATAATAATTTAAATTAATACTAACATAAGAAAAATTACAGGATGCACTCCGAGAGTGCCGACAGAAGTGAAAACTTATTTTGGCGCGTTAAACGTTTTTTAGATGGGTACTACTAGGGATTATTGGGTTATTGTCTTATGAATTGCATTTTATTTATGAATTATATTTTATTATTTATTAAAAACTTTAAAACACATTTAATATTCTTTTATGAAAGACGCGTTCGCGGTCTGCTATATGTACATGCATATATGCACACATTATATCTGCGTCTCGTAACGGTGTCGCGAGTCCAGAGATTTTATCTCATCTAAAAATATGCGTACCGCGCTAAAAGAAGGTTTCACTTCAATAATAGAAAATTAATATAATTAAGACTGTAACATTGAAATAATGTAATAAAAGAGCCATTATATTTCAATTATTAATGGAAAAAAAAATAGACAGACCAGTGATTTTGAATATCAATTATTGTAAATTAAACTAAGTGTCTGAAGTGAAATAACTTTTAATCTTGGTTATTAATGTTCACTTATGTCTGTGCAGATATGTCAAAATTCTCTATTAATTTCAATAACTTATCTGAGTTTACTATCCACGATTAGTACATATTTGTAATAAGTACTATCAGAGACTAGAGTAAATACTATCTTTACCTTAAAACAGATATCGGCTTCCCTCCTATCTATCAAAGCTATAGGATATAGATAGATATATATTATGTAGATACGAAAAACTATCTATTAATAGGTTATTGAATTTTGGCTATACACATATTTGTCTACCTTAGTAATTGAAACAACGGATAGATAGGTTATTGAAGCCGGCCGCAAGAGATTGGCAATCCATTGCTAGTCACAGCTGTCATGCTGGCCTGTAAGCCTGGCATCCGGATTTACACACGACAACCCAAAAGAGAGTCACTGTGACCTGTGACGGATTTATTACTACGCTTGATTACTGGAAATATACCGGCAAGGCGATACATTTTTACAACAAAAAAACTCTTGTTCGTCGTGTACCTTTAGGAATTTTGCCAGAAAAAACTTAGATGGGTTCTTTCGCCGTAAGTAGCTTCCATTCTGTTTATGTCACTCGCAGGAGTGTAACGAGGCGACGTACGCGAAGGTTCGCTTTGATAAGGCATTTGATTAGAATAAATTACAATTATTATTATTTTCTTCGAAATACGTTATCTAACCTCTCCAAAGTATCAATATATTAGTTGATTCATCCATAGAACAAAACCCCAGTAAGGAAGCCGTAGGTTTTTCTATTGGGGTTAAGCAGTAATAGTATACTATTGAGCCGAAAGATCGTGGATTCGATCCCCGAATACGACTAACATTTGTATGATGAGCATATTATCAGTTGAAAGTCTGGTTGTTATTTATCTATATATGTATGAAGCTGTGTAGCTATCAGAATACAAGCTTTGCTTGGTTTGGAATTAAATAGCCGTGTGTAAAATTATGTCCCGATATAAAACAAAAAAAACATCCGATATAAATCTTCAAAATAAATATTAACATACAATAAGGTCAAAAAAGACACGGTATGCTATCCACGGGGGTCTTAATATGCCTCCCAATGCAGGGGACTCGGGGGTAATCGATTAAACACGGTCCAACACGTCTCTATCGGCAACAATATGGTTCCCATCAAACGATATGGAATAATCCAGGCACGCGACTATTAATTATTTATTGTGGAAAATCATCGGTAATGCACAAAGACTCTTTGAATTAGCTAATTTTTATTTTATATGAGCTCAGCATAATTATATAGTCATATATGTATAAGACGACTATAGACATTTACTTTGACATGTAAAATAAACTGTAAGCGTTGCTCTGTAAACAAAGTTTTATTTCATTAAATTTACTAATTAATTAATATTTTATACTAATATACACTAAATAATAATATCATGTTAATTAACCAACCTGTAAACAAAGAAACGACATTAGAAGTTTATATTTCTTAGTTACATGTCCTTTCTTTAGTTTTATAATTCATTTTACTTGTACATCTAAAAGTCTGTGATTCATTTTAATATTTGACACATCTGTCACCTTTTGTATGTCACAATATTCTTTTTAATAATAGATAAACTATATACAACCTACACTACTAAACATATTAAACCTACAAAACTTAAAATTGAATTAAATAAATATATTTTCTTTACATATGTATAATGAGAATACGTTTCAAGAACAAAGGCAAAAATCGAAATGTAACTTTTGAGCAGGATCTTAATTTTGTTGAGGTGGTTTTTATTTATAAAATATTAGGTCCTTACATATGAAATTGGCGTTTTGTTGAACTGGCCACTTTGATCTCAAATATCTGGCGTTTGGTTAGGAATTCCAAATTCAAATTTACGCTTGGGTGTTTGTGTTTCGACTTTAGTGATTCATTTTTTTCGTACTATTTGATTTTTCTTTAACATCGTTCTTTTCGCAAAATGGAATACTTAATAAATATGACATTATTTATGAATTCATATGAGTTCTACCGTGGTATCGACGCTGAAGAAAAATACTACTACTGTAAAATAAAGCACGGTACGTTGTTGGTTCCAACATTTCTTTCCCGGAAATTTTGAGCTACGAAACAAACCCCGTGGACGGCCGGAAACCCTAGTTGATAATGAAAAGTAAAAGGTGATCGTGGAAGCGGATCCATCGCAAACCACATCAGAGTAAGCAGGCTTCGGTGTGGGTAATAAAACAATTTTATTTCACTTGAAACAAATCGGAAAAGTGAAAAAGCTCGAAAAATGGGTACCGCATGAATTTGACCGAAGCACACCAATAAACACGCAATGAGTGCTGGGTTACATTACTCAACCCATCACATTAACGAGGGAATATTGAATCGTATTGTTTGTTACCTGTGACGAAAAATGGATCCTTTACGACAATCGGAAACGCTCAGTGGTTGAACCCAGGAGAATGGGCCAAATCCTGTACAAAGTAAAAGTTGACTCAGAAAAAGGTACTGCTGAGTGTTTGATAGACCAGTGCTGGTGTCATACAATATAGCTTCCGAACATCTGGCCAGGCGATAACGGCAGATCTGTACTGTCACCAATTGCAAACCATGATAGAAAAGCTAGCCATTAAACAACCAAGACTGCTCAATCTCTATAGCCCACTGCTGCTTCAGAACAACACTATACCCCATACTTCACGACAGACATTCGCTAAATTAGTGGAACTGCGGTTAGAATGTCTCCCACACCCACGATATTCCCCGGACCTTGCTCCAACAGATTACCAGATTTTTTGAAATTTAGACAATTTCTTGCAAGGAAAAAAATTCAATTCCTACGAGGCTGTCCAAACCTCCTTCAAAGATTTTATTGATTATCGCTCCTAAAATTTATCCAGCAATGGTATCAATGCACTACTTATAAAATGGCGAAAGTGCATAGATAATAATGGTACATATTTCGATTCATGAAATGTACAATTTCATAATATTTTTTTCGTTTTACATTTTCCATATAAAACGCAAATTTCATATGTAAGGACCTAATATTAATTTATTTGTATTATAGCAAAAAAAACGAATAGTCATTAGGTACATACATACTGGCATACACCTACGTACAAGTAAATATAATAACGTAATCAAATACTTCTTCGATAAAAAATGTGGTTGTTGGAGCGAGTCACGTCATGCAGCGCGGAGGGTACACATTTAGGGGAGGTTCGGATAACTTAAACGTATATAAGTAAATAAATCTATCTACTTTGACGTTTGTGGGTCCTCGTGTGTTTGGTTAAGTCAAATATCTAATTCTATTTCCATGTTTAAGTTTACATCGAATTGTAACTTTAATATTACTTAAGTTTGTTTGATAAACGAATCAACATTCACTATTAAGTAACTAGACTAAATCTGTAGTTTTACCTAATTTCACGATAAACATTATATATAAAATAACACTGATCATGAATATGCTGTAATTTTTTTTGTCTATATATCTGTTTGTATGGCCGGATTTAACAAAAAACGGGTTGACCTATTCTTATGAAAGTTTATGTCATTGATCAATTAATATCCTAATAATAATACTTTTAGAAATTGTGAAAAAAAATTCAAAAACCCCTTTTTTAATTCTTAAGCGATTTTCAATGATATTTTTCGTACCCGGGAAGTATAAATCATTTTCAATTATACTTTTATAAAAGTACAATAAAAATTGACTTAAACTCGACCAATTCTGATGATTTTTTGCACATGGGATTTATATTCTGAAATAGTTATTTAAATAATTATTATTTATTATTTCTCATTTCCATATATTTTATTAGTAGGTTTTGATTTCCATAAATAAATAAACACACTAACAAGCTTTGGACTTGTAACATAACTGAACCAAAACCTCGAATAAAAATCGCCACTGCTTATTTTATCATTAATATGAAAAATAACATCGTAGTGATGAAATCTTTATTATTTAATACAAAAAAATCGATGCCGGAAACAGAGTCGTTTATTTTTCAATCGATGATTAATTCCAACAGGAACGGAAAACTATACAAGCATAACCTAGGGCAAAAACCCCGTGCGGTGCGTTTGGATTGAGCGAGACGGATGACCGTGTGAGCGGGATGGGAGAGAAAAACCTGCGCGGACGCACCGGCACGGCGGCGTTCGTTCGCATATCTGGGCAAGTTACGTCATAGATGAATCAAGAATTGCGTCATGAATCATTTTATGCCTAAATAACTAATGTCGCAGCGAAACCTTTTGTTTATTTTATGATTCTACGTTGAATTATAGGTTCCAGCTGAAAATCAACGCTGAGTGCCCAGAACCAACACTGCATATATTGATCTAGACGCCCATTTATAATAATGAGACACAGAGTTCTATAATATCATGTGTACTATTTTGCTCTTTATGTATATGTATTTACTTAAGTGTGTAATAATATTAATTGGTATTATTATGTTCGCAGCTTCCTGTTTTGTTTTTATGTTAAATCTGTATTTAGTTTAACGCTATGTTGTATGTATATTTATTGTGTATGAATGAATTATTTCTTTCTTTCTTTATTAATTATTCTTAACAGTTAATCCTTGGCAATAATTTACTGTTCGAAAAAACCGATTGAAAAAATTGACCGCTATTGTTTGAATGGAATAGACACATATTTTTCATACCGTGTTTTAGACTTAGTAAGCCCAATAAACTTTTTTAGGTGATTTTGTTAGGATGGTAGCGTGACTTTGATTTTGATTCCTTTTTTTCTCCTCTGCGGTTTCTCCTTCTCCGTAGGGGGGTGGTGTGGCGTTTATACTTTTCAAGTAAGTGTGAACTTTTTATTTAGTTTGACAAAATATTTTAAGATAAAAACATGTAATGTCAATAATATGAAAGAAGAACTCTTTTCAGAGACATAATATGTTATAATAATTTTGGCTTATAATATATATTTAAATACAGATTTGCAATTTTGATATGGGGCTAATCGCCCTTGGGCTTAATAATACGATCTATAAGCATGTCAAGCAGGTTTTATTGTCAAAAGAATTATACTGTGATTCGTTACGTGAATAATAGTGATGTCTGAAAATGATTTGCTCACTGTACTTCCACTAAATATAATAATTATTAATTTATTATGTTTAGTTAGGAGTGAGTACACATATTGCAATAATAATAATTTAGTAAATTAGGAAACTAAAATAGTAAATAAAAACACAAAACCTCACTAAACATTAAAAAAGTAACTAACTATAGAGCTGCAAGACTAGTAGTAAACTTAGTGAAAAATCTGTAATTTTCCATAAAATTTACGATAATTTTCCATAAGACAGTTACTCCAAAATTTCCTTGATTGATATATTTTGGTAGATATTAAACTAATTTGTTTTCCTTACCATCGGATATCACGAAACGCAATATGGCTAATGCTTATCAGTTGGTGGCAGAGTACAGTTTTTAAGTATATCAGAGTATTTAATTACCTATGTATATTATTGCCATCGGATATCATGAAACGTATCTAAATTGGCTTATGCTTATTAATTAGTGGCAAATTACAGTTCTGAAGTATCTTAGAGTAATTATTCATTTATACTTCGCGCTGTTTTAGATGGTTAATACCTATTATAAAAATCAAAATCGAATGTCCGGTCTACGTATTAGTTATTCTATGAGATCAAAGCACCTCACCGCCGTATGTGCGTGGATGTGCCATTCAAACCCCAACTTAGCCTGTAACTAGTGCCACATTTCGCAATAATTTCCAATTACCGTTTATTTGCAATTTGATTAGAAGCTATGTTAATTATTTTTCTTTATGTTTTTATAATATATATTATATCATTTTCTTTTATCTATTAAAATATTAGTTAGGATTATTTTTATTTTTATTGGAAACTAAGCGACTAAAATATTGGTAATTTGCTTAGATTTTTCAAATCTATCAAGAGTTTTTGTTTGTTTGTCTGAACACGCTAATCTCTGTAACTACCGGGTATGCTTGAAAAATTGTTTTTGCATTCTACAGCCTACTCATTGAGGAAGGTTATAGGCTATAGAACTTCACGCTACAGCTCTAAGGAGCGAAGCAGTAAACACGAGTGACCAGAAATCTGGCAAACTGTAGGCAAGTACAGGAATTGAGAACAACGTGTAGCATACATGGGTGCGTTGGTGGCAGCGCGGTGAAGAGTTGATCGTTTGATTGATTGATAATTATTATATTTAAATTTTCTTATTTATGCAAAGAGACGGCATTTTGCTTGATGGAAGGACATTACTTATAATGAAATAATTTAAATACTGTTGTAATAAACAGTATTTTAACAAAATATTAAATACGAAACAAAAAACCCGACTGCAACAAAAACACTGAAAAAAAAAGTTTTTTTATTTTCGCTTTTATTTGATTCCCAGATGTCGTAAATATTATATAGCCTATATATATATCATCACTCCCACAATTAACGCGAATCTAACGACATTTCGTATGCTAAATTCCATCAAGCCGTTTAGGTGCCAAAGAAATAGACATACATACATAGGCTCGAAAAACAAAACCCTCCTTTTTCTCATTCGGGTAAACCAACGCCAACACCGCCGTTGTGATGTTAGCCTACAAACCTCTTCGTAACTGGATATACATTGGCTGATCACGAAACACAACAAACCAAAAGAGAGTCACTTCTACTGGTTTATAATCATATGCATACCTACCACCTCGCTTGATTACTAGATATACCTATACCTAAACGTGCCACTGTTTCATCTGGTGTATGGGGGTCGGATACAATCGGTTGTGTCCTACAGATATGACTATAGAGTTAGCCAAAAGGGCCCTGAAGCCTTAGACGGCTTTTACAGCTTCGCGACATCGCGATATCTGGCAACAGCCCAAGCCGAGGCTTGGTCACTCTGGTACCCTTGAGACTGTTGCCACGGCCAAACTCAGCGAAGCTGTGAAAGCCGTCTGAAGTTTCAGAACCCTTATAACTAACAGTTAGAGGTGGGCGATTATGAATGATTTACATAATTGAGATATTTCGATGATGAGTGATAATTCATAATCGAATTACGAATATAAATGATCATTCATAATCGAGCCTTTGAATTATTACTACTATTCTTTACAGGAACACTTTTAAGAAATTAGCAAAAAAAGCTCGTTCGGTCGTAATAATTACTAATTTTATCAAATTTGTAACCTAGCATTAGCAATTACTAATGGCTATAATCGAGATATCTTGAGATATGTTCATAATCGAATGATTACATTAGTATATCTCATAATCGCCCACCGCTACTAACAGTATAGTCAGATAATAAAAGAAAACTGTGTATGTGCTACGACGCACGACTGGAGTTTACAGAATTCTACGTGTTATGGTAGGCAATATAACTGGCCATTGTTCACTTAACAAACACCTTTATGCCCTAAGTGTCACTGACAGCCCGCGTACAGAGCATGCATGGAGGGCGAAGAAACTAACCCACGTAATTCTGCCATGCGTGGGAGTTGCAACCCAACGGGCGGAAATCCTCAAAAACCCAAGGTCGCTTCTAGAAGCCTGTGCATGCCCCAGGAGGCTTCTACGCTTCTGATCGGAGTTGACCGAAATATCGACGCACAATGGACCTAGGAAGAGTCTAAATACGAATAGATGGACCCACATTACATAACATAAAATGGAGTTTATTCTTAATGTACGATTCTGTATACAAGTATACACATGCATGACTTCAAAGTAAAAATTGCGCGGTTCGTTTCGCAGAAGAACGCTTGTATTAATTTCGCTCCTCATGAAATATTCATACCGAGGTTCTTATAAGAAATTCTTAAAAGGTAAACTCCAAAAACTATTGACGAGTGTCAATGAATTAACACGATAAATATAAAACTCTCGGCCCGCTAAATCCTATTTAAGCTTGAGTAAAACCCATAATAGGCCAATTTCTTGATAATCGCTTCATACGCGACGGGTAAAAGGTTCGTTCAAGCCACATGTGAGAAATAGCTTTCCACAGGTTAAGCCCAATTGACTTCTAATTAATTTTTCATTCGTAGACTGAATGCCTCGCGGTCTGTATGCCAAGGTGTCCGTCTTTTCGACTAATAAATATTCAGGGTTTGATTTCACGCCGAGTTTTTCTTTTTTTATTTAAAATTGTTTTCATTATTTTATCTTAAATTCTATCCGTCTTAATTAATTAATACGAAATTTATTTGGAACTTGCGCCTGAAACAGATTAACAATAATTTCGTCTTCCTGCAACAAAAAACGTTTATTCTTATTAATTATTGAGATGAATCGGAAAATGTTAAATCTGAAATTAATCAGCCGCGAAAGTAAGAGCAACTGGCACAAGGGTGCCAAAGTGGCCGGATCTCTGCTTGGGCGGTTACCGCGATTGCAATTAAATCGCGATCTGGCTAATTCCCTATCCATAAATTCGAGCTAACTAACATATACACATATACATGTTCCCCGCCTCCTAGGAGGAAGGAGGGAAACATGCGTATGTGTATTTAGTGATCTGAAAGTATTTCTACACTAACTAGTTCTCAGTAAATAGGCCATAACATGCAAAACAATTTTTCGAGAGCGAGTTAAGTGGCAGTGGATGGGCCACGTAGCTTATAGAACGGATGGCTGATGAAGCCGAAGAGTTCTCGAATGACGGGCTGCGTACCGGAAGATGCGACGTGTGCAGACCCGCCACAAGGTGGACCGTTAGAGTCCAGCAGTGGTCTTTCAGCTGAAATAATAATGATGATAGATATAGTCGCTAAATAACCAGCAAAAAGGTTTATCAAATATAAACAGTAAGTAAGTAAGTATAAGGGTTTGTGTAGACGACGCCGCCGTCGTAAAATTTGCCAATATCACATACATTTTTAGAAATGCGGTGTGGTAGCGGCGCGCCTGCGTTGCCGTTTACACAAGCCCTTACCGTGTTGCAAATAGTACCAATAACTACAATTTTGTTTCAGGTTTCTCATCACACCTTCTGTAGTGGAATGAAAAAAACAATCCCAGAAATTGTTGTGCGTTTTACTGATACCACGAGGGATTGAAAAAGTAAGTTGGCTTGTCCTGCAGGGGAACAGTTTATTTGTACAAAGTGTGATTATACAAGCGATTCGTGTACAAAACTCAGTCGCTTAAGTTTTGTTTTAGCTAGTTATGTCTAGGTATGAACTATAAAAGGTAAAAAAGGAACCGGTTCCACTTCAAAATTCTGTTCAAAAATATTACAGCCTGTTACAAGATGTTATATCTTTCTATTACTATAATTGAAAAAAAGTAAAGAACTTTTTACATGTAAGTGCGTACGTACCTACTTATATTTATTTAGTAATTCAAATTGGTAACACTATCAACTAATGGTGAAGGAAAACGCTTGAGAAATGTTTATTTATTATATAATTAAAGCCTTGAGCCATTTTTACAATTCATTCTAAGTAATACAGTTATGCGAACCTATTATATGCGTCCACTGCATTGATATCATAAAATAACGAAAATGTAATTTAAAAAATAAAATAAATTAAGTTAAGTCAAGTAAGTTATTACAACGTATGAAAAACTACTACTAATTAAAACAAGTCTTATACTATTAATAAAAATGTTCATTGTACTACCACTGTATGTGGGGGAAAATATAGAACGATCGATTTCTCAGTGTTTGAAATCTTCAATATATTATGGACTAGCTGGATTGGAAATCCATATCTTCCCTTGGGAAGAGGCCTTTCCTTACCAGAGTGATACTAACAGGCTTATATTATTATTATTACTATATGTCCATTTAATTCTGTGCACTCACGCCACTAGCATAATTCAATACAAAATTATTATTTTGTTTATGTGTTGGTCGGCCTCCCGCGACAATATAATGTCAATTTTGTAATAAAGATATTTGTATTGTAAGTGTTTTATATCTAAAAGAGTTATAAATAGGGTGTTTTACCTAATACTTAGTTTAATAAGTTGTAAAATTAGTCTAGAAATATAGATTAAATTAACTAAAAATACAGGATTGGCTGTTAACATTATTTAGTTTCCTTTGGCTGTAAGAGCAGTTGTTCCCTCCGTTGGAGATAACCCATATTAGCAAGTTCTTACAACCGTACTTGACAATCAGGATTTTTTCCTGTAATTGTGTTCAGACTATATGTACCTACTAGTCAAAAACGATTGCAAAAACAACATAAAAATTATTAATCATGCATAAATCCAAAATTCGAATTCCAATCACGTTCGAAACAGTCATTTATCAACACTTCCATATATAACAGCTTGTCAACTCGCTTTAATCAACTGTAATCCAGTTAAAATATAATTAAAATGATTTTAACGTCAAATTGAGGACTCAATTAGCTAGTTTTATTTCGACCGACTGCTGACGCCATCTCTTTTTGAGTAGTTGTACTAAATTTAATGAAAGTGTAATATTTTTTTTTTTTTTCCTATAAATATACCTACTTATAAAATTGTTTTTCTGCGTTTTATTTTATATAAAGTTAATGTCCATTTAGAAAAAATACATAAGCATAATATGTAGTAGGTAACTAGAATGATATGTAGAAGCTATGATGGCAAAAAAAACATTGTGATGATAGATTAAAATTATTTAAGTTAACTGATACTGAATGAGGAAGATGTAAATGAAACCGAATTGCGTTTTCATAGTCTTAAAAAAATCTCTGTGGTATATTAATAACAACTGTTAAAAAATCATGACCATATCTTGAAAACTGAGTTTTATAAAAATAAATCAAGTTGGTAGCTCCCAAATATATCTTGCGCTATCCGAGTAGTCGCTGTGACGTCACATCGCCGGTTCGATCAAGTCGTTGTCATTCGGAGGCGGGCAAGACGCGGCGTTGTGCGAAGTTTACGCGATAAACTTTTTTCTATTTCGTTTTGCGGGTTAAACCGATTTTTAGTTTGTTCATTCGTAATCTAAAACTGGTACTCAATCATACAACCGAAATGGAACCAGGATTTTCACGTGGACAAACCAACAATCTGCCGAAAGTAGACTTTATAATGGTTGCGGATTATATCACAAGTCATGCGAAATACATTAGTGCAGAAATTCAAGGACAAAAACTTTTAAAGTAAGTCACATATTTTACTAACTTAGAGAGTATTATAATATAGTAGATAATGCTTTATTAGTAAACTTAGTACCTACAGTTCTTTGAAATCCATATGAAACTTTCGCGACGTAGGTAGGTGGTACCTACAATACTTTATTCGGATAAAAAGTCAGTTTCAATGGCCTTAACTATGATTCGCATCTGGTTACCAGATAGTAAACTTATTGTTCTTTAAGGGTTATTTTATTATTACCTACTACTTTAAATTATTGTTATTGTCTAAAAATGTGTCTTTACCCTTCGTGTAGGTACTAGTGTTGTCCGCTATTATTGTAGTTTATTATCGATATGACATAATATATAAGTTTTCTTCAATATTCAACTATACTTAAGTTTTTTTACAATATTACACAGATCGGGACGCGATAGTTATGGAGATAACGCAATAGGGTATATACAGGTGAAAAGAGAACATGCGCTGTGTACTGTAAAGGCGAGAATTGCACCTGAGCACAAGGTCCGGGCCACGGCGTATCGCTGTACATTTATTTGTGATGAAATGGAAAATAAAATTTATAGTCTGGAATGTGAAGGTTGTGCAGCAAGTAGAGGAGGATGCAAACATACCATGGCGTTGGTCATGTGGTTACATAGACGAAGTGAGGAGCCTGCTTGTACCGAAATAGCTTGTTACTGGATGAAACCTAAACTGTCGCAAGTTGGATCCCAGTTAAAATGTATTAAAGCTAAAGATATGGGTAACAAAAGAAACTCCCTACATTCGTCAGCAACATCAACCTCTGATGAAACATCGAATGAAAGTTTTTTACAGTCTGTAATAAAAAAGTCGATAGAGCTGGGAATAGATTCTCAAATTATGGGGTATTTTCATCCAACTGAAGATATAAACAAAGCATCAATACATTATCTAGTTAATCAGTTTAGAAAGGAAAACGGCGTCAATGACGCAGACAGATTTATTTTATTCTGCAAAGAAAATATGCGATCTCAGCAATGCGATGTCATTGAGAGAGCAACTAGATCACAGGCAGACTGTCCATTATGGTATGAAATGAGATACGCTCGTATTACCGCATCAAAAGCGCACGAATCTGCTCAATGTGGCACACCCGATGGAGTTTTGGTGGAATACCTCTTAGGTGCATATAAATTTAAAGAGACATTCGCTGTTAAAAGAGGTTGGCAATATATTTCATTTAAATGAAATACTAGGAGCAATATAACAGTTCATGTATGTATTTAGTGATTTTTATTTGCAGGTAAACTCTTAGAAAATGCAGTCTGTGAAGAAGTATCTAAACTAAAAAATATCAAGTTCACTAGAGTAGGTCTCATTCTGTGTAATGATTTTCCAGTTTTGGGCGCTTCTCCTGATGGTATCGCTGAAGAATGTATAATAGAGATTAAGTGCCCAGTGTCTAATAAAAATTTTCAAAATTATGTGAAAGATGGTGTAGTGGCACAAAAATATTATGCTCAAATGCAAATGCAAATGTTTTTTACAAAAAAAGAGAAGTGCCTATTTTGTATCGCACACGAAAATTTCAAGTCAACAAAAAATATTGATTTATATGAAGTAAATTATGATAAGGATTATTGTGAGGAGTTGATTAAAAAATGTGAAATATTTTGGAAGGAAAACATATTTAAGCAACTGTTCTAATGAATGGCTGTTTCATACTAAATAGTTTTATTAAATATTATTATTGTCATTAAATACGTTGTCAGAGCGTGAGTGTATCAGATGTTACCAATTTAAACTAATCTTTTTTGTAAGTTTACTAACCCACATGTGATTATAACGACATCATCTAACATATCAATAACTTTTGTGTCAATACATGCATGAGGCGAAGTCATTTTAAATTCTCGTATACGACCGATTGCCCGTTCGACGTGGATACGTAAAGCCGCAATCCGTTTGGTTTCTATAACTTCCTCCTTAGTACTTGCTTTACCAGTGCTGACGCTTGGAGGTCTTACTAGGTGGCAACCAGACATTTCTACATCTGCTGCAATACTTTTGAATCCTCTGTCGGCCATGATTGCATTTCCCTTTGGCATCAACTCTAAAATTTTGCTATTTTGAAAAATGTCTGTATCAGTAGCCCTACCACCATAACCGTCAGATACAAAGTTGATAGTTCCGTCTGGCGTTATAGACACTAAATACTTTATAGTATTGCAGCCTTTATACTGTGACCACGATAAAGCTTGGTGTAGAGCGTTGGAGGGTTTCTCTATTCTGATCTCGAAGCAGTCTATAATACTTATTGTATTATAAAATCTTTTTCTAAAAGGAATTGGAAGATTATCTCTGACGGCTTCTTTATTTGGAAAATAAATTATTTGCTTTAGGCATTTAGCTATTAAAATCACTGTTTTCCTAAAAATACGACTTACATTTTTGGTATTAAAATCAATTTCCAAACGTCGATAAGAGTCATTAAGTTTAATTTTTTTTAATGTAATCAATATATGTATTAATGGACATCCACTATTTTCCACCAATATGCTAATAACGAAGTATGATTGTTTCGGAATCCCCAAATAAAGTTTAGAGTGATTGTCAATTTTGAAAACAGTGTTTTTTAAATTATCCGTATGTACTTCGCAGGTTTCGATGGGATTACTATAATATGATGATACCGAATCTGAACTACCGCTACAAACATTTTCATCACTGCCAAAACTGATGTCAAAATTTTGTGAAAGCATTTCACCATTTTCTCTCTTTTTTATGGTCTGAGTTTGGACGTTTTTTTTTTGTTGTTCTACTTGTATCCTCTTATCCTTCGTTTTTTTGTTTTCTGTTTTAGGCAACTCTATCGTAACAGTCGTGTCAATTGGTAATGGATTAATAGGCTCATTCTCATCCAGAGGTTCATTATTAAATGACACAAATACAGTGTCCTGCTGAGCTACTGACGGCTGTATTTCTTTTGTAAGCAGCGTTTCATAGAAATCTATTCTCTGTCTTTTGTCGTATCCAGGACGAGTGACTGTAGATGTTCTTTTTGTTTTTTGACAATGGAATTTAGATGGTACTGTACCTTGTTTCAATTTCAAAGTTCCGCCACACAGTCTCCATCTCATATGATTTTCTGTGTCTGAATCGATCTGCAGTAAAAAATGTTATTGTATATGACTAAACTTTATTACAGATGTATTCTGGACAAAACACCAGTACTATTTGATAACTTCCATATAAAGGAATTTCTACACAACGTGGAACCAGTGATAAACAGGCATACTGACTATGCTTATGCTATGTCATGTAACATGTAACCTGGTAATAAAAGATGAATGGCCAAGGTACATAGTAATGGGTCAAAGACATTTGAGTATTTTTCCTACACATATTGCATCGATAACATCTTATGATAACACTATCGACATTTAAACCGAAAAAGACAACAATGTAATTTTTACGAACATCTAGCTTTATTTCTTTTTAAATACCTATGCCCATCTTCATTCCTGTTTTGTAATAATTAATTGTAAGTACCTTAAACTAGTAATTTAATACATAAACATTATAAAATTAAATAGGTAGGTACTCACATTAAAATGATCTTCGCAACAATGTCGACTTGTCTTTGCTGACAACGGCTCCTTCCTTCTCATTAGCTTACACCACTTATTTCTAACTTTTTTATCATTTGGGACATGGAAAAAGTATTTTTCTGGAGTGCTAATTGTTGTATTAGTACATAGAGGTACAATACAATATCTGTACGGTAGTTTATTTTCCATAATTACCAAAATATACGAAAATAACAAGAGTAAAGTAAAAATACTGCATACGATAGCACGGGCGGGCGAGCAGTGACGAGCGATGTGACGTCACGCGTCGAGCGAGCAATACGGACGACAATTTAAGAACTCGTAAGTTTAAAAGTTTATTAAAAGAGCAGTTTTTAAGATATCGCAAAAATTCTTTCACTAGTATTTTTTGAATATTAAGTTTGACTATTCTAAATAAAAAAAATTACCAACTCATCTTCCCCATTGAAGAAAATAGCTTCGCAAATAACCTAGAAAATGGTTACTGTAAGTCAACCTTATAAGATAGACATAATATTATGTCACCGCGAACTTTTCTCTAGGCATTTTGAAGAACTACAATAATTCTTTAGAAAATTATTTTCATGTATCTCTTTAACCGGCGTATCATGCCATGTAAGCGCCAAAAAAGCGATTTATTGACGACTATCGGTGTGACCGCGGCTCCGCACGCGTTTTTTACTACGCAATAATTATTTAAATCCCTTTATTTTTACTCATATTGTTGACAATTTATACGCCGTATCAATTGAGGAGTGGCATGTATTTCCCGTGTACAATTTTCATCAAAATCGGTTGAAAACTATTATTCCAATGTACAATTTCTAATGCAATATTAACAATTCTTATAGCCTCTCAATTATAGTATGACTAGCTGACCGGCGCAACTTCGTCTGCTTCACATAAGAGATGGAGTAAGTCGTAGGCACCTATAATAATACAATTCTAAAGGAGATGAAACTGAAACGATACATTTGAGCATCATTCACCCCGCACCCCCTCCCCCTCACATGAAAATGCGCGTGCGGTACTTGATTATTATTTTGCTGCGGAGTTATTTTAAATCTGTGATATCTCCTAAGATATTCATTGAAATCAAATGATGTAAATGACAATTGTGTTCAAAATTAAATACTTGTGATGAATAACGTATTTATTTCGATAAGGATTATTACCATGTTTATAAAAAAACCTTCGCAAATAATTCATTATTTTAGAAGTAAATAATTAATTTATATTTATACTACCTACGTACGACTTATAAACACAGAATATATACATTTACCATGAAGGTATAAAAAAGTAATATATACATAACATTTACTATGAGTTTCGTAAAGTTTCCATCTAGTGACTGCTTATTGAACTACTTTTTTAATAGATAGCTGTCTAACAGTCATAAATGTATTCAAAAACACATGATGAAATAAACTTTGTTTATGCTACAGTTATCTTTATGGAATCAATAGCTAATGAGTAGTTATTTAGTTGTTACTGCATATACACCTAAAACTGTTGCCGAAACCTGACAAACGAAAAGAAAATCATAGATGGGTTTATCACTATGCCTATGGTGGTCGTAATCCCTACCATCCCACTATATTATTGCACATGCACCGGCTGATTTCGGAACACGACAAACCAAAAGAAAATCATAGATGGATGGATCATACTGTGTGTATGGTATTTCATTATATTCCACTAAGAATTCAAAGCATGTTAATATAACCCAATAAAACTTCAAAAATAATTAAAATCATCCTTTATTGTACCTGATTGCAGGAAGGGTTTTTGAAAAACGTGAAACCCCTTTCGTTTCTTCCTTACCAAAAGCATAAATATGAATTTTCATATCCCTAATTTGAGACATGACGGGTTCTTCATACAAACTTTCACCCAAGTTTTATGGTCACCAAACGTGGAATAACACAATTAAATAATTACAACTGTATAATCCAGATAACTTACAATAGGCATATTGCTTAGAATATATAAACTCCCGCGAGCCGCGGTTTGATAATTCACAATTTCACATTTCACAATTCAATCATAAAATAAAACAGTAGCTATGCGGTACTGCGTAGTTAAAGAGATTAAAAATACTTCAGCTAATCATAAAAAGAATACTTGATTATCATTTATTAGGTAAGTATTAGAAATACAATGCATTGCTTATTAAGTATAACAATGTCAATAAATCAACAAACCAGTTGCGGTTGACAACGCTGTCATTACATAATTACTGCGAATGCGCATAATACATCAACAAACCGGTTGTCGTGGAAGTTGATGTCATTTCACCATAACCGCGCACGCGTGTTGGTGTTCCCATATTTCCCTCTTACATATTTTCATTTCCTGTTTTCTACCATTAAAATTTTAATTTTTGCTACAAAAAGTACTTTATGTCCTTTCCCAAGGTCCACTCTATCTCTATACCAAAATTCATTATAATTTGTTCAGCAGTTTGGGCGTGAAAACGTAATAGACAGACAGAGTTACTTTCGGATTTATAATATTACTATGGATGTTGTAGTCCTTACCATTTCAAATTTCGAACTCTACGTCCCTATGAGGCCGTGTCTTAAAAGTGCATAACCTCTTTAAGCTTAGAAATCTTCAAATCAGGTACTAATATTATAGTATATTATAGTATAGTTAACTTTCGAGATATTCCAATTTTAATTAGTATTTGCTTATGTTTATAAGCGAGTTGAACCTTTTTTGAATAAAATCGGATTGAGTTTTCAAACATCTTCCAAAATAAAATGTAATTTAAATCAAAATCACCAAGGAGTATTGATAACAACTTCGAAGTAAATCACCGCCGGAATAACTTTTTACCCCTTTTTAACTCCGTTAGGCAATGAATTTCAATAAAATACAAAACATATTTTCCATCAATTCTGTTAAAAAAGGTTTATGCAAAATTTGAAGTAGATTGGACCAAGAAATCACGTTGTCCCATACAAATTTTGCCCCCATTTTTCACCCCCTTAGGGGTAGAATTACGGAAAATCCTTGCTTAATCGGATGCCTACGTCATACAAAGAACACACCCGCCAAGTTTCAGATCTCTACGTTCAGCGGTTTAGGTTGAGCGTAGATCCGTCAGTGATTCAAGACAAAGCATTTTATATGTATAAATTTGGTTATTAAATATCGCATTTTCTCTACCATACCATACAAAAACTTAATTAGAAGTTATTGCATAAACAAACCTTTCGTAAAAAAATCTCTAAATGACAGTGAGGACCATATAAAAATTCGTTGCGCGGTTTAGAAGTTTCCGGACAAACTGACAGACCCAGATACCGATTTTTTTTTAATAATATTGTTATATATATATATAGGGTCTAGAGAACGGTTAACTTCTACCATCGCACCGCTCGCCATCGGCCCTTGAGTAGATCCTTACACCCTGGTTAAATGGCCGTTATTAGTCCAGTTTCAGAGGAGTTTCCTTTCGCGAATGCTCCAGATGTGGAATGTGGTCCTTGCTGAGCCTTTCCCACGGGACTACAGTACGAGGTTATTCAAATGGGGAGAGGCAAAGTTTTTAAAGGATGATGCCTCCGGTATTTCTAGCGTCCTCGGGTTGCAATGGCCGCCTACTATTTATAAAAATGTTCAGTTCTGCTAAATATACATTTTTCAGGCTCCAGACCTCACGTTTATTGTTTCTTATTGCTTATTGATTTATATGTAACTAGTAACACGCCCCGGCTTCGCACAGATTGCAGAGTAATACATTTAACTCTATTGGTTTGTGCGACGCACGCCAGTATAGCTCCCAGTTGGCATGAATTTTTCCGATATCTTCAACGCACATCGTCATATTTCAGCCAGTTTACACAAAACCATAATTAATTTTACAAGTGAAGCTTCCTCATGAATCACTCCTTTCACTGATGGAAGCCGTATGAAAATCCATTCCCGAGTTTTAGAGTTATAAGTAAATTAATAAACCTGTAGATCTGTCTGTACATTTAATATTTTTCAAAAATTTCCCGAAGAGTCATACTATATAAACGACACTAATCACGAATATTCTATTCAAAAATGATTGTCTGTCTATCTGTTTGTATGTTCAGATTTAACTCAAAATCGGCTGGACTGATTCTTATGAAATTTTGTACACGGAATACTTATGTAATTGGTCAATTTATAGGGTATAAGAAATTTTAATATTACTTTCAGAAATCGTAAAAAATAATACAAATTTTCGATAATTTTTGACCGATTTTGACGAATTTTGTAAAGCTATTCCATACATGATGAGTTTTGAGAATTTTCAATATCATTTTTAGGAATCTTACAAAAAACAAAAAATTAAAATTTAATTAATTCTAAACCGATTCTGATGAAATTTTGTACACGGGCAGTATAAGTAATTATATAATTGAAGGGCTATAAGAATTTTCAATGTTACTACGAGAAATTAAAAAAAAAAAAAAAGTAAAAAATTACATTTTCATCAATTCTCAACCGATTCCGCTCAAATTTTATAGACGGGAAGGATACATCATAACAAATTTTAGAGACTATAAGAATCGTTAATAATACATTAGAAACCGTAGAATAGAATAATTTTCAACCGATTTTGATAAAAAATTTACACTAGATATACATATTGTGAATATACATGCCACGCCTCAATTGATACGGCATATGAATTGTCAAAAATATGAGTAAAAATAAAATTCAGAGATGGAAATAACTAACTGCGTAGTAACAAACGCGTGCGGAACCGCGGGCACATGAGCTAGTATACCTACTAGTATGATAAGCTTTTGGATTTTTTTCTTATAATTATGTAAAATGTAAGGTCAAATAAAAAAATTGTATTATTATTAAACCACCAATTCTCAGCCATTTACCGGGTGTAACCACAATTGACAAGATGTACCAAATCCGAAAACGTGCAGTTGTTTTTAATTTCACTGTATTCACCATCAGGCACAATTCCATCACAGGGGTATTGGGCATCTGTATCGCGAGCCATAGGCAGTTTGTCGGCGCTCCATAACAGAGTATTACCGAGAAGGGCCGACATTACCTACCTCACTAAGCGTATTTTATCGTCTGAATCATGGTGAATATTCTGAAAAATCCGGGAGTTGACAACTTTTAGAACATTGTTTTAAACACTCTATATGTTGAAAATAATACCTATGATTTTTTTTTTCTATTTCATTTCTTAATACAACATAAAAAGTGTTTTAAAAATGTATTTATGTTGTCGGTCACTTGATTTTTTTTAACTAGACATATCTAGAGTTTTTCAACATTTTCTAACGAGTACGATACCTATTATACTTAATACCTAATAAATACAATTTTAGATCCACGGACATATTAAGGAAGGACAATAAATTGTAGGCTGGTCTACAAAATATATATAATGTTAGTAGGTAATTAAGTTCCGCCCTCAACAATGGCGGTTGCAAGGAACTTTCTTTCCCTTCTACCTACAGTTATAGATAAATTTATAATTGATCTATTTACAAGTAACTTACGGATATTTATCAACATATTCATAGTGGTCTGTATAACCAAATCTTTACTATATATAATTTAATAAAAAATAATTTGTTTGCTTCACACGATTTGATGATTTGCACATTCTCGCAAAATGACCATAGTTTTTACACACAAAACACTGAAGCACAATTGCTGGACACAAGTTGGGCTCTAAACAGTTCCCACCGCACCGATGACACGACACAGAAGAGCCTGTAGGCGCGTACCTACGGCCTTGCTGTAGCCACCGTCCGCGTCCCCACACTCGCTGGTCTCGGGGCGCTGTTGGCTCCCGCGCAGCCTCGACCGCTGTGCTACGCTCGCCGCCGCCGCCACCGCCGCGGCCCGCGCGGGCGCATCTCGATACAGCATCGACATGCACACCTGATGTCCCTGCACTACCAGACAGGACTCGTGACTCCAGCAATCTATTGCTATCCGCCGATATTTCATTCACTTGACATATTTTTACAGCTTGATCGAGTGTCAAGTCCTCAGTGCGTAACAAACGCTCTCGTACTATCGTATTGTTTATCCCACAAACGATACGATCCCTGATTAGCTCATCTTCTAATATTTTAAATTGACAATGTTTGCTTAGTAATTTTAACGCAATAACGTATTGGTCTATCGTCTCACACGCTTCTTGATTCCTTGTAAAAAAATTATATCTTGCAAGTGTAATATTTGGTTTCACACCAAAATAACTATCAAATTTTTTTATCAATTCCGTGACGTCATCTCGTTTTGTTTCATCTTCAAAAGTAAAAGTCTCATATACATCAAATCCGTCTGCTCCAATTAAATTTATAAGTAATCCTGCCTGTACTCCTGGTTCTTCTTTGGCTACACCTGATGCTTTCATAAATAAATGAAACTGTTTCTTCCATCTTTGCCAAGCGTCAGCCCTGCTGACGGAGCTGCCATCCAAACATAACTCCGATGGAGGTCTCGCGTGTTCCATGGTTATATATCACTAATTACTATTATTCACGCTTTTAAATATTGATAATCACTATGCTTAATACTTTATATGAACACATATAAACATGTTTTTAACCGCTGCCACCATGTTGTGTATTGAAACAACCAAGCTCAGATGACAACTGAGTATTTATTAATGTACCCACAAGACATTTATATTAAAACCAAACTACCTACTACAACAGTTTGTCTGAACGCGCTAATCTCTGGAACTACCAGTCGGATTCAAAAAATTATCTTTGTATATTATAACCAGATTCGTGAGAAATAGTACCACAGGCTATCTTGCATTAGGCTACGCCTAGCTAGATTTGTCCACGTGTAAATACCAAAACTTACTTCATCATCAAGACAATTTTATGAAGATAAACTTTATCCGTATAGCATGTTCTTTGGACGCATAGTTTGGGAGATAATTGAAAATTAAAATAACACTCGGTACGGGTCTATGACTATAGTAATAGAGCCGCGAACGAGTCGTGTGACACATAACACTAACCACCCGATAAAAATATTATATATTTCAATATAGTATTATAAACCATCAATCAGCGATTTGATCAAACCGAATAGTTGGCAACTAAATTCTATAACATGTAGACTTGACACACACTTGACATTGGCGAAATTTTCTACATAGGCAGATAGCAAAAAACAGTGATTTCTTTTATATTAACCGCGGAACACCTCTAGTTTTTTATAGATTTAATTACTAAAATTTCGCTTTCGTACTGTTTCCAGATTTTACTTTTTCAGGTATCGAGTATTAGTAAAACACGTCTATTTATTATTTGGAGCTTCAATAATAACTGAGCAACAAGTTTCAAGATTGTAGTATCTTAATTTTGCCCTCCCAATACATCCTAGAAAATTTAAGGTAGGTATCCTACCTAGATTCGGACAAACTTTAATAAGTTTCAACTAGTAAACGACAGGCAGAATTTTTATCATAAAAGAACGCCAAATTCAATGATTTTGAGAAATTTTCTGGTGTATCTTCGAAGTCTAAGAAGGACCAATGCAAATGAAATAAAATAAGATCACCCTTGAAGTATCCCCTTTCCAACGAAGAAAGGATCATCATTTAGATGAACAAAGAAGATCATAAACAAAGAAGTTATGCCTGAACATCTCGAATTGGGCACTTTCTTTTTTGAAGCTTTTTAAAAACAAATTTTAGACTGAATAAGACAAAAGCTTTTTGGGCAATTTTTTTAGGTTCTAGATATAATAAATTTCAGTGAACGGGGTGAGTCAGAAAATTAAGAAATACCTTTTTTTATTTATTGAAAATTTTCCTATAAATGATGATGGGACGAGACACAAAAAAAGTATGGTCACCGTACTTGACGCTGTTGAATCGTTACTGACCTCTGAAGGACATAGCGTGACGTTAAAGTATTCCGAGGTTAGTATTCCAGTTGATTCCAGTAAATAATTATGGAATATGAGCATAATGTTATTGTTAACGTTCTCTACCGTTCGCTCAAGGCGTGGATACATTTTCCTCGCTAACTGTGTCTGCTTCTACGACGTCGTTGTCCAATTGTATCGCCGCAACGTGTTGCTTCAATATTCTTTTTCTCCTCTCGTATCGGCACAAGTCATATTTTAAACAATGTTATGTCGGCGGGTAGTGAAAATGTCCTTACATTTTACATAAATTTTATTCGTACTCAGAGTAAAAAAATTCAAACAAACCCGTTATACTGATGTTCACTATGGTCATACATACAGCATCTTTCTATGGTCCTCTTACAGATTTTTTCCTTTTCATCACTGGTTGTTTCTACTTGGTTGTCAAAAACAAAACTGTCATGGTTTGAGAAACAACTCGCTCTTATATCAAATCCAAAGGAAGGTCGAAATTGAAAATAAAATTTGTATTTTTACTATAAACACCGAATTTAGTAAAAAGCTGTGATTTTGACATTAGAAACATACACTTCAATTTTATTTATTTTTATGGATTTATTGCTTCACGCTACGACTCTAAAGCAGTGATGCAGTAGCTATGAACGTCAAGCAAAGCGTTGTTGACGGCGAAGGTAGAGAGTTAGTCGAATAAATTAAACACGGAGACTTACAAAACCAATACCAATGGAAAACCGCACACTACAGCCCGCGGCACTCTTGCAACGCAGCCAGCTGTATAATTACGACGAGCCTTTCGGGGAACGAGCAGCTTTTATTATCCCCGGCTACCGTGATTAGATGGTACACGAGATAACTTTGGGAACGGAATAAAAATACCCATACTTTTTGTCTCTGATACATCTTAAATATTTAGTTGATTATTTTCAGAATATCTCAGCAATCGAGCTTAGTTTGGTGACTTGTAACAAAAAATACCAAAGTAGCTAAACCAGTGGGGTGGTGTGAACCTGTACATAACGACGGCGACCAGCAATGGATTATGATTTCTCGGTGATTGCTGTTTTTTTAAATTGTAACGGGCTATCACATTGCTAACTACGAGAAAAAAATAGATAAAAAATATTTAGAAAAAAAACGTTCTCCCAGGTATCGTATCTTAATATTATATAGCCTATTTCACTCCCATAATTAAGATCAATCTAACGACACCTAGAAAATCCATC
Organism: Saturnia japonica; assembly: GCA_033032175.1. Classification (NCBI taxonomy): domain Eukaryota; kingdom Metazoa; phylum Arthropoda; class Insecta; order Lepidoptera; family Saturniidae; genus Saturnia; species Saturnia japonica. The sequence goes on from CM065331.1 coordinate 7,019,743, forward strand.
AAGCCGTTTAGGCGACAGAGCGTGCCAAAAAAATAGACAGCGAATCACTTTTCAGGTTCAAAAGTCGGGTACATCAAATCGGATTTCACTGTGAAAGATTTCATAGGCCAGCAAGGGGACAGTTACAGTCGATTGATGGTCATCTGTTGACATTCACCACTTTTCTTAAAGAATGTATTACCTACTGCCAGATGAAATTAATACAATTTACCAAACACGGATATAAAACATTATTATCTCGGTTTTATTCCTTTCTTATATTCTCTATAGGTTTAGCCTAATGGGCACAATCTCACCTGATATTAAGTGACGATGTGGCCAAAAATGGTGGCACGATGTTCGTACACGTTAATATTAAACCATCATTGCTTCATTTATTACAGTCATAAATGATTTACATACATTATTATTAATTATATCAGCTTGGAATTGAACCTGTATGCCACAAAACTCGCTTTGATGATTTGTTATAAAAATCTTTATATTATACAATAATAATTTATACGTAAAATGCTCGAGGCGGGATTCGAACTTACGCTCCAATGACTTCTTATAATGTAGACAGTAACTAGGTAATTAACTATAGTTTATAAATTTTATAATTAAAGTTGTTTTAACGCATAAACACAGATTAATTTGTTTAAATGGTAAGTGTTAAAGAATTTATGCAATAGCACGCTATTTAAGTTAATAAATAGGATTTTAATTTTTGCTTCATAGTGCCTATAATTTTTTTTAACCACCTATGCACAAAAGGAGTGGTATAAGTTTAATGTGTATCTATGTGTCTGTCTGTAGCATCGTAGCTTCCAAACAGTTGAACCAATTCAGTTCTTAGCTATGATTAAAAAAACTCTGTACAGCCGTTAGAAGATTAACAGCTCTTTTCTAGTTCATAAATGGATCTTCCACAAGTCTGATCGAGCTGGAATTTGGTATTCTGTTACTTCAATAATATAAGAACAACATGGTAACCTTGACTTGATGCTCCAGCATCATATGGGTCCTGGAGGATAGGTACCTAACTCCTGCTAAATGTTTAATAGAGTTATCGTGTTTGGGTTAATTGGAATAGTCTCGATGAATAGGTAACTTGTGAGGGGGTTTCTTAAAATTTTATTTTCTTTAAAGTACAAAATTTATTATAACAAGCGATCGCCCTAAGGTCGAAATTAGACAGCGACTTTTTGATCATAGACTATTTTCTGTTAGACATTTACAGTATTCATAAGCAATGAGTATTATCTACATCACTTGCTGTCACTTTTCGTTGAGTGACAATGTCAATATTTTGGGGGATCTAAATTCAATGGCACTGGTCTGGTTAGGATTTGTAGTATTAATTTTTTTTTTAAATATATTAGTAGCAGATATTATAGATAAATTGTAGCTTTCTGCTCTCCTTTTACATATAAACTTTAACCATGCCAAATCTCACAGTCTTCTGTGCACGCAAAACGTTTTAAAAGGTACCGAAAGCTTTTAAGTATTTCACTTATTAATATATAGATAATTTATTGATGTTGCAACATTATGATATAGATTTAGGTGATGACAATTTCAAAATTCAAAACACAAAATTTTCATTTATGCTTAACCCGGTACCTAGTAGGTAATTGATATTTTTCCAAAAAATGATCTTCAGAAACATTTGACTTACCTTGCTTTCCATATTGCTCACAATTATAACCTTAGTGATGACAATGATTTTTTTACAATATCCACCCAAAACCAACCTGACCCATTTTAAACCTATTTTACGTTTTTTTGTTGCTGCATATGTAGGCAAATTCGCCAATGTCAAAATTCTGTGACTACGTTTTTTTGTTGCTGCATATGTAGGCAAATTCGCCAATGTCAAAATTCTGTGACGACGTTTAATATTCTAGAATTTAAACAATACACTAACAATTCCATTATACACAAAATAATCGTAATATATAAAACAAAGGTCGTATAAAGACACCTATTCCGTCTAAACTTTATTAACTAGGATACTAAACCTTCGCCTAATATTCAAAATAAAGTTAAAAAATGTAAAAAATCCATCGGAAGCCGCGTGATGGGTACTCTGATACCTCTTCGTATATATCCAAGCGATATATTAATTCGATAAATGTATGTTACGACCCTACAATTATGAATTTATCCGCGAGGTTCTTTAAGGTAGATTCTTTTTAAATTTTTCAACGGGCAACATTAGACGCTGGGTGCTTTTTTTCTCTCTTTTCCTACCCAAAATGTATTATTTTTGAATGTATAGCCACACCGTTATTTTTTTCATTTATCCACCTACTGTTTTGTGGTGGATTGTTACTTTTTAATAAAATATGGGCGGTCTTTTTGTTTACTTTATACTTTGCAAAAATTGGCGAATATTTTGAATCAAAAGTTAATCATCTATCTATATCTGATATTGACCAATTGATAACTAAACTATAAAAAAGCCAATAATTTTAGTGTGTGTTTGTTAATTATTCTCAACTGATTTTCATGTATTTTTAATATACACGGGAAGTATATAAAATATATAGTACTTTCCGAGCCTAATTAATTGGTTATAAGAATTATCAATAGTGTGAGTAAAAATAAAACTACGAGACGAAAATAATTACTGTGTAATAAATGCGTGCGGAGCTACGAGGCGCTGCTAGTCTATAAAAATATTGTAAACATATTACTGTATATATTCCGACTAATAATATATTCACCGGCGAAGCCATTAACATCGAAGGGTTTCTTTGACATTAATAAGTTATCTATTAGTCTGGCCATTGGCTTGCATTTGACCGTTTGTCAACCAATAATCCTTGACAAACAACAATACATATAACTTAACGTAATTGGAAACGAAAGTAGTGCCATCTTAGATTCATAAGTATGTAACTTATTCTGCTGATTTACACAAAATTTCATCAATTATGTGTTTTTACAAATTTAATGGTCTTTTTAATTTTGTTTGCGATATTTAAAAATATACATTAATAAAATTTGTATAAGTTATGAATTATAGAATAACATATACCTACTACCTACTTGTATAAAAAATTTAATTCAAATAAATTGAGATTTTTTTAAAGTGAAAACTTGCCTAATTATGTAGTAGCGTTGTGATTTGAAACACGTAGAAACTAAACAGAGACAAACACATACATTAATAAGATTTAGCCAACGTGAGAATGCGATAGAATACTTTATACACGATTAATGCAGGTCCTGATTTTCACGATTATGATCTAAGTCGAATTAGCCTAGCGGTGTGACGACCTGACTTGTTAAATGTATAGTACGAGTGAACGACAGTTCTAGTCCCGGTGATTTAGGACTTTTAAAGATATATTTTAACGAAGATATTTTTGTATTTTCTGAAGGTGTTTCAATGCTACTTCGTTTGAACTGCAGACAGGTTCTTTTTCTATCCTATGTAATATATTAATGATAATTCATATAGCCTATCAATTGCGTTTACACATACTACACGTGTACAAAATTTCATAAAAATTGGTCAAGCCGTTTTTGAGTTAAAATTCCAAACAGACAGACAAAAATTATTTTTATGTGATCAGTATCGTACATAATATACGCCTATCAGGAAAATTATTAATAAATAACGTGTACATTTAGAAATATTTATTATTTATTAATCTATATTAAAAACAAATTAACTTAATTTTATTAATGCTGAAATAACTTTTGATGAAATTTTCTACTTTCTTCTTGATATTTTTGAAGAGATTTTATTGTATTATGATTTTTATTCCTAGTATTTTCTGTATACCTAAACCCAATTATATTTTTGGTAGCTTCAGATATATACGTAATTAGAAATTTATAACTTATAAATATGTATCAGTCATTCAACTCTGTTTAAGGCATTATTACATTATGTGTCTTAAACTGTGAATAACATATTCAAGTTAAAATACAGTAGCTTCAGATATATGTAATTATAAATTTAAAAATTATTATAATCATTGTTACATAACGAAAATAAAACACCGGTACCAAGTAGCGTAAGTATTGGAGTGTATGGTTAACAAAAAAAACTATTTCATGCAGTTTAATTAATTAATTCAGTGCAGTTTAATAATTAGATAAATTTATTAATCAATTTATTTAGGACATCGGTTCATCATCATCATTTATTTATCAATTTTGTAGGACACTATTGTGATAAAGCCATAGTGATATATTAAAGCATCCCTTGGTATTGTAGTATATAGTTACCACATACAAGTTGATAATTAATTTTTCACTTAATACCAATAATTGGTATATTCTGATTTCCAATTTGAATGACACAGTCTTTTCTAGATTTAGTGTGGAGGTTTTCAAGTCTAAGGATATTTGAAAAGTAATTATTGCAAGTTATATTTGCAATGGATGAACAACTGATAAACATAGTGTATATTTGACATAAATGGTCACTAGTGAGTTTGAATGTACATACTGTAAAGACACCGTGGAATTATAATCTTGAGTTGGTCGGGGAAATTATACAGACATATTAAACGCACAGTTTATTGCTTTGCGAATACATAATTAGACTATCCCCATCACTTAGTTCCCAGCGCTTTATAGTAGTTTAGCGGAAGTGAGGAACAGAGTGTAAAGTTCCTCATCCGCCATAGAAGAGGGAGGATCCTCCGACCAGGCGGATGTTATGTCTGGCGGGCAGCTGCCCAACGGTTGTTGTCGGGTTCTTGTATATATACTCAATTATTGAGTTAATTTGTTGTCAATTGATGTCAGTTGTGGCGGAGATGTCGCTATATGTAGGATGCGTCAGTTGTGGTGAGAGATGTCGCTACATCACACGCCTCCGAGACCGAAGGTCGATAGCAAGTTGAGCCGTCCATACATCTAGTGATGCTTGCCGGGCCAGTGGAATGTTCCAGTGAGTCGGAACCAGATGCCGCATAGTTCACGGTGAGTTACTGTCTGAAGTTACTGTGAGAACTGTCTGCGGTGATTGCCCCAGTAAGTCGGGGTGACATGCCCCAGTGAGTCGGGGTGATGCTGCAAGAATGCTCCAGTGAGTCGGAGTGGAGCAATGCTGTGTAGTGGCTGGCTGCTGCGTCGACCAGGAGAGAAGTGTGTCTCTGCTTGCTGACCGGCCGAAGTGCAGTGTGCTGTGCCAAGGTCGCTGAGAAGGCTGTGGGTGATGACCAGGAATGCGCGTCCGATGCATGCTGGTGGTCTTGATACCCGAAGTAGCCGTGGATGCTGGTTGGCTGTATGACTCGCTGCTCGAAAGCTTGAGGAAGTGATGACGACTTTACGATGACGTAGCTTTTTTGAAGAAGGTTGCGCTGACGTTCATGTTCGGGGTCACCACTGTAGGGTAACCATTGAGAAGGGAGGATACTCCGACCAGGCGAGTGTTATGTCTGGCGGGCAGCTGCCCAACGATTTTTGTCGGGTTCTTGTATATATACTCAATTGTTGAGTTAATTTCTATATCGCGATGTAGGAGGTAAATTATGGCGGAGATATCGCTACAGGAGCACTGTCGGCGCGCCGTACCGCTGCCATGTAACGAGTGATCATTTTTTTTTTTCTCTTTATTTGGTTAGCCAACAGTTGTACAATATTTCTTTAATTAACATACAGTTTATGAAAATATGCTTAAAAGTACTAACTAATTATAGGCTAACACAGCATGCAAAATTATATTAGCTAATTATGTCATAAACAATATAATAAAACAAACTAACAAAAAAAAAACCAATGATGTCTAAAACATTACTTAGAATAAGCAGTGATACATTTTCGATATTTCGATAAAGTGTCCACATGAATATCTGCTGTTAAACTCACACTGTTGTATAATTTACACATTCTAGGAATGGGCGAGTTACTTCCAAGCATTGTCCTACGCAGAGGCAGAAGTAAAGGAGTTATTATGTGACGAGGATATCTAATAGGCACTCTATAATTAACCATTTGAAGGATTTCCGGACAATCAATTTTGTTTCTTACAAGTTTATATAAAAATATAAGATCCAAAATATCTCTGCGTTTAGAGAGTGCTACAATGTTAAATTCTTTCATTCTATCTATATATGATTTATTTTTATTTGCTTTGCCTACGGAGTACATCAAGTGGTATAAAAACTTTTTCTGTATACGTTCAATCCTAAGAGAGTGCGTGGCATAGTGTGGTCTCCACACTACACTACAATATTCTAATATGCTGCGCACAATATCATTGTAAAGTAATATTTTAGTTTTGGGGCTTGCGGAATTCCTTACCACTTCTGATTATAAAACCTAAAGACTTAAACGCTTTTTTGAGTATTTGACAGACATGAGGCACAAAAGTTAACTTTCTATCAAACGTGATCCCCAAATCTCTAATAACTTCTACCTCTTCTATATTGTGACCTGTAATGTTATAAGTAGAAGTTGTGAAATAATTTTTTCTTGTGAATTTCATATGTACGCATTTTTTAGAATTAAGACTCATGAAATTAATTTTACACCAATCAATAAGTCTATTGAGATCCTGTTGCAGTAAAAAAACATCTTCAACACAATCTACAATTTAAAAAAAATTTAAATCATCTGCAAACAGGAACGGCTTTGAGTTATAAAAAGAAAAAGAAACGTCATTTATATATATATTAAATAATATTGGTCCAAGATTTGATCCCTGTGGGACACCTGAAGTTATTTTACGTTTTATAGACTGAAAACCATTTGCTACAACATAAAAATCACGTTCTGTGAGATAAGAACTTATCCAGCTTAGGAAAGTTCCTGAGAACCCATATAATGTCAATTTATTGACCAATAATTCATGAGACACCTTATCAAAAGCTTGCATGCTTATATGCCATGCTACGTGACATACAATGGTGGTGTCAATGTCGATGATAGTGATTTTAATGTGTGGCTTAAGGCTGCCTCTCTACTGGAGCGGAGTGAGGTAAGCGGATCTGTGTTTGTTCATTGTCCGTTTTTTGTTCTACTTCTCCGCTCCGCTTTCCCACTCGGCGTTTACCCTTTATGAATGTTGAATCAACTTAGCAAATCCGTAGATATCCACTGATGCTGAGCGGAGCGGAACTTAGATTTTAATGCAATTTTATTTGTCGAAATTGATACAGCTCCGCTCCTCTCCGCTCTTCTCTGCTCCAATGGCCAGGCAGCCTTACAGTAACTAGTTTGCAAGCGGGCATAATATTTCAAAAAAAATTTAAGTCTGTCTGCCGGTAATTTATTTACAGTAGCAGTAAAAAGTGACGACACTGGTAGCTGGTATGCATAGTACAATTCAAAAACAACGGTGACTACTTACTGCTGTTTTCAATAACATATCTGAGTTTACTATCCCCGATTAGTACTTACTTGTAATAAGTTCTATCTTTAATTTAATTCAGATATCGGCATCCCTCTTATCTATTCAAACTGTAGGACATGGATATTTAATATGAAAATACGAAAAACTTTCTATTGATAAGTTATTGAAAAAAAAGTAAGGACAAAAGGTTATATTTGTCTATCTTTAGTAACTGAAACTACGGATAGATAGGTTATCGAAAACGGCCGTTAGAGATCGGCAATCCATCGACAGTCGATACTGTTATACCGGTCTGCAAGTATCTCGGCAAATGAGTATACACTGGCATAAGCCAAATGGACGACCAAATGGTCGGGATCATGACACGCGATAAATCAAAAGAGAATCACTGTGACGAGCTTATCACGACGCGTCACTTAATTTGTCACGTAGTCGCGACTTGGTCGGGTACACTACAACACCGCTTGATTACTGGTTATACACTGGCAGATCCCGAAAGTCCCCGAAACGAGACACGGCTATTCGTGCCAATATGGCGGATGATACACCTAGTGTATAATGGACGCGGTGCAGTCGGACACAATTGTCTTGTTCCTACTTGTTTTTACCGCTCCATTACTCCTTTTTATTATCTTATAGATACTCATTATTAGGAAAAGAGGACCCTTACAGAACCTATGTACTTGGGTGGGGTGCAGTGTTTAGCGGAAGCGAGAAACAGAGTGTAAAGTTCCTCATCCGTCATAGAAAAGGGAGGATCCACTGACCAGACGGGTGTTATATCTGGCGGGCAACTGCACAACGGTTGTTGTCGGTTTCTTGTATATATACTCAATTGTTGGGTTAATTTCAATATCGCGATGTAGGATGCGTCGTATGTGGCTCGAAAGATGTCGCTACAAGTGCAATGGTGTATGTTGGTTGGTAATGTATGCAAGTGCAGTGTCACTTGTATCGAGCGAGTGGCTTCTAGACTCAAGGGCTCTACACCGAGGAAACAGACCTAGGCTTGAGTTGCCGCAGGAGAGACGCGGATAGCCTAAGTTGTCTATTAGATATACAATTCTACTTCTCATATAACTTTTTAATTTCACTGTCGATTCTTGTTCTATTATCAAATCGCTGCGCCGCGCCGCCTAAGAAGTTTCACTTTCATTAAAAAAATTATATTATATTTATTCATCATTTTCTGCTATCCATACTTCAGTTAGGACAGCCGGCGGCCATTTTCTGAACGCAATACTTTTTTCCATATAAAAAAATACATCTCGCTCGATCTCTTTTAAACTTGAATACTATGTTTTTATTTTCATATTTTTTTTACTATTTTTAACCGTCAACGCTTTGAAGGATCTTCAAGACTCAAAACCGGCTTGAAATAATTGAACATTTAAATTATTTTACTTATACGGTTTATTAATACTTAAAAGTTTTAGATTATGGTCACAAATTTACTTGATATATGAGGAACTGGCTCTCTCAAGTGCAGCTGTCGGAAGACACCTAGAGTTGCATAATGTCAAATGATAATAGATCGATGATGGATGGAGTGAGGACAAAAAAACATTCAAAAATAAAATAAAAAATCTTCATTCAATTTAGACCCTAAGAAAGCACCCTATGAACGTCAAAACACTACTACCGGTTCGGAAAATATCCCAGTCATCGAGAAGAACCAATAAGAAACTCGATCGGTTTCTTTTTTCAATTGTATTAATTTAATACAAGAATTTCTAATATAACCCCAATGGATGCACAGAAGGAAATCACTTCCAGACATCACTATTATTCACATAATGATCCACCTTATAATAACCTTTTGACAGTAAAGCCAGTTTGACGTGGTCCTTGAACTTGTTGTCTGTTAAATCAGTAATGTGCTTCGGGATCTTATTATTATCTAAAATTCGATGGTTGTGTCTGAACGCCGTGACGATAAAAGCAGGTTCCAATAATAAAATGACCCTCAGTTTTCGGTGAAAGAAAACATAATCATGAAATCATAGACTAAACTACCAGACTATGAAGATAGGCTTAAAAAGTTTCATCTTAAAGGTCTTGAAAAAAGAAGAAATGTTGCAGATCTATGTACGCTTCAAAAAATATCAAATGGTATATTCTTGGTAGTGAATTGTTGGGTGTACTCAATATAAAGGTGCCTACTCGTTCCGTTAGACATCAACAATTGTTTAGCATTCCCCTCTGTAGCAATAATGTATCGGAGAATAGTCCCATTAATAGAATGTGTAGGCGATATAACGAAGTTAACTTACAATAAGATGTATTTTCCACCAGTCTTCCTAAATTTAAAAATTCACTCAATATATTTATTTCTATTTAATAGTTAGATTTTTAGTCCATTTACTATAAACAGTATTTGTTATCAATGAAAGTTGTGCACATATGTTATAAGGTATTCGATTTTAAGAGGTATTTAGAGTTAAATTATTATTGTTACTTTAAATTTCTTGATCTCTACTTGATTTGTGCATTAGAAATTAAAAAAAATAAATAATTAGTATGGTTTTTTTTTTAGAACTTACCTGTTATCCTTAGGTGCCCTGGAGCCTCTGACGGCTTTTACAGCTTCACCGGACTTGTAAATAGTATGTTGATAAGACTTTGTTGAAATACCCGCCTGACGTTTTGAAATTGCCATTTACCATCAAATACAGTGCTTTGACTTTGATGTGAAAAAACGCTAGTTAGGTACAAGACGCTAAAGTAGAGATATTTTTTAAGGACTGGTTTTCCCTAGCCATAAGTTATATTAAACAAGATTATGAAATCCGTAGTAATACTTAATATTCGTAGAGTCAATGTGGTCTTGATGAGGGATCCGTGGATAACATATTTTTAATTTACCCAAACATCTTGTTCCATAAATAATCTTCCTCGTAATACTCCTCGTCTTATTAATGTCAATACATTAGTTACCTTTGTGTGTTGTAATTTAATTGAAATATTTATAGTCTTTATTTATCGTATATTATTATAAAATTGTAATGTGTCCTTTGTTCGTGCCTATATGGTTTATAGTTACATTTTATATTATCCCTGCAGTTTCCATAACAAGTATTATTATTTTACACCGAACATTTTCATCTAAATTGTATTTTAAATTGTATAGCATGTATTTGTCACACTTGATATTGGCCAAATTGCCCACATAAATAGAAGGCCAAATTAAAAAAAGACAATACTTTACCATTGACTCGCACTATTGACTGGGCGCGATAGCAACAGGTGTGCTTTGTCACTGCACGCACTTTGTGGGCAGGCAATGACAGATTTGAGAACATTTTCGCTCGCGATGTGGGATAGTGAAGACGTAAATTAATAATTCGATTACAATAACTTCCTAACTACAGTCTCGCCGCCAATTTTGGTGCGTATTATGCTAGCTCCTATACCACACAACTAGGAGCTACTTAATGGCCAAACTTTCATCATTATCCAAGAGTGATTCTTGGAAAATACACGACACTCGGTCAAAAAACCCTCCCAAATGTCACCTTTAGACTAAACGATTATGTTTTTTGTCAAAATACTAAGAAACACCTACACCGTTCGATCCGGACATAACAACAACGTATATAAGATGCATTAACATAATTAACATATTTTTATACATATTATGTGAGAGAGACTACAAATAAAGGTTACTTCGAATAGTTATACACCAACCTGTATTTTGATTTAGATGATCCTGTTTTTTTGGAAAGGGGATACCTCAAGGGTGGTCCCACTTTAATTTGATTGGCTTATATGTTTATGTTATAGGTTTATCTAGGTAGGTAGGTAGGTCTATAGGTTGGTACCTAATGTCCTACTGTACAACAGTCTCTTAAAATTAATTTTATTTTGTAAACAAATATTACATTATATGTCAAACTTGATATTTAACAATTGAGCGGTTCAGGTTAAGCATAAATTGGCTTTTACTTATAAAATCTATCAAAAATTTAATGGAGAATTAATTGGTGTTTCTCTCTTTTTTATCGTTTATAAGTGTAGCTTTATGGCTACATTCTCACCTGGTGTTAAGCGACAAAGTTTTCCGAACCAGTAGTAGTGTCTGGACTTTCATAAGTACCTTGTTAGGGCCTAAATTTAATAAAATATTTTATGATTTTGACTTTTGAATGAACTTTTGTATAAACCTGTCAATACTATTATATTATTTCGGTCAGCGTGTATCACACAATGAGTGACCATTAACCGTGTGTTGAATGACTTAGTACTCAGCAATGACTTTAAAATTACTCCCCTATTTAACATCCTGTCACTCAAAACACTTGCAGGACGTTTTTTTTTCTTTTTAGGTGAGAATGAAGCTTAATGGAAGACTTGGCTCTCAAGTGCAACTGCCGGAACACACCTATAGGTTTTTGGCGACAGATTTTCAACTTGAGGGTGGTAGATAACCAGGCGGGAATTAGAAAAAACCCTACCACCATGCCATGGTTTCATCACGTTTTTCTGCACAGAAAGATCAGTCTCATTGCAGGGACTCAAACCCACGCCGTTCAACGCCGTATCTGTCAACGCTACCACTGAGCCATTATTGCTTCAAAAATAGTACAGTGTAATACGCACTATGCGAAGTAAACTTTGAATGAATGTAATGCAACATTGATCAATATGGCTAGATCCGTCATCTTTTAAAATATGGTCAATAAATAAAAGATAACTCGATGTAAGCTCTATGTTATAACAGTCTCTGCTCTAAGTTACCACTTACGAATGCATCAAGTAAGGGAGACGCTTCGGGCACTAAATCATGACCATCGATCGTCATACACGAATCTTTATTCGATACATTAATATCAAAAAAACAAGGATGATGGAAACGATACATCAATTAAAATATTGCTTGGGAAAACTGTGGAGCAGTAACATTAATGAAATTTAATTAAAAATTTATATAATCAATTTAAGCATTTAAAACGCATTTATGAATTTCAAATATACTAATAACGGTTCGGAAAACATCACGTATCACCACTTCATCACTTAACATGAATGACCCTTGAACTTATTCTTCGTTAAATCGGTAGTGTGCTAAGGAAACTTATTGTAACATCTATTACTTGATTATTACTTTTTGTAATTACTGAATCTAAAAATTAGGAAGACTATTTTATGTTTATTTCTAGTATTCAAATTATTATGGTCATTAACAAATTCAAACATAATATGTAAGTTTTTCCGTGTATATATTTAATTTACAAAGTTTTATTACGACGGCAAAGTTAGGACACTAAATTCCATCAAGTAATATTCAGTAATCTAAGTGTAATAATAATAATATATTAATTCAAAAGTATTAAAATGAGAGATTGATCAGGATAAACAACTTCAATAGCCTTCTTTTTGCTAAATAACCTATATTATTGTAATTGTGGTAAATTTGTTAACCAATTGTACTTTCTTAAACCGTTCCGTTGGAATCGTAAACGAGAGACCCTCCAGCGTTTTCTACTCCTTGTAAGACAAATGCCAGTGAGCATTCACCATTATATAGAATCACTAAATTAAATAATAATCTATTTATTATAGGAACAACACTATTTGCCACATTATCTGCATTGTTTATGAAATTGATAAACTAGAGTATTAAGTACAAGGTGTGCCCGTGGCTTTGATCACGTGGACTACAGAATGCCCACGCGAATTTTAGTCCCCCGCTCCCGGCTATTTTAAAGACAAAAGTGCTTATTGTGGGTGTTCCTTAAAAGATAGACGTATAGTTTCTCTGACATTTTTGTAGGTCTTTTTAATGTCTACAATTGTGTGGTACATTAAATTGTATATCTCTTATGGTTTATTCAGCGAAAGCCATTTAAGCGCCCGAATTGATTCACCATGATCAGTTTTTTTTATTCAGCAGATCCCTAACTCTTTTTCTAAAATAAAAGTAGCCTAAGAAACTCCCTATAATATCAGCTATTTATCAGTGAAAGTCCCTTCAAAATCGGTTCAACCGTTTCGGAGATTACCCGGAACAAACAGCCAGACAGACAGACAAAAATTTTAAAACTGTTTTTTTTTGTTTATGTATCATATATACTTTCAAATGCATTTACTTAAAAACTGTTGTTTTGCCATTAAAAAAAAGACACTTCAATTTTATTTTATTGTATAGATCAGTTGATACATCTATATATCAAATACATATGTTCATGGTTACTTTTTGTATTGATAAGAGATGGCGCTGTCACGATTTTGTACTGGGTATCGTTTGTTTTATACATCGTGTATAAGGGTTTGTTTTTATAAACCAATTGCAATCCAAGTCCGGTGAAGCTGTAAAAGCCGCAGCGGCTCTGTTTGACGATAGGGCCCCTAAGGCTAACAGTGTAGTCAGTTCTAAAAAAAAAAAAAAAAAAAAAAACCAATTGCAATTTTATCTATTTGTTCAGATGTCTCATAGTATTAATAGTCATTAGTAGTAGGCTTGGTTTTTAATACTGTATTCATAGGCATCAAACTAGATGCAACACTACAATGGGGCCTCATATTAAAACCTTAGCAGGAAAATTAAGCTCCGCTGCATACGCAGTGCGTAAGATTCGCCAGTTAACTGATATTGCTACTGCTAGGCTGGTCTACTACGCTTACTTCCACAATTTAGTGTCCTACAGTATTTTACTGTTGGGTTCAGCAGCTGAGGTAGATACCATATTTGTATTACAAAAATGGGTAGTTCGAGCAATTTATGACATGGGATCACGCAAATCATTGGGGAGTAACTTTCAAGAATGTAATATCTTAACTTTTACTTCTCAATACTTCTTGGAAAATATAATCTATGTTCGAAAAAATGAAGATAATTTTGAACTTGTAACTAACAGCACAATTTCAATAATGTAAATAAATATAAAATAGTCATTATTCTGTCTTTTAGACTTAGTAAAATAACAAATTTTTTTTAGGTAATTGTGTTAGGTTCATAATAAACTTCCTAAGCACATTACCGATTTACCGGATAATAAGATAATAAAAATATTTTGATTTTGAACTAATTCAATAGTTATTTTATTTTGGTTATTCTTCAAGTTGATTAGCTTAACTTACCCGTTTACTTAGTTACATACTTTACCTTCATTAGTTAACGGTTTTCATACTTCCCTTCTTTAATTATTGCCTTTAATTATACAATAAGTATATGTAATCACTGGACAGTGAAGATGATTATATATATTTTGAACAGTGTGTAAAGTTACCTACTTAGGTATACTTGTTTGTTGTCCTCAATAAAGAGAAAAAAAGTCTTGACATAAAGCTTCAAAGTATCTACTACAGCAGCGTAGCTATATTAGGTCTAATAAGAGAACCTAAAGTGCTTGACTACAGTAGAAATTATTTTATAAATTTTTGAAATATTTTCTTAGAAGTCGCATCTACAGTTTACTCTGTCCATCGATTCATCACCGATCAATCAATCCGCATCTCTATAGCAATAAATTTAATATTTTTCCTCCCAATAAACACAACGTATGATTATATATAATAATACGGGGCATATTGTAATTAAAGGTACAGTATCTATTGATCTAGAATAGATTTTCGGTTAGGATTCATTTGTGTCGATGTTTTGTTGTATTTTTACTTGCGGCATTGGTTATTTTTGTTTTCGGTTTATTGGGCAAAACACGCTATAAAATCTATATATTAATATGTGAAGCAAAAGCTTTCGGTACCTTTTTAAGCGTATTGTGTACACGGAAGACTGTGAGATTTGGCATGGTTAAAATTTATATGGAGAAGGAGTACAGAAAATTAAAATATATCTATAATATATATATTACTAATATATTAAATTAATACTGCGAATCCTAAATGACAAGTGCCATTGAATTTAGACCCCCAAAATACTAACATTGTCACTCAATGAAAAGTGACAGCAAGTGATGTAGATAATACTCATTGTTTATGAATACTGTAAATGTCAAATAGAAAAATAGTCTATAATCAAAAAGTCGCTGGTTGAATTTCGACCTTAGGGCGATCGCTAGTTAAAATAAATATACAATGACTAGATTGGAGTTTTTGGCGGAATCTTGAAGTGACATGTTGTGGTTTTTATTTTTAATTCTAAACTTGGGGTTTTTGACCTTATATTAAGTAATATTGGTGGTATTTTGCACGATATAGTTCGATTGTTGTGCGTAAGTAAAGTGGATAATAAATATAAAGCGGAAAACATGCATTTTAGGATGTCAAAATGCATTTTAGGACCTAGATTAATCTGACAAGGGAGCTACCATCTTGTCAGAAGATCAGCTCCCTTTGTATATAGGAAAATTTTACGAAGCCTTAAAAACATGACACTGGCAAGTGCTTTCGCGGCACCAAAACAAAAAGAAGAATGGCTAGATTGATGATCGTCAACCTTGAGTTGTTAAAAAAAAAAAACAAAATACTGAAGATAGCTTAATATTATAGAACACACAGCCAAACCCAACCTGGTTCTGATTCTCGATCATCAGAAACATGGGGAAAATAAAACGTAATGGCACTTCGGTTAGCTAGAAGACGTTTTTGTGTTTGTATTAGTGTCATACATGTAGGTGAAGAGTTATACCGGAATAAACCAGTTTGCGTTAGCTAATAGCTACCACATGCCTCGCACTCTGACTACGAACGTACACCATACACTACCTACACAAATACTATACCGTACACTACTACAAGCGGAAAAATGTCTCCAAGCTGTTTGGCTGTACCGTTATTGTATTGTACAATATTTACTATCAACTTTCGCGAAACCTCAAACCACAGATGCTTTGCCTCGCTGAGCGTATTCTGCCGTCGAAATCATGACGAGTGTTCTGAAAAGTTGTTCAATCTAATTTTTTCTTTTCGTACCTATATTTAGAGGTTTTACTAATCTTGCGCCAATGAATGGTGATCGAGTCGCAGTAATTGCGGTCTTTTGTACGCCATCCCGTTTTTTGACTGTTCCTCGTCCATGTTTGTAAATCCGATCTAATCTCATAACTTGTACTATATATGCCGTGTAGAATTAATTAGATAGTTTCTTATAACATCTAATTATACTTCTCACACCATATTATTGTGTTATTCGGTGCGTCTTATATTATAGAAAGTGGAAACATTGACTTGTAGTTACTAAGCAGTGACATAGAACAGAACAGTCATTATACGATAGCCCGAGTGGAGACAATGCGCCGTGCACCCAAAGACTTTAGAGTAGTGTTGCTATATGTAATACCATTCAGAATAAGAACTACACGCGCTGGGCTCAGCAAACACAACTTCTGCCATCTCGCCATGAACAAAAAAGTAATCTGCTTCATATCTTTGCCGTACTATGCAGATGAGGAACTGTCTTCAAAAGTCTTGTCTTCTGTGTTCAAACGTAGCACGAAGAAATATTTACAAAATCTAGCATAATTAAATTTTTGCGAACTTACATCAAATTACCAAGAATGACTGAAAATGGTGTCTACTTTATAAATAAATAGATTTATTCGGCACGCCAAACTACTGATAGATAATGTGCTAGAAATAAAGGCAAGTATTTGCATACTATACTTTTCCATAAGCATTCATCTAATGCGCGTTGCAGGCCTGCATGACAGAGGCAACCTCTTGGTAGTACCGTTAATATGCAATGCTATTATAAATAAAAAAAAATAAAAATAAAGCTAGAATGTAAAATCTAATGAAAAAACGAATTAAAAATAAATATTGAGATGATATTGTATAAGAGGTCAAAGAACTAGAAAATATATCAATACTTCTTCGATCACTTTTATTCTTCACCGCGCCGCCATTGCCGCGGTGTTCTCACTTCCCGTAGTTGCCAGATTGCGTGACGTCCATGGTTACTGTTCCACTCCTTAAAACTGTAGTATTAAGTAATAAAGCCTATAATGACATCCCTCAACAAAAATGCTATAAAATGCTAGCAAAAATATTGTAGGTACCTACCGAAGTTCCCTATCGCGGAATGCGAGTTATGCTAAAAAACGTGTCCGGCTTGAACGACGCTAAAATACACATAGGATTTACAAAATACTATGACAGTCGTGAAATTGGCCCAGCGTGTTATGGGTAGATTTGTACAGTATGAGTAGTCGATGTTTCGAGTCTTGCTGGATTGGAATTCTTTATAGTTATGTTTTTTTTTAAGTTTTTAACTTCTGTGTTTATTAACCGATTCAAATAATTTTTTTTTAATTAAAAATTGGCATACGTCAAAGGTGGACCCCTTTTAATTTCATTGGTATTGAACCTTCGACTTCGACAAAGATATACCAGAGAACTCTTCAAAACCGTTGAAATATAGTTACAATAAAATAAACATTTTGTTCCAAAGACTAGCTAGCGCGTTCAAACACAATCTCTTGAGCTTTATTTGTATAGATTTTACAGGTACGTCGAATAGGAGATTGCTTGCCTAATATTGTTTATATACATTTATTATGATGAATAGATTCTGTCTATATAAATGAAAAATCATAGATAGATGTGGAAACACGGTCTTGCGTGCCCCGCAGCCCGGTTGCGTGACTTTGTCCAATTAGATGCAATTCCACAGAGCGCCCTCGGTCCAAGTCGCCTTTGTTTTTCTTGATGCCTTTTTATATATTTTTTTTACATACGTTTCTATCTCTGTTGTTTTTGCGTCGTAGCTACGTGTTGAATGGTTGTTTAATGACCACCTTTGCAGGATGTAGAGAGGTTTTAGCTGAAGGTAAATGGTTTTAAAATGAAATATATAAATATGTGAAATAGATACACGATGTCTAGAAAAAGGGAACTGGTTTCTAACGGCAGCAGACAGTAATTTGAGAGTGGCAGCTAGCCAGGTTAGTGGTAGAAACCGTAACCGAAAGTATCGGATATCTGAAACCGTATCTGTATCTCAATAAACTGTTTCTAGGGACAGACTCCCATACAAAGTATGACGTAGGTAAATTTAACTATTATAGATAATCAAGTTAATAATGTTCACCTACAATGTTTGAATAATACCTACTTTAGCTATAAAGTTATAAACACAAATATTAAAAAAAAAAAATATCCATAAATGTAATTACCTATCTAACATTATCGGATATCTATACTAATAATATAAAGTTGAAGAGGTTGTTTGTTTGTTTGGTTGAACACGCTAATCTGAGGAACTACTGATTCGGATGGATAAAAATGTTGAGTCTTGGATAGCCCATTTATCGAGGAAGGCTATATATAGATTATATAACATCACGCTACGACCAATAGGAGCGGAGAATCAATGAAAAATGTTGCAAAAACGGAGGAAATTTATTCCTTTTGAAAGTGTGCTGCGTGAATGGTTAAAGTTACGCAACAATCATGACATGTGTGAAGAAATTGTTTCTCTTAAAAAGTTCTAAAAAAAGTCCGCGACAGCATATGGCTATCTATTAAGGTTTACTCAATATAACCTTTTTTATGGTAATAAAATTTGTTCTAAAATAATGAATTACTTGCGAAGGTGTTTTTATATACATGGTATTAATCCTTATCAAAATAAATAACTTATTCATCACAAATATTTAATTTTAAACAAAATTGCCATGTACAGTAATTGATTTAAATGAATATCTTAGGAGATATCACAGTTTTAAAACAACTTGGCAGCAAAATAATGATCAAGTATCGCGAGCGGATTTTTATTATGCAGAATACTGAGGAAGGCGGACGGTACTTAATAATACAGTGCCTATGACCCACTCGCTATTTCTCTCTCTCTCTCTTATATAACGCAGACGAAGTTTCGCGGGTCAGCTAGTCTGAAATAATTTCATATCCGTAGATATCTATAACCGAAACCGATTAAATGTTCCTTTTTTTATTATTTTTTAATTGTTTTTTAGGTTTAGCATTATGGCCAGAATCTCACTTTATGTTATGTGGCGATGTGACCTAGGATGGTAACACGCAAGTCTAGTGAAGGGACTGACTCCTAAGTGCAGCTGCCGGAACACACCTACAGGTACTTTTAACTTTCAACTTGAGGGTGGTAGCTGGCCAAGTGGGCATTATACAATACCCTATCAACATGTTTTCTTCACCGAAACCTCAGGCGCAATGAAGGGATTTGAACTCACGTAAATCGACGTGGAGGCGACACTCTGAGCCATCATTGCTTCCGTAACACCCTTGGTAGAAATTGCCCAAATGTAGTGTCATTTGATCACAATAACTTCCATCACCCAAGTTCGTGGTAAGATCCAAGAAAAGCCCCGTGATGCGTGCGAGCACATAATTTCCCTCGGGAAAAGACCTTTACTAAGTCGTGGTATATTTAACGGCTGATGGTAATATCTAATACAATTAATTGTGCAATTCTTTTATATATGTAATTGGTTTCTCGAAAACGGCTTTAATGGTTTCGATGAAATTTTGTTTTACATTACAAGTTTACTTAGACAGGTGTTTTTGTTGTAAGTAAGTAAGTCCCGGTTATTTTATTCATAAAGGCAAATAATAATAAATATTATCATTATAATTTTTAATATTCATAATTTTCAGAATTGATTGTTACCAGTAACAAAAATTAGCACTTTAAATTTTTAATATTAATTTTGCAAACGAATCTTTCAATAACAAAATGGTTTTCCCACACCTGCAATGTTTTTGAAAGACCTATCCAACGCTACGTCACACGGTCTCACCACAGGATAGACGTGGAAAAAAGTAAATTCATCCCCAGTTTATGTGTAGAGGATGCACAAGGAAGTTAGAGCCTAGACAACTTTCTTTGAATATTGAAATACCTCTACCCTACATAATATCACGGCTAAATAACCTTGTGTTGTATTCTTGCGGTGAGTAGGGTCCTGAGGTCCTTGGAGTAGGGGGGTTCAAGGTCGGCCACGCGTCCATAGGCTAAGGTAGCCGCTTACCATCAATCGGGCCGTATACTTATTTACCAACTTTATAGTGTAAAAAAAAAAAATCATAATGGATTCACATACATACGAGAGATATCATTTTTTTTCAAGATTTTATTTTTCCACTTTTTCGTCTTGATCATTATGTATGTATACCCATACCAAATAACATCTTTCTAGTATTAAGAATCTCTGAGCTAAGCCTCGGACAGGCAGAGTTTCATATAGAAACTTGTTGTTAGATACTTGTTGGCTTCGGAACCCTAGAAATGAGCATGGAGTTAATAAGTATTGAGTATTGAATCCTACGTGTCACTACTTTTATAACGATAGTATCAATTATAATATTTCCTTATACAATAGAAGTATTTCTTAATTCTATTTTCAGGATCACTTTAAATTGATGGTAGCGCCATCTTTTGCCGGATAGCGAGCACTAAATTCTCCGCAATGAAGTGATCAAATCTCACGTTAAAATTATTGTACAATTAAAAGCATTTAAAAATACAAAAGTATTTTTTGTTTAAGTAATAATTGCGAACAAGCAAAGTTATTAAAAACAATCACTGATTTATTAATTATCTATTGTTTCTGTAAATATAAATAAATAATAAACGTAGGTAATAAATAAAACAATTGTTCGACACCAAAACATAGATTTTATAATCGACTCAACTGAAGATAGTGAATATATTACAGTTTTTAGGTTACCTAAGTTATTAACCGTTTATTCAAAAATCGATTATATTTTGGTATAGTTCTTCTGTATGATAGGATTATGTTACTTCTATTTATTTATTCGTCTTCTTTATTGAACTACATATTATTAACAGTTATTTTATGGAATACTTGAATCTTAACTACCTATAGGTACCCATAATGTATATATTTAAAACTGACTGGACACTAAACGACGAAAACTAATCTGTTTTCATTAAAAATAGACCTAGTCCAGTTCCTGAAACTTTTATTGTATACTTTTTAGTCTCTTTCTTTTTCTTCTTGTATCGGTGCAGCAAAAAGTACTTGCCAGTGTCAGTGTTTCGAAGACTTCGTAGTATTTTCTAATAGGTAATCAAAGTGGAGTAGAGTCTAACAAGATGGTGGCCCCTTGCTAGAACGAACCAGGGAGTTTTTTGTGACAGCTCAAAATGCAAGCTTCCGGTCTATATTTATAATCCACTACATGTATGCACAATAACCACACTATATCACGCAAAATGCCACCAATATTACAATAATGTAGGGTCAAAGAACCTAAAAACCACTACATGGCAGTTGAAAATCCCGTCAAAAACTACCTTAAGCCTTTTCAATTAGTCTTGTATGTAAAACTTTACCATCAATTTTAAACATATTCAATCATATTATAACAGTGACATAACACAAGACAAATTAAAATCGATTCCAAAATTTGTTTCGCACAGACAAGATACCGAGTTAATATTGTATTGTCATATTATTATTATTTAATAATATGAAAGGTTTACAATTAAATATATAAATAGTCCTACATATAGTTCTGAGCTATGTATGTCTAACGTTGCAATCATAAAGTTAAGTGTTTTAATTTTATGTTCTCAAGTCTCTAGGAAGGCATATTTAGGTATAATCAAGATTAGAGATTATATATTATAGATTAGAGAAAAGCAAGTTAAGTCATTATAATAATTAAAAAAAACAATAAACGGAAAGAAAATACGTAAAATTAGATAAGTAAGTACGCTTAAGTTCTTTAAAAAGATCCTTTTAATGGGAGGAACAAAGATGCTTCTATAAATTGTAAGAGGTATTTCACGCAAAAAATAATTAAAAAATGTCTAATGAAAAATTACATAAAGTGTCTTACCGAAGGATTCAAACTATCGACCACTTGTATCTACTATGCCTACGTACAGCAGTGCGTACAAGTCTGGTCGTCACACTGCTAAACCAAGTCGACGACGATCATAGTTGTAAATATCAGGACTTGCATTAACCGTGCATAATGTGTTCTTTCTCATTCTCTCGCAGGGTAATCCTATAGATGTACATGTTTGTTTCTTTTTCGTTTCATCGTGTTTCCAATCACAACGTTAGGTACTAAAGAATTGTTCACTTCGAAAACAAAAACTAAGTATCTATAAACAAGCTAAATTATATTACATATATTAAATACATGGTGCCATTGAACTTAGATCCCCCAAAATATTGGCATTGTCATTTAATGAAATGTGATAGCAAGTGATATAATAATCATATTTTAGGTTCATACTGCAAATGTCAAACAGAAAATAGTCTATGATTAAAAAGTCGCTGGTCGAATTTCGATCATTGGGCGACCGTTTGTTATATTAGAAAGGAAACAAAACAAAAAATTCTGTTTTTGCTTTTTATTTTATTTCTAGAAGTCGTACTTCAATATTAGCCTACGTCACTCCCACAATTAAGACGAATCGAACGACACTTCGTACACTAAAATCCATCAAGCCGTTTAGCCTACAGAGCATGTCAAAGAAATAGACATACATACCTATGTACCTACATACATACGCTCGAAAAACAAAACCCTCCTTTTTCGCAGTCGGGTAAAAACAAGTAGGTATATAAGAACAAAAGTAAATAACAATACATTTCGAAGTCTTTGTAACAATAAATCAGTGTACCTCTACAACTTGCAACGATTTATGATACAACGGATAGCGGGTTTGATTCTCGGACGTAATCACAGCCCGGGGCCTTAAATTAGACGCAATTAACTTCGCATTTCTACAATCCATTTCGTTTTCGAAAATAACGTTTTTACTTTTCGAAAATTGCTGTAGATCCATATTATTTTTTTCCCTCTTTTGGTTTTATTAATAACTTTGTATTCGACCATTTCAAATATACAAACGAGATAAAAAAAATTGTTTCTCTTTCTACTACGTAGGTATTTATAGTTATTACAAGATTTGTGGATGCGGTTATTTAGATTTTTTCAAAACGGGTTAACCCAGCTGATGAAAAAAATCATAGCCAAATATAACCTTATGTTGTGTTCCTCCGGTGAGAAAGGTTTCCAGAGGGAAAGTGGATTTAAGTTCGATATCACGCTTGTGATACCTTTGCTGTCACTAGCGTCCATAGTCTACGGTAACCGCTTACCATCAGGAGGGCCGTATGTTTTTTGCAGCCTTAGTTGTAAAAAAATATTTAAATTTCTTTCACGACAGTTATGAGTGCATTTGCTGAAAGACTACTATCCACTATGACAGATCCTTCGCTGCTCGCATTCAATGGCTTCCTGCAACCTTTACCAGACCTTGCTGACCGTGTTCTATCGCCTGTGTCATGGTGAGTTGTTTTTTCTGACTAACTGTAACTGTTAACCTTAGGGGCACATGCGTATGTGTATTTAGCGATCTGAAAGTTTTTCTACACTAACTAGTGTAACAAAAAAGAAAAAAGGTTCCTTACAGAATCTTTATACCTTCGTGGTGTGCACGTATGTATGTACACATGTGTGTAATGTTAAATATGGGTAGCTAAGTGATAAACGTATAATGTCACTTGTATCGCTCGGGCGGCTGCCTAACCCAAGGGTTTCACACCGAGAAACGGACCTAGGCTTGAGTTAAAATGTTGTGAGTAAAAAAATGTTACGCGCCCGGCAATGGTAGGATCCAGGTCATAAGTAGCGGCTGCTTTAATTAACGGTTTAGCGTGATTCGACGCGGTGTCGAAGTAATATCGTGACAGAAATTTGACTTAAGGATGAATCGAAGGAAGATCCATATCTCTATGGAGATCTTCAGTTCGAATATGCTGAGGGGCACCGGTAAGACGGTAGAGGAATCTAATTTGTATGGTTTGTAACTGTTTGAAATTAGATTTTGACATATGTGCGAACTATATATCATAATCGGACGGATATATATCTTGTACAGTGTATCATGGTCAATGTTATAAAGAGCTTTTTAATCTAATTCCTTCCAGAGCAACACTACACTCGCTGAGCTTTGAAGCCCGGCCAATATGTTCCCTCCTTCTCACGACATCGGGTCCTTCGTGGAGAGATATTTCAGTGTGCCAACATGACAGCGACGAATGTTCGCCAATGCTGTTGGATTGCACTCTGCTTATAGACTGTTCAATAATTCATTTATGCTCACGGTCCTATGTGTGCGTAAAGTGTGTACCTACAGATATAGTGACTACGTGTGCGTGTCAATTGAACGTATTATTTATGTATGTTATAGTCAATAAAATAGTCTATGGTTGATATGGTCTATGGTGACGTTTGATTTTTGAAAATGACTGTTCTGTTCCAAACAAATTGTCTTCACCTAAGCATGTATGTAATAGTAATTCAAGTTTTCTTTAATCATAACCGTATCTTTATTTTCAATTCCTAACAATGTAAAGCAATGTATTTAAATTCCCCAGATATTTTCTATAAGGTATAGGATGATATGGTGTTTGACGAAGAATTTTTATACCATATTACTGAGTATTTTTTCTGTTACCCATTCCTGATATTTTGATAATTGTAGTGCGATTCATTATCAAACTCAACTATTGATTAGGTTTTCACCTATTTTCTCCATGACAAACCTGGCATTTTTATTACAGAATGTACCCGTACAATAATGCGATAAAAACACGTAGTAATCGAAATACGACTACCGCGACTCTGACATGGAATTCATAAATACTGCATGTTTGCTAGCTCACGCACACATAGAGCAAGCTGCAATGATGACTTGAAGTCTCTGTACCTTAATGTACAGTGACGTCATTTTGCCGTTTTACGATAGAAAAAAAAACCATTTAAAAGTAGTTTTTACAAATAGTTTTTAAATAATACTTCAGTTCTTTATTCAATATCTAATATCAGAACCAAAAGCGCATAAAATTCTCAACACTTCAGCGATCAAAAATGCCTATAATATATATACAGACAGTACATTATCTACCATTCTTTACAATTCACCCTCCCTTTCCATACCTATTAGTTAAAGGAAAAATCAGTTAAATTACAAGGTAGCAACCGCGGTATGTATTTACGTAGGTCCCCATGAATATTCTAAGCGGTAATACGCTACAAGATTTTTTTTAGTTTTGTAAGAAATAAAATGCTGGAGTAAATTGTTCGCTTTTTTTCTAGTACCTACTTATATAAAACTTGTGTATGTGTATACAGGATGGATATGACAGAAGTTAATATGGAATTACAACGTTCTTTTTCTACAGTAGACGTCGCGATAACATTTGCCAGTGTCATTGGTTTGTTAATGAAAATATTATGTAACCAGTAAGTATAATTATTTCTAGAATTTTTTTTAGTGGCAACGACATTTCTCTTTTAATACTTCATGAAACTTAATAATTTAAACATCATTTTAATCAAAGCTTACCTACTATGTTCCACTAAAAATTAATATTAAAAAAAATTAAGGTCTGCAAAATAAGAACTGCATTTTTTTTATATCTCTATTTCATTATATGAATAAATCTATACTTTTATCTGAACTTGTATTTATTCTTACATAAGTATAATATATGACATTGGTATCTCAGAAATGACTCTTGGAAGAAACTTTGTATCTTTCCAACTTTAGGTATATGTAATGCTTAATAACAAAGAGTTGCCTAGCAACCAGTGACAGGCAGGTATCAACAACTTTTTTTCCGTCAGTACAAATCACAAATAATTTAGTTTTATAAATTTATAGATAGGGATTTTTTAATCATAATACCGAGCACTATTGTGTATGAAAATACACACACTGGTATCACGCTGTATAAAGGCTACAGTCGTTTTATAAAGTGCAGTGGTGTAATAATGATGTCGACCTAGAGTATAAGAAAATAAATAAAAACACAATCTTTATTTTTATTTCACACATAAATATCTACTTAGTTGATTTTTTTATCCGTATCTACTCAACATGATTATTATTAACCGAACTGTGTACCTACTCGTTTGTGTGAATTTTATTTAGAGCTATTGAGTATTTAATAAACAGCTTCATTCAACAAAAGATGTATCCTAGGTACGTAATATTAATAGTTTTATTTTGACTAGCTGTAACCGCGGCTGCGCTCCCGTGAACTACGGAATGTCGTAGATCAGGGCTCCTTAATTTATGGGTCGCGACCCCCAAAAGGGGTCGCGTAGCAAAATTCTGCGGTCGCGAGAGATTTTAATGTCAAATATTTATATATATATTATATACCATTTTATAACACCACTAGAGTTTTATAATTTTTGTGCAATTTTTATTTTTAGATTTTTGTATGTTTCAAAACGAATTCTAAAACTATATATTTTCATATGTATATGTATATTGTTACCTAATAAATAAATCATCAAATAATATTAATTTATTTTTCTTTTATATTTTTATGTGGTCGTCAAGAAACTCGCAATCATAAATGGGGTCGTGAATGACAAAAGTTTAAGAAGCTCTGTCGTAGATGAATCACACGCGAGAAACGTGCTATCCCCGCTCCCGGTTATTTTAAAGTTAAAAATGCTTATTGCAGATGATACTTAAAGGATAGACATAATTTATTCTCGCTCACTTTTTTGGAGGTATTTTTAAGATATACAATTATATACTAAGTACATTAATTTAAGTTATCACTTATGGTTTACGCAGCGTAAGCCATTTGAGCCTTGAGCGCCCCAAAATCAACGTTTTACGAATTGACTTTTAATTGCGCGGAACCCTAATTATTTTTCTAAAACAAAAATAGCCTGTGTTACTCCTTATAATATCAGCTATCTGCCAGTGAAAGTCCCGTTTAAATCGGTTTCACCGTTTCGAAGATTACCAGGAACAAACTGACAGACGGAAAACAAAAAAATTTAAGAATTGTTTTAAGTATCTTAAATACTTACTTTCACATTAATTTAGCAGAAAGCTGTCATTTTGACATTAAAAACAGACACTTAAATTTTATTTTTTCTCCTCCGGGATGAAAAGTTCACTTTTAGTCCTTGTCACGCGGGAGAAAAGTACCCGATTCTCTCCCGGTGAGATGGCAAATGTGCGCATGCGCGTACTTTACTTTATCTCCCGGTAACCTAGCAACTGCGTGTTTATATATAAAATATATAAACTTTTATATAAACTTTTTATCCCGGAGGAGAAAAAAATTGTAAACGCACCTAGGGAAAAAAGTAGGGCATCCCCACCCGCGATTGTCACCCGAGCCGAAGCCGGGCGTGAATGTCTTACTTTTCTCCCTCGGTGCGTAATATACCTACTATTATTCATAGAGGACGTTGGCATATTAAATAATTCCATTGATTCATATAGGTAAAAAAACCAGTCATAATCAAATGTGACGTTAGTTAGCTATATGAATAAACCTGTGATTCCGTCTGTACATGTAACTGGAACGAATTTCCTTCTCGAGGGATGGGAGCTAAACTGAAAAAAATTGAGACAATATAAATATATTTATACGTATATATTAAATACAATTTTAATAATATATCTTAATTGTGTTTGTTATTTAAAATCTGCCAAGTTGCAAACTTGCAAACTTGACAAGTTAGAAATCCCATATCAAAGCAAGTAACAAATTGCGTACATTCCTACAGCTATAATTAAAGGAACTTCTATGGAATTTGGTGCCCGTTAGATCTCAGCTCTTTTATCAGTATACCATGAACCTCTTATCCGAAGGAGCTCTGGAAACCTTACTCACCGCAGGAACACAGCACAAGGTTATTTGGTTACGATTTTTTCGATAGGGTGGCATATTCCACCAGTAGGACCGTCCCAAGTAGAAAGAAATCAAAAGAAATTTCTCTGTGGCCTACAACTCTATGAACCCTCCTTCTTCAAAGAGCTCTGGAACACGTACTCGACACAACACAAGGCTACAGTACCTGCTTACAATCAGGCGGACCGTATACTTGTATGCTACCTTTGTTGTATAAAAATGGTAAAATTAGCAATAGCTATATGCATCATTAAGCACTTACAATCAGGTGGACTGCATTTAAGACTACTAAAAAAATCACCAAAGTTTTATATAGATTTAACGTTAGTTATGCTATTTATGTGAAAGATACATTTATGTCCGTCCGTCCGTCCGTACATGTTAATTGCGGTACTCCGATTTGTTGATTATAGGGGATTCGAATCCCGGTCAGTTCTCACGGACCTGTAGCGATGTATGATATATTGGAATGCTTATGTTTGCTGTAGGGTAACCATACTTTAACGTTATGGTGGGATATATTTTTTTTTCAATGCATAGTACAATCTAAAGGCAATATTACATGGTTCAATTGCTGTTCAATATTGCTTGCAATGGCCCTGAGACATTTGAATACATTTTAATGCGATTGCACAGTCTCATTGAAAGTTTAAATTCAACGAACGCATTTAATGCAATAGTAGCAATATTGATCATTGTTCTATACGGTTGTAAAGTGTAAAAGAAAGTCGTGTCAAAGTCGTCGCCCACCAGCTTCTCACACCAATATATTTCGTGGCAAGGTTACAAATTTATACTATATCACGATATAAGAAATGGCCGTAATAAGGGGAACTCTCGTCGCATGGCCCAAACACAGTTCAAACAATAATTACAAGAGGCTTTATCAAAATTATCACGGCGCGGCGTACGCTCAATTCAAACCGGCACATTGACCTTCAAGACGAGTACAAGTGGCAATAATAGGGGGAATATCTCGTCCCGTGGCTTAAGCACGCGCGTATCTAATCAACTAATAATAACGAACAATAATGAACAAATTATATCCCGAGCCTGTAAAAACGCATAACCTCTCAAACAAACCAAGAAGGCGCGGCGACTGACAGATGTGACATTGTGTTGAGTGCGAAAAGTTACATAGAGGAATAAAACTACAGACAACTTGAGTTGCCAAACCCTTGTTCAAAACATACTGTATTTTAGATTTTCTTTTTCTAAATTTCTATAATAATATATTAAATACCCAGGATTTGTGCGCATGTACTTATTACAGTTTAGAAAATTATTTATGAAATCAAAATAGTCCCGAATTTACGAACTGAGAATATGGTTACTCCAGAAAATAAGACCTATTTAGTATTCGAAATGGAAAAGGGATTTTGAATTATTTTTTTATTTAGGTAGGTATGTGATGCACCACCTATTTTAATTTTTTTTACCACACTACTTTATATTGAATAATCTTATGAAAAGAATATAAATTTAATAATTAAAATTTAATGTAACATAATTTATATATTTTATTTAATTATTACTTAATTCAACAAATCTTTTATGAATTCTGAAAATATTCTTGTTAATTTTTTTTTTCAATTTCATGATGACATTTAAACTCCTTTATCTCTACAAAATCGGATGGGGAATAAATTATATTTTTATTTCTAATATTTTTTTTGTGATTTCCAAAAGTATTACCTATTGATAATTTTTATAGAGTATCAATTGTGGAATTAGGTACCAATGCTTCTTGTGTAATGGGTTAAATACAGACCAAACAGACAATTATTTTACATTTTTTGAATCCATGACGGTGTTACGTATAGCGTGTAGACGTGTGTTAGAATTTCTGCAACGAGCGTGAGCTTTCTGATAAGGAACACATCGTGATGAAACCAAGCATGGCGGTAGGGTTTTTTCAAATGCTTGCCTGGCTTGCTACCACCCTCAAGTTGAAATTCTGTCGCTCAAACACCAATATGTGTGTCCCGGCAGCTGCACTTGAGAGTCAGTCCTCCCGCTAGGTTTAGCGTATGTGTTACCATCTTGGGTAAAATCGTCACTTAACATCAGAGGAGATTGTGACCTAATGCTAAACCTATAAAGAAGAAAAAAATATCAAATTCGAGATCACCTGTAGCACAGATTTATGAAAAAGGCAAATGGAGCCGGTCAGAATACGAAAATGTCCCTTATTAGTATTCAATTGTTACTACTTTACTTGTGTTATTACTTAAGCCGTGTTCTTGTTATAACAAAAACAATAAATGGAAGACGGAGTATTGTTTCATTGGTAACAAAGAATATTTTGATAATATTCTATGTTTTATTTTGTTATCGAAAATAAAATTACAAAAAAAACGTTGCTAGGTTACAATCAATTATTTTTCCGGAAGTTATAGTAAAATGTAATATAGCATTGAAAGATCGTTTTATTTATAACCAGACTACCACGAAATCCAAAAGGTGGGTAATATCTGTTACGTGATAGTTTGTTACTATGATAACGATCTGCAAAAGCAGAAAAAGATTGCGATATGGTTTCAAAGTAAATATTATAGCGAACTCTAGGCAATTTAGTATCTCAAGCCAAAATATAAAATCCAACATGGAACATAACTGAAAACTGTATTCCTCCTAAAAAGAAACCTCCACTTTTATCTTAAGATGATGATCATTCAAAACTAACAATTGAGTATTCAAGTATTCTCAAAGGCCATCAAATTCATTTTTAATTACAGGTTTGTCACAGATAACGAAACGATAGTAGCCATCTTACTTCTAAAGTATTTAATTGTATAATCTATAATTATAACCTACCGGTATTTTTATTGCCCTTCACAGTTGTCTATTAAACTTAAACTTTTGACGGGAAATAATGAACGAATGTATATTTTTATTACGCGATTATTAGGTTTTGTTTCCTCGAATTATTTTGTAACGCATTGTAAGTAATTGTGTTAAAAAAAAGTTTTTTTTATCGATATTAGATATGTTAACTCAAGAACACTTTAATAACCGAGCGCTTACTGACTTCCATTTCAAAATATTTTTAAATACGTTTCGTTCACAGATCTCTTTGGTTTCTTTCTTATAAATATTACCTACCTTTAATTTAATTCTATAGGCAATAATGATTTTAAACTCATTCTTACAATAAAAAGTTTGCATTCGCCATGTAAACTCCTAGACAGAGAAGGAACTAGACAGACATATCGTGTAACCGGGTGTGAAATAGCGATATTGTTATTATATTACATAGTTTCATTGAAATTTAAATTAGTGCGCGAACAAACTACTTTTTAAAGTCAGGCGTACATTAAAATTTTCATTTAGTCTATTCTCCTTTCAATAAATCACTAGACAATAAAGAGACAGAAAATAAATAGAACTTTCTCTTTTGCTCTCCATATTTTTGAAATAAAACAACTTTAGCACCGTTGTGATTTGAAATCAATAAAACGAAAAAGGCGACACTAAAAAGAGACAAATATTAATGTATACATCTATAGAGCCTGCGAAAGAATGAGATAGAAACATATTATGCACGGTTAATGCAAGTCCTGATTTTCACGATTATAATCGTCGTTGAAATGGCCTAGTAGTCTGACGACCAGACTTGTACGCACTGTTCTATATACATCCAGAGTCTCGCTGATTTAGAATTTTTTTTAAGAAATTTAATAAAGATATTTTATGTCTTCTGAAGGTTTGACGTCTAACCTGTGTGACCTAACCTGCACACAGGTTTTTGTAGGTCTCTTCTTTAATTCTTAGCGAAAGAGTCAGAAATATCCTTACCTCTTTGAAATTTCCTACGTGTAAACCGAATCAATTAAAAAAAGAAACATTGACAGTAAAAAGGCGCGCTTCGAGTTCCGCTATAACTATTGCAGGGGCGCGGCGCTTAGCAATGGAGTAATTATTATAATCGATTTGATTAACTGCGCCTAATCAAAATACCTCTACACTAGGTAATTAAAATATCTCTACAATCACAAAAAATCATTCCTTTGACCTTGTCTGTTATTTTTTTCAAGATTCGAAGAAAATCTTTTTTTTTTCGCAAACCGACTTCTTTTTTGTCGTTTATAAATATATATATAAATATATATAGGTGTGACAAAAAGGCCACAACCTCATCTGGTTTAAAGTTACATGTGATCCAAGATGGTGACACGCCAAGCCTGGTGGGGAAACTGGCTCTCAAGTACAGCTGCCAGAACAATGCAATTCATGCTTTTCAACTTGAGGGTGGTAGCTAGCCAGGTGAACATTAAAGAAAGCCCTACCACCATGCTATGGTTACATCACGATGTTTTCCTTCACCGAAAGCTCGGACTCATTGGAGGGATTCGAACAAACATCTCTATAAAG
The DNA here is from genome assembly GCA_033032175.1 of Saturnia japonica. Lineage (NCBI taxonomy): Eukaryota > Metazoa > Arthropoda > Insecta > Lepidoptera > Saturniidae > Saturnia > Saturnia japonica. Next base: position 7,052,020 of record CM065331.1, read on the forward strand.
ATAACATCAGTTATTTTCTTATATACTTAGACAGCTTTAATACTAAACTGGTTTGGTACCTATTTACGAGTAGGTACATAATAATGTGAACCCAATTTTCGTGTCAACTTTATCCATATATCTCTCAAAGAACCCAACCCATTATGATGTCATAGCGTTAGCTAAATATGTACGTATTATACATTATGTTTACGCGCACATAAATATAAATTCGAAAAACGAACAACAAAAGTGTTAGTATACGATTTCAAATATGGAATCCGCCGAATCGTGACCGGCCGGGGGCGAGCGAACACGCGATTGGTTCCCGCTGACACTTGATATTTTCTTTGCCGTGCGCAAGCGCAACGCGGCGCTGTGAGCACTCGATGCATCGAGATAAATATATCCCTCAATGAAGGTTTTATGCGGTTTAGATTTATTTGCAAAACCTTGCAATGGCATGCAATTGATACGAGGCATTCATTTTTTACTTCCAATAGATTTTTTTTTGTTTTTGACATTCTTGTTTCTTTTTTATTATTATTTGATGTTGGGACTTTTATTCTACCGAATATAATCAGTCCTATGGTAATTTATACTGTATATCATCTAATCAGGAGAGTCGCTGATGAGATAGCACTATCGGGTCATTTAATATCTTGGCATCGTCCGAATAAAGTTCCGTTAAAGTGATGTGAGAAACATCTAAGTATATTTTGATAGTTTAGGTAAATCCATGCTATTCATCAGCTTACGGGTTTGTTCCTGGCACACCCCATTAGTAAGTATGCAAACCATCAATTTTCCCACAACCTACATTACAGTACGGTGACTCTATTTTCCTCATGAGATATGCAAATTTTCCCAATAGATAGTGCCCTGAGCGAAGTGTTAATGCTGTCTTTATATTTATACTGTCGACTAGCTGTGCCAGTGGCTTCGCTCACATGGATCACAGAATGCCCGCGCGAATCTTTTTTCTCTCCCGGCTAATATAAAGACAATAATGCTTATTGTGGGTGTTCCTTAGAAGGTAGACGTATACTCTCCCTGACTTTTTTTAGGTCTTTTTAATACCTACGATTATGTATTGATTTAACTTGCCATATATCTTATGGTTTACTCAGCATAAGCCATTTAAGCGCCCGAATTGATTTCCCATGACAAGTTTTGTTTATTTGTGCGGAACCCTAATACTTTTTCTAAAATAAAAGTAGCTTAAGTTACTCCCTATAATACCAGCTATCAATCAATGAAAGTCCCGTCAAAATCAGTCCAACTGTTTTATAACATAATAAAGCGAAAGAGATTTTTTGTTTGTTTAAACACGCTAATCTCAGATTCACGGGGAATAGTATAAGCTATCTAACATTAGGCTACAACTCTCAGCTTGCCTTAAATATTGACTTTTGTAAAGTGAGTCGGAAATGAAAGCTCTCCCGAACTGCTTTATCCGCGTGATAAATAATAAATAGATATTTAACACCCAGACACACAACTAACAATTATGCTCATCACATAAAAGTCAGACATGGGCAGGGAATGAAACCCCGATCCGATAGTATCGAATGGTTTATTGCAATTTGCCTATCAAATTCCAAATTAGAATCATCGTCTGATGAGCTTTTTAATAAATCTAATAGTAAAGTTGTTTTGTGTTGTGTAAGTATTTGACGAGACTGATATCATTTCAAATATTAACGTATCTTACTCTTCTGTGATATCTTAAGATGCTATATTTTAATTTAAGATATCGTAACATAAAACTATTTATTGTGTATGACGCGATTTATCCTGTTAAACTATAAGGCTACATAAACGTTTAACGCTATATTATCGATGGTAGACACCAGAAAGACCATCTCTATATTTAGGGTGGCGCCACGGTAGCAAGTGGGTAAATTTTAAAGATAACGCCAAAAGTTATTTTTTCATTTTCGCCCACTAAGACAACTTTTCCCACTATTGTTCACTATCTGTGACCCACGGCTTCACCCGTGTTAATTTTATCCGACAAACACCGCGCCGCCAACGCTACCCGTGTAGTCTATTATAATTGCTCTTCCCGCAAGTACAAATCATTTTAATTTTTCATTATCTCCTAAATTATGTGTCCAAATAGCATAATCTAAAGATCAAAATTTAACTTCATAAAATTGTCTTTATGATGAAGTAACTTTTGTTTGTAAAGATTAATATGCCATGTCTAAAAATAATGCTTATAAATCACTTTTTAATTTTCAACAAATCTTTATCACAAAATACTTTATTGTGGCTTCTGTATAAGAGATAGGAAAATGCTATCGCTGACTTCTTTTTAGATATACTAAGGATCAATATTATTGCACAACATTGTATTTCCGTATCATTAACGATTACGCCAGCGCACGCGGATAAAACAGTTCGGGTGGACCTCGACTTCCGACTTACCTAACTAAAATCCTTATTTAAAGCTATCTGAGAATTGTACCGTAATCTTAAATAACCTATACTATTTCTCGAGAGCCTATACAAAATCAATTTTTCGATTCTGACAGGTAGTACCAGAGGTTAGCGTGTTTAAACAAACAATGAAAAAACTTTTACACTTTATTATAATAGTATACCTACTTAGATTGTTGTTTTTTTTTTAACTTGTAGCTAAAACAGTTAAAAGTATAGAATAAAGAAGAAATATAATTCCCTCTTGAACCTACTAGCGTCATTTTGTTTGGGGTATTGAATTGTAATTTGCTGGATACTTTTTCAACTTGTACCTCAAATAAGATGGCCTTCATTACTTCCATCTACGCGCGTTGCCGACTCAGTAATGTAATGAAAAAAAAAACGGTATATTCCTTCAATACTTGTTGACTTTTCTACAGTTGTAGGATGGACAGTGCAGATATTCCACGATAATCTTTCGACAGGGGCGCAATTATTATCGAATTTAAAATACATGGTTTGATTTATTTCACTGATCTATCAATTATTGTTATGGACGCATTAGGTTTGATCCGAGAATATCAAAAATGTGTTTCGATCAATCATAGTATTTCTTTTTTTTAATCTTTTTGTGGGCAATTTTCTTGCAGCCTTTCCGAAATCCTTGTTCAGTTCACATAGGTATACAGATCAAAATGCCTTTAATACAATAACATAAGGTTGAAAATAGCTTGTACAGTTGTAAAAACAAAACGATTTAGCGTTTCAGTGTAAATCAATCCAAGGAACGCACGGCCCGATGATTAACTAGACAGACGTTACCTCAGGGTAAGTCGTTCGATTCCCCTTTAAGACATCAATCAAATATCTTCTATTTTTACGGCTATGTTTGTGGTTAATTTTCTTCTTATAACAGAAAAAAAATATTTTTGTCTGGAGTTCTGAGCAGTTCATGAGATTGTAAGATCAGTTATCAGTTTGGTATCGAAATACAGAGTAATATAGTAACGAGACACCAAAGCAAACCTCACCTGGACGTGGCGCACCCACGCGCAAGTTCGTCATAGTGATTTGCTTTTGCGTGTCGTGTTTCGGTATCAGCCTGTGCACATCCAGATTAATTAATGCAGACTGGCATGACAGTGGTGACCGTGGGTAGATATGTACTTGGTATGATCTCTCGGTGGTCGCCGTTGTATTTACTGTGCTTACCATAAGGGGCAGTACCGTCGATATGCCGTACTATTATAAAAAAAAACTGTAGAATAATATTCCACAGTTAAAGTATATCATAATTACATAGACTTTTTTTAATCTTGTATAGGTTTAGCTTTTGGTCACAAACTCACCAGCTGAATATCATACTTATTAAATGAAGATGTGGTCACAGATAGTAACAATCTAAGCCAAAAGGGACTGGCTCTCAAGTCCAGCTACCGGAATACACTTAGATACCTATAGGTGTTTGGCGACACCCGCCACGTCCACCCTCTCCAGTAGCGGTTCGTACATAGGTAAATATAAGTTTCATGAGACAAACTCTAAAGCTTAGCTCGTAAAATATTGTGTTCATCGTTATGAAGTTTTATAAACAGACGCGTTTAAACTCTCACTAAAAATAATTTGAAAACTTTACAAATTTTGTTAACAGCATGTTAAAAAAAAAGAGATAGGAAATCACAACGTAAAGCGATATGTAACTCTGTTGTCAAAAAAGGATAAAAGTTACTTCGCGTTCACACCGGTATCAGGTCGAAAGTGAACTGAAGGCAATTGTCCACCATTCACGATAGCAAGTAAAGAGCGTCAATAACGTATCTACTTATAAAATATCAATGATTCAATTTGTAATAATTTTTCAAGTTAGAAATGACTAATACTTAGTAGCTCATTATCGGACTGTGTAGAAAACTCTCTTTGGAACTCACTGGATTACGTGAATAACGTTATACAAAAGTCGTGTTTCATAGGAGCGCAATCGCTGGCGCTCCTATCAGTACAACTAAACACCAAGTTTTTTATTCTACCTACGTAATTGTTTCTAGATTTCTAGTGAAATGCTGTGTTTAGTTTAGAGTATAAAGGGATAATCTATACATGTTTCCTTCATAAAATAGGTACCTACATAAGTAGGTACGGGTAAGACAAAAACACAAATACATTATGTTAAGAACTATTTGTGGGAGTGCACTGCACCGGCGTTTTTTATGACGAGCTGCCATTGACCCTCTCCTGCGCCAACTCAAGCCTAGGTCCATTCCCTCGTTGTGGAGCCCTTGAGTCTAGCAGCTGCTCGCTCGATACAAGTGACACTGCACTTGGATTCACTAGCAACATCATTACACTGCCCCTCACACAAGTAGGTAGGTTATTAACCTATGTAGGTTATTTAAGAGACATTTTTTTGTGCTCGTTAGACAAAAATTAACAGATCACTACATACATACACATGTTACTTCCTTCCTCAAAACGTGCTGAAATATGTAGGTATATAACTATATATAGTTAGTTAGCTCGAAATTCTGCGTATAGGGAAATTAGCCAGTTCGCGACAAGCCAAGGTTCGGCCATTTTAACACCCTTGAGCATGTTGCCACGCTTTCTCGGCCGAGTGCATTAAGCGCTCGCCTCCATACCACGGTGAAGCTGTAAAAGTCGTCTGAAGTTCCAGGGCATCTATGATTAACAGTATAGTCAGATAGAAAAAAAGAGCTTACTGACAAATTTTCAACTTGAGTATGCAGCTAGGCAGCCATAAGAAAATACCCTGCAACCATGCTATGGTTCCGGGACGCTCAGTGTTGCAGGGATTCGAACTCATTTCTATTGACGCGATCTCCATAATTACATGCTACCACTGAACCATAATTGCTACTATACGTCACATAACATCGAACTATTGAGATAAGATGTCCCTACGATAAAGTATAACTTGTAACGCGTCTACAATGATATAAGTTGGTACCTGGGTACACGCACCCTCATATTTTTTACTTTTTAAATCTAAATAACTTTTAAATTGTAACCTCAGACTGGAATATAATTACATTTACTATACAAATTACCAGGTATAAACCATGATTATTGTATTAATTTCAATAATGGATTTACAATTAAGTTAACAAGACAGGCAAAGCCAGTATAACTTAATACCGTTTAATTCCTATATATTAGATGTTCTTGTCATAATAATTTGTTATTAGTCTTCTTTCATTTACTATTACCGTTATAAGCTTCGTAATTGGTGTAAGACATAATCTAATAGTACGTCGTCGTCGTTAGTACGATAGGGGTCTAAATAATTGATTAAAACTCTATTGTCTGTGGCTGTGGCCGGTCGCCATTGTAATTTTAAAATGGCGTGGGTTGTTTAGACGGGAGTTTAATTCTTATGTTTTTTTTCTTGCATAGTTATTTGTATATACCTATTTAAAATCGACTATACGTGGATAATATACTTATGCATCAATCTATACTTTTTTATACATAATAAAGCAGAAGTTTTTTGTGTGTTTGTTTAAAATCTTTTTGTATACGATAGCTAGACTCACGAGGAATAGTATAGGCTATCTAACATTAGGCTACAACTCTCAACTAGCCTTAAATGTAGATTTTTGTTAGGTCGAAAGTAGAAGTCCTCACGAATTGCTTTATCCGCGTGTGCTGGCGTAATTGTTAATGATACGTAAATACTATGTTCCACAAAATATTGGTACTTAGTATATCTAAAAAAAAATCGCCATAGCATATGCCTATCTCTTATATATAAGCCGCAATAAGATATTTTGTGACAAAAATTTTTTGAATATTAACTAAATGATTTATGAGTCTTATATTTAGGCATAGCATATTAATCCTTACGAACAAGTTACTTCATCGTGAGTGATCAAGCGTGAGGCATAAAGCGAGGTAGGGCACAGATAAATTTTTGTGCAGATTTATCTCTAGGTACCTACTTGGGGCAGTGCGACTGGAGGGCAACTTCATCTTACAGAAAATCGCAGCTCAGTAATTTTGGATTGTGTTCCTGAGCCCTGCCCTTTGAGGTAGAGCGGTTCAAGGTCGGGAACGCTCTAGTGATTCCTATGGAATTACAATCGTCGATAGGCTACAGTTGCCGCTTACCATCAGTTGGCCCGTGTGCTTGTTTGCCACCTTAGTTGCCTCTACTCTCTACAAAAAGCGATAATATTAGTATATCTTCAAAAATGAAATAAAACAACTTTTCAAAATGTATATTCATTATAACATATCAAAAGTAGATACAAATTTAAAAACGTACACAGAAAATAAAGGTACATCAGCAGGTATATTTGAGTATAAAGCCATGTATTTATTCACTAGGAAACAATATTTTAAAGAAACAACGTTTCAGACAAAATGCCGTTTATTCACTGGGAAACAATATTTTAAAGAAACAATGTTTCAGAGATAATGCCGTCCACATTAATAGTCGTTTATAATATGTCGTCCGAGGCAGTAATGTTGTTGTGTGCTGCGTTCGTAAGGCTATCTAGTCGCTAATATAGGATTTCAAAACCGTTTGTAATAATTTTCTTCTTAATCATCAAATTACTTTTGCAGTCTTTAGTCGAGCAATCCCATAATATTCTCTTAGTTTCCAAGATTTCTATTAATTTGAATATTCATTCGTCCTCCAACACTAACTTTATAAATAAGTGAAACACGCGTCCAAACTCGACACCCGTAAACTTCCCACCGCCCGCTCCCAAATCCCACGCCATTCAGCGGCGGACACGACAACAGTTTCGAAAACACCTGGAGTTTACCGCACCAAGTTAATGTTTCAGAAACAGCGTTTATAGACAAATGTTTCTTCGTGAATACATCGCTTTATGCTTACATTAAATTAATATTTATTCTAATAGTATATTATAATTATTATACATATTTTATTCAGTCAAACAGATCACATCTCCACGCTAACAAGATAAAATAAAAAAAACATGCCAAAATTTTATTCACCAATTTTATTCTTACCATAAACTAAAAATCACTTATTATAATAAACAACCAATTAAAAAAAAAAAAAAAACAAGAAATAATACTGAGTCATATTAATCCGACAATGTTTTGTTAGACAGTCGATCTATGTATTTGTCGTTTGTTGTTCATGTTTTTTTTTTACCTACAAAGATTGAGATATGCGTTTCATCTATTATATAACTGATTGAGAAATTTCCAATTATGGTCAAAAATTAACACAAATAAACAAGTTTTATTAGATAGAGATTTAATATAGAAACGGTTTGTATGTTCTATTAAGCGATTGTTAACAGGTTAGTTCAGCGCCATCCATATAATGCTATATAGAAATATATTTTTAAATACAGACAGTCCTCGTACTTACTGCATGGACGCATACAAAACCAAGAATTTTAAGCTACATTCATTACATAAAAATAAGCTTTATTACTCAAAGCAATATAAAATACTTATTTATCGAATTAGTAATTATTTTTAATTTTTAATTTTGATTTTATCACAATAAATAAATATTCAGAAAAGAAATAAAGTAAACCTTAAGCTTCAAGAACGTATCAATTAAAGTTCGGACGTAAATCTAAAAAAAAAAAGTCTGTTTGAGGAATCATATTAACTTAACTCAAAACGACGTACATAACTTGAGGACTGCCGTATATTATATAGTTATATTCTTAACTTAATATAAAATGCATTTTTATGAGTATTCCTCAGACTTTATACTGAAATGACTACATTAATTAGTTACTACAATTTGTGCCACATATTTGCGACTCTTTGATATATCTATGTATACATAAAATAGTATGTAGCTTATATATAAAAACAAATATAATGTAAAATATGTAAAACTTGTACAATTAAGAATAATACTAAACAAGTAAATTTCTTTAAAAAAATACGCTATCTAAATATTCAAAGAATTAAATACACCATATGCACTTTCGTATGTTTGATAGTAACTATTGGAAAAATAATGTTATAAGAGGACGTCAAGGTATTAAGTTAAGCAAAAACAAGAAAATTGTATACCCTTTCCTCACCCCGCGGCCAAAAATTATAAGACGTAAGAGTTTTTATATTGAAATGAGAACTTAAAACATTTTTTTTTTGTTTATGTAAGAGTTATGATAATTCTTAGGACACTCTTTCTTTAAAAAAAAGAAAAGAGATTCGATTTAACATTAATTTTAATTTAAATATTATTTTGTACATATTTTCATTATTATATAAATTTTCATCTACATAAGATTCATAATTTTACTCCCCAAGCCTGCTTACGTCATACTTGAACGCCCCCTAAGATGTGATTTTGACTTGGTATAATTATATTATTGAATATATTGATTTTTAAATTATACTTAAATACGAATAAATTAATAATAATACATATTTCGGTATATAATAATATTACGATTTTAAACTCCACTTATGGTTTAATTAAGAAATCTCTATGATACCATTCCAATTTCTTGGGTCAATGTCGACTTAGAAGTTTAATTCCATATTTTTGCGGATTTAATAAAAAAGAAGACCAACAGTGTATTATGGTTTGTCAATAGTAGATTCAAAGGTTCTTCTAAAGGTTAGGGAATATAAACCAATTTAAAAAAGTGAATACATGTTAAGTGTGTACGAGTGTTAGAATTTATACTTCTTTGAACAGTCACACTGGATATTAAGGATCCTACACACTGTACATGCGAGATGGCCGGCGGGATTTCACCGCGCGGGAAATCCGCCAGCATATACCGCTGAAGTCGGCAATAAGCCGTAAGGATCATTTCAATTATGACAGTTACCTGCCGCCGGCGCGGCTACAACCAGCAGGCAAGACGCCGGCATACTGTGTAGAAGCCTTTATGCGTCATACATACAACACAATAATCATCATTTTTTTTCATAACGCCCCTAAAGAAAGTACCTATAGCATCAAACAAAGTCCCAAAAAATGTATTTATTAATGAATTACCAGATATATTTCCTAATCGAACTCATTCTCTTCTGGTTCTTAACAATATTCACGTAAAGATACAATGTATACAAATATATTATCAAACATCACAACGATTATTATTATTAAATTCTATTTTATATGTATAAATATCAAAAGATATTGGAAGTCAAATTCAGTCTATTGAGTAATTTGCTATAGCAGGAAATGGAATTCGAGATCAAAAAGGTAGGCAAAGAAATGTCACTGTCAAAGTGAAGTTTCAGGGGTAGTGAACATTTTTCTCGACGGTCTAATTATTAAAGTAAATCATATTTTTAATGAATGCAAAAACTCCTGCTTCCTTGTAATATTCCTCATCCTACTAATGTAAGTACATTACTTACATATGTGTATTACACTTTTATTGAAATATTTTGTGTTATATACTGGGTATTAGGAGACCGCTCCCGAAATCGAAAACAGACGATAGTACTAATGACACCTTTGATAATGGGTCAGAAAAAAATTCGATCCTGATGAAAAAAAAACATATTTTTAAAACGTTTTATTAGCATTATTCACCCTCCATCATGTTAATACAGCCAAATGAAACGATAATTAAACAAAAAAAATACATTACTTTACTTTAAAAAAAACCCAGCAATGAAACACAAAATCAAAAACAGCTGATGATGGGGTCAAAGAACGCGCAATTATTATATTTGTCAAACTTGACATTGGCAAAATTGCCTACATAGGCAGAAAGCCAAAATGACAAAAAAAAACGATTTTCATTTAAGAACCCCTATTAAGATAAGCTCAACCATAGATACTACTAAACACCATCTAGTGTTTTAATGTCTATGTTTAATCCACTGAATCCAGTATTATTAAAGTTCTTTCAATATCTATTAACAGGTTATAGGCTATTATTATTGATCTCCAAATTATAAAATTAGTTTCCACCTAAAGTGTCGCGATTCGGTTGCATATAAATATACTTAGCCTCATCAGTGTGAATCTGTCGCGTTGTATTTTTCTTTCAGTCCTTTACAAATATCAATGGCAGGGAAAACTATCCTACATGTAAATTTGCAGTGAAAAATATTTGGAACATGAGGACTTATGGGAAACAATTGAACCGAGTGCAGACTATGTACTAGATAGTAAAAAGGATATAAAGGTAAGATAAAAAAATAATACTTCTAATTGATCCAATTAACTAGGTCCATGTGCATGAGACGACTACGGCGAAACAGGTATGGTCAATATTCGAAAATGTATCTGATGACTCCGGGCTCGTAGAAAAGTGGGTTTATTACGAGATCTAATTTCACCACTTTGGATAACGGCTTTAGTGTTAAAGATTATATTAACAAAATGATGACAACAGCTCATGAGCTTAGGAATATACATTTTGTAGTAGGAAATGAGTGGCTTGGTACTTTGCTGCTAGCTGGCCTTCCTGATATCTACAAACCGATGAACATGGCTATTGAGAGTTCAGGTATGTCAGTTACTATCGATTTTGTTAAAATAAAGCTGCTACAGGAAGTGAAAGGGACAGATTCTTCAGCCTACTACGTAAAATATAATAAAACTTAAAAGGCACATGATGTTACATTTGCAATTAATACGGTCATTTCAGTAGAAACAGCTATTTTCAGAATAAAAAGATTTTTTTTTTTCAGATAATAATACAAACACAAATGGTTCTTATTCTGCTTTTTTAGTTTCAGAAACATTGGACACAAAACAAATGGTATATTGACTCAGTAGCATCACTGCATATGTGTAGGGAGACATGTTCAATGTTTCTCCGTCAACAATAAATAGCACAAAGGTGGCAGATAACAAGACTACAAAACTGTTACAGTGGAAGGTCATGGTAGTATGAATTTGCAAATAAGATACTTCGAAGGCAGACCTGAGATGATTCAGGTAAGAAATTTGATGTATATACGTTCTTTGGCAACTAATTTACTTCCTGTAAGCCAGATGAAAAAATATATTGTGAGGTTATATTTGAGAATGATTGCTGTAAAATTTACCAAGATAATAAATTGATTTTGGTAGCTTTGCATAGTAATAATTTGTATGTATTAAAAGATTTTTCTGACACATAAGCGTTGCTGTTAATAGTAGATGAAAATTATATAAATTTATGGCATCTTAGGATGGTTCATATTAACTTTACAGACTTACAGAAAATAGTGGATAGTGTAGAAATGGTAGAATTATCCAAAAATGATAACAAGATTTGCAAAACCTGTATAGAAGGTAAAATGAATAGACTACCGTTTAAAAATATTGGAACTAGGGCTTGTGAACCTCTCCTATTGATTCACACGGATTTATGTGGCTCGATGGAGACTAGTTCTATAGGTGGTGCCAAATACGATGTCACTTTTATAGATGATTTCAGTACAAAAGTGAATGTCTATTTTATGAAGAATACATCGGATACTTTAGAAAAAAAGAATCTAAGTATTACGATCCGACAACGGTAAATAATATATAAATAATGAACTGAAATTGTTGTTAGAGAAATTTGGCATACAACATTATACCACCACTCCGTACACTCCAGAGCAGAATGGGCTAGCCGAAAGAATGAACCGCAGACTTGTAGAAAGAGCTAAATGTTGGATTGTGAATTCTAGGTTGCAAAAGTTTTTTGGGCTGAAGCAGTATCTACAGCTGCTTATATTATTAATCGGTCACGAACCAGATCTTTGGACTACAAGACGCCATATAAAAGTTGGTCAGGTAAGAAGTCAAATATTAAGAATATGAGGGTTTTTGGTTGCGATGCCATGACTCATGGGTCTAAAGAAAAGAAGCAAAAATGGGACTATAAAGTAAAGAAAATGTTATTTGTTGGTTATTGTGAGTATACAAAAGGGTACCGATTTTATGACAGAAAACAGAGACAAATATACATAAGTAGAGATGCTATTTTTTTTTTTTTGAGTACATAGTTAAGAATAACAGCGTAATTGTGCCACTGTCAGAATAGCAGGTAATTGAAATAGACTTGTCACAAACAGAGCTTCGTTGTGGCGAGTCTCTATGATGCACACCTGATATCCCAAGTTTAGAAAACACAATTCTGACTGAGAATACAATGAAAGAAGGATTATCTGAGGAAGACGACAGTTACCACACTGATGATGCTGATGATGACTACATACTGGATAGAAAAATAAGTGATGTACCATCTCATAAAATAATGCTAAGACCAAAAAATAAACATAATACCTACTTATGTGAAAGTTCAAATAGTTTAAAGTAAGCAATAGCTTTATTGGTAAAATAACCAGATACTATAGAAGAAGCTCTTTCTGATCCGCAAGCTAAAGAGTGAAAAGATGCCATGAACAATGAACATGAGTCACTCCTGAAAAATAATACATGGACGTTTAAGTAACTCTACCAGAAAATAAGGGAGCTATTCCGTGTAAATGGGTCTACAAAACGAAAACTGATGCTAATGAAGAGGTTGTACGATATAAAGCATGAGTGGTCATTAAAGGTTTCACACAGAAAAAGGGAATTGAATATAATGAGATATTTTCTCCAGTAGTTCGTCATACTTCAATCAGATATCTATTATCACTGGCTTGCAAGTACAATTTATTTATTGAAAAAATGCAAGCAGTTACTGCTTTTCTAAAAGCCGATATTGACACAGAAATATATATGCTTCAACCACCGTCTTACAAATATGGATAAGAAGTGTAAAAACTAAATAAATCCATTTATGGACTGAAGCAGGCGAGTCGACAGTTTATCTGAAACTTACATCTGTATTAAAAACTGGGAATGAAAGGTACATCTGTGGAGCCATGCATATACCACAAAACTTATGATGGAATCATTCTATTTATACTTATATATGTCGAGACACATTATTATTCTATAATAATGAACAAATAGGTATAGAAATGAAACAACAATTGAAATGTAAATTTGATATGAAAGAAGTTGGTTTTGTACATCATTTTGTTGGCAGGAGATAAAACAAAACTTATCGAGAAATGTAATTTGCATTGATCAGGCGGCTTATATAGAAAAAAATCCGCAAAGTTTCAAAATTACTGATTGTAATCCAATTCATTTAACGTGTGAACCTAGTGATGAATTGATTAGTACAGAAGATAAAAAGAATAATACTAAGAAACACACTATACCAAGAGAAAATTGGAAGCTTACTGTATTTATCACAAGTAACTAGGTCAGACATATATTTCATAGTGAATAAACTGAGTAGCTTTAATAACAAACCAGAACGGCAACATTGGCTACAGTGTTTGGCTACTGTGATTCAAATTGGGCTTCAGTTATTAATAGTCGGAGATCTTGCTCTGGCAACAATTTCATGGTGTTCTAAACATCAAAACACTGTTGCTATGTCAACTATGGAAGCAGAATATATGTCACTTGCAACTGCTACACAATTTATTTTATCGACTCTGGTTAATACAAACCAAAAGTTTAGAGTTTCAGAAACATAAAAAAAATTCACGATTTCTTATTTCATTTCTAGCTCGTATTTTACGCAACTATAGGTACAACTGGAAACTGTGTGCATTATTTTGTTTTACGTGTTTAATTTATGCGTATAAATTTAACACGTTATTTTAGTACTTTTGGAAACCTCACACAAATGAGGTTATTTGTTTGATTTGGCAATACTTTTAACTACCTACATTTTTGACTTTTGAATTCCATTTTCTGCTTTGGATTATGAATTAATGACAGCTAGCTATCTAACGCATGATGCATATGCTTATGATTATGTATGTTTAAACTAAATGCATTGAGTATTATTAATTATCATACAAAAATATGTTTTCTTTTTATTAAATATCTTAAGATATCGTAATATTGTCACGTTTGTTTATCAGCAAATTCTAAAAAATAAGGCTAGCACATACGTGTATCTGTATAGATGTATATACATCATGTACACGATTCAGTTGAATTATTTCTATAAATACGCCAGAAAAATAAGTTTATTTATCTATTCAACTCACATGATTTGTTTGGTTTTTTTGACGTGACAACGTCTTATAAATTGGTTTGCCGGGTGACACTTCAAGAAACTGCGTTACGCTCCGCTCACGTTATGCGCTCACAATGAGAGCGAGTGAGAGGCACGCGTCCCTTCCACTCGGGCATGGTTAGCCCGCCTAAGAGCGAGAGAGACAGACATAAAGTCGTTGTCACGTAAAACTTTCGCCCGTATACCGACTCTACAGGCAACCAATTTTTTTTTTTCAAAAATTTCTTTACAGTGACGATATCAAAAACTATTTTAACTTGACACTGGCAGAATTTGTATTTACAAGACGGCGTTTAAAAAAAGGTTGGAGTTGAAAGACATTATTCTACTCGTATGTCACTGTTTTGTATAAAAAATTAAGTATTTCTCTTTCATCAAATAACAGCAAAATGTGTCTTAAAACATTTTATAAAAAGAATATTATCTAAAAGATTTAAAGTCCCAAGACGGAAAGTCACTGAATGACCGATCATGTTGTTCAAGCTAGACAAATAAGCTGTTTACCCTCATCCATTTGGAACTGTACTTTGTCAGAATTGGCAGCTCTATCGGCTGTTTTGGAAAGAGCGCACGCGATAAAAATCTGTGCCACGCCTGTTGCAGTCACGAAGAGCGCCCAACCTGGAATTTAAAATCATAATCAGCATGCTCACATAGACCGTCTTCGCATCAAAACAAAAAAAATGTGTACTTATGTACGCACGTGAGAAGTTAAACTTCTTCGGCGTAACAAAACAAAAATATCTCCAAAATTTTTATCCCACGTGCCTATAACACGATGAAGTAAGCTATCAGTGATAGATAATAATGTAAATTCTTTTTACGATTTTAATTTTATTTCATTTGATGGCTCCATCGATAGACATGAGTTCGAATCCCTGCAATGAGTCGAGCTTTCGGTGAAGGAAAACATCGTGATTAAACCATAGCAAGGTGGTAGGGTTTTTTCTAATGCCTACTGGTTAGCCACCACAACCACCACCCTCAAGTTGAAAATCTGTCGCTCAAACACCAGTAGGTGTGTTCCGGCAGCTGCACTTAACAGCCAGTCTTCCACTAGCATTAGCATGCTAACGTCTTGAGCCACATCGTCCTTAGATCAGGTGAGATTATGGCGAAATAATTACCCAGTCGATAGTCGCAGTAA
Organism: Saturnia japonica; assembly: GCA_033032175.1. Classification (NCBI taxonomy): domain Eukaryota; kingdom Metazoa; phylum Arthropoda; class Insecta; order Lepidoptera; family Saturniidae; genus Saturnia; species Saturnia japonica. Next base: position 7,067,581 of record CM065331.1, read on the forward strand.
TCATTTTCAAAATAGCGAGGATTTGTTGCTAAGTTAGGAGAAAGAGGAAGAACGACTATTTTAGGTCCGAATATTAAAATCGATAGATCGTATTTGGATAAAGTTGAGTTTCTTTACACGACTGGCTAATATGGCTATTTCCCGTTTTGTATTTTTGAAGATAATTCTTCTTTTGGCGCGATTAAATTAATAAAAAAAGTAGTGGGTAAAATTGAAAGCTGCGAGCGCATCGTATGACGGAAGAGCGACGTTATAAATTATTTAACCATCAATGTTAATTTGTAAATTTATTTTACTGAGTTTATTATTACGTAAATTTGAACTTTTTTTTAGTTATAGTTCTAACGTTGTGGCTACAATCTCATCTTATCTTAATATCTTAGACCTATGGTGTCACGTTTGTTTTTTGATTGACTATACTGTTGACCAGGAGGCCTTTACAGCTTCTTCAGGCTTGTAAGGACCTGTGGCGTCCACGATTGATATTTACATCATAAAGGTGGTCACTCACTTTTCAACCCGGCACCCGATCAGCACCGCCTCCTCGCTCGACGTCCACTCGTTGTCGACGGGTGAACGCCGCGTGGCCGACTAGTCAACATCGCGTGTCAAAGAATTAACGAGTAGTTTGTACGTGGTGTTGCGCCGCCGCCGTGCCGAACTAACGATGTATCGTCCTTGAATTAACCACTCGAGACCGGCGCATCGACAACACGTGGTCCACTCGACAGTTGACAAGTGAGAGCATATATATGGAACTCCATATAAAGAAATATCAACCGCATGGGGCGATGTGGTACTGGTCTGGTGGCGGTTTGATAGGTGAGTGACAACCTTAATACTTACAACTAGTAGTGGAAGTAACACAAAAAAACAAACTTATCGTATAAAAAATCACTATAAGCATGAAAGAGCACCTCGCCCGATTGCATCCCCTGTTATGTGCTGCAAGCAAAATGTCCACGAGACACAAGCTTACGCTCTACAAGATGTGTATCCGTCCGATCATGACATATAGCTGCGTTGCGTTCGCACATATGTCAAGTTATAACTGGGAACGCTTACAAGCCATCCAGAACAAGTTTCTTCACCGCCTTACCGGTGCCCCCTGGTTTGTTCGTATGGAGGATCTCCATAGAGATATGGACCTTCCCTCGATACATGCATATGCCAAACACCTTTCTCGCTCGTATTTCGACACCGCGTCGAACCACGCGAATCCCTTAATAAAAGCGGCAGCTTCTTATGTTCCCGACCCCAACGCCTGCCGGAGAAAACGCCGGCCGCGTAATATATTCACTGACCCGCCCGACCAAACCGAAAAAGCTAACGCGTTCTACGCCGACACCGTCTCTCCAAACAGAGCGTGCCACCGCCCACGCCCGCGTAACCACCGTTCTCTCCGCAGAGGACGGGCGGTCAACTTCGCTTCCGCACACCCGTCACGTCCACCCTCTCTAGCGGCAACCCAAGCCTAGGTCCGTTCCTCGGTGTGAAGCCCTTGGGTCAGGCAGCCGCCCGCGCGATACAAAGTGACACTATACGTGCAACACTTAGTTACCCACACACAACATTACACACGTATGAACACACACACGTGCACACCACACAGGTACATAGGTTCTGTAAGGGACCTTTTTTTTCTTTTTTTGCGCTAGTTAGACTAATGCGCTAGTTAGTGTAGAAAAACCATTCCGATTAACAAATACACATACGCATGGTCCACTCCTTCCTCCCAGGAGGAGGGGAACGTGCATATGAGTATATATTAGTTAGCTCGAATTCTCATAAGATTAGGGAATTAGCTAGATCGCGACTTTTTCGCATTCGCGACGACCGCCCGAGCCGAGGTTCGGCCACTCTGGCACCCTCGTGCGGGTCGTCACAAACTTTCGCGGCTGAGTGCCCTAAGCGCTCGCCCCCAAGTCCGGTGAAGCTGTAAAAGCCGCAGCGGCTCTGTTTGACGATAGGGCCCCTAAGGCTAACAGTGTAGTCAGTTCCAAAAAAAAAAAAAAAAAAAAAATTAAAGAGCAAAATGTCTAGGGTGTGATTTTTTTATACGTTCTATAGGATTTAGTGGTTTTGGTCACAAACTCCTCTAATTTTAAGTGACGATGTAACTCAACTTGAGAGTGGTAGCTAGCCAGGTAGGCATTACAAAATGCTCTACCACCATGCTATGTTTTCATCACGATGTTTTCTTTCAGCAGAAGCTCAGGCTCATTGCAGGGACTCAAACTCACGCCGTTCAACGCCGTATCTGTCAACGCTACCACTGAGCCATTATTGCTTAAATATGAAAATATGAACATGTGTCTGTCTGTCCTAAAAAATAAGTCCTACAACATACCTTGCATAATTCTGGAACTAGGCTAAACCTCTTTTTTTTTTGTTGTAGTACCGCTATATGACGTCACAATGGAATCAACAAGAGATCGACAATCCATAACCAATCGTCGCTGTTATGCCAGCCTGTGTAAAAAGACAGAGATAAAGAAAGAGATGTACTATCTTACCAATAGAACAATCGCCAGGTAGATATGGTTCTGAATTTTCACCGCATAATCTCTTGACGCGTTGCGCACCCCACCCCCACGGGTACAGGAGGAGTCCTAGCACTCCAAACAGACCTGTAAGTTATTAAAATAATTATTTAAAACAAAATACCTTCCAACAACTTTAGTTTACTAAACTATAGTTTTGCGAGGTAGTATTGACAGTTCAATTGCATTTGTACCTAAGCGTGGCCCTATGTGTGCGTAAAGCGTGTATAGATACAAAATACAGTGCCTACATGGGCGAGTCAAGATGTAGAGTACACAAGAGAATTCTATTAGTTATTTTACTTATATTAATTGTTGAAGACCAACAACTCAATTAGAAAAAATGCATGTTTAATGAACATATTATTCCGTATAACTACTGTGCAAATATTTCCTATAGGGTTTAGGATGATATGTTGGCAGACGAAGAATTTTTAAACCCTATATTAGTGTATTTTTTCTGTTACCCATTCAATGATGAATGATTGAATTATGGTTGAACATGCATTAAAAAAAAACAAATATACGTTCAAATTGAGAACCTCCTCCTTTTTTGGAGTCGATTAAAAACACGTGGCGATCGGAAGACGACTGCCGCGTCTTTGTCATACAAATAAACTAAATTATTAACAAGTAAACAAAAAACGCTACTGTAACAAAAAAAAACCAGTAAAATATAAATTTATTTTATTGCTTTTTATTTTATTCCTAGACGACGTACTTAAATTACATATATATTTATGTCACTAACAAAATTAAAACTATTCTAACGACACCTCGTAAGCTAAAATCCATCAAGCCGATTAGGCTACAGAGCGCGCGTACATACATACATACATACGTCCGAAAATCATAACCCTTCTTTATCGCAGTCTGGTAAAAACTATATGTTTACTAGCTCACGCACACATAGGGGCGCGCGCAAATATGAGTTGGGTAGACTGGGTCGTGACTATCACGCACATGGTGATACAACTCGACACAGTGAATCTTTTGATTTGTCGCAATTCAGGATCAGCCGGTGTATATCCAGCTACCCTAAAATGGTATCTATCATCAATATTGTTGAAATTATATGGAGACTTGGCAACAATAGTTACTGTTACCAAAGATTATATTTGTTATCAATATGTATCCCCTAATTATAATATTTATGACAATGACAAAGAGAGATGAGGAAAGATTAGAAACATTCTAAACGTGGTGCAGAAGGAGGATGGTGAGAATTAGTTGGACGGAAAGAAAAACGAATGAAGAAGTATTAAACATGGTAAAAGAGAGGAGAATATTATTAGAGATCGTTAAAAATAGGAGGCAAATTTGGTGGAGCATTTTATTCGACACAACGACCTATTAAAACGATAATAGAAGGGAAAATTGAAGAGAAGAGGAAGAGAGGAAGACCAAGAAGAACATACATTCGGCAAGATAAGAAAAAGAATAGGCGTCGTATCGTATCACGATGTTAAGAGGAAGGCACAATGTAGGGAGAGCTGGATATTGCTCCACTGACAAGAGCACCAATGCTCTTAAAATTTATGATGATAAATTATAATATTTATGCCCAACGAATATTAATGAAAACGGGAGATGATAAAAACTCAAGGAAAATGTGGCTGGGTCACGTTAGGTTTGACTTGTGACAAGAAACAGATACTAATAAGTTTGAAGAAGTTTAGATAAGAGTTTTGATATTGTTTGGTGATTCGATTCTGGCGACATATCTATTATTTTAGAGACAAGTCTTATTAATTAAGTCAGTGAACGTACATTTTAATGGTGATATTTAAAATCATACCCTTACTATAGTTAATATTTGAGTGATCGTATTATAATTATTAATATGCTTTACAAATAACTAGTACCCGATGATTGATATCTAATTAAAGAGGTCTGCGTCTAAAACTGTTTCCCACGCAGTCTACAGCTGCACCCACAGCCATAAACATAATATACAGTTAATTTATTTGGACATAACTGTACACTAGTGTTGGTAAAATATCGATAAATCTATAGTCATTACGACAACCGAATAATCTATCGTTTAAATCAAACAATCTATTGTTGATTTGCAATAGATGATTCGGGGCATTTTTATGAAAGTAAGGAAGATCTCCGCAAATGACTTTTTTTTTGGTCAAATTACTGGTACGCAAGTTTAAGAACACGCGATTGGTTTTTTTTGGCTGTCATCTTTGAGGACGGCCTGACATAATATATTCCGTACTAAAAATAATTAATAGTCAAACAATTAATTGAAACACTTTTTAAAGACCTTGATTACTATCGATTGTCCAAAAAATAAATGTTTTAACAAGACTAGGTACTACTACTGTACACAAAAACCTCGCATAGCTCTAATTAATATTCAAAAACCGCTTTGTTTTCAAGCTGACTCATCGCCAACTGGGTCATAGTCTCGATTTGTTCACCGAGTGAATCACTGTAATAACAAAAGCACTTAAAACGAATAAAATTGATCAAATAAATACTAGTAATTTGTATTTTCGTCGATATCTAACCAAACTAATAGACACCCTATGGTATACTTAAGACATTTCCCAACAGAAAATAAATTATTAATAAAAAGGAAAAAAAAAACCGACTGCACCAAAAACACTTGAGCGATAATTATTTTTTTCTATTTTTTGTTTTTCATTTGATTCCCAGAAATCGTACAGAAATGTACCTATATCACTCTCACAATTAAGACGAATCTAACAACACCTCGTACGCTAAAACCCATCAAGTTGTTTAGACTGCAGAGCGTGCCAAAGAAATAAACATACCTACATACTCTCGAAAAACATAACCCTCCCTTTTAGCAGTCCGGTAAAAAGGGACCGAAGTGCAAGCAGTTTTTATGCGCGGAAGGTAAATAATACACCTGTAGTTTTTTTTTTATATGTAGAACTATTTTATCAAATCAGAAATTAAGGGTAACGTAAGCATTTGCCTTAGCCTATGGATGCTTGTAACACCAGAGGTACCACTAGCGCGTTACTGTACCTAAAACTCCCCTTTCCTAAGGAGCTCTGGAAACCCTACTCACCGCAGAAACACAACCCAAGGTTATTTGGTTACGATCTTTTGTAGGTTGGAAATATTTTGACAGTCGGACTGCCCCTAGTAAAGAGAAATTTCCAAATGTTTCAATGTTTTCTTTCAATCACTGCATGATTCTAAACGTGAGCTTAACTCACTCTTGACCGGTTTTTGTTATTTGCTGCTTTATTTAAGTCCCTTGCACACATAGGTACAGAACCGGTCGACGCGGTGCAAGACTTCCGTGGTCAATCCAATGCAGTGGAGCAAGGAAGCTGAGCGGGGCTGCGACCTGTGTCGACCAATAGTATTGCATAAAAATCTCAGTTTCGATTCAATGGACATGGGTTTGCGAGGTTTACTCAAATTTCACACATTATGGGGAACGAGGAAACGGAGTCCGTGCAACTAGCCCGCCACCGCACAGTGGATCAAGATTTGAAAAATACGGGCATAGGCATCGAAAGTTGAAATTTCTATCAGATTTTTATTGATTGGATAATCAATCTTGAACATAACAACTTTTATTAAAATACAAATTCCTAATTACAATACTGAAGAAGAAAAAAAATTTCCGTAACATCAAGCAAATTTTTTACTTTGATTTTGTTATAATTTCGCAACTTTTAGTTGATTTACTTGCTATTGCAGATTAGGCTACTGTGAACCCAAATTGAAAATAAATAAGTGCGTGCGCTAGGTTGCAGTGGCAATTAATTGTACATATGTATTTAGGATTCAGAATATCTTCTTTCGTGCTAATATTTACAACTTTAGCTGCTCAATTGAAACCGTTTTTAGAGAAAAAAAATAAGAAGTGCACTATACATAACTGGAGAAAAAATAAACATTTTTTTCTCAAAAACTATTGACTTTATCGAAATTTATTTAAAAACATTCAACAATTCTTTGAAAAATACACCTCGGAAATGATTACCACTTTGCAACTAAAGAACTCGCACGGCGGCGGACATGTTTGTTATTATTTGATATTCAACTGATGAGATAACCCCTTACTTAATCTACAATAAAATATAAAATAAAAGCTCGACTAATACAATAACACTTGAATTTTTCCATAGAAGAATAAATTTAATTATTATTTCTCGAATACTATTGATTTTATATCGAAATTTATCTAAGAATAAAAATGATTTAAATTATAATTGATGATCCAATAAAACAAAATTAGATTGAAATTACGACTTTCGATGCTAATGTCCCTATTTAGCGAATCCTGAACCACTGTGCGCCATTCTCTCTGAATGACTCGCAACACAACGCCGCAGCCTCGCTCAGCTTCAATGTACAGACAGACGCATTAGTCCACGGGTAACTTAAAAGTCGCCCGCCTGCAAATACAAGTTGGGCGCCCATAGTCCATTAATGATTTTCTGATTTAACTTCAGAGTTCAATTTCGTTAATTAATGATTTTTTGCCCAGCTATATTAACTACCTCCCAACGCCTGTGTTACTCCTGCAAGTGATATGACGCTCTTCTTGAAGACAGACTGCACGCAGCAAGCGAGAACACCCGCCAGAACTGTTGAAAACTGTACAGCTGCACCTGTTAATTGCAATATGGGACAATGGTTAACCAATAATTTGTGTGAAATACTTCTTTGGCCTAACAAAAAAAAAAGCTCAAAATTTTTATCCCACGTGTCAACAACATAAAGACGTTAGTCATCAATTTTTTTAATTTTTTTTATTTTCCATTACTGAATTAATGTCACATAAACCTATGATTTGTGTGTGACACCTTACAATTCTTGTCGGATAAACATAACATAAATATTAACCTGGTACAAGTAGAACATTATTTATCAGAAACAATAATTCATAATTCCGATAAACAATCTTCCTTCAACACATATTTCAGATTCTTACTAGTTATAACATTACGAATGGAGGTAGGCAAAGAGTTTATCAGTCGAGAAATTAGATAGGCAGTCGTCCGATTACCGTAGCAATTATTTGCTGAGAGGGTAGCTAATTTGTTATTCGCTACTTGACGAGTATATGCATAACGCAAGCACAAATTATTTTAATTTTGGATTATCTCCTAAAGTATGTATCCAAATAACATGCTTTAAAGGACAAAGTTTAACTCCATAAAATTGTCTTATGCTATCGCTGACTTTTTTTAGATATGCTAAGGACCAATTATCTTTGTAGAACATTGTATTTACGTATCATTAACCATTACGCCAGCGCTTCAAAAACAACTAGCTTTCCTACCATATAAGTAGAAGTAAAGAAATAAACTTACATAGTGACAAGAAGAACATAGCAGCTTTCCAAGGTCCAGGGTATACAGAGGAATCAGTTGCTAGGCCATAAAAAGAGAATGAACCACAGTTGTCATGATCGTTTGTCATGCGAATGCATCTGTAAATGATTTTTAAAATAGTCATTATTTTATTCTTCACATAACTTTAAAAATACTTCTAACAATAATAAAATTGTCAGTGTAAATGAGTATATTATATTTCGCCTAAATAGTTTATTCGTACTCAATGAGAGTCACACATAGTTCAAACAAACTCACAATACTGCCCTTAGCTATATGGCAGTCATAATTACAGAATCTCTCTTTGTAGTCCACTTTCAGATTTATTCCTTTTTATCACTTCTTGTTTCCACTTTGTTTTTCAAAACGGAACTGTCGAGGCACGGGATACGGCTCGCTTATATACTCAAATAAAACATTTACGAAATTACTAGAAGGTCCTTCAACTTTACAACATGCGTCATCGTTTAAAAGAAATGGGAAGTGTTATATTTTTAAACCAGTGTTTGTTGACGCAATAACCTATGACCACATACTTGATGTTTCAAGCACATTCTAGACAATTCCAGAGTATTTGAGAATAGTAATTTGTTTCTGTTTTTACTCTGATCTTAACAATACTTTAATATTCAGGCAAAATAGATGATGACATTATCAACCAAAACAAATCTCAATGAAACCGTAATTTTATTATAAAACATTCTATGTATACTTATATCGGAGATTCACATCCTATATATAATGTTTCTCTGTAATAAAAAAGGTAAGTATTTATTTTCCTTTTCCTCACATCTTGCCACTTCTGACCTGATTCAATAATATGATCTTAAAGTTTTCACTACTGATTTATATTATACATGTTATATTAGGAATTAATACATATTGATATCCTATTAAATATATGCACCAAAATATGTTAAAAAATTATAATAATCTAGAAATCTGGAATAAAAGTTTAATCTTAAAGAATGTTATTTACCATTCTAGAATTCAAATCTCATTCAAAGTTTGTATTGGGTTACTCAAATATATAAAATCATATTAAACTAATTTGACTCCGCCCATGGCTCCACAAATAAGAACCACAGAAAGCCCTTAGTGTATAAAAAAAAGGAAGTTAGTTTTTTTCCCCGTCATATTTTAGACAATGATCATGGTCGAATTCCGAACACCAGATAAAACTAAAACTTCAAAAGTCGTCGAAGCCGCGAGTTAACTAAGTGTAGTAAGTGTAATTCAAACGTTTTATTTACTTGTCTCCTCTAATGCATTTCTGATGTTGATTCTTAGTTGTGGTATAATTAATTCATTGATAGGACGTTTTTGAATGAACTACATTAATTGAAGTATGACAACGCATTGTATATCACGGGGCAATATAAAGAGGACAGTTTTAAAATTAATGACGTCATGTTTTATCAATCGTAAATAAATAAAATTGAAGTGTCTGTTTGTAATGCCAAAACAACAGATTTTTACTAAATGCGTAAGTAAGTATATACGGTACTTTAAATAAGAAAATAAAAAAATGATGTGTGCAATTCACACGTGGTAGAAGTGAAACATTCACATCTATTTTTTTTTAATTCAGAATATGATCAAATACACACTAATTTAAAGTTTATGAAAATGTACATACAATTACTCACAATTAATGCAAATTTGAAATATCCATGGTAACCTAACACTATATCAATCAGTAACAGAATGTCATAAATGTTGTCTAAAAAGTTTTTGTTTCGTGCCTTTTTGATGAGGTAATAAAAATCATTATTGCGTGGCAATCTTTTTACAGTCGCTTTCGCTTTTTCGTTTAATAGACTTTGAAATCACAACGATGCTAAAGAAGTTTTCACTTCACAATTATTAGTAAAACTGATACTCAGTAGGTTGTAATCGTTAATAGAATAAATTCTTTTATTTAGTTTTTTTTACCTACTCTGCTCATTCCATAGCTACTGCTAGTCCCAAAAGATAACATAATCTGGACATAAAGCTCTCTCATAGATCTACATCTATGCCAGGTACATGCAGCGGGGTGCCAGCTGAAGCAAGGTGTTGGTAAGGACCCGGTCGGAGCTCTCCCGAAAGGAAGAGTAAAATAATTATCAAGTTAGGGGGCGTTCAAGTATTGCGTAAAGCAATTTTTGAGCCTTTTTCCCCCATATAACGCGCTGTAACATTTTTCTGTATCTCCTTAAACATTATGTAGCACCCAAGCTAGCAAGTCAACATGAGAGCTTTTATAGGCTAAGAACAGCTAATGATGCAAATCTCCGTTTTGAGGACATTACAGTATAAACTCACTTTAACAACACTGACTACAGCAATACAGTCGAGATATTCCCCGTACAACAAACGAAAAGGGTTGCCAACTTGGGAGAAAAAAATTAAAATGACGTACAATACAATCGAGGAATTCCCCCCGCAAAACATAAACGAAAAGAATTGCGATCTTAGAAAATTTTAATTGCCTAGTATTTTAATTAAATTAAAAAAAAAGCAATGTTACGTAACGCGTTGTTCGAAGCTCCCTCCCAACCTTGTAACGCATCGCAACGTTTTACAAGACCCCCTCCCCACAAATTGCGACGGTCCCCAATGCCTGCCGACGTAAACGCCGGCCGCGTAACATCTTCACCGATCCGATCGACAAAATCGAAAAAGCAAACGCGTTTTATTCCATCCACCGTTCCACCAGGAGGAGGGGAACATACATATGAGTATATGTTAGTTAGCTCGAATTTGTAGGAGTAGGGAAATTAGCCAGATCGCGACCTATTCGCATGCACGACGACCGCCCGAGCCGAGGTTCGGCCACTCTGACAACCTCGTGCGAGTCGTCCAAAACTTTCGCGGCAGGCTAACAGTGTAGTCAAATCTAAAAAAAAAAACCAAATTGCGTTACGTAATACTTGTTGAACATGCTTGGTTTTTCAAGACTAATAAATACCACCATAAAATTGACCTACTGTGTGAGGATCAGACTTGTACGCACTTTTGTGTACAGTATAGTAGTCAATAGTTTGAGTCCCTGTGCTTTAAGATATTTTACATAAACTTTTTTTTTTAGTTTTTGTTTATAAAGTTATGAAAATAATAATTTTATTCCTACTGGGTGTCCCAAGACACCTCTTGAGTTTTATTTTTTGTTATCCCTTGCCTTTCCCCTCCTTGCCATAATCCTAGCTAGGGTTATGGGCTCTCTAATTATAAGCACACTAACAAACAGGTCAAACTAAGAGGAATTGTGTTTTATATACTTTATTTGATATTTAAAAGTTTAGGCAGTGTACTCAACCTATTTTGTGGTATACTTTTTAAAATCATTTTCAAAATTACTTCTATACCCATCCTATTGTTTTTTTAAGGGCCAATTTTTACCAATGAACAGATAGTTTTCTTTGAGGAATAATGTTTCTATTTTGACAGGTTTGGTTGACAGGTTGACACTGATAAAAAAAAGAAAATATTTTTTAGCCTTAGATGTCTTTACAGATTACTATTATTTAAAATACACAGTTTATATATTCATGAAATTGCTAGATTGGCTCTGTTTTTATGTAATTGGACTATGGTGTTACTCTGCTCCTCACAATAATAATTTTTATTTTGAGTAAGCATCACAATAGAAGTTGTTTTTTGAGTTTTCTTTTAGTGAATCTTATACAACACGTAACTGCTACATGGCTCTTTGGAACACACTTCATGTAACTACAAAGTAATTTATCTAAATATTAAGTTAGTTACCTATTTGAAAAAATAACTACTATGAACATAGATGGTTAGACTGTGTTGATTTGAAAATGGTTAACTTCTTACTCTATCAGTAGAGTGGATACACAAAACACCTTGCTAAATTTGACTGTGGAGCAGCAGAGGAAAGTAATTTCACTGGAAACTAAACATGGGGCCTTTGAGAAAGTCTCTGGCCGTCTTTGCTAATGTTTTAAAGTAGTCATTGTTAAAGAAAAATATTATTTTCACCATTCCTATATTAAATTAGGTATGATCAAACAGTTCATTAGGGGGTGTTCAAGTATTACGTAACGTAATATGGGGGAGGGGGTCTTGTGAAACGTTACAATATGTTACGTTAAGGGTGGAAGAGAGGTTCAAACAACATGTTATGTAACATTTTCCCAAGTTGGCAACCCTTCCCATTTATGTTTTACGGAGAATCCCTCATCTGTATTGTACATCATTTTTATTTTGTATTTGTTAATGTGTATGCAAAAGCACATGCTGACTTTGGTGTTATGTAATGTTTAAAGGAGGGGGTGGGAGTTACAGAAAAATGTTATGGTGTGTTACATGGGGGCAGGGAGGCTCAAAAATCTTCAAAAATTGCTACATAATATTTGAATGCCCCCCTTAAAGCTTTGGGCAAGAATGGAGAATACTTGAAGTATTATAAGTATTACATACTTTAAGTAATTGTGAAATATATCCTTACCTGAATATGGAAAAATTAACAGCTGTAATTTTTTATGGCACTTAAATTTGGAATATATCAAATAGGTCGCCTAATATCAGAGTAGATGGAATTGTTACATGATTAAAAAATTGATGTTGATTTTAAAAAGTGATTGTTCCAAAAATCCCACAATGTAAAACTAATTAAATGCATTTCTATGAAGTGTAATAAAGTTTTCACAGTTTTCTAATTTTATTCAGATAATATAAAAATAAGTATAGATAACCAAAACTATGATTATTATCAAGAAATCAAAACTATTGTTAACCAGTGTTATCTGTCAAAATAAATTGAAGTAAAGTTATCTGACAATTGAAAATAAGCCCTTCACTAAACAAAATGCAAAGGTCCACTTTACACACACTAAACACATTAGGTTAAGTAAGATTGGAAATGAGACCACAATGAATAAACTGTGTAATAAATAAAGCATATTGCTAAAGCATCTAACAAGGCTCAGGGGCATAAAAATATATAAAATTATGGGAACCAATGAGGAAAATATTATAGGGGAATGATTCAACAAAGTTCCCCCATGGCTCTCATAATGAAAATTATTACAAAAATAATTCAAGATAGCATTTTCATTCATCATCTGGCAATATATTATAATATCTCACAATTTTTTTGTCTTATTCATAATTTAAATAATATTAAATACCTATTATATATTCCGACGCTCGGCACGTAAAATCCCGTGATATTATTCTCATTTATAACTATGGGCTGTCCCATCAACCATTTCGGGGTCATTACACCAGTTAAAATAAACATAAACGCTACTAAGCTTATTAAAAGCCATGCTAGACTGCGACCGGTAATTATAACATAACACATTGTCTTCGATTAATAATAAGTAATTTGTAGCAAATAATTCGAAATTTTATTCAATAGTTATAGATAACAGCCACAGTTTCCTCCTTTTCTTACGCAAATAAACAAAACAACATGATTTTGGTTCATTTCTTCTGAATTAGAGATGGTCATTATTCATCAATGCTATCGAATAAAAAACAGATTTTTAAGTTAAGTTGAAATAATTAAATTAATGAATAACTTCGACCAGCGATGTTTCTGCATTTGTGTTAAATAGAGTTTGAGAATCTTTGAATCAGTCATCAGTAGTTCAGCCGAAAGACGTCTAGTGCTGGAACAGACACATAGGCCTTCCCAAAGATCGCCACAAAGACCGGTCCTGTGCTGCTTGCATCCAACGGCTTCCAGCAACCTATACCATGTCGTCAGTCTACCTTGGGGCGGGACTGTCTACGCTGCGCCTTCCCGTACCTAGACGCCACTTGAAAACGCTTTGGCCCCATTTAATCGGCCATTTGTTCTACGAATCTACGCGAAACACCACCACTAGGCTAACGAGGCAGAGAAATATCTTTGGAGATTTCTATCTACTTGGGTCAGCCCGACTAGTGGAATATCTCGACTGTATAGCCAAATAATCTTGCGTTGTGTTTCTGCGGTGAGTAAGGTTTCCAGAGCTTGTTGGAGTAAAGGAGTTCATGCGCTAATGACACCTTTAGTATTGTCGAATGCTTATTTGCCACATTTAATTTTATAGTATAAAAAACAATATTTCCTAAAAAAAGGCTATCAACGTTAGAGATAACACAAAATTTCAATCTCTTCCCATCAAAATATCGATTTAGTTAAAATCGATGTTTTACTAATAATCGCCACCTCTATTTTGAATTGGCATTTTAAAAATGACACATGACATAACACTAATGGCAATATTAAGTCCGTTCTAAAACTGTGTTAAGAATTTTTTGTGCTGTTTGAAAATTGATGAAATTCTTTTAATTTATAAGAAAATATGATTAATAACATATATATAATAAAATATGATATATAATCAGTAAAACAAATAATACTATGAAAAAATAAATCGGTTACCTTAATAATTTTACACTGAACACTGTCTAAAGGGATTGACGAAAGCGTAGCGCAATCTAGCGTGAAGTAGACATGGATAACTCAACAAAATACCTTGCGACAACTCAATAACTCAAGCGATGCCCACTGCGCCGCCGCCGCTCCGCGCCGCTACGAGCTAAAGTGCGCTATGCGGTAATAATAACAATAATAAATGTTTTTTTATGTTTTTTATTTTAGTATTGTATTTTAAATAGTTATTATTTTAATTTTTTTTTAATATGTAAATTAAATAAACGAAATGATAATAATAATTTTCGGAGATCTTATTTAATAAAAATTAAAAGTTGTCATTTTACATAATTCCCGCAACATGGACTCGAACCCAGTGCCGCAATATCGGACAGTCGACTTTATTTGCGATCACCTGCAAGATGATGTTGGTGCTGGCCCTCAAACGGATCATCACAGATGCAATTCGTTTACGCACAATTGCGTGAAAGCCATCTGTCACATTATCGACAAACATCTGTGATGCACTACATTAAAAAGATACATTTTCACTGGCCAAGAACATTGTAGAAACCTGCGAGACAACATATTGCTTCGGACATCCATCGGTCTACGTTCTCGTTCGATATCCATATTGTCAGAAAGGTAACCCAATACCCAAAGTATTTAAAAGCAAAAACACATTTAAGGAGTCACCCGTTGAGAGTTATTGCTGGTATCTTGCCAATGTGTTTACTACGCGCCTCAAATATCAAGAGTTCACTCTTACTTGCATTGTACTTTAGGCCGTGAGCCGCCGCATACTTCTAAGAAATAACTAAAAACTTTCGGATTGCACTGATTGATGGACACAACAGCACCATGTCATCTGCTTAATTAATATTATTAACTGTCGTACCGTCTAATGAACAACCGACTATGGTTCTGCAAAGCTTCTCAATCAGGCCATTAATATAGAAATTAAAAAGTTTAGGCAAAGTTTATCCACCCTGTCTAACTCCACATTTCAATTTGTACATATCAGATAGCTCGCCACTCCATTTAACATAATTGTTTTGTTCAGCGTAACAGAACTTAAAAATATTAATTATTTATATAGGTAAGTCGGTGTGCTTAGTCAGTTTATGACACTATATCGAAAGCCTTAGAAAAATCTTAGAAGAACGCATACACAGGTGACTTTTTGTCAATATAGTAACTTACAATGCTTTTTAAACACAATACTGATATTTCAATGGATAAACAAGCCTTAAAGCCAAATTGTGCATCATGTAACTGTGTGTGCTCATTTAGAATACGGTCAAGCGTACCGTCAAGGACCTTTGCTATGATAGTAGCTAATGATAAAGGCCTGTAGTTGTTTTTTTCCGCCGTGTCGCCGGTTTTATTTTTTATGATGGGTACGACAAGTGTTTATATGGGGTTAACAGGCAGAAAAGAATGCCAAATACAATTAAGCAACATGGACAGTATCCTTGGTAAATGACACCCAGCGTACTGCAGGTGCTCTATACCAAGACTATCATGGCCTGGTAATCTACCTCTGCTCACATTTTGAATGATATACTAAATACATTTACATGTAATGTATGTGGCTAGACAGGTGCTAATACACGAATGATTATTAGACCTGAATAGCGTCTCCGTGTGTGAGAAAGGTGAAGGATAGATTACAAATTGTTTTTGAAATTTATTAGCTAAGACTTTCAGTTCACTATAGCCAACAACGCTGGCAGGGAGGCTCGGTCTTGTGTTTAGTTTATTAGTTGATTTTCAGAATTTACTAAAGTGTTTATCAGTATGCTGACTTTGATTTAAACTCTCTTCTAGTTTTGGCCATTTGTATAAATATGAGTCCCTTAAAGGGTTTACCAAATGCTATCCAAGACAAGAATGAAAGTCGATCCTTCGTGTGAGCATATCTAACATGCCTCTTCCATCCAGTAACGGTTCTCCTCCCTCTTATACATTTCGATGTTGATTGAGCTGCGGATTTCCTCAATATATATACAACGTCATTATACATGTTATCGATTATACTAAAATGTGTTTTATTATTACAGAAATTATCAAAATACTCCTTTAATTCTAAGGGAAAATCAATATGTTTTAGTCTTTCATTACACATTTCATAATACTTTTTAATTTGACACAAGTCTCTTTCATCCCACATAACTTTATTATGCACCTGACATTTTTGACTTATTTTAACTTGTAGAATTTCTAAATTACAAGTAATTACTGTAGGAAAATGATCAGACCAAACTGTGTTACAGAGAATTTTAATTTCAATAGTTGATTGCCATGCAACTTCAGTTTACTACACAGTGATCCAGCCACCTTCTACAACCATGCGACTGACTTATATGTATACGTGTCCGATGTTAGTGTCTCCATATCGGCACAACGCCATTTGTTGTCATTGCAAAATTCTTTAAGTTCATTACTAAACGGTTCTAAAGGATGAGCATTAAAATCTCTTAATATATAAACATATTAAATATTGCAATTTACAATAATAGCAGTAATTTTTCCCAGGTACTGGGTAAATTCTAAACTATTTTCCGGTGAGTCAGTGGGCATATACACTGAAAACAGCAAAATCGAGCGACCTTGATTGCTCACTTTTATCGCAGTTATACGTATACTATTGCAAGGTATCACTTCCATTGGGTTGAACAAAGACTTCCGCCATAGTATTGCAACGCCTCCGTAAGACCTGCCCCTCAGTACTCAACTCGAAGTATCAACCGCCGACTTACCAGTATAGCTAAAATTGTCATCAATATTATTCAAATATCCTATGTCATGCGGTAATAACCATGTCTTCTGTAGAGCGTTAATATCTGTATTTTTACATAGCGACCGAATGCATTCAGTTGATCGTATCACTAATTTACAATTAAAATTAACGAGATTAATAAAACGCCTGTTATTCAAATTGGTTTCTCTACTGTCCATGCTTAATGTCTTTATTGGCAGCGACAACTTCATAATTCGTATTAGAAAATCTCGTATTCACAAAACGTATATATGTACTTTAATATTAGGAATATAGAACTTATATGAGTTATGGTCCTTTTATTTTTTAAATGTTAAATTTATAAGCTTAACGTTTTATTTGTTTTTTGTAATATGTAATCTTCAAGGTCTTTTTCTAATGTCATTTTATGCACATTTGTAATATACATAAGTATTTTCTTATCTGCCGCTTTAAATAATAATTCGTTATCATTTGAAGTACCTATTTGAATATCTTTTATTTTTTGTAATTAAATTGTAATTATTTTCTGCATCATTGTTTTTATCGTTCCATTCACCGTTCTTTACAATTTCCGCAGAACTTTTATTCATATTATGCTTTGTCTCTACATCTTTAGTATTATTATTATTATTTAATTTACAGAACAATGTCTGTTCATTCACAATCTCGTTTTGTTGTTAGCTCATTAATTGTTCATTATGTGGTTTACTAAGTGCAATAATCTGCATTATCGTGTTTGTGTTTATTGCAGATGCATCTATCATTTCGTTATGCGGTATATTTCTTAAAGAGACTGTTGAGTCCGAATTCATCGGTAATGCGTTGGTACATACTTGAGATTCCAGCTGTGTGTCTACCGAGTTTATTGTGGTTTTTGATTTATTCAATAGTGCAGTGACGTGTTATCGGCGCATTATAAAGATAGTGCCATCGGCCCACTCTCTCGATTATGACTATTCGTAAAGCATCCTCTTCTTTTAGCATTCACATTATAGTCGGAAGTATTCACAACTGATGCTTGTTTAAGATTTTCAGCTCTATACTTACATCATACAACTGCTCAGACGTTACATATCTTTCCTTAATAATTAACATCAACGTGATCGAATGTTACTGGTGGTAATTTATGCTACTCCTTTGCAACAAACGTTGGAATCTCTTCTGGATCAGTTTGTTTTAGCAGTATAATCATATCATTGATATCATGTTGTGATTTTTCATATTTCTTTCTTGTTATTTTACGTTTTGATGTCGATATGGAACTAAAAAGTATAGTTTTATCTTCTTCAATACCTTCGAGAGTAAAAGCCGTAATACACAACCGCACAATACTTTCCTCATCTATTACTTTTATTTTCGAGAGGATGAAAGCTTATAGCTCATATATAACGATATTACAATGTATACATTTCAAAACGGTAGTACTCATTTTAAAATATACTTAGATCACAATACTCATACATCAAACATATTTTTTGCGCGATAATGAGTGGGCTGTATGGATTTATTAAAATTAAGTAGAAACGAAAAGATTTTGATGTACTTACGATATTCATATGTAATATTAAATTCATATGTGAATATGTGAACATATGTGAACCGATGCGATAATGGGGAACAAATATAGGTTGGACAGGTACTCACAGTTTTGATTTACAAACTGTTCAGGCCGAAGATGGATCCTTTCTTCAAATTAAAAGGTTTTAAGGTATGTGCGCGTGGTCAGGCTCAACGGCACGATTTTGTCGGAGCGATACGGTTCGTTTACGCTAGATCAACGAAGACACTTGGCGCGCAATACAATAGGTACAAGAAATCAGTAGGAAATTGGACAGAGTGGGGTGCGGGGCGGATTCAGGGATGGAAACATTATAACATCGATTCACAATACGATAAAGAGGCGCAAACACATATAGATCAATTGTATATAATTATATTATTGTATTTTTCATTTATAAACCCTATTTATACAAATGATATTACAATTGTAGCGATTTATTTTAAATTAAATAATCACAATGACCTTTGACAATGATTATTTGACTCGTTATGGAATAACGCATTAAATTTGGAATAAGTGTGTTGACGTTGTAAGACATATCCGGCGCAGTAAACTGAGTTGACAACAATCACGGACGCGACGACGACGTAGCGTAGTACTAAGGTACCTCTGGTTATTGGTCTATGCTAAGTACATTCATGTCTAGCGCGAAAAAAAGAGACGGTTTTGTTCTCTCTGTTCCTCGTTGTTTCTTTTTGTTTGAGTTCTTGAAAAAAATAATGAAACTACATACATACGGCCTATAGTTTTTGTGTAATCAAATTAAATTGATAACTTATCGTTGTAAAGTTAAGTACGATTCAAATCAGGCAATAAAGTATTGTGCTATTTGTAGTGAAATGTGGTCGATGACAGTGTGAAAACGGGTGCTACGTAAGTATAATCCGACCATATAAAAATGTGTTTCGGTTCTATACGTATGGTTTCTCTTAGAAGCGAAATTATTTAGTAGGCTTTAGTCGCTGTCAGATAATTGTCACTTTGTCAAGTAGGTGCTGATGTACCTGAAATCGGAATATTGTTTTAAAAGATTATGAATCCAGTCGTAATTTAACAATTTATTTTATTTAAATCGTTTACTTTATTATGAATTAACAATTGTTTTTGTGCCATTATGTATTACGCAGGAGTTGGGAAGGTATGTTTATTGTTGCGTTCTGTAGGAAATAGAAAAAAAAACATGTTCTCTTTTGCCCTTGTTTGTATTGCAAAATATCAACTCCTTTGTCATATGGCTAAGTACTTTCATTTTTCCACGATGTTATTCATTCGAATCGTCAAACTCATATTTCCCGCTAAGTCATGTGTTTTTTTACTGAAAGTGGGTGATGTACTTATTATATATCTACCAATGCTAATAAGGCACAGTTTTCCAGTTGAGTTCACAGTTATTGTTGTATGTGTTTAAAACTGCAGTTACACTATATTGGGCCATCCTTCTGACATGGTTTTATTCTGGTTACTGCAAGTTTAGACCTTAATTATAACAGTACATATAAATAGCAAACATTGAATAGAATACAATTATTTAGAAAAGAAGTTAGATCATTTGTTTACATATTATCTAAAAATAACATTCCTTTCTTACCTTTTAATAAAACAAGAATCACCAGTATATTACTCTATGGAACTATTTTTTATGGTACTCCTTTATATGGTGAACAAATAGTTACATAAAAGGTATTTTTATAATACCATATGGTTACAGATTCATCTTACAAAATAGTTTTAACTAATATTGACTTATGTAACTGTTTAGTTTATATAAATATATTTTAGAAATAATATTTTATTATTCAAAGATATTATTATATGTGGTTTATAGTTCATACAATAAGTTAGTATCTGCTATTCCAAGACAAGTCTAGACAGAAATTGTAGTGGTTCAGTGGTAATAACATCCTATAAAAATGGGTTTATCTAGAATCTACTTAATGCATGTCACAAAAAGCTTATAGTATTAAGTGAGCAATAATTCTTGTATACATGTATGTAAATATATATGTTATTGGTTTTTCGGAAATGGCTCCAATGATTTGGATGAAATTTTGTATTTAGATAATGATTTAAATTCCCGGTATACCTAGACAGGTGTTTTTCCTTAAGTTACCTGGTGCAGCTCGGTAGTCCATATGTTAGGGTATTATCTTGAAAACCCCTGCTTGAGACAATCAAATTTTGAAAGTTTGAAAATTCTTTGCTGCATAACTAAAGGGTTAGGACTTTAGTGATGCAGTAAAAAAAATTCAAAACTATTACTTCCAACATGGTTTTTGAAGATAATACCCTATTGTTTATAAAGGGTGATTATATTGCTATAATATTAAAAAAAATACAGTTAAGGCAATGAATGTGAATTATTCTGTATTATTTATTATATTAGGTGTTTTGTTTATATTTTTAATCTTTATATCTTTTAGTGTTTGACCGCAATTTCACATAAGTTAATCCACTGAGTGTATTATAACAGTGTTCTGATATGATAAAAATAAGATTTGAAGATGTTCATGGTAATTAATAGTTTATTATTTTATTTTATACAATAGAACCTCAATAACATAATAACCTCTATAAATTAATAAAATGTTGTGTTCCTTCTTCTCAGAGCCCAAATACTCTTTTACTTAAAATACAAACTGTTACTACAACCTTATAACTTTAATGAATAATTTGGGTATTGAACCTCAGTAACTTAAAGCATCTATCAGTGGCTCATTTTAAATTATTGTACAAATAAAAGGTTCCATGTACAAATTTGTTTTTATTGTATATATGTGTATTTTCTCTTATTAATTCAACATTGAAAATCAAAATTTATGTTGAAAGTTTGATTTGCATAAAACAAAACAAAAAGAAAACACTAACATTTTTGTGTAGATGAAATAAAACTGAATAATATATATAAATGTACCTTTAAACTTACATACATATAGTGTGTATGTATTATTTAAAAGTAACATTTAAATGTAACCTAGCTATTATAACTTTGCATAATCCCTAAACAAAGCACATAAACAAACCTTAGTAAGTAAAAACATGAACCACTAAAAACTCTATTTAATGTTTATTTTCCTTGGTCATTATCTTATCGAAGTTTTACTGTATATTGCATAGATAGATAGATTAGTTAATTATATGTGGCACAAATTTTTTATTTATTTTAAAAACCTCTTGCAGTTCCTATAAAGGTAAATTTATAGCTAGATTTCCTTAACCCCCTTGTAATTTTGAAAGTCATGCCTTCGCCATACCATGAAGCTAGGACTGTTAATAATGAGTCATAATAATAATAATGTGCATTGTATACATAAGACAGCTGTTTGGAAAGTACAAACAAACAATTTTAAGGTGATTGCTCTTATCTGTCATGTGAAATTATTATTTTTTATATATTTTACCTCGAGTTGGAAATCTGTTGCCAGGAATCTATAGGTTGCTGCAGCTGACCTTGAGAGCCAGTCTTCATACTAGACTTAGCATATCACCATCTTGGGCCACATCGTCATTGTACATCAAGTGTGATTGTTGCCTAACTTTAAACCTATAATGAATTTAAAAAGACTGTATGTATGACTCTTACCACATCCAAAGTTTAACCACTTCCTAAGTCATTAGAAAATAGTAATAATAGCGTGTAAATTCCTCACTGCTGGTTTAAAGCTCCTTCCCAGGGAAAGGACATGGGCTTTTGGTTGCGCGTAAATTTGAATCAGTGATATCTTCTATAGTATTTATTTAATTGACATATGTCAAAGGACAATTTTAATCTACATTAAATACCCATGTTAACTAACACATTTATCTGGATAAGGATTAATACTGGATTGGAGAAAATAGCTTTACAAATAACCTAACATTTTAAATTATTATGTTGAAGGTAAAAATAGTTACTGTGAGCCAACTCCAAAGAACTACAATTCTTTATTGCGTAATCTTGATGTATATCTTAAGGTTTAACCATGTAAGCACCCGCAAAACGATATATTGACGACTTGATTACAAAACATTGGGTTTTCTCTACTACTTATACAAAAAAAAAGTTGGCCGTCACAGGACGACCAGAAGTTGTGAAATATCTAAATGAATTAAAAGAAAATGTAAACCGGTTGATCCTGAAACACGACAAACCAAAAGAAAGTCACTGTGAAGATGTTTATTTTATTACTATGTGTAGGTGATCGCGTTAAATCTATGTTATTTCTAACATGAAAATTTGAAATAATCCAGTTTGTTTATTTTAAAAACTTTTAAAATATTTTAAAAACATTTTCCATTGATGCTCCGCTCCTATTGTTCGTATCGTGATGTTATATAGCCTTCCTCGATAAATTGTCTATCCAACACTAAAACATTGTTTACATTCGAGCTAGTAGTTCCTGTGATTAGCGCGTTCCACCAAACAAACAAACCAACAAACTCTTCAGCTTTGTAATATTATAGTATACATATACAAATATATATTACAATAAAACTATTTTATCTATTATCCTGTACCTAATGAATAGCATCATTAATACAAACTTCCAGACTGTGACAGAAAAACTATATTTATCTGTTAAATACATTAAAATAACTTTCTATTTTTGTCAAAAAATTCTTCACGCAAACAGTGAAGAATACAATTTTAAGAAATGGGTGTGAAATTATCTTTTATATCGCAAAAGTAATGTCACAGTTACATTTAGCTTCGTTTTTTTAAATAACGCAAATGAAATAATTTTTAATGTAATTAAATAAACCAGTGAAATTATTACTATTAGGTTATGAATATGACGTCCTTTAAATGATAGCCTCCAGTGTCAATGCAAATTTGAGCTCTTTTTAAAACATTCTTCATCACGCTTCTCAAAACTTCCGGTGTTATATTCTCAATTTTATGATGAATATTGGTTTCTAGGGTTACTTAAGTTCGTGGCTTATTTACGTTCAAACCAGCGAACAGAGTTACAGTATATGCTGAAATAGCTATTGGACCCTACTTTTTCGAAAACTAAGCCGTCAACGCGATTACCTTGAATGGCGAACGCTACAGAATCATGTTACGTGACTTTTTGATACCCAAATTGGGATTGGAGCACATGTGATTCCAACAAGACGGTGCCACTGCACATGTAGTCCACGATTCAATGAACTTATTTAATGTCACTTTGCCAGGTCGTGTTATCTCCCGATTTGTTCCAGTCCCGACTTTTTTCTCTGGGTTTATTTAAAGTCGCTGGTTTACGTGAATAAACAACGAACTTTACCAACCCTATAAAACCAATATTCATCATGAAATTCAGAACATAATACCGGAATTATTGAGAAGCATGATGGAAAATGTTTTAATGAAAAGGGGTTCTTTGCATTGACGCTGGTGGCTATCATTAGAAGGATATCATATTCAGAACCTTAATAGTAATGATTTTACAGGTCTATTTAATTACAATAAACATTATTGCATTTGCGTTATTACAAAATTTATTAAACATAGCTAAATGAAACTGTGTCATTACTTTTTACATAATATTACCCGTTATAAATAAAAAGATTGAGGTTCGCCTTTGTACGCGCATCTCGCAGAAACTACTGGATAGATTTTGACCGTAAATTTTGTTTTACTCCTTAGTTATTTGGTAAGTTATAAAAAAGAAAAAATATCACGATATCTTCATTCAATAAAAAGTTACTAAAGTTTTAAGAAATGACGATTTTTATAAGAACTATGCGTTGAGTGATAATTTATGTTTACTTGCCACTTGGGGATTATAATATAAATATAGATTAACACGAACGAAGTCGTGGGCGGTTGCTAGTACAGAATAAAATGTTTTCATCAGATAAAATTATAGGTCTCAAACAACCCGTTTTACCCGATTGCGACGAAGTACTACGTACTACATAATACATCGATGAAACGGCTTGATGGATTTTGCTAACTAGGTGTCGTTTAGATACGTCTTAATTGTGAATGTAACATAGGCTATATAATAATATCTAAGTATGATGCTTGGGATCAAATAGAAATCTAAAATATAATAGAAAAACTTATTTTGTTAGTCAGGTTTTTTGTTTCCTTTTTAATAATTTAGCATGGTTTGATAAGTTTTTCCTCTATGCTATTATCTATACAATTAATAAAATTGAAGTGTCTGTTTGTAATGTCAAAACAACAGTCTGTCTGTTTGTTCCGGTAATCTCCGAAACGTTTGTACCGACTTTGACGGTACTTTAACTGATAAATAGCTGATGTTAGCAGTAACTTAGGCTACTTTTACTTTAGAAAAAAATTAGGATTCCGCTTAAATAAAAAAAACTGGTCATTGTGAATAAATTCGGGCGCTTAAATGGCTTACGCTGAGTAAACCATAAGAGATATAGCAAATTAACGTACTACATAATTATAGGCAATAAAAATACCTACAAAAAAGTCCGGGAGAGTATACATCTATTTATCTTCTAACGAACACATACAATAAGCATTTTTGACTTTAAAATAGCCGGGAGCGGGGGAGAAAGTTCGCGCGGGATATTCTGTAGTCCACGTGAGCGAAGCCACGGGCACAGCTAGTTTATAGACTTCAATAACTTATTATTGGAGAATTCAAATCTACACAAAATTCATTTTTTTATTGATGTCTACATGTTTATGATTAAGTTATCACAAATTTCTTTGCTATTTCCGCCTGAAACATATCAACAGCTGTACGTCTTTCTGCAACAAACAATGTTTGTTATTAATTGTTGATGGCATCGACATTGCTTGTTGCAGAAAGACGTAACAGCTGTTGACCTGTGTCAGGCGGAAGTAGCGAAGAATTTTCGGATTAATTATTTACAATGGTTTTCCGCAAAGTAACGCATACGTCAATCAAATATTGGTATTTATTTCCAAGTTATCCTAAGTAGTAATCTAATTGGTAACTCATTAAAAGTTATTCATTTCTCCTCTGTTTCGAGTTTGCAAGGGGTAATTCATTGTTATGACGTAACAAGTATGGTATACTCTTTGCAAATAAATAATTACTATATATGGCTGACCTGTGGGTATATTTAGAACATTATAGAATGTAAACAATCTAACAGTGTTAATACGTGTCGCTTCTTATAGGTTTCTTATTTCCCATACAAACTTCGTTACGCCCTGTCTCACCTTATCGGTTGTATTTTTAAAAACGCCGAAACACTTGTTTCATTATTTGTGTCGAAGAGTATTTATTTATTAGTACCAAGTTTTATATAAATATTACTGTAAATACATTATTACCCCCGTGACCTCCTCTTATTCCTTACGGGTTGAATTTCGAGAAAAATCTTCTGAAACACTATTGCCTATAATATGAAGTCCCATTCCAAATTTTTATCCTTAGTATTTTGAGCTGAACGACGATGAGTCAGGACTCGGGACCATTACCTTTTATGTATAGACTGCAGGTGCCCCGCCTCTCCGCACGCGTTTATTACGATGTAATTATTTTCATCTCGTAGTTTTATTTTTACTGATATTATTAACAATTAGTATAGCCTATCAATTAAGAAAATACATATATATCCCGTGTACAAAATTTCATTAAAATCGGTTAAGAATTAATAAAATTGTATTTTTTGTTGTAAATTATTTAAGGAAGCCTGGCCTATTCGTGATCAGTATAGTTCTTTTATAGGATGTCTAACAGGAAATATGAATAAAAATACATTCGGAACTACAGGTATAACTTGCATGAGGTGTGAATTCTTTTCGAGACGAATAAAGTCTAGAAAACGATAGTGCTAAACATAATAATAGCGTGTAAAAGAGAAAACATCGTCATGGATGATCGGTTTCCGCAGCGATTCATGCAGTTCATAATGCTTTGCGTATGACGTGACGTGCGATTTTCACATTAGATAGATACCTATATTTTTACTAGTTAATGTCATATGTATATTATCATCATTATATTAATACGTGAAGCAAAAACTTTATACCCCTTTTTAAGCGTATTGCATGCACGGAAGACTTCGGCATGGTTAAAGTTTATATGGAGAAGGAGTGCAGAAAGCTAAAATTGATCTATAATATCTGTTAATAATATAATAAATTAAATAACTTAATATTGCGAATCCTAACCCGACCCTTGTCATTGAACTTAGACCCCCCAAAATATTGACATTGTCACTCAATGAAAAGTGGCAGCAAGTGATTTAATATTCATTGTTTATGTTCATACTGCAAATGTTAAACAGAAAATAGTCTATATACTTTAAATCTAAAAGTTACAATTCTTAATAAAGAGATAATATATTTTAATTACTTTTTCTAATGTATCGATGACTTTGCCCTGTGCCCCACAATTTCACCCGTATAAAAAGACTGAAAGAAAATACAATCTTACCGTCCTATCCATTGTACTCAATTCCCGTACTTGCCTGCAGCTTGTCCGACTGAAGTTCACGGTTACTGCTTCGCGCCTTAGGGTATGAACGTTGAAGTTATATAGCCTATAAAAGATATCTGTGCCTATAGCCTTCTTCAAAAAATAGGCTATAAAATGCAAAAACGTTTACCAAGCGACTTCATTGTGTAGACTTTTTGTTACGATATGTAAAAATTTACTCTCATTATACTATTTCTATTTCTTTATTTTCTCGATGATAGTTCTAATTTAACAGTTGTAGTGTTGTAAACAAATAAGTAATGATATCGATCGCATATGTCGATGTCGATGACGATTCATCAGATTTTGATTAAAATAAATAAATAAAGATTACCTGTCGTTATAATTATTTAGTTTCATTGTCGAGTACCTACCTACCAATACCTACTTATTTTACAACTTTGAAGAAGTTGGCATTATCTATCGAGAATTTAATACGTGTAATATCTTAATGAAATATAATATTAGTTAATAAATTTGTACAAAAGTAAAGTAGTTTAGTAGTGGCAGTAGTTTAGTTTCTTATATTTTGTAAAAAAATATCGGGTCTGTTATCGTGTTACGTTTATCGATATAGCTCCATCCCTATCAGTTTCTCCGACTCTGATATAACCTGGTACGTGTGTAAACGTCATATTTTTATAACATAATGTAAAAAAAAAAACGCTCGTTCAAGTTTTCACAGGAGCTGTCATCGAGAAAATAAAGAAATAGAAATGGTATAAAACCGCAGGAACACAACACAAGGTTATTTGGCTATCTTTTGTAGGGTGGAGGTATTCTGCCAGTAGGGCTGCCCCTAGTACAGAGAAATCTTTAAAAAAAAATTCTCTGTACTCGTACTTCTACGGGTAAAGGAGTATAACTTGAAAAATAATAATTTTAATGTACTTAGGTATAATATTTTTATAAACCGTTCCGTTTTGTTTGTTACAGAATTGAATATCACGAAGAATATACCAGCGGTATTAAGTGGAAGATAGTTATATAAAAATTATGTAAAAATAAACGTCATTACTATCTAATAATCGCGTACGGTTAACAAAAAAAGTGATCTCTCGATATTCGTGATCGTAGTTGTTTATTTTATTTTTTTTGCTTTTCGCATGTTGTTTTTTTTTTAATAATTAGTGCAATTGTTTAGTTTGAAGTCGTGTCGGTCTGTGCTGTGGATATTATTTATGCATTAACATAATAAAAGTCGGGCAAGATGAGTTCGAGCAATCTGAGGCCGCAAGTACCTCTGAGGCAGAAAGATTTCGACCAGGTGAGTACTTTAAAATTAATATTATATTTTTGCCCAACTACGGCAAAGCCAAAAAGAAGGGTTATGTTTTATCTCTTTACCCGATTACTCAGCGCAATAGAGTGCAATGTGTTCCCATATGATCAAACACGTGGGCTGATTTTGATGGTTCTTATGTTATTCGAATTGTC
Organism: Saturnia japonica; assembly: GCA_033032175.1. Lineage (NCBI taxonomy): Eukaryota > Metazoa > Arthropoda > Insecta > Lepidoptera > Saturniidae > Saturnia > Saturnia japonica. Next base: position 7,095,997 of record CM065331.1, read on the forward strand.
TTAATCTTGCGAGTAACACTAAAGACATCACTAAAAGGTATAAGATAAAATTAAGTAATTAAAATTTTTAACTATCCGACTGCAATGTCATAATACGAACTAAAAAGTAAAAAAAAAACAAGTTATATTAGTTAATCTGTTTATACAAAGCTTAGTCGTTTACTCGTTGACTAAAAAGATAAAATAAAATTGTCATTGCAGTTGGGGGACCTCTTAGAGTAAAAAGTGTTCCACAGAACGGTATACCTTATAATTTTGTTTATCTGTTTAGTTAGTGAGTAAATGAATGAGTAGAGTGACCTTTCGCATTAGTATATGATATAATATAGATTAACTAATACTAATTGGTCTTTTACTTTTTAAATAATTTTTGGCAGGGCAGTCTATAAATTTTGAAATTATTGAAGTGAAACTTCTTTTGGAACGGTGTGAATTGAATTTTATGAAAAAGAGATAGCTTCTATAAATGTATATATAGGTTATAGGCTGTGAGAGAATGAGACAGAATGTGTTTCTATATAGTTTCCCTATCCTTCGTCTATTCTTAATGTACTCGAAATATATACAAAGAGAGTGAGACAGAGAGATATTTTTTTTTTTTTTGTACTGATTACACTTTTAGCCTTAGGGGCCCTATCCCAAAAACAGAGCTGCTGCGGCTTTTACAGCTTCACCGGACTTGGGGGCGAGCGCTTAGGGCACTCAGCCGCGAAAGTTTGTGACGACCCGCATGAGGGTGCCAGAGTGGCCGAACCTCGACTCGGGCGGTCGTCGCGATGCGAAATGGTCGCGATCTATCTAATTCCCTAACCTTAAGAAATTCGAACTAACTAACATATACTCATATGCGCGTTCCCCTCCTCCTGGGAGGAAGGAGGGAACCATGCGTATGTGTATTTAGTGATCGGAATGGTTTTTCTACACTAACTAGCGCAATAGTCTAACTAGCGCAATAAAAAAAGAAAAAAAAAGGTCCCTTACAGAACCTATGTACCTGTGTGGTGTGCACATGTGTGTGTTCATACGTGTGTAATGTTGTGTGTGGGTAGCTAAGTGTTGCACGTGTGTAATGTTGTGTGTGGGTAGCTAAGTGTTGCACGTATAGTGTCACTTGTATCGCGCGGGCGGCTGCCTGACCCAAGGGCTTCACACCGAGGAACGGACCTAGGCTTGGGTTGCCGCTAGAGAGGGTGGACGTGACGGGTGTGCGGGAGCAAAGTTGACCGCCCGTCCTCTGCGGAGAGAACGGTGGTTACGCGGGCGTGGGCGGTGACACGCTCTGTTTGGAGAGGCGGTGGAATAGAACGCGTTTGCTGTTTCGATTTGGTCGAGCGGGTCAGTGAAAATATTACGTGGCCGGCGTTTACTCCGGCAGGCATTGGGGTCGGGAACAAAGAAGCTGCCGCTTTGATTAATGGATTCGCGTGGTTCGACGCGGTGTCGAAATAGGGGCGAGAAAGGTGTTTGGCATAAGCATGTATCGAAGGAAGGTCCATATCTCTATGGAGATCTTCCATATGAACATACCAAGGGGCGCCGGTAAGGCGTTGAAGAAACCTATTCTGGATGGTTTGTAAACGATCCCAATTATATCTTGGCATATGTGCGAACACAACGCAGCTATATGTCATAATCGGTCGGATACACATCTTGTAGAGCGTAAGCTTGTGTCTCGTAGACATTTTGCTTGCAGCACATAACAGAGGATGCAATCGGGCGAAGGTCCAGGCGGCCCTTTTGCTAACTAGAGTGGTGTGGCGTAAAAAGGAGAGTCTACTATCTAGGGTTACATGGTATGAGAAGTAGAAGACGTGTATAAAGCTATATCGTCGGCATACTGTAAAATTTGACAAAAGGAGTCAACAGATTGGGAAAGATCAGCTGTATAAATATTATATAGCAAAGGGTATTATACTATTTCCATTTCTTTATTTCTCGATGACAGTTCTAATTTGATAGTTGTAGTGTTGTGACCAAATAAGTAATGATATCGATATGAAATAAGTAGTGACGATTTGTCGTTATAATTATTCCGTTTCATCGTCGAGTACCTACCCATACCTACTTATTTTACAACAGCTTCGAAAATTTTGAAGAAGTTGGCATTATCAATCAAGAATTAATACGTGTAACATCTTGTAATGAAATATAATATTAGTTAATAAATTTGTACAAAAGTATCCGGCAGTAGTTTAGTTTCTTACATTTTGTAAAAAAATATCGGGTCTGTTATCGTGTTACGTTTATCGATATAGCTCCATCCCTATCAGTTTCTCCGACTCTGGTACAAGGTGTCCAGAAAGGGTATCGGGTATTTGTAAGTTCAATGAAACAAACATTATTTGTATGCAATAAAAAAGTTTATTGTTTATTATTAGCATATGAATTGGAGAATTATTTGGAAAAGATAATGTTATCCGAATGATGACCGTTACGTTGCTGGCACTCTTCTAAACGGAAACGAAGATTGGCGATAACACGTTGACACATAGCTATCGATATTGCTGCCATTTCTGACCTGATGTTTTGCTTTAACTGGGTTAGATTCGTCGGATTGTTTTGATAAACCTTACTTTTAAGGTATCCCCATGCAAAATAGTCAAGCGGGCTAAGGTCGGGGCTTCTGGGAAGCCAGTTGATGTTACACCTTCGCGAAATGACTTTATTAGGGAATAATTCGTTAACAACTTCCATTGAGTCATTTGAGGTACGGCAAGTGGCCCCATCTTGCTGGAAACACGTTCTTGAGTTGAAACCTGCAAACTCCTGCAACTCTGGGACCAAAAAATTTCGCAACATATCGCAATAACGGTCACTATTCACATTAATTGCTCGGCCTCGTTGATCTTCATGAAAATAAGGACCAGTTATGCCTTTAGCAGACATAGCGGCCCAAACAACGACCTTTGGGCTATGCAGGGGTCGTTCATGCTTTCGTCTCGGATTTTCCACTGCCCAGTACCGACAATTCTGCTTATTAACATGACCATTCAGGTGAAAATTTGCTTCGTCACTGAACAGTATGTTGTTAAAGTTGTTAAATCGCTGCAGCATTTCGTTCGCAAAATTCAGTCGATTAGCATAGTCCGTATCCTTCAATTCTTGAACCAATTGAATTTTATAGGCTTTTAGATGTAAGTCTTTCTTTAAAATCGAATGTAAAGACGATTTTTTGATGTTCAACGCTTGGCTTCGCTTTCGGATGGATAAAGACGGATTTTGACGAACCGACGCCTCAACTTCTTCAATTGTTTCTTCATCGCGAACTGAACGAGGACGACCAGAGTTTTGAATTTTAACTGTCGCACCTGTGTTCTCGAACATCCTGATCCATTTCCTAATGCTATCGTCACTTGGCGCGTGGCGTGTACGATATTCCGCACGATAGAGACGTTGAGCAGTCACTATTGAATCACCATTACGATAATACGCTCGTACGCAAAATGCGCGATGCGTCCCCGAGTACTGTTCCATCGTGACTAAAACTCCACAAAATGGCGGACGCCACGAACCCCTCCCCGCACCCTTTAGACGCCCCGTTTCGAATATGGCGCGAAAACAAATACCCGATACCCTTTCTGGACACCTTGTATAACCTGGTACGTGTGTAAACGTCATATTTTTATAAAATAATGCATACATAATGTAAAAAAACGCTCGTTCAAGTTTTCACAGGAGCTGTCTTCGAGAAAATAAAGAAATAGAAATGGTATAAAACCGCGGGAACACAACACAAGGTTATTTGGCTATCTTTTGTAGGGTGGAGGTATTCTGTCAGTAGGGCTGCCCCTAGTACAGAGAAATCTTTAAAAAAAAATTCTCTGTACTCGTACTTCTACGGGTAAAGGAGTATAACTTGAAAAATAATAATTTTAATATACTTATAATATTTTTATAAACCGTTCCGTTTTGTTTGTTACAGAATTGAATATCACGAAGAATATACCAGCGGTATTAAGTGGAAGATAGTTATATAAAAATTATGTAAAAATAAACGTCATTACTATCTAATAATCGCGTACGGTTAACAAAAAAAGTGATCTCTCGATATTCGTGATCGTAGTTGTTTATTTTATTTTTTTTGCTTTTCGCATGTTGTTTTTTTTTTTAATAATTAGTGCAATTGTTTAGTTTGAAGTCGTGTCGGTCTGTGCTGTGGTTATTATTTATGCATTAACATAATAAAAGTCGGGCAAGATGAGTTCGAGCAATCTGAGGCCGCAAGTACCTCTGAGGCAGAAAGATTTCGACCAGGTGAGTACTTTAAAATTAATATTATATTTTTGCCCAACTACGGCAAAGCCAAAAAGAAGGGTTATGTTTTATCTCTTTACCCGATTACTCAGCGCAATAGAGTGTAATGTGTTCCCATAAGATCAAACACGTGGGCTTATTTTGATGGTTCTTACGTTATTCGAATTGTCTTAATCTTGCGAGTAACACTAAAGACATCACTAAAAGGTATAAGATAAAATTAAGTAATTAAAATTTTTAACTATCCGACTGCAATGTCATAATACGAACTAAAAAGTAAAAAAAAAACAAGTTATATTAGTTAATCTGTTTATACAAAGCTTAGTCGTTTACTCGTTGACTAAAAAGATAAAATAAAATTGTCATTGCAGTTGGGGGACCTCTTAGAGTAAAAAGTGTTCCACAGAACGGTATACCTTATAATTTTGTTTATCTGTTTAGTTAGTGAGTAAATGAATGAGTAGAGTGACCTTTCGCATTAGTATATGATATAATATAGATTAACTAATACTAATTGCTCTTTTACTTTTTAAATAATTTTTGGCAGGGCAGTCTATAAATTTTGAAATTATTGAAGTGAAACTTCTTTTGGAACGGTGTGAATTGAATTTTATGAAAAAGAGATAGCTTCTATAAATGTATATATAGGTTATAGGCTGTGAGAGAATGAGACAGAATGTGTTTCTATATAGTTTCCCTATCCTTCGTCTATTCTTAATGTACTCGAAATATATACAAAGAGAGTGAGACAGAGAGAGATTTTTTTTTTTGTACTTATTACACTTTTAGCCTTAGGGGCCCTATCCCCAAAACAGAGCTGCTGCGGCTTTTACAGCTTCACCGGATTTGGGGGCGAGCGCTTAGGGCACTCAGCCGCGAAAGTTTGTGACGACCCGCACGACGGTGCCAGAGTGGCCGAACCTCGGCTCGGGCGGTCGTCGCGATCTATCTAATTCCCTAACCTTAAGAAATTCGAACTAACTAACATATACTCATATGCACGTTCCCCTCCTCCTAGGAGGAAGGAGGGAACCATGCATATGTGTATTTAGTGATCGGAATGGTTTTCTACACTAACTAGCGCAATAGTCTAACTAGCGCAAAAAAAAAGAAAAAAAAAGGTCCCTTACAGAACCTATGTACCTGTGTGGTGTGCACGTGTGTGTGTTCATACGTGTGTAATGTTGAGTGTGGGTAGCTAAGTGTTGCACGTATAGTGTCACTTGTATCGCGCGGGCGGCTGCCTGACCCAAGGGCTTCACACCGAGGAACGGACCTAGGCTTGGGTTGCCGCTTGAGAGGGTGGACGTGACGGGTGTGCGGGAGCAAAGTTGACCGCCCGTCTTCTGCGGAGAGAACGGTGGTTACGCGGGCGTGGGCGGTGACACGCTCTGTTTGGAGAGGCGGTGGAATAGAACGCGTTTGCTGTTTTGATTTGGTCGAGCGGGTCAGTGAAAATATTACGCGGCCGGCGTTTACTCCGGCAGGCATTGGGGTCGGGAACAAAGAAGCTGCCGCTTTGATTAATGGATTCGCGTGGTTCGACGCGGTGTCGAAATAGGGGCGAGAAAGGTGTTTGGCATAAGCATGTATCGAAGGAAGGTCCATATCTCTATGGAGATCTTCCATACGAACATACCAAGGGGCGCCGGTAAGGCGTTGAAGAAACCTATTCTGGATGGTTTGTAAACGATCCCAATTATATCTTGGCATATGTGCGAACACAACGCAGCTATATGTCATAATCGGTCGGATACACATCTTGTAGAGCGTAAGCTTTTGTCTCGTAGACATTTTGCTTGCAGCACATAACAGAGGATGCAATCGGGCGAGGGTCCAGGCGGCCCTTTTGCTAACTAGAGTGGTGTGGCGTAAAAAGGAGAGTCTAATATCTAGGGTTACACCTAGATATTTGGTCTCCTTTACCCAGGGGATCGGATTACCGAAGAGTTCAAGGGAATGATCCTTGAGTTTTTTCGGTATCTGTGAGGCGGTTTGGTCGAACAGCACCGATGCGCTCTTCGTGGGGTTGATGGCTATTCGCCAGTCGTTAAACCACTCCCCGAGAGTGGTCACGGCTCTTTGGATTCTACATTTGAGGGTGGGTTTTTGCCTTTGAGAGGAGTATATGACTGTATCGTCAGCGATAACCCTACCTCAACTTTCGCGGGAAGTTTTGGTAGGTCACTGACGTATAGATTGAAGAGGCTAGGAGCCAGTATGGAACCTTGGGGGACGCCAGAGCGTATGGGGTGGGGTGTGGATAGTTCACCTTCCACTCTGTAGCGAAAGGTGCGGTCTTTGAGATAATCGCGGATGATTTTTACTAATCTATCGGGGACTTCGCGGGACTACAGCTTATAGACAAATCCTTCGTGCCAGACCTTATGAAAGGCCTTGGCTACGTCGAAAAAGACTGCCAGTGTACGACGGGGTTTATATAACTCGGAAAAGTTAAACAAAATGTGCTCCGTGAGGCGGTGCACTTGATGAGTGCAAGAATGTCTAGCACGAAAACCGAATTGCTCAGGCGGATAGAGGTTTTTCTCCTCTATTACGTACTTGAGACGGTTCAGAAGGATCCGCTCATAGATTTTACCTAGGGTATTGAGAAGACTGATAGGGCGGTAGCTGTCGGGAAGCGACGTGCTCTTGCCGGACTTGTGAATACCTATGACAATGGCCGTTTTCCAGGCGGCTGGAAAATGGCAGTTGGCTATGGCTACATTGAAAATGCAGACCAATAGAGCTATGAGGTGATCGGGAAGAAGTTTGAGTACTTCGTTTCTGATCCCGTCGGGACCTGGTGACTTTTTAAGCTTAAGGCTTTTGAGTATGGCAAAGACCTCCTCAGAAGTGACTGGGGACAGGGATTCTGATGCGGGGAGCTTTTATTCAGCTCCCCCACGCGGGCTTCGATATCTCTGACTCGGTCGGTATTCGCGTTGACGCTGTTCGGGGAGCACTGGCTCTCCAAACAAGCGGCAAGGCACTCCGCCTTGTCGAAGGCATTGAACGCGGGTGTAGTGCCGGGACCCCTTTCGAGGGGGGCATGCGAGGGTGGGGATCTTTTTTAAGAGCGTGGGCTACTTTCCAGTAAGTTAGTTGTGACGGCCTTAGCCCTTCGACTAAGGTGTCCCATCTGTGACTTATGAACTCGGTTATACGGGCTTTAACCGCTCTCTGGAGTGCGCGTAACCGTGCGTGGTTTGCCTCGGTCGGATACGAGTCATGTGCATGAGTCGCAGCGTTCTTCTCCGTCATCAACGCTCGCACGTCGGCAGGGAGTACGAAGCGGCGATCGTTCGCCGCTTCTACCTCTCTCGAGGCCTCTCCGATGCCGACTTGGAGGTGGTCGACTAGGGAGTCGATCGCAAGATCTACGTGCGCAACTGACTCCAATACGTACGGGACCCTAACGAGACTGGACGAGGACTGCCTATCCGCGAGGTAGTATTTGAGTTTGGCATAGTCAACCATTGTGACTGAAGGAGGGCTGGAGTCATCTAGTTGTCCTAGCTGTAGGATGACCGGGCGATGGTCGGAATCGAGTTCGTGTATGACCCAATGAGTCGTACCTGAAGCGCGATATTTTTCAGGAGGGCTATATCAAGCACTGTCGGTGTACAATGATCTTGAAAGTGGGTGGGAGTGGGAGGCGCTATGATGTCAAAGTTTAACTCGTCCGACAACCTTTCGAGAATAACCCCATTGCTGGAGTCTCCAATTGTTGAAGGACGTGTGTCCACTGTTGAGGTCACCTGCGATAATGACCGATGTGCCGAGCGAAAGCAGTTTCTCTAGGTCAGACCTGAGAGGTACTTTCGTCGGTGAGAGGTACACGGATACGATCGTTATGGACGGATGATCGGTCATTCCTAGTCTACACACGGATACTTCCATATTGGTAAGTATCGGAGGATCTACCGGCATGCAATACAACGAGCGTTTGTAGTAAATGAGAGTGCCGCCCCCTCGGCCGTCACGGTCATTTCTAACAATGTTGTAGTTTGCAATACTCGGATTGTGTTTACCACGCTTTAAGAGCGTTTCCTGTACTAATAGAACGTATATTTGGTGATCTTTAAGAAAAGTCGCGACGAGATTACGCTGCGGATATAAGTTCCGCGCATTAAAAAAGGAGATGCTTAGGCCTCTCGGCTTGAGCCTAGCCATTGAGAGGCCTGAGGTTAGCGGCTTCGCGATCGAGACGCTGTATCGTCTCTACGAGCCGGGGAAAGGCAAATACGGTTTCGACGAAACCGTACTGCTCGAGATGTGCCTTGTATGCGAGGACCTCGCGTATCTCGTGCTCACGAGGGAGCGAGATCATGAGGTCATCATATCCATAGCCATGAGGGGCTGTGGCTTGGGGGCCCGTGCGTTCTGAGTCGAACGCACGGGTTTGGGCTGCACCTGGGGTGCGGGGGGCCTACAGTCGCCTGAGTGTGGTGGGGTGTCGGGAGGGACGGAAACACCTCTGGATTGAGCAGAGGTTGTGACCGAAACCCTGAGGCGGGGGGTGCCCTCTGAGGGGCAGCCTGCCAAGGGCGGCGAGGGTGCGTGGTGCGCGGGGCCTTGGGGCATCCGCGATAGTTCGCGGGATGTCCCTCCTCCCTGCATAGTACGCAGCTCGGGAGGGTGGTAGAGTCACGCTGACGCGTGCACTCCCTGGTTGGGTGGTCCTCTAGGCACTTAACGCACCTCGGACGTAAGAAACAGTTGCGAGCGGAGTGCCCGTACAACTGACAGTTGTGGCATTAGGAGGGCTTATGATTTTTGTATGGCGGCTCTACGGATACGCCGGAGAGCTCGCATACCTGCTCAAGATTGAATATTTTTTTGCCTTCCGGCGTCTTGTCGGAAGACAAAACGAGCAGTTGAAGTGTTCGTTTTTCCTTATTATACATCCGATGTACCTCTCGGATGGGGAATTTTTGTTCTTGGAGGGAGGCGAGGACTTCCTCGGGTGTGATTTCGACGGGGATTCGTCGAAGCACCACCCGTAGGACTCGCTCCTCTTCGAGCGCGTATGTGTAGTAGGGTATATTCCTACTACGGAGGAGGGTCGTGAGTTTACGATGGCTGTTTGACGAGCTCATCGTAAGGGAGATCCCGGTCGCGATAATACGCGCCTTGGTATATTCTATTATGAGCGATTTGAGCTCATTAGTTAATTTTGTCCAGACAGCTTTGTCGTGGATTATGATTGGCGGGGGTCTTTGCTTTTTACCGACGACCGGTTCGTCGGTATTTGAGGAGGGCGCGGGGGCGGCGGAGCCGTTTGCCGTTTTGGCAGTTTTTGTCGCGTTTTGCTCGACTGGGCTGTCACGGGACGCGCGTTTCCGGGATTTGACGACCATGAAGTCGTCATTGTCCGCGGCAGCTTCGGTCGGGATTATGACCGGTTCTCGGAAGTGGAGCGAAAACTCCATTTCCGAGGAAGTGGTTGGGCTAATCGTGGCGTCCATGTCTAATTCGACTGGGAGGCCCGAAAAAGAATTAGTGAGGGGTGTTGTTGCCGCGGGGGCAACGGGTTTAGTGCGGCGGCCATAGGGGCCGGGGGTGTAAGATCGCTGTTGCGATTTCGCACGGGACAATCGTGGGGCGCGACTCGCACTTGCGAGGCTAGAGGGGTGGGGGTACTCGGTCGCGGGTACCGAGGCGGGCCGCGTAACACCGGGTGACGCAGCGGCGGGTGCGATCGTGGCGGAGGTGGAGGGGATGGCGTGCGCGGTATCGACGCTCTGATTGGCCGATGGTGGACATAGCGAGTCCGCCATCTGTGCCCTGCTACGTAGTCGTTGCTATGCGCGGGCATATGCAGCGACATGTAATTAATTAGGCGCTGGTGTTCGGCTTCCAGCTGCCTAAATTTAAGTTCTAATTCCACGAGTTTTGATTCGGCCATCGCGGTGGCGGTTTGGAGGACGGGGGAGTGAATTTAAACACCTCCCTGCTTGGAGGGCAGGGGGGTACGCCGAATGAGTTTAAGGGGCTATCTGAGCCCGGAGCAATAAGACCTGTGTGTCGAGGTGCAATGACGCACAGGAAAAGGACCTAACGTTTCCCTAGGGGAGTCCCTAGCAGTCTCGTGGCAGAGGACGCAGGCCGGTATAAACTGTCGCTCCGCCCAAACAACCACGAGGATGGATGGTAAGGATAGGAAGGGTTGGGTAGGAGACACCTGGGGCTTAACTATGCAAAAAGGCAAAGGCTAAGATTCCCAGGCCCGTCCGAGTTATCGTTTATCTCAGAAGGAGGTAACCGGAGAGCGCTCGGGTCACGCCCCGTTCGTCTTCGTTAACACTGCTAGGTATCCGACGAACGACCACTAACCGTGGATTTGCGTGCCTTTGGAAACAAGATTCGCGCTGAAAAGCGCGTTTGTTGTCGTACTGAGAAGTACGGTTTTTCGTGTGCACCGAGGTGCTACACGAAATGTGCGAGCGAAACGGCACTATGCGCGCAACGAGTACCGAGATACTCGCTACACAACAATAACACCGTCTTCACTACAAAACGCGGTAGGAAAAGCTTAAAAAACTAGCTTAAACCCGTGTGCTTTGAACCGGCAGGCCTAGGACCGGGTCCGTGGGTCAAAGCAAACAAGTCGTACACTAGTTTAAGCAGAGCGCGAAATTCAGTTAGCTATCGAGAGCGCGAGCGGACACGTCCGTTCACACCGACGGTCGAAATCGGCGACAGAGAGAGAGAGAGAGAAGTTTCACTTCTACCGCGTGTGTACTGACACTCAATTTTTTTTATTTTTTTGCCGTCTATATAAATGTTTGTTTAGACAAGACATATATACGCATGTTCCAACGTAGCTCCTAAATTACTCATCCGATATTGATGAATGAGTTGTCACTCGATTTCCTATTATAGTCCGGGTGATATAGGCATATAAGAACATAATCTATATGAAGGAAGTTACCTTCAAAATAGTACAGAGGGACGTCTCTTTTTGCTACCGTATCGTGCGAGATGTAAAACCAAAGAGGAGAAAATTGTGTATTCATAAATATATTACAGTAATAAATATAAATAAAATATACCAAGGGACAGAAAAACGATTTTATGCTATACTAGCTGTGTTAGCGGCTTTGCTCGCGTAGACGACAGAAGAACGCGTGATGCTTATAAAAATCTTAGTTTCTTAATACTTTAATAACCTTTTATTGAATTAAGATATCTTAATTTTTTTATTAAGTCCAAGTATCTAACTTGTAAAACAACAAAAAAAAATTATAGAAATGTACACAGATTTAAGAAAAAGGCAAATGGAGCCGGTCAGAACACGAAAATATTCCCATATATTAAGTATTCAATTGTGTCAATTTTCAAAGGATATATGACATTCAATGACGGTCCCCGTGTGCTTTAGTATTATTTTAAGAATATGCCGTCTTGTATGCTACATTGTAATTTTTTTACGGAAAAGCAAGAAAAGGAAGACGGAGTATCGTTTCATTGATAACAAATTATATTATGATAGTATTTTCCGTGTTATTTTGTTATTGAAAACAAAATTACAATAATGTTGCTTGGTTACAATGAAATATTTTCCTGGTGGTTATAGTATATATGTATTGTAGCTATGAAAGATCGTTCTATTTACTACCCGACTACCACAAAACCAAAATAAAGGGGTTTTTACGTAACAGTTTGTTTGTTTGATAACAATCAGCAAACACTGAAAGATAACGATACGGTTTCAAAGTAAAAGTTATTAGAGAATGCATGCATTAAATGCAACATGACCGCTAAAAATTTCAAATGCTTTTGGGCGGATTTTTTTTAAAGTGTACCTAATAAATTAAGCGTTCCATAGTGTAACAAAAATGCTCCACTGTCTAACGTTTTTGGAAGAATTACTCAGTGGAATGTAACGAAATGTCTTTGCACAAACATATTTTTGTAAATTCTGTAATTAACAATACAATAAAATTTTTCGAATGCGACTTGTCGTTCCAGAGATTAGCGTGTTTAAACAAACAAACAAACAAACAAGCAACAAAACTTTTCCGCTTTAATATATTATTAGTATTTACCTACTACGTCTTTCTAAAATTCTGAAATGATAAGAATGAATGACGTTTCCATAAATTCGTAACATATTATTATTTCCAAGTATCTTCTTACGTTTTAGGGTTGTACTTAAATTTTTTAAACATCTAGGCAAATAAAATCTTGTTTGTAAATTGTAATTATTTATTATTATTCCGAGATTTCAGAAAGAGGTAGTACGTGGATACTATGTTACTTCGATTCTTAAAGTTTAAATTACTGTTGTGGTCGGTAAAGAAATATAATATTTGATCCTTCAAATGTCCTGTTTTTTTTTTTTTGTATTTTAATTGGTATATACTTAAAATAAAAACAACAATGAATATTTAAGATGTGTATTTCTTTAAATAATGTTTATTCAACAGACAACAAGTTTGACAAGGAAAAATAACAATCAAATTTAAATGCTAATAATATAAGAGAATAGGTTTCAATTAACGAGATCGCAACAGTAACTATGTATACTGTACCTATTCGTAGATAAAATATATATTTTACAGCATTATTATTGTTAAACTTGTCATGATTCTAAACGCTATAAATAAATAAAATATTCAAAGAAGATAAAGGTATGTTACTTAAAGTCGATTATAATTAATGATGCTCTCCATTGTTTTTCTGACGACCCACTTACCTGGCAATGGCGGTAATTCTAGGAGTAGGGTTGGCACACAATATCATACACAAAAAAAAAAATCGCGTATATATATATATATATATTCTTCCACAATCTCATCTGATGTTATGTGACGATGGGGTTTAAGATGGTAACATTAAGCCTATTTTATTGATGCATTACTATTGTAATTCTTTCCACGACTAAGCTACCAAACGATTATAATAGGTAGCAGGCAGGTTATTTCTATATTTTAATCGCAAAGTAATACTATTTATTACTTGGGAACACATTAATTTTTTTAATTGTTGACAATATCTGCTGCTGAAAGGCAGTAATTTAAAATAAACTCAGTTTTTAGCCGTTTCACATTAAACTATTTCCCGACAATAAAAAACATGTGGGACAGTTCACGAATATTAGAAGTGACACCTTATGAAACCAAAAATATCTTTAAAATCTCTTTTTAAAAATCATGAATCAGCGGGACTCGGAACTATCGACCACTCGTACTGCACATACAAAAGTGCGTACAAGCCTAGTCGTCACACCGCTAGACCAATTCGACGACGATCATAGTCGTGAAAATCAGGACTTGCATTCACCTTGTGTAATGTAATCTATCTCATTCTCTCGCAGGCTAAATCCTATAGATGTATGTGTTTGTCTCTTTTTAGTTCCATCGCGTTTTAAATCACAACAGTTTTCATTTAAAAAAAATTTGTGTACGTGTAAGAAGTAAAATTTTTTGCTTAACAAAACAAAAATAACTCCAAAACTGTTATTCCGCGTGCCAACATCATGATGTTCACAATGTTCACATTTTTGTCGTTATGGGCTAACTTCATCATGTCGCACTTCCGTCACATGATGCGCGCGCAGCTCTCAATTTTTCCCCTCTACTAAACGCACCAAAAGAGGTACAACTTTAAAACTGAATTAAGTTTACGTTGACAACCCTAACCGAAAGCCAGACAGACGCTTGCTGTTTCGTCATTTCGTTACACGTAACTGTACTTGCAACCGGGTTCTTACGGATATATCAACGCTATAGTTTTATTTATTTTGTTATTGTACAGGCTTTTATTTAACTCGCCTTCTTAGTATGGGTAAAATCTTGCGACTGCATTTTTAAACAATCATCCTCAAACAGGGTATGAAATTATCATGATAATTATCAACCAGATACTAACTTAGCAATCCTTGTATAGTTAATGCATTATGAGTGCAGAAATCTAAAATTTATCTATAATATCTGTTACTAATATATTCAATTAAATAAATTAATACTGCGAATCCTAAACCATCCAGTGCCATTGAACTTAGACCCCTCAAAATATTGACATTGTCACAACGAAAAGTGACAACAAGTGATATAGATAAATACTCATTGTTTATGAATACTGTAAATGTCAAACAGAAAATAATAGTCTATGATCAAAAAGTTGCTGGTCGAATTTCGACCTTAGGACGATCGCTAGTTATAATAACTTGGAAACACAAAAATAGAATAAATTTAACCGCCGCCGCCGCATGGACGTCGGAGTGGCTGAGTGGTTGCGTGCGTTCCGATACATGCAGTCGTTTAATACGACAATTTAAAGAGTTCCAAATTAAATATTTTCGATTATATTTATCAAAGATAATTCTTCTTGTCCGTGCCTTTATCCCAAACTAGGTGGGGTCGGTACGGCACATCTTTTTACATTTCAGCCTATCTTCCGTCATCTTTTCACTCTTTCCCCGTACACGCCACGCCACACAGCTCATCCAAGTCTTTAGGATGACCTCTTACCATCATACCACTACCATTTACTATCCATCTCCATTGTCTTAGTCGCCATATAACTTTCATCCTTTCGCATAACATGTCCATACCAGCATAATCATCCACTTTTTAATTTTTCTGGCACTTACTTTCAGGCTTCCTCGAACATACTCTATTATTGTGTCTTCTATGCTAATTTCTCAAAGTTTAAAATACTGTACATAAAAATAAATTGAGAATTTAATAAAGCCCCGACACAAGTAACATATTCATTGAGGCCATTCCAATGAGCTGATACACGATATCGCTGCTGTAAGTTGGTGAGGAGTTAGATATACTACAGATTCCACATGACGCTGCAGAATTGGGTTAAGGTTTATCTAATGTCACTGATGTAATGGAATACCAAATCTCGACTCATTCAGGCCTGTTGAAGATGCTCACATCTATTTTCAACTAGAAAAGAGTTGATTATCTTCAAACGGCTGAACACATTTTCTTGCATTAGGATAGCTAAGAATAAACTCGATTAAGTCACCTTTCCAACAAACAAAAAACTACACCAAAATCACAGCCGTTTGTGAGATACGTTGCCACACAAATACACACATACACATATACAAAGATACACACGTTAAACTAACATCCCTCTTTTTGAGTCGGGGATTATAAAGGCATATTTTACGCGGGAAAACGCTATTTTATTGTAAACGTCAATATATTCATGTCCATGTAACGCACATATATAATAGACCATAGACATTTGAAACCAATGTATCTAATATTAACGATTTTATGTGGCGTGATCAGGCCCCGCAATATGGTAATTTTAGGGATACGTCTGACGCATTTCATCGTTTGAGAGGTCAAGAGAGGTAGGGCACATATAACTGTCTCTCTAGATTTGTAGCTGTATAGTGTTAGGTATGCCCCTACGGTGGGGTATGGTTTTTTTTAATTTGTTTTCAACAAGGTTACATACTGCATCGCAAATTCAGTGGCGGTTCACTCCGATTGCGACCGTCGTCATGGTAACAAGGATATCAACAATTTACTGTCCAATACAAGATTAGTTTTATGACACCAATCCAGAATATTTCATTCTAAGACCAACACGATTATCTATACAATTAATAAAATTGAAGTGTCTGTTTGTAATGGCAAAATAACAGTTTTTTACTAAATGCATATGAAAGTATATACGATAACTAGGTATAACAATGTAGCGACATCTATCGAGCCACATAAGACGCATCCTGTACTATCCTACATTGCGCTATATAAATTAACTCAATCGTTGAGTATATATACAAGAACCCGACTACAACCGTGGGGCAGCTGCCCGCCAGACATAACACCCGTCTGGTCGGAGGATCCTTCCTTCGATATAGCTCTTCTACAACAAAAAGCCCATTTTTAAAATTTTTGTCTGTCTGTCTGTTTGTTCCGGGTAATCTCCGAAACGGTTGGACATATTTTGACGGGACTTTCACGGAAAAATAGTTGATGATATAGCGATTAACTTAGGCTTCTTTTATTTTAGAAAAAGAATTAGGGTTCCGCACAAATAAAAAAAACTGGGCATGGTGAATCAGTTCGGGCGCTTAAATTAAATTAATGTACTACATAATCATAGGCATTAAAAATACCTACAAACAAGTCTGGGAGAGTATAGATCTATCTTCTAAGGAACACCCACAATAAGCATTTTTGTGTTTGTGTCGGACATTCTGTAGTCCACATGAGCGAAGCCACGGGCACAGCTAGTATACTACATAGTCGTCAACCCAGTTCTCAGAATCAATAAAATTTTGTTTTCTTTGCATTCATTAGCTTTCCCTCATACATAATTCAGTTGTATTATTTTGGCAAATTTGAACTTTATTCTCAAGGTTTAAAAGCGAACTTGAAATTACAAGGTCAGCTAGTCCATACATACGCTTATTGAGTTAGGAAATGTAAATTTAATGTAAATTTTTAATCGCTAAGTTTTATTGGTTTTCTCATTGGGCATGTTTTAGTTTGATGCTAATAATATCAATTATAAATAAATAATTGTCGATTTTGAAATCGTTTCTTCTGTTGTTTGTTGGTATGATTAAATACTATTGTACCATAGTTATACTATAATATTGTATGTTTGAATTAAGAGCCAATATTTGGAACTGTAATAAAAATAACAAAAAACATTTCGGGCCGCTGCGCTAAAAAGAGATAGTTCGGTACATCCATAACTGTCTCCCAGACGGCCCAACCTGTTCAATGGAAAGATGGGTCGAGAGAGAGTGGAGGGAGAAGGCGGGCGAATCACCCCTACCTGCCTCCCGTTCGTCTACGCCGGATAGAGCCACTCAGACGATCTTCCTCAAGAACCCTCTCCTCGGCCTCGTTCTGCAACATCACGTCCTCGCAGATGGAGACCACCGTGGACCACGATCCCCTCACTGTCGAGCATGACGCTAACCACACTCGGCAGTGAGAGTTCCTCCCCTACTATCGTGGTCAGAACGCGACGCTGCATCTCCCACACAGCACACTCTATCGTCGTGACACACGGTGGTTGCTCCCTACGGGTGATCCGATGCACCCACGCCCGGACAGCACCTGCGCCAGTCGGTACCAGGCGGTTCACCGCAGCACCTCCGTGTTACCCTCTCGCCTATAATTTTCAACCTCTGTGGCGGCGAGTACGCATAGCTACCGCGGATAGACCCGTCCGTCTGTGCTGTACGAAGATCGGCTTCCGGAGACGGCCACGTGTAACGCGACATGCCTAAACTAGCCGAAGTTGTGTGTGCTACACTTGGTGTATGGTGGTGGCGGTCCACTCTGACACTATTGCCGTGTTCTAAACGTTCAGTATTATTCCGTGGCATACCTGCCTCCGAAGCGAAACTGATAAAATCATTAAAATTGTTTTTTTTTTTTAAATCAAACTTGTTCCGGGTAATACGTTAAAATGGAAAAGAAAAATCTTAACACTTTCGGTTATGTATTGTATTTTCCGGTCTGTTGCACGTCATGCACGCAATGACGTTAGGTACAAGCACTTCTGAAGTCTATGTACACGGGTACACGCTGACACATCAGTTTTATTTATATAATATAAAAGAGGATTAGTTTGGCGTACATCCAATGATTGAAAGATTATCAATTTTCTTTATATTATTCTAGTTTTGATGTTATTTCTGAAACGGATACAGTATGCGGGTGTGTTGATTTGTAACTTCATTGTAATTGTACAGATACTATAATATAATATTGTATTACCTGCTGACGCGTATGAGTAGTATTTCTTTCATTATATAATTTAAAGAAGCTAAATTATTACATTACAATTTTTAACAAAAAAGAAAACTAACTTCAATGATTTTGAAGAGTTCCCTTGTGTATCTTCGAAGTTGAAGCTCTAACGCCAATGAAATTAAAATAGTACTACCCTTGAAAAGAAAACATCCTAATCGGTTGATTAAAAAAAGAAGTTATAGCTGAACATCAATAAAAAATAATCCCGTCCTTTGTTGAAGTCGGTTAAATGAAGAAAACAAAAAGTCCGACAGCAACAAAAACACTAAAGTTTTTCTTTCTAAATTTATATAATTCCCAGATGTCGTAATTAAATATTATATAGCCTATGTCACTCCCACAATTAAGACGAATCTAACGACACCTCGTATGCTAAAATCCATCAAGCCGTTTAGGGTACAGAGCGTGCCAAAGAAATAGACATATTAGGTCTTTACATATAAAATTAGCGTTTTATATGGTAAAAGTGGAATGAAAAGAATATTATAAAATTATAGATTTAATCAATCGAAGTATGTACCGTTATTATCTATGCACTTTCGCCATTGTAAAGGTAGTTCATTGATTCCATTGCTGAAAAAATTATGAGAGCAAGAATCAATAAAATCTTTGAAGGCAGTTTGGGACAGCCTCATCGGAATTGAATTTATTTTCCTTGAAAGAAATTGTCCAAATTCCGAATAAAGTGGTAATTTGTTTCAGCCATGTCCGGGGAATATGGTGGGTTTCGAAGACATTCCAACCACAGTTCCTCCAATTTAGCGACCGTCGGTCGTAAAGTATGGGGTCTAGCGTTGTTCTGAAGCAGCAGTGGGCTTGAGATATTGACCAGTCTCCGTTGTTTAACGGCTAGCTTTTCCATCATGGTTTGCAATTGTTGACAATACAGATCTGCCGTTATCGTCTGGACAGATCTTACGAAGCTGTAGTGTATGACACCAGCACTGGTCCACCAAACATCACCAACACATCTTTCTGAGACGATTTTCGCTTGGGACAGGATTTGGCCGGTTCTCCTGGGTTCCAACCACTGTGATAAGCGTTTCCGATTGTCGTAAAGGATCTATTTTTCGTCACAAGTAACAATACGATTCAAAACTCCCTCGTTATTGTGACGGTTGAGTAATGTAATGCAGAACTCAATAGGTGTTTGTTGGCGTGCCTCAATCAATTCATGCGGTACCCATTTCTCGAGCTTTTTCACTTTTTCTGTTTGTTTCAAGTAATTTTTTTTTATTACTCATACCGAAGACTGCAGCTAACTCTTATGTGCCTCGGAGTTTGTTTCGTAGGTCAAAATTTCCAGAACGGAAACGTTGGAACTAAAAACGTACCGTGTTTTCTTTTACAGTAGCTTTCCCATACACATCATTAATCTTTCGAGCTGATTCTACAGCGCTGATACCACAATGGAAGTTATATTCGTAAATAAGGCGATATTTTAAATTTTCTATTTTGTGAAAAGAACGATGCCAAAGAATAATAAAGTGGTGCGAAAACAAATGAATCACTAAATTCGAAACACAAATACACAAGCCTAAATTTGAAATAAACGCCAGATATTTGAGATCAAAGTTACCAGTTCAACAAAACGCCAATTTCATATGTAAACTTGTAAAGACCTAATACCATAGATACGCTCGAAAAACATAACGCTCCATTTTAGCAGCCGGGTAAAATGTAACAGCTTGCTAATACAATATATGGCTCCTTCTCATATTATTTGAATATATTTTCACTAGGACTTTTTCCAATGCCCGCCTGACTAGCTACCACCCGCAAAGTTGTAACTCTGTTGCCAAGCACATATAGGTGTGTTCCGGCAGCAGCACTGCACAAGTGAGATTGTGGCGAATCCATTGAAAATGTTAGTGATCTGACACCGATTCACCACACGACCATTTAATTCCAAATTAAATAATGCTTTGATGGTAATTAAACAGCCACATATAATATAGATATTACATATTTAACACCTAGACACGACTGTCAATAATAAACTACAAAAGACAGTTATGTGCGGGGATAGAACCCGCGACCTCTCGGCTCAGTAGTAGGGCTTCTTACCACTGCGTCTCTAAGTGTGTCAAATAAGAGTAAAAATTCAATCAAATATCTTTCTACTTTTCAGATATGGGGCGATTTACAAGAAGGTATCGAACAAGTCTACAAGAGACAATATATGGAGAAGAAGAGATACATGGACCTTTATACGTATCCTTTATCAAAATATTTCTATACTAGCTGACCCGCGCAACTTCGTCTGCGTCACATAATTGAAACTCTCTAATGGAATAAAATTTTCCCGTTTTTGCAACATTTATCATTGATGCTCCACTCCTATTGGTCGTAGCGTGAAATTTTAGCTTTATGCACTCCTTCTCCATATAAACTTTAACCATGCCAAATCTCACAGACCCGTGTACGCAATACGCTTAAAAAGGGGTACAAAGTTTTTGCTTCACGTATTAGTATAATGATGATTTATTGTTTAAATTACATTATGGTTAGATATCAAGGATTGATGAATTATTCCGGTCAATTGTATTCGCTTTTGAAATCCCTTCGACCGTGACGTGTTTAACCAATATAGTAACAGATTTAATTCACTCGGTAAACTTATTTTGCTTTTGGTATAAGGCGTTTTATAAAGTACATATAAATACGATGAGGATAAAGTTGTCTTCAGGCAACTCCTGTCTGCAATATTATATAATTGACGCTGAATATAGTGTAAGTTCGTTACACTAACAAATTATTTTGTTTTATTTAAGGACTAGCGCTTTACCCGCGGCTTCGCTCGCGTCGTAATTATGTCCTATTTTTTGTGTCTTCTTTACTTTCTAACTGAATATCTAAATAGATTTCTCTCTTGGAAAAATGACAAATTTTCATACACACTTTTATCCCCATTTCCACCACCTTTCATTACCTTCTTCACCTATAAAATCTTCCTCAGTGCTGTAAAAGGAACCTGTATGCACATTGTCACGATCCTACACCTACCAGTTTGGGATGCGCGACGATATGTCACTTAGTCAATTATCATTTCACAAGCTGTGCCCGTGGCTTCGCTTACGTGGACTACAAAATGCCCGCGCGAATCTTGCCCCCTCCGCTCCCGGCTATTTTAAAGACAAAAATGCTTATTGTGGGTGTTCCTTAGGAGATAGATGTATACTCTCGAACAGCTCCTAATTATTTCTACATCTATTACAAAAGATTCCTACCAAATTTGGAGTCGATAGGAGCTATATTTTAAAAATTGGAATTTTTCATCGTTAACGCCCTCGCAAACCCCTTTGGAGGAGGAATTTCTTAAAATCCGTTTTTAGCTGACCTCTACATGGTAAAAGTAATATTCCTGCCAAATTTCAAGTCTCTAGGTCTTATAGTTCCAGAGATATCGTGATGAGTCAATCTATCTATAGAACCACTCCTATATATATATAGAAGATATACAGTACAGTACAGTGTACATTTCAACTAATTAGAAACAAAAAGTACCATCGTTTCTACTTCTAGAACAAGTTGGCCAAATTATATGTACATCAGGTATTAGTATGTTTAAATAGTATGATAAATGTAGTCATTTCTATTACAAGTGAAGTTACCTACTTTCAAAAATCAAACAAGTATTAAAGTTAAAAAAAAGATTTATATATATATGTAAGTCAACATTCCGCGTTCCAGCAAGGTGGACAGCTAATTAGAAATAAAAGAACACAGCTGTACATTCAATTAATAATGACTTAAAATAATATAATAATATGATTAAAATATTCTTAGACACGTTAGTATTTCGTTGGGTAACCCCTATTTTCAATATCGGCTTTATAACGACGCGGCATTGATTCTAATAATTTTTGCAATTTTTCTGGAGTAAATAGTTCTACATGCATTGACAAACACGTCATAAAGTTCTGTTTGATTACTGAAGCATTTATCCGATAATATTTTCGTCACTCTACACGACAAATTTGCAATCGGATTTAAATCCGGACTATTTGCGATGCACTCTAAAACCGATACCAAATTTACTCTAAGAAATTCTTTAACACTATTTGCCGTATGTTTCGGACCGTTGTGTAGAAATATCCACGTCACAGGTAATCCTCCATCAGCGTATGGAATCATTGTCTCCTACAATATAGTTTTATACTGGTATTGATCTAGTAACCCTTCAATTTTCTTACAGGACCAATAACGAAACCCGAAAAACACCCAATACTTTGACATATCCATCGCCGTGTTTAACAATTTTTTTTTGTATATTTATTATTCAAAGCCGCGTTACTAGGACGCCGCACGTATCGTTTGCCACCGGAATTAATTATATTTATTACATGGTCGCGTCGGAAAATAGAACTTTCTTCCATTGTTGAACTGTCCAACTGCCATATTTTCTGGCGAAGGATAAAACGATTTACCCTATGTTGTTTGGAAAGAAGCGGCACTTTCCGAACAATTTTGGTTCAACTAAACACCTGCGAATTAGTATTGCTGATACGTTTCGAAGGGCCTAAAATTGAAAACTTCCTTTCGGGTTTCATTTGAGCCTTTAAAAGGGTCTTTCTTAGCTATACGAATTATACGCATATCCTCACGGGGTGTGGTATTCCTTGCTCGAGTTTTTCTAGGTACTTTGTTAATTGTCAAGTGTATTTTATAATGTGTAATAGCATTAAACACTTTCTTCACCGAACATTCCAAGTGGTTAGCGATCTTTCTGTATGTCCAATTTTGATTAAAATGTAAATTCACAATTTCACTTCTCGTAGACGGATCGTAACTCTTGTTTTTACTCATTCTCAACAATTAACACAATAATAATACACTAATGTGAATGATGAAAATCCCGTCAACAATCCCAAAAAAATATACATGTAATTTGCATTTCATTATAGAACCTAAACAAAATTGTTTCTAATTACGTGTCAGCTGCCAGTATGAAATAAATGGAAGCTAATTTCGATTATTTATAATTATTAAGAAAAAAATATTCGCTTATATTATGTCATGACTTAATATTGTTTGAACTCTTACAATAATGCTTTGATAATGTTAATTAGGTAAGAAGAAATGCAGAGTACTTGTTGTTTCTAATTAGTTGACCATCACTGTAATGTATAGATGTAATCAAGCGAAAGCTATATAAAACATATATATATATATATATATATATATATAGTATATATATATATATATATATATATATAAATAAAGTAACAAATATAACTCCCGCTTAGATTTTTGCCATCACTTTTCAGTAGCCTGATGCTATGAACTGGTTATATTTCTAAGATTTTAAAAATATTTAATGTTGATGTCATTTGTTCCTCATCGTATGCCGGATGTAGTACTTTCCTATTAATAAGTCATCGCAAAATCTGGATGATCCTTTTCATGTACCTTCCTAATCCCTTATAATCCAAGTCATCTTCGTCTCTGTGAAGCCGGGCGTAATTTTTTAAACGTAATTATTAAATTGGATGAATTTTAGCCATGAATATAGGTTCTTCGTAATTCGTCGACTCTTATACGAATCTTCTTAATAAATATTATCATCGTTATTTCAGTCGAAAGAAAGCCTCTGTCGATATAGGCGTCCCCCCAAAGATCGCCACAACGACGAGTCTTGTGCTACTCGCATCCAGCGGCTTCCCGCACCTTTACCAGGTCGTCGATCCACCTAGTGGCGGCTCTGCTCACGCTGCGCTTTCCGGTACGCGGTTGCCATCCGAAAACTCTTTAGCCCCATCGGCCGTCTGTTCTATGAGCTACAAGGATCACCTTTAAGTCGGAGAATCGTGTCGATGTGATTATGGAATCCGTACAAATGATTTAATATCCGTACTATTGTCCCGTAATACTTTATAACCAGATAAAGAGCGGCTTGAAGACATTCTCGCTCGAGCTATCGGATCGTCAAGATTTCCAGTTCATAAGTTGAAAATAAACATTGTTCACGATTGCTGTCTCGCTCCGTATTACTCTATATGCCCCGCTCACTAAAGTTTAGTTATTCTTAGGTTCTTCTGCGGATCCCCCAATATCTGTTTCAATCACGGAGATAAACTCCGACGGCTATGCCCTTTCCATTGCCGTTTGAGTGACATTAAGCTTTCTTATTAGGACCATAGGTTCGGGTAGGTCAAGATAAAATTATGTGACTTATTTATCATTGTGCGCTAACAGAAGACCCCAGTTGCTTTTATGTAATAAGTTACGAAAGAGACAAGGTCCAAAACTCTATGAAAAATAGACACTAAAAATCTATTATTCTCTGTTTATAGAGATATAGAAGAAGTTTTAGGGAAGTCAGATTATGAACAGTTTGACATATTACCTTATAATTCTTTATGAAAAGGATAACTGATTATATGAAGAGAAATTCTTTGGAGATTTCTCTCTACTTAAAGCAGTATGCCTGGTGAAATACTTCCACCCTAGAGAAGATCGCAGCCAGATAACCTTGTGATGTGTTCCTGTGGTGAGTAAGGTTTCCAGAGCTCCTTGAGGAAGAGGTGTTCAAGGTCGGTAACGCGCTTACGATACCGGTGTTAGAAGCGCAGTCTACGGGTAACTGATTCTTATTACGCGGCCGTAAGCTTCTTTGTTTCCTTTTTTGAAATAATACATTTCGCTAGTTACTCCTCTGACGACTGTCAAGAGACTTTATTTGTGGGTTTTTACTGATGTGTAGCGAAATATGTTTAGTATTCTTGCTAAGAGATTTTAAAATTTTCTATCTTTGTCACCTTAGTTTTATGTATAAAAATTAGTTATGTTGTCAGTTTATGAGTTTCTAAGTCAATTCATTCTCTTAAGGTTTACAATTTTTTAAAAGAACATCGCACCACTAACTCTACGAATCATTGTACAATTTTTTAGAAGAACATCGCACCACTAACTCTACGAATCATTGTACAATTTTTTAGAAGAACATCGCACCACTTACTCTACGAATCATTGCGATTAATGCTCATCTATGGGTAACAAAACATGCTGATAATATACTGATATATAACGCAATTCAAATAACGGGTTATCTGTGATGCCTTATCCAAGTCTAGTTTGTATTTGATAGAGGCTTTATCAGTGTTTATAACATGAGACAACAAAATGCATATTGCGTTTTATGATGGTCTGCTGAATTTTCCTTACTGTGTTGCGTTCATATGACGAGTGTCTTCAAGTAAACAAATCTACCCACCAATGAGGCCTATGGTTGTTCTCACTAATTTTACTTGCCAACAGTTTTCCAGACTGGTTGACGTCCATTTTTAATGCGCGACGTTATTTAATAACCTATATAAACTTGCTTAAAATTCAAAAAGAATAGGCAACCGGTTAGTAATCACAAAAAAAACCTAGTTGAAAATAGTCTTCCTAATGTTATAATAATCAATTGTTTTTTGTGAAATAATATTGATTTATATTTTTAAATCACTAAATGAGATCGAATACTTTGTGCTATTCTTCATGTCAAACGAAATACTAATAACAACGCATGACGTCATACGTGTGTAAGCGAACGTTACCCAATTGGTAAGCTTCAGCTTACATCCGTTGTTTCCTTATATTTTTCTGCGTTTATTTCCTACGTATGACGTCACGCGATCTGCGGTATCGTTTCTGCGGCAGTTTAAAAATGTATACGTATAGACGTTATTTGAAATTAATTTTTTACTACCTTTATAAACCCAAATTGATTATTAATTTGACTGATAGTTCCAAAGATTAGCGCGTTGAAACAAACAAACAATCTCTTGAGCTATATAATTAGAAAAAGTTTGTACTTATAGATTTGTCTAAACAGTATTTTTTTGTCTTTTATTGGAGCAATCAATGATAATCGCTTTATTAATAAAATGGCGCCGAAATAAATAAGTATTTCTTATCTGGCCTTCCTGCATATCATCATGGACAGTGATGTCTTTACTTTTATACCCTTCAATTACAGTCTCAATATCTTACAATTGAACGTTGAAAAAATGTGTATCTGTCTACGGAATCAATTTTGATTTAGCTTTTATCAGCTCCTTTCTAGTTGATGAAGGGAGGTGAACAACTTCCACAGGTCTGATCGATTCAAAATGTGGTATGTTTGTTACTTCAACGCTGTTGCAAGAACATGGTAACCCGGTACCCTTATGGTGCAGCATCGTCTAAAATCTGCAGGATACCCAACTCATCATCAACTTACAGTAAAGGTATAATTTTTGGGCGCATTGAAAAGGTCACAATGAATAAGTTATTTGTGTCGATGCTATTTTTCATTTTTACCTTTTTCCTTTATTTATTTAATCCAGAATATAAATAATAATTCTTAATGACCTGAACTGGTATCAGCCATGTGTACAACTATTGCACTTCTGTGAACAATCAGAATGCTAGTGGAAGCTCTAGCAGCAGAGGCGCGGCTAACAACTGCGGTAGAAGCTCCTTTGGCGGCAAGAAACAGGTGATGTATTTCTATATTTCACTACTTGGATAAAACACAGTGAGGACAATTACTTATGACCTGTTGAGTATCGATACGATATTCCCTGGTTTTGAGCCTCGACAGATTTTAACGAATGATTTCGGAATTTAATAAATTTTACAGAGGCATTAGCTTAGTAACAGAACAGTATTGGTTGACGGTGAAGGAAAGCATCGTAAAGAACCCAAATCATCATGAGAAATGTTCTTATAGTACCTACGTGGAGTTAGGAAATATAGAACTATAGGTTTCCCGATGTTCTTTGTCTTGTTTTGGCACCACAGAAACACTACACAGTATTAATGTTTTTAAGCCTTCGTAGTGTTTTATATTCTTCATATTGGGGTCTAACAAGATGGTGGCTCCCTTATTAGAACTATTTAGTGAGTTTTTGGCAACTGAAAATGCATGCTCCAGTTTATGTTTATAATCTACTTAACGTTTGCGCAATAATCAAACTATATCACGCAAAACGCCACCAATATTTCCATAATATATGGTCAAAAACCTAAGTAAATAAATTAATTAAAAGATCTCGCCAAAAACTTTTTTTGTCTTTCCGAGTACGTTATTCTGCTTGTTTGCGTTTCATTGAAACGATTCCATATAATCCATTGAAGCCGTTACATATAAAACGTTGCATTATAATTCGACCATGTAATTTAATTTTCATTGCTCTCAAAGAAGCTATGAGCAGCGCAGGACTGGTCGTTGTGGCGATCCTTGGGAGAGGTCTATGTCTAGTAATAGTTCATCGTCTTTCGGCTGAATGAATGAATGAAAAAAGAAGCTTCATTCCTTAACTTAAATGACTTTAAGAATAAACAGATTCACAGAGAAATAGTTGTTAAACAATAATTAGTTAAAGTGACTTGCTCAAACAAAAAGTACAACAAACGCGACAGATACTCTTTCATACAGACATGTGCCTGTGTAAAAAAAGAGATGTAAAAATATGAAAACGGTGTAAATTAATAGCTAATGCATTATCAAATAACCACTGAAAAAAAGCGGATTTTTTGCAATATAAAAACAGAGATTTAGGATAGTTCGTAAAAGCGAAGTCATGTAATAAACTTCAATTAAACTATTTTTGAAGTAGGATTAATATTAAAAAGGGTTATGTTTATTATCTTTTAAAGTTATTACTTAGTTGACTTATTTTTGTTGATTGTGAATTTTAATGATATTGTACGATTTTAAAAACAAAAATGTAATCAATTTCAACTATGTAATTACATTCTGGGCCCAGAAATACCCGTCTCCTAAAATATGAATGATCTTGGCACAATTTCAGAGTGGGCAAGTGCCGGGCGGCGCCCAACTCGTCGGTCTAGAACTGTACAAGAGGCTCAAAGAATACCTGAGGATTTACCTAATCAATTTACTTCAGGTCTGTATGATTTCCTTTAACTTCCATAGAACGTATTTAATCATAGCCTGTATCAAACTGTACTTTTTTCCCTACTATAATTATGTTATTGTATTTCGTTATTCAATTACACTTGTAACTAGTAACCCGAGCCTTGGTTACTTGATTCGAGTGAATTCTGTTTCACCCGCATATAATTTAGAGGAAATCACTGATTGATGATTTATAATACTTCAGTATAGATCATATCTGGCTAAACTGTTAGCCTTAGGGGCCCTGAAGCCGCTGCGGCTTTTACAGCTTCACCGGACTTGTAGCTATATACATAGACACGAGCCGAGTGTTGAATTATTTTAATTTTGCATTATCTCGCAAACTATGCACTGGCGCAGTGGTAGTAAACGTTACTATTGTGGTGCCGAGAGGTCGCGGGTTCGATCCCCGCCCATGACTGACTTTGTCTGTTGAGCATAAATGGCAGTTATGTGTGTGTCTGGGTGTAGTTCGGAATTAAATGGCCGTGTGTGAAATTGTGTCTTCATATATTCATATAAATAATATGCTTTAAAAAACAAAGTTTATCTTCATTAAATTGTTTTTATGATGAAATAACTTTTGTTCGTAAGGATTAATATGCTAGGCTTAGAAATAATTTTCATAAATTAATTTTTAATCTTCAACAAATCAATTTTGTATTTTTAATCTTCAACAAATCAATTTTGTATAATACCTTGTTGTGGCTAATGTATAAGAGATAGGCATATGCTATCGCTTACTTTTTTTTTGATATACTTATGACCAATATTTTTGTAGAACATTGTATTCACATATCATACGCATACATAATCATTACGCCAGCGCACGCAGAAAAAGCAGTTCGGCAGGGCTTCCACTTCCGACTTACTGAACTAAAATAAATATTTAAAGCTAGCTGAGAGTTGTAGCTTAATGTTAGATAGCCTATACTATTCCTCGTGAGTCATGGTACCATATAAAAAAAAAAAATATTCTAATCCGACTGGTAGTAAGTAGTACCAGAGATTAGCGTGTTTAAACACACAAAAAAACTTTTCCGCTTTATTATATTAATATAGATATAAGTTTATATTTGCCTTCAGAATGGTTCCGATCTGATGGGAGAAGATGTACTGGCCTTTTACACTCAGCAGTGGGAGGAATATCAGTTCTCGTCTCGAGTCCTCAACGGCGTGTGCTCTTATTTGAACCGGCATTGGGTAAGGCGCGAATGTGAAGAAGGACGCAAGGTATGGTGCCAAATTTAATATTATATTAAGAGTAGAGATGACACGAATAATAATTTTGCCGATTAATACCGAATATTCGCCGCGGGTGACAGGTTACGACAACCTGTCTTATTGCGTGCGGGTTGCGGTGCGGGAGGCGTATTTGTTTCATTTACGAGTTGTTCGTGTCAAGACATGAATTATTTGTTATGTCTAATTGTGTTAGCCCAATGTAAAACATAGCCCCATTTATATCGCCTATTTGAAAATACTATAAAATTTGTAACAAGAACTTAATTATGCATATGTTTATTATTGAAACAATGATCGCTCAGTAGGTAGCGTCGATCGACGTGAGTTCGAATCCCTGCAATGAGCCTGAGATTTTGGTGAAGGAAAACATTGTGATGAAACTATAGCAAGGTGGTAGGGCATTTTCTAATGCCGGCCTGGCTAGCTAACACCTAGGTGAAAATCTGTCGGCAAGCACCAATAGGTGTGTTCCAGTGGCTGCACTTAAGAGCCAGTCTTCCACTAGGCTTAATGTGCTACCATCTTAGGCCACATCGTTACTTAAGATCAGTTGAGATTGTGGCCACAACCAATAATGATAAAAATAGAAATGAAAACAAATATCCGGCTTCGTTTTTGATGTGAGAAGATCTCGCGCGGTGAGAAAGATAAGAAAGCAATCATCGCCCAGTAGTAGTGCCTACGGTGAAAGGCTCTTTTCAGAAGCGGGTATAATTTATGAAGAATTGGTTGCTATCAACAAATGCTGAAAAATTGTTTTCATACGTCACAAGTTAGCACTGATAAATTTTAGGTATTGTAATGTTCTGTTAGTAAAATATATTCATTTTGGAGTAATATGTGTGATTTTTTTTTCTTGATTTGGGATTCGACGGAATACCGATTAGTAACCGAATATTCGTGGCATCACTAATTATGAGTATTGTTTTCGTGAAGAGTTATGAGCACACAGTTTGCTCTGCTTGCTTTGTTGTCTATTATAGGACACGAGTAGACGACAAATGTGTCCGACTGAATCGCGAACACAATACACCAGGTGTGGTAACACCCTCGATAGTGGCGTGGCGCGCTTAGGTGTGTCGCATGTCCGAGATCAGTCGGTGTATATTCAGTAATAATGAAACGTTTTTGAAAGTTGTCTGGTTTCCTTTTATGATTAACGGTGTATAAAAAATTAATTCACATTATTGTCGCACTTCCGTCACATGATGCACGCGCAGTTTTCAATTTTACAGTATTTATATTAGCCTAGTGGTCCTAAGCACGAATGCTATACAAGTGTTATTGGGTTTTTCTAGGAAATTCTCAATAGCAGCTCGCAGTTTGGCTTTGTACCCGATTAATAGCAATACGCTCGCCCCCTATTACATGGGATCTAAAACATACCCGGCGGACTGTGGGTGTATGTACATTAGTGCACCTCTGCCTATTCCCTTATGCCTAAGTATAATTAAAGAAAAAGAAACTCAAAATAATGATTTATGTTTCAGGGTATATACGAGATATATCAATTAGCTCTGGTGACATGGAGGGACAACTTGTTCCAACGTCTCAACAAACAAGTGACAAACGCTGTATTGAAGCTCATAGAAAGGGAAAGGAACGGGGAAACGATTAACACTAGGCTAGTGTCTGGGGTGAGTTAAATTGCATGTTTAAAGTAATGAAATTTTTTAAATGGACGCGTTATACTCTCACTAAAAGCAATTTGATAACGATAAATCAGCATGTTGAAACAAGACAATTAAAAAAAAAGCAACTTCAATAATTTTTAAGAGTTTCCTTGTGTATCTTCAAACTTGAACGTCCAATGCCAATGAAATTAAAATAAGACCACCCTTGAGGTATCTACCCTATCCAACAAAAAAAGAATCATCCAAATCGGTTCATAAAAAAATAAATTTTAGCTGAAAATCCAAAAAAAAATATATTCGAATTGAGTGACCTTCCTTCTTTTATTGAATACGGATAGAAAGAGATTAGAAAATCGCATTTAAGGTACAATTATATGAATCGTAATATTTTAAATACTGAATTGAGGGGTTTTATTTATTAATCTGGTAGATGATAACTTTTGGAAAATGGTTTTAAACTCTTTATTTGTTGTAAATAATACCTATGATTTTTTTTTTCATTAATACCATAAAAAGTGTTTTTTTTTTTTTTAATAGGAATAATATCTCGTACGGATTTTACGATTAATTCCGATTGGAGGACATCACTATTTTTAAAATGCAACGAAATACAATACATTGCATGTCACTTTAAATTACGGTTTAAAAAAAGTGTATGCGTGTAATCTGCGCACGCGCGTTATATGTAATATTTCTTTCAATAGAATCACACTCGAATGTCTGTGACATTATAGAGGTGTAAACAAGATGTAAGAATTCACTCATCAATTTATCAAAACGTCGCCTGTGGGGGTTAGGACTGCAGTGTTTTAATTGAGGCACACTTTTACGGTTATAGCTTGTTTATTATTATTTATTACACTGTCACTTTTATATTAAATGTTTTGTTATAGTTTAATGTATGTAAATTGTTTTGTTATGGCAATCTGGTGCCGCTCGATGAGCGCTCGTTGGAGGCGCTAGTTTAAGTGCGACTGATCGTGAGTTTGTTGCGAGTTTACTCGAACCCGATGTTCGGTTACATCAGACCGAACAACGCCTAAAGAAGTATTCCTTCAAAAATGTTTTTGTTAATATTTTTTTGTTTCGACATTTCCAGGTGATCAACTGCTACGTAGCATTAGGTCTGAATGAAGAGGACCCGAGTGCCCGCGGGCCAAACCTCACCATTTACAAGGAGACCTTCGAAGCTATATTCCTCGAAGATACGGAACGGTTCTACACCCGAGAGAGCACAGACTTCTTACGGAGTAACCCTGTAACGGAGTATATGATAAAGGTAAGTTTGTTTCAATAGGAAAAAAAAGATTGGTGACTACTGTTGTTAAAACATAGATTTATTGAACAATCGTTAGTAATTGATGGTTTTTTAGTTAGTACAAAATATTATATATAAGGCAGTCCTCGAAGACGACAACGAAAAAAAAAAAGTTATTGCGAATATTATATATGGTATTAAAATTGAAAATTAAGAAAACTTGATACAATTTCGGTGTATACTCGTCAAAAGTCAAATAAATATATAGGAATCCTATACGGTTGGAGAAGGCTTTTCAACGGCGTATTCACGTGTCCCGGGCATAGCCACATCCCGATTTGTCGAGTGTTGGGCTGACATGACTAAAGATAATTATCCTTACGCTAAATAGGTGCATATACACGTCATGTTATGGAAACCCTAGCCTTTGTAAATATAATTAATTTGGAGTGGTCTCGCTACTTGAGGCAGTCCTAATGGTGAAATGTCTCCACTGTACAGAATTTCGCAGGCCAAATAACCTTTTATTGTGTTTCTGCGGTGAGTAGGATTTCTAGAGCTCCTTGAGGATGGGGGTTCAAGGTAGGCAAAGCGCTAGTACTATGTCTGGTGTCCTTAATGGCCCTGGGGCCATTAGGGGGTTTTGACATCTTCACCGGGCTTGGCGCCCATCTGGTGTTACAAACGTCCATCCCCATCCTGCTATGGTAACCTCTCACCATTAGGTGGACCGTACGCTTGTATGCCAACTAAAACTCGCAGACAACATGCTCCCGAACTTTCCATGTCGTTATAATAAATAATGAAATTTACAGGCGGAACAACGACTTCAAGAGGAAAAGAGACGCGTGCAAGTGTATTTGCATGAGACTACTATGGATCGGCTAGCCAAGACATGCGACAGGGTTCTCATTGAGAAACATCTAGAAATATTCCATGCGGAGTTTCAAGTGAGTACATATTTATTTTTGAAGTGATAACTCCTTTAGTACCGTTGCGAAACGCCATGAAATAAAAAATAGACAGACACACTTTATAGGATTTAGCTTGTGAGAGGATGTGATAGAAATACATTATACATGGTTAATGCAAGTCCTGATTTTCATAATTACGACCATCGTAAAATTTGCCTAGCGGTGTCACGTCCAGATTTGTACGAACTGTTGTATGAACAGTATGAGCGGTCGATAATTTCCCATAATTTCTTAATAACCCATTTAAATAATGCTTTTTTGTTTGTTGTTGTTTTTCGATCACAGAGATGGTCCCATTTTAATTTCATTGGCATTGAACGATGGACTTTGAAGATACGGCAGGGAACTCCTCAAAATTTCTTCTGTGTTCTAGAAATTATTAGACGATGATAAAAACGCGGACCTGGGCCGTATGTACAGCCTGGTGGCGCGTATTCCTGACGGGCTGTGTGAGTTGCGACGACTGCTGGAACAGCATATCCACGCGCAAGGACTGCAGGCGATCGACAAGTGCGGCGAGTGCGCACACACTGTAACTATCGTCATTATTATCATCATACGTACTTTATATATTCTGGAACGATGTTCCTTTTCGGACGGTATCGACAGGAGCTGGGCGAAAAAAAAAGTGTAAGAATTATCCGTCACGAAAGTTCTGTAGCGTAGACGGGTTATGCATAGCGCGTATGCTATTGGTTGTGTCCAGTCATAGATACGCGCTTATTGGTTGGAATCTATTTAATACTGAATCATTTTAAACTATATATAAATATGGGTAACAAAACCACATCGCAAAGGAGACCTAACAAACTGTAATTTAAACAAAAATTTCCAAAGAAGAGCCATCTAGTGGAAGTCAAGATGTAACTACCAAATATATTTTATAATACAATTAGCCAGTATCAAAAACTACGAACTTTGTTCCAACCAAGTGTTACACGTCATTCACGCATTTTTAAGGTTTATGGCCTATGATTTTTAGGCTTAAGATTTTTTTTTTTATGGCCACAATCTCAACTGATGTTAAGTGACGATTTGGCCCAAAATGGTAGCACGCTAAGCCTAGTGGAAGACTGGTTTTCAAGTGCAGCTGCCGGAACACACCTATATTGGTGTTTGAGCGACAGATTTTTAACTTGAGGGTGGTAGCTAGCAAGGCGGGCATTATAAAAAGCCCTATTGGTTTCATCACGATGTTTTCCTTTACCCAGTTTCCTTCATTCAATGCTCAGGCTCCTTGCAGGGATTCGAACTCGCGTTGATCGACGCGGAATCTATACTCGCTACTAACTGGGTCATCATTGCTTAAATGGATAATTATTAGTATTAAGATACGCGCTTTTTTCGTGGCTTCGCCTTCGTCATAGTTCAGTTACTTTCTGAATTTCCTGAGTTACCATCTTGGGCCAAATTGTCATAGATCAGGTGAGATTGTGGCCACAATGATAAACCAATGACAATATAAAAAAACGTACTTTTAATTATTTAATTGTAATATAATGTGATAAGTCGAGCTGCTCAATGAATGTCGATTATTTATGAAACTGGGGCAGAGTTTTTTAACTATGGATAGGCTTGCGTTTGACCACCATGTCGCCTGATCGTAAGTGATGATGTGGTCTACGATGGAGCACGCTTGCCTAGAAGGGAGTTCACTCGAGATTTTAAAATATACCCTGGTTATAATTATTGGGAAATACAAAATCCGGCAAAGTGTTCCACTCTGTAGCTTTGCGCATCATAAATGTGCTAGCAATACGTTTTGTGCGCACTGGTGGAATATCTAGCATAAATCGATGAACCTTCGCCGTGTCTCTTGTCGTCTGATGGTGGAAAGGGGATGGGGGGTTAAGTTGTGCAATTCCAACGCACACTCGCCGAAATGTATCCTGTAAAAAACCAGCAGCTGTGTGGTGGGGTGATACCACGCTACATAGCATCAGCTGAGTCTGTCCCATTGCTTAATTATATTAGGCTTCATTTTTTGAAATAAAATGAATATAAAGTAAAATCAATGCAGTAGAAATGAGAGCGCTAAGGAATATGTTACGAGTGAAATCGAGTGATACGGTAAGTTATAGGTGTTAAGAGAATGTTGTGGTGTGAAAGAAGATATAGTTATTAAGAAAGAAATGCTTAGATAAATGGCTTGGGAACGTAGAGAGGATGAATGAGAGAAGAATTACTAAGAAAGAAAGAAAGGTCAGGTCAAGAGTACTCTAAACTGATGCATGAAAAGATTGATGAATTTTGAAGAAGTACTAAGCGGAAGGATGTGATCTCTGCCTACCCAGTTGAGAAAGAGGCGTGATGTATTCATGTATCTTTTTAATATGTAAATTTTTTAAGCAATAAATTATTACTATTAGTATAGATGAGATCTAATCTCTCTCTCTTTGTCAGAAAAGGCAAAATATAAACTTCACACATATTGTGTAGTGTAATGAATATTTAATTCCATTTGAATCATCGTTTTCAGGACCCTAAAGTTTACGTAACGACAATTCTTGAAGTGCACAAGAAATACAACGCTCTGGTGTTGGTCGCGTTCACCAACGAATCCGGTTTTGTGGCCGCACTCGACAAAGCCTGCGGACGATTCATAAACAGTACGTACACACATACTAGTGGTTTTCGTCGAGAAATCTGACATTAATCGAGGATGAGAACAAGACATTTTTTAACGAAAAAAGAAAATCAACTTCAGTGGTATTGAGGAGTTTTGTGGTTGTGTATCTTCGAAATTCAAGATGAAATGAAAATGGGACGAACCATGAGGTAACCCCTTTCCAAGGAAAAAATAATCATTCAAATCGAAACAAAAAAATTATAGCTTAAAGACCATTAAAAAATATACTTTCGAATTGAGACCCCTTTTATGAAGTTCGTTAAAAAAATATCGATAAATCGAGAATTCTCGTTCGAGAATAGAGACAAACAGTTTAACGATTTTCTATTAAGAACTCGATTTATTACCTATATCTTGTTACTTAGGCTGATAAGCTAGTCTAATATGAAGATTGTCCCACTTTTTTTTAGATATACTCAAAGCTTATTTGAAGTTAGTTTTGTTACAAAAATGTGTGTGAAAAATATTGACTATTATTAACAAGCATAAAATTTATTTTGCATTTAATTATTAATATTATAAACATTTAAAAGTTTTAGGAAGTTCTCGAAAAGTCGAGATATCCCGGGAATGACTAGTGGAGAAATAAAATAAACCGGGAAATCAGAAATCTTACATATCACTGACAATGCATCATCCTAAATATACTGATTCCCACAATATTTCCATTGGAGAAAACCTAACCAACGTCAATATAAACTATATTGTATTTACAGTGACAGAACAGACTCTCGTATTCATGATAGCATCCCCTGATGTATAATTTTAGGGAACTGGAGCAAAAAAAAAATTGTACCTTAAAGGTCGTCACTCATTTATCAACCCGGCACCCGACCAGCACCGCATCACCTCATGCGGTTGTGTTTTCTTTATATGGAGTTCCATATATATGCACTCATTTACCAACTCCGTAACGTCACCGTATCGACTCGCACGCAAGTCAGCAGTCCATATGCGAAAGGCGAGTGGACAACGAGTTGCCAACGAGCCGGTCAACTACTCATCAATTCGTTGACACGCGATGTTAACTAGTTGGCCACTCGGTGTTAACCTGTCGATAACGAGTAGACTTGAGCGAGGAGACGGTGCTAGTCGGGTGCCGAGTTGATAAATGAGTGACGACCTTAAGTTGTTTGACTAAAAACTCATCTAATTCACGACGTGTCTCAGAATCATAACATGCTAAGCCTAGAGGAAGACGTGGTCTCAAGTGCAGCTGTCGGAACACACCTATAGGTGCTTGGTGACAGATTTGCAACTTGAGGGTTGTAGCTAGCCAGGCAGGCATAAGAAAATACCCTACACCATAATGCTAGAGTTCCGTCAATTGACCCCCCTTCTTGCATTTGAGATTTGTGGACCGGAATGTCCCTGGCAGAGGCCTACACACGTGTTCAAGAATAAACTTAGAATATGATCAAAATTCTACATAGGATGCATTCTAAAATTAATTAATCATCAAAAATGAACTTAGGAGGCGTTCAATTAACTTATGATGCGTTCCAAAATTAACTTAATCAACTTCGGGTGCGTCCCAAAATCAATTCAGGATGCGTTCCAAAATCAACTTAGGACGCATTAAAAATAAAAAAATAAAAACAATCGATAATACGATACGCCCGGGATACTTTAGTGAAACAAATATTTTTTTAAACATAATATGAATTCGGCGCTCTGCCCGTTGCACAATCATAATATACATTTAACACAATGAATTAATTGCGTGAAATCGAGTTCGACCAATTCATAGTGACTGTTGTAAACAGCGAATGCGGTGACGAAAGCTGCGAACTCTTCGTCGAAGAGTCCGGAGCTGCTCGCCAAATATTGTGACCTCCTGTTGAAGAAATCCAGTAAGAATCCCGAGGAAGCGGAACTAGAAGACACGCTCAACCAAGTTGTAAGTTCGACTTTATATAATATTTTATGAATATCACTTTATTGCGGTTGAGAAACCCTTTCCAACCGTATAAGATTTCTATATTTTCTTTTTTACGCTTTTCTGATATGTTGTAAGGATATAAATTAGTAAAAGAAAGAGTCGGCACAATCAATTCTAAAAGGGTATGTAGTCTCAGTGAAAAATAAAAAGGATTTTCAGTGTTCGAAGTCAGGGGCATTAGCTAGTAAATATACTATTTAGAATATTTCATTGTTTTTCAGATGGTTGTGTTTAAATATATAGAAGATAAGGACGTGTTCCAAAAGTTCTATAGTAAAATGCTCGCCAAGCGGCTCGTCCAACACATGTCGGCTAGTGACGATGCTGAGGTATAGTGAATTTTTATAAATAACGTTCTTGAAAATAATACAGTGTACTGGCAGCTTAAAATGAAGTGAGTTCAAAACATATCTCACATATGTTGTGTTCCTACGATGAGTATTGTCTCCAGTGCTCCTTTTTTGGGGGGTTAGGCACACAGAATTGGGCGGTTCGACTGGTAGAATACTTCAGCTCTACAGAAGATCGTAGCTAAATAACCTTGTGTTGTGTTCCTGCGATAAGTATGATTGATTTACTAATATGGGGTCAATAAAACATAATGTGTAGAGACGTTTGAGCAGGTCAGCATTACAGCAACGACTCACGATGGATTGTAGATCTCTCGGTTGC
Organism: Saturnia japonica; assembly: GCA_033032175.1. Taxonomy (NCBI): domain Eukaryota; kingdom Metazoa; phylum Arthropoda; class Insecta; order Lepidoptera; family Saturniidae; genus Saturnia; species Saturnia japonica. The sequence continues at coordinate 7,134,257 of CM065331.1, forward strand.
CTCGGTTGTAGATTGCAGTGTTCTAACCATCAAGTACTTTGCCGTCACTTTTCCTAGCTACTGTTTTTTTTTACTTGTCCATCACATACTCTTCAAACTGATACATACACTGATAAATACATACCAATGATGTTACGATACAATTGTGTGTATTTCAGGCATCGATGATCTCAAAACTGAAGCAGGCGTGTGGTTTCGAATACACTAGCAAATTGCAGAGGATGTTCCAGGTAAGTTGCCTGTATTCGGTTAACTTCACTAGTGGTTAATTGCTTTTAATTTTGTAACGTTTAATGGCGTGCTTGGATGGGAGTAAAAGCGTTGCCATCAGGGCAACGGGGCGTCGAGTCTGGTTCTCTTTCCGACTCGGCGCTTCCCTCTCAACTTTTATATTGAACACTCTCTCTCCTTCTTTTGACGCAGCAGAAACACTTGCCGTTGTGAATGTTTTTAAGCCTTCAAAGAATTTTGTAATATTCAAAATGGAGTCTCAACAAGATGGTGGCCCTTTGCTAGAACTATTCAGGGAGTTTTTGTGACATCGTAAAATACATGTTTCCAGTTTATATTTGCAAGGTGCCAATTATGCCCTAATCTTACTGAAGGTGTGACTGATGTGTTCATTCAGTGGTACGTGGTTCACATGGTGGACAGACCTCGTGGCGCAGTGTTTGTAAGACCTATTATTGAGCCGGAAGGTCGTGGGTTCGATCCCCGCATATGATTGTTATTTGTACTTAGAGCATAATTGTCAGTTGTATGCGTGGGTGTTAAATATCTATTTAAGAATGTGTAACAGCTGTCTAGTTGTCATAATACAAGCTTTTCTTAGTTTGAAATTAAACAGCCCTGTGTGAAATAGTGTCCCTATATTTATTTATTATTTATTACTACCTAGCCTAGCCACAGCAAAAAGCAATTATTTACAAGTTTGGTGAAGCTGTAAAAGCCGTCAGAGGCTCCAGGGCCCTAAAGCTAACAGTATAGTCAGTTCTAAAAAAAAGCAGTTATTTGTTTACTGCGTACAAGTTCTATGGAAGGGTGTACCGGGACAAAGTAATAAAGAATAGGCCGCAAATGTAGATGTTATGTTTGCTGTTGCAAATACCGCTGGGGTTTATTTTAGTAAATAAATACCGATGACTGAAGTTTTAAAATAAATATAATAACTATAATATTATGTTTATATGTATAAGGTGAATGAATCTCCGTACAGGATATAGGAGTCTCGAAGGACCTAAACGAGAACTTCCGCAAGCACATGGCGAGCAGTTCCGAGCAGCCGCTCCACATTGACTTCAGCATTCAGGTCTTGTCTTCGGGATCATGGCCGTTCCAGCAGTCGTCATCCTTCCAACTGCCCACAGAGGTGACCTTTGATATACTTTTGTTATCAGAAAGCGTCCATTACTCCAACGTAATTAAGGGGTTATAAGTCTGGTGATGGGCTTTTAATTTTGAATATACAGTGTAAACTCTCTATAACGAAACTCAAGGGACTGAGCATTTTTTGTCGTTATAGAGAGTTATCGTTATATGGAGGGACAAAAAAACAACCAAATTAACAAGAATTTTTAATATGTATGTCTTAGATAATAAATGCTTATAAATTATTATTTACACATAATAGTCTGATAACTTTGTCTGACGTTTTTTGCTATGCCAGTACTTGTTTTGTATTATTTTATGTATTCTATTCATATCTAGACATGTGGTGGAATCGATGGGTACATTATTCTGGCGCTGATTGTTAAACCACGACAACATTGCCTGATCTAAGTCTTCGAATTTTGGCTTTCTTAATTTTTTAGAAGAGTTTCCTTCCAGCGCCGCCTGTAGAATTGTTATTTCGTTTTTCCAAATGGTAGCAACAGTGGATTGACTTAGTTCAAAACGCCTTCCAACGTCACTTTTATTTTCTCCCTTTTCAATCGCACGTGTCACACAAACTTTTTCGTCAACACTAATCGCTTTCCGTTTACTGGCCATGTTAACAGTTTCAAAATAGGTTTACGACTGATAATACGATAGGTACACAGTATGCTTGGTCGAAGACCATCACTTCCGAGAAAACAATGCGTCATACTGCACGTGTTCAAGGCAATTAAGGATAACAAAAGCTAGACCGACCTCGGATGTTTCGGAGCTTCAAAGTCTTATGTTACCTGATAACATAACATAAATAATAATACCGTTAAGAAATATTTACTGTCTAAAAATATGAACACATTTCTTCGTAATAGAGAATGGTGTATCACTATAAAGAGTGTTTCAATATGTGGGTTTAACGCAAACCAACCAAGTTGGGCTCACTTCAACGTTATAGGGAGTTTATCGTTATAAAGGATAACGTTATAAAGAGTTTACACTGTAATTTATATACAGATATTGATGGCGTTACTCTAGATGTCTTCACTCTTGGTGGCATCAATATTGATAGCTTCACTCTTTCTTGATGACGTCACTCTTATTGAAGTCACTCTTGATATTGTTAATTTAAATCATTGAAGCAATTAACGATATCAATTTTGTGTGATACATTTCATCAGTAAGATGGCTTATTCGCAGTTGGAGCGGTCAGTGCACAGGTTCACGACCTTCTACTCATCGCAACATTCAGGACGGAAGCTGAACTGGTTGTACAACATGAGCAAGGGGGAACTACTCACCAACTGCTTCAAGAACAGGTGAGATCGAGACTTTTGTGATAGGGTGTTCAATGTTCATACTTCTAATGTTCCTGTTTTCAGTGAAGGAAGACATTGTGATGAAACTATACCCATTAGGGTATTTTCTAATGCCCGCCTGGCTAGCTTCCACCCTCAAGTTGAGAACCTGTCGTCAAGCACCAATAAGTGTGTTACGGCAGCTGCACTTGAGAGCCAGCCTTCCACCAGTCTTAGCGTGTTACCATTTTGAGCCACATATATACAACTCTTAGAAATGATAATGATTGTTAAAACAGATACACGTTGCAAGCGAGCACTTTCCAAATGGCAGTACTGCTACAGTACAACGAGAACACGGCATGGAGCGTCCGCCAGTTGGAGCAGCATACCGGTATCAAGGGAGATTTCCTAATACAGGTAACAATAATAGTGAACGTTCTGAAGACTTGTTTGTCTTTATCCAATCAGCTGCCTTCCACTATAGAAATACGCGGAATGGTCTTTTTACCCGACTGCGAAGAGGGAGGGTTATGTTTTTGATCGTATGTACCCAAGTATCTATGTATGTTTATTTCTTTGGCACGTTCTGTAGCCTAAACGGCTTGATGGGTTATAGCATACGAGGTGTCGTTAGATTCGTCTTAATTGTGGGAGGGATATAGGCTATATAATATTTAATATGTACGACGTCTGGGAATCTAATAATAAGCAAATTTTTTTTGTTACATTCGGGTTTTTTTGTTTCCTTTTTAATAATTTAGCTTGTTTAATACAACTACCGTAATCTATGGGCGCTTGTAACATCATAGGTATCACTAGTGCGTTGCCGACTTTGCACGTTCCCAAAGGATCTCTGGAACCCCCCTACTCACCACAGGAAGACACAACACAAGGTTTTTGGGCTGCGATCGTATGTAGTGTCGAGGTGTTTCACCAGTCAAAGTAGACAATGCCATAGAGATTTCCCTAGTGCCTTATGGTGTGGTCTATGGAGCCACAGCTGTACGGTTCGCAAAGCCTCACCTTCGGGAATGGTCTCCCAGCCAACATGTTCCCTCCTTACGATATTAGGTTCTTTAAACGAGGAATGAAGAGGCATTTCGGATGGTCGTTATGCCATCAATGACTGCCGATGAAATCTGTATTATCTATGGTCGCTGTTGTTTGTAGACTGTTTATCTTAATTACCATCAGGTGCTGTACAGTCAGTTTGCCGAGCTAGTATAAAAAGATTTATTTAATTTATTTTTTTATTTATCTACAAAGAAATATATAGTACTGTGTTGTACGGGTTAAAAAAACTGTCGTCTTCAATGATCTAGTAATTGTATAATAATGTAAGTTCTCTCTTTCATCACTGTTAAGTTAAACCCTTAGTCTGAGAGTAGCTATTAGCTCGTTAGCTATTTATTATATAGCTCTTTGCTTCTAAGTTTAAATAAATTGTCCAAAGAATGCGTTTACAATTTAATTTATTTTTGTAATTGTTACCTTTTTTTAAATTATTATATTTTTCGGAACTTTTTACTTATTTTAGAAGTATTACCTTTTTTCGGAATTATTGCTTTATTTTAGAATGATTCCCTTTTTTGCCTGTTATCACCTAATTTTGGTATTATCAAATATTTTCGAAATTATTATCTTATTTTGCATTATTACCTTTATTGCCACATTTTCTGTTCCAACATCAAGCCAAAATTAATTAAAAACTTCTTTCGTTTAGGTTCTTCAGATCTTGTTGAAAGCGAAGCTCTTGGTCTGCCAAGATGACGAATCGGAACTGACTGATTCCTCCATTGTAGAACTCTATATAGGTTATAAGAAGTAAGTACTAATCATAATTTTCAATTATTATTTAGTTTTTCGTATTTGAATGGTTTAGACGACATATCGTAAGAGAATGCGTTTAGAAGAAAATGTTTCCGTGTTCATTCGGTATTATTTTTATTGTTAACCAGAGTAACAAAAAAAAAACATATTTAACAAGCCTTGAACAGGAAACAATTTTGTGATTTAAAAAAACACATGTAATTAGTTCTAAAGGTTTTCCAGAAATCAACGGATGGACAGATAAAGTGAAAGACACAGTGCGTTTTATATGATTTTGTCTTTTTTTTTTTTCAGCAAAAAACTCCGAGTGAACATAAACATACCGCTGAAAACTGAACTGAAGGTCGAGCAGGAGGCGACGCACAAACACATCGAGGAAGACAGGAAGATGCTGATACAGGTAACTCTTTCTGGATGCAATTATTGCACATCAGTGAGGGAAACTATTGTTATGAAATCATAAGTAATAATTATTGCTGGAGCACATTTTACTTACTTTTAGCACACTTTACTACAGAAACATCTAGGCACGTCGAAGGAATGCGGTTTCCCTGTTGCGAGTCGCTTGATACATTTTTTTTTGTAGTTGTTACGTGAATTTTCGTTTTTATTGTTACGTAAACTTTTTGTTGTTAAGTTTGAAAATTGAATGAGTCAGATTGTTGATGGTTATTCAGTTTTTCGAGGATGAGAAATAATCAATATTATATTAATGCATTATTAATAATCAGAAAGAAATAATACAACACAATTAAAAAAAAAGACAACCAACTTCCAACGACTTTGAGGAGTTTCATCATGGTGTATCATCAAAGTTAAAGGTTTGTAGAAGAACTATTGCAAAGGGAGGATCCTCCGACCAGACGGGTGTTGTGTCTGGCGGGCAGCTGCCCAATGGTTGTAGTCGGGTTCTTGTATATATACTCAACGATTGAGTTAATTTCTATAGCGCAATGTAGGATAGTAAGGATGCGTCTTATGTGGCTCGATAGATGTCGCTATGTGTCGCTATGTAGATGTCGCTACATCACTCCCCTCCGAGACCGGAGGTCGATAGCAGGTTGAGGGTTGAGTCGTCCATACATCTTGTGATGCTTGCCCGGCCGGTGGAATGTTCCAGTGAGTCGGAACCAGGTGCCGCATAGTTCACGGTGAGTCGGAACTGTCTGCGGTGATGCCCTAGTGAGTCAGAGTGATGATGCAAGAATGCTCCAGTGAGTCGGATTGTTGCAGTGCTGCGTAGTGACTGGCTGCTGCGTCGACCAGGAGAGAAGTGCGTCTCTACTTGCTGACCGCCCGAAGTGCAGTGTGCTGTGCCAAGGTCGCTGAGAAGGCTGTAGGGTGATGACCAGGAATGCGTGCGTCCGCTGCATGCTGGTGGTCAGGATAGCCCGTAGTAGCCGTGGATGCTTGCTGGCTGTATGACTCGCCGCTTGAATGCTTGAGGAAGTGATGATGACGTCACGATGTAGCTGTGCGAAGAAGGTTGCGCTGACGTTCATGCTTGGGGTCACCAGTGTAGAAGAACTATTGAAAAGGGATGATCCTCCGACCAGACGGGTGTTATGTCTGGCGGGCAGCTGCCCAACGGTTGTAGTCGGGTTCTTGTATATATACTCAATTGATGAGTTAATTTCTATAGCGCAATGTAGGATAGTACGATGCATCTTATGTAGCTCGATAGATGTCGCTATGTGTCGCTATGTAGATGTCGCTACAGGTTTATTGGAATTAAAATGGAACTACTCTTAATGTACCCCCCCTATCCGACAAAATCTTCCAAATCGGTTAATAAACAAAGAAGATATGGGTGAACAGTGAACATCCATAAAAAATGTATTTATAGTATATACATTCGAATTGAGTAATCCGAATCTTTTTTGAAGTCTCTTAAAAAATAACGTAGAATTATAAAATGAGAAGAATTTTTTTTTTTTTTAATTTTTTTTGTGGACAATAGCGTGCCTTACTGAATTATTTCAAGGCACCTAGCTATTTTCAACGGGTACTATTGTCAATATGGTGATATTCCATTGGTTTATATTTGACAAACAGCTCTCGACGTATAGTGGCACTCTGGTGAAGGAAACTTTTGTGATGAAGCCGTACACTATTCTGGTGCACTTTTTTCCTCACTTAGTTACTACCAAATAGAAAATCTATCGTCAATGTTGTGTTCTTCCATTTGTTAGACTTGACCAACGGCCCATAACGTCTTATGGTATCTGGTCAAACCTTACTTAAAATTAACTATAATTTGTGTGAAGTAGTTACTAATGATTGTTTTATCCACATCAGGCTGCTATAGTGAGGATAATGAAGACCCGAAAAACGCTGAAGCACCAGCATCTGGTGGTGGAAGTCCTCAATCAGCTTTCGTCGCGGTTCAAGTCTAGAGTTCCTGTTATAAAGGTATGCAATTCAAATTCTAAATTTCTAATACTGAGTTACAGTTAGAGTACTTCCAAACTCCTGAAATAAATAAAAAAGTGATAGAAATCTTTGTCTTTAAATTCTTAGAATTTTTTTTCTTTAAATATAACAATATTTTTGCAGTGCTCTAAATAACATTTTCTCGGTGCTTCTCCAAATAAATTTTTTTCTGTCTCTCTAAATATGTATATATTTTTTTTACTTCCGTAAATAACATATTTTTTATGTACCTCGATAAATAACTTTTTCTTATCTCTAATCTATCTAAGTATATAAATTAAATGATTGAGGTTTGCATTTGTGTGCGCATCACGCGAAAGCTACTGGATAAATTTTTATCGTTTTTCTTTTTGTTTTGCTCTTTAGATACTTGGTCCATATCAAAAATAACAATTATCACGATATCTTTATAAACAATAATTCTGTAACCCACGTGAGCGGAGCCGCAGGCACAACTAGTATATAAAATAATAGATTTGATTTATTTATTTTATTTTATTACAAACTAGCTGGATAAAAAAAAATCATAGTTTCTGAAAACTTTAATAACTTTGTATTGAATGAAGATACCTATTACATATTATGGAGTAATATAAAAAAGGGTCCATCTAATCATTTTATTTATATAAGATATAACTAGAATTATACTATACTATTTGTTTATTACACTACGATATGAAGGTTATTATTTACTTCTATATTTATTCAAGCACATTTTTTTGTTTAATTAATTTTGTTGGCTACGCTTGAGACTTCTCATGCTGTAAAACGTGAGGGTAACAAATAAACCATGCTGTCGATAAATCTATTGCCGCGTTAAAGATGTCATGTTGTTTGACAGAAATGCATCGATATCCTGATCGAGAAAGAATATCTGGAGCGAACCGAGGGTGAAAAGGACACCTACAGCTATTTGGCGTGATCACATGTGCGCCGAATATAATAACGATTCTGTAATAAATATAGAATATTATACATTCGCGCGTTTTATATTAATGATAACATCGTTATTCAAACTCTTTAATTTTACAGCTGTGTAATTTTGACATACCTCTTTTTAAGGCTGCCTGTCCACTGAAGCGGAGCGGAGCTGTGCAAATTTGAACCAATAAAATATCTAGTGTTGCAATTCTATTTGTCGACATTTGTACGGCTTTTGCGCAGATGAGGGACAGTCCTTGAGATACTTTTCTTTTTTTGTCTGTCAAAGTATATCCTTTAGAACTGGGCGGTTTTTTTACGTGATACTTTTAGTCCGCCTTGTGGGTTATGCGATACAACTTTAAGTTATCTATTTTGACGTGCAAAAAAGTGCTCCAAGGACTGTTCCTAGTCTGCGCAGACCTTAATACTCGACGCAAACACCTGGTTTATCTGTATGACCTGTCTGTAGCATCGTAGCTCCCAAACGGCTGAACTCATTATGATCTGGTTTTTTTTTTGCTGAAAGTTGACTTGACCAAGTACGTTCTTAGCTATGATACAAGAAAATTGTTGCTGCCTTTTGAGGATTATCGGCTCTTTTCTAGTAACTAAATAGATGAGAGTCGTAATTTGGTATTCTGTTACTTCAATGACATTAGAAGTAAATGATAACCTTGACCAGATGTTGCAGCATCATCTGGAATCTGTACGATACCTAACTCCTCGCCAACTTACAGCAGTGATGTTGTGTTTGGAATTGAATGTTCCCAATGAATGGACTTGTGTCGGGGGTTTCTTAAATTTTCAAGTTTGCATGGAAAAGTGATGGCAGTGTACAATACAAAAACGACGGCAACCACTGCGAGATTGTAAATCTAGAGCAGGTCGTCACTGCCAAGCCGGCCTGCGAGCCTGTCGTCAGCTGGATATACATCGGTTAACCCCGGAATGCGATAAACAAGAAGAGACTATGACGGCTTATCCCCATCTGCATGTTGGTCTTGATCCCGGAATGTGATAAACCACAAAAGTTACTACTATGACGGGTCTTACGCCTGGTGTACGGAAATTTCTTTGGAGATTTCTCTACTTGGAGCAGTCCGATTGGTGGAATAGCTCCCTCCTACAGAAGATCGAAGATTGCACGAAGTAGGGTTTCGAGAACTCCTTGGGGAAGGGGGATTCAAGGTCGGCAACGCGGTAATGATATATATATATATTAATACAGGCGTTCACAGGCTACGATAACCGCTAAACATCAGGCGGGCAGTATGTTAGTTACCCACCTTAGTTGTAGGTATTAAATAAAATTTGTTGAAACAATCGTGAAATCGTATATTTGATCATAGATTTAAGAGGAAAGTAGATAGATAAATATTAATTCTTATCAATATTTAAAGTAACTTCATGCACTGACAGCATCCCGTGTGTTTTTATGTTTTTTTTTTTCTTTTATACCGTCTTAGTGTTTAGGTCAGGGGTGCCAAACTGGTTTTCCTAAAAATAAAAAAATCAATCAAAATCAAAATAATCTTTATTCAATTTAGGCCCTAAGAAAGCACTTATGAACGTCAAAACACTACTGCCGGTTCGGAAAGTTCCAGACATCGAGAAGAACCGGAAAGAATCTCGATCGGGTTTATCTTTTTTTTATCAACTGTACAAATGTTAATATAACAGGTACAATAATAATAATTTTGTGGATGCACAGAGAGGGAGTCACTTCCAGACATCACTATCATTCACATAATGATCCACCCTATAATAACCTTTTTACAGTGAAACTCGCTTGACATGGTTCATGAACTTGTCCGGTAAATCAGTAATATGCGTCGGGATCTTATTATAAAACCTGACACTATTACCTAAAAAACTATTAAGTAGGTCTTACTTAGTCTAAAACACGGTACGACTAATTTATCTCCATTTCTAGTATTAACATTGTGCTGATCTTTGACAAAATCTAACTTGACTAAATGTTTACGAATATACATTAAGTTATCAAGGATGTATTGGGAGGTCAATGATAAGATATTATATTCCTGAAAATTGTTCTTAGTGATTCACGAGGTTTTGGGTTGTAAATTGCACGAATTGCCCTTTTTTGTAATATAAATATGGTATTTACCTCAGGCGCTGAACCCCACAGCAAAATACCGCAAGACATTAAGCTATGGAAGTAAGCGATGTAGACTAACCTAGCAGTGGCAATATCTGTTAACTGGCGAATCTTATGTACTGCAAATGGAGCAGAGCTTAATCTTCCTGCCAAGGTTTACTTAAATGACATTAGAAGTACATGATAACCTTGACCAGATGTTGCAGCGTCATCTGGAATCTGTACGTTACCTAACTTCTCGCCAACTTACAGCAGTGATATTGTATTTGGAATTGAATGTTCTCAATGAATGGACTTGTGTCGGAGGTTTCTTAAATTTTAAGTTTGCATGGAAAAACATCTGACCCCATCGTAATTTAGAATCAAACGTAATACCTAAGAAAACAGTACTATCAACTAAGCCTACTAAATTCCCGCCTATCTTGATACCACAATCAACACGCCGGACATTGGGCAAAGCAAATTTCATACATTTGGTTTTGCTTGCATTTAGCAGTAAATTATTAAAAGCAAACCATTCAGAGATTGTAACTAAAATATTGTTTAATTATCTAAGCTCCGAATCTATTATTTTCAATTTGAATATAAGTGAAGTGTCGTACGCAAAAAGAACCATACCAGCGCCGTTTTGAACTTCTAGCGGTAGATTGTTTATATTAAGGAGAAACAAAAATGCTCCCAAAATCGATCCCTGAGGGACGCCAATTCTTGCCAATGATCCAGAAGACGTTTCCCCATTTACACGTACTTTTAGGCAGCGGTTTGTTAAATAAGAGATTAGAAAGTCGAGAGAAGGGCTACAAACACCATAATGTTTTAGTTTAAGTATCAGCGTGATGTGATCAACGCAGTCGAAGGCTTTTGAGAGATCGCAGAATACACCGATTGCATACTGCGACTCTTCCCATGCCCTAAATATATGACTTAGTAGAGTTGCACCAGCATCAGTTGTAGATTTCGATTTCGTGAATCCAAACTGTCAACCATCCAATATCTTTTATTTATTAAAATACTCCCAAATGCTTAAGTATAATTTTCTCGAAAATCTTACTAATCGAAGGAAGTACAGAAATTGGTCTATAATTACCAAGACTACTTCTACAACCTGATTTAAACAATGGAACTACACACATCAAAAAAGTCTAAGCAACATGCGTGATATTACAAATTTTTCCATTTATATTAATTAATTTCTAAATATTTACTCAAACAAAGTGCATAGGTAAGTAAACTTTTTGAAGTGAAACTTCTTTATCGACGTATGGGAGAAATTTTTGTAGCAATCGTCACGTTTTTCGGTTACGCGCCATGTTGCTTTTTTTATCAAAGTTTAGTATAGTGACGTAAAGAATATAATGTAATATATTATAATAATAACAACAATATATTACTTTTGAAGTTTGGTTTGAAATAAGAATAACAATATATTAATTTGAAAGTGATAAAATAAAAAGACTTATTCAAATTTAAGTGAATTTACAAGAAAAGTGAGAGTGATTATATATTTCGTTTTATAAATTCAACACGTATGAGCATGATTTTAACATTTATTTGAGGTTAACCTCACTTTTTGATTCTAAGTATCAGTGAATGTATATAAATCTGTTAAAATTAGCAAGTATTAATAAATATGACTGTAAATCTAGTGAACATTATTAATTCTAAAAACAATAAAAAATATAAATTAAATAATAATTTAAAAATAAAACAAAACACGATTATAAAATAAAAATATGTATACGTACATCTTTTTTAATTATTCGTTTTTAATTATTTATTTATTCATTTTTAATTTTATAAAATCGTTGCATTTCTACAAGATTAACTGTCATCATATAATTTTATTACTTTGAAAAGATAATTCCAATTATTTATTCATAACTTGTAAATATAATACAATAAATAAATAGCAATGATATTATAATAAGAAAAATGATAAAATAAATTACTCATTAATTGTATGCATGTCTATAATAATAAAATAGCTTTAATTTAACACGGAAAAAATTGTTTTTCTTAAGGCTTAAGCCTTATCTACCCCATTTTCGTGAAGTTGCAAGTAGTAGAAAAATGATATGTCGTAAAGAAGTTTCACTTCTTACCTGTGTACTCTGGTACACACACATTTTTTTTGTTATTAATGACATACTGGCTGGTTGTAAAAAAAAAAATTTGATTATGTTTTGTTTTTTTCATAACATTCAAATGACTGCGAATTTGTTTGAATTTAAGTGCGTTTTAATTGCTACGTTTTGTCTTGATTTTATAATTTTACCAACCATTGAAATAAAGTTGAATTGTTAGATATTCTTTACGTCATGAAGCGACGTCATTTGATGGCAGATGAAATGCAAAGAGCTGTAGGGATGTTGCAAGCGGGAAGTAATCAATCTCAGGTATCTCGACATTTTGGCATTCATAGAAGTGTTATTTGTCGTCTTTGGCAGCGTTACAATAATACAGGAGAACCCGCTGAACAGCATCCAGGCCGTAAAAGGAGTACAACCACTCGGCAAGACCGGTACATACAACTGACTGCAAGACGCCAGCCGATGTTAACCGCTCGAGAGATAAGTATTGAGGATATTCTCAGACCTTATGTCTACCCATTTGCACAAACCTTTGGCTCCGATTTTAAGTTAATGCATGACAATGCGCGTTACATACAGCTCGGCGAACCAGTGAATACTTTGCAATGGAGAACATCCGGGTATTGCCCTGGCCTGCACAATCGCCAGATCTCAACCCCATCGAGCACGCATGGGACATGCTCCAGAGACGTGTTTTGAAGGACTTGGACGGAGCGACAACAACCCAAGAGCTGAAGGATTTGCTACAATTCCATTGGGAGCGAATACCGCAAGATGACATAAACAGTCTCATTAATTCAATGAATAATCGTTGCCGACAAGTTCTGAATAGCAGAGGAGCCCATACTTTGTATTAAATTGTTCTATTCTTTCACAATAAATACATTTTCTTTAGAAATTTCATTTTGTAAGAAAAAAGTTTAGTTTCTTATGTATCTTAGTTTCTACAGTATATTCTAATATTGTTAATTTCTGTTATTAAAAGAACTTATAAAGACAACAGCTGTTATTTTTACATCATAGAACCCTAAAGATATTATTTTAAAAATAAAATACAACGTTATAATGTGAAGAACCATCCTAAAATTTAAATTAGTACATGTTGCTTAGACTTTTTTGATGAGTGTATTTTGCTAATTTTCATCATATTAAGGAAAATTCCTGTTTCTATGCATTGATTAAATATATTACCCAGATATGGTGAAATACTGATAATTAAGGACTGAACTACTACTGCTGACATTCCCCAAATACCTTCAGTATTTAAGTTTAATTGTTTAAAAGCTTTTATTATTTCACCGGCACTAATGGATGTAAAATTAAATGTAGAATTTAAAGATGCAATCAACTTTTCGAAAAGTGATGCGGCACCATGGGATGATGATGTTATATTTTTGGTTACTTCTAAAGGTATATTTGTAAAATAATCTTGGAAAACATTTGCTACCTCTGAACTATTTGAGATATGTATTCAGATTAAGTGAATTATCATATTTCCTATTTTTTCCTGTTTCCTTATTTATTATATACCAAACAGTTTTGGTCTTATTACTAGATTTAAGAACTTTATTTCTCAAGAATATCGCTTTTATAGCAGCACAAACGCGTTTAAATTTTTTTGAATAATGTCTGACATAAGCATGAAACGAATCGCTAGTAGTAGATGACTTCCTATAATATAAGTCATATAATCGATCTCTACTTTTTATAATACCTTTGGTTGACCATTACTAAAAGCCATTCTTTTATCAACATTAAAAACTTTTATTGGACAATGTTTACTAAATTCAGTACTTACGATATTAAACAAACTGCCATAGCTAGCCTAAGAGGTTAGTCCTAAGAAGAGCCGTTACCTTTCTAAATATTTGTTGTTTAAAAATTATAAATACACTTATAATTAATTAAATACCATCATACCATCAAGCCTGTATTCCCCGAAGGGTTAGGCAGAGGTGTACTAATGTACATCCACAGTTCGCCGAGTATGTTTTTAGGTTCCATGTAATAGGGGGCGAGCCTATTGCCATTAATCATGCATAAAGCCAAACTCCGAGCTGCTACTGAGAATTTCATAGGAAAAACCCAATAACACTTTAACCGGGATTCGAACCCAGGACCTCGATCATAGCAGTCGCGCTTACGACCACTAGGCTAACGAGGCAGTATTATAATTAAATATACTTACACATAAGTACATAAAAGTTCTGTAGTAGGTAAAAATATAAATTTAGGGCTTTGGATGCTGTTTACGCCGATTATGGTGGGTACTAACGTTTTGCAAATAAGCTTTCCGTTAAGAAATGGAATGACATCCCCCATTAATTACGAAATCTTTTTTTTTTATTTACATTTGTACTCCCACTCTTGGTAAAATGTGTTGGGACCCCCTGTCTCTCACGTGAGTTTTATCATTTACTCTATAGTTTTTAAGTATTTTGCTTCATGCCACTAAATTCTAAAGCGCTAAAACTAATCTATATAGGTACCAACTTAAAAAGGGTTTAGGAACCCCGGGTATAGTATAGTTATACAATATTTAATATAAAATGTTATGTATATTATTTAAATGTACTTATACAAATAAATAAAACCTATATTATTTAAACCTATATCTATACAAATAAACGAACCACAATTCGTTTATAAAAACAAACCCTTATGAATAAGCCAATTATTTCAATTAGTTCATTTTCTTGATTATGTGGTCAGAATGAAATCAGACACACCGACTTCTTCTGATCTGTGTCCTTCCTAATGCCAATTGGCTAATGACGCTGTAGCGTCATACGACGTCACTATTGGAGGGACACCGCCGGCACCCCTTACCAACATTATTAAGATCGGATCGCTCCAGTGGGTGTGACGAAAATATATTACGTCGCAATACGTTGACCGATCGTCTCGCGGTTGTATGACCGCGCCGCTCCGTGTGTGCATTTTTGTATTAAAAACACCATCTGTTAACGTGGTGAAGAACATTTAGCGAGGTGGAATACGCTTGTGTGCAGCGTTGGGCCAGCTGACGTATCTAAGCTCCGGGCTGGATTGGGAAAGGAAGCAGTCTCGGAAGTTCAAGGTTAGTGGATGATATTTCTTCCCATATATTCAATTGGATGTAACAATTGAAATAGTTATCTGTCGTTCATTGCTCACTGAGCTATATTATCGAAGGCCACACCAGACTAGGAGGCAGGCAACTTTATTTAAAACCGCCGCTCCATGTGGTATGTGAGGGAATAATAGGGAAGACTGTAAAATTAACTCCTCGCACACACACCTTATATACGATGTAAAAAAATCAAACGATACCCACCCAGTACCAGATATATCAACTGATCTATACAATAAAATAAAATTGAAATGTCTGTGTGTAATCTCAAAACAACAGTTTTTTAGTAAATGCATTTTAAAGTATATAAGATTCATAAAAAAAAAAAAATTTGTCTGTCTGTCTGTGTGTTTGTTCCGGGTAATCTCCGAAACGGTTGGACCGATTTTGACGGGACTTTCACTGATAAATAGCTGATGTTATAGGGAGTAACTTAGGCTACTTTTATTTTAGAAAATGGCTTACGCTGAGCAAACCATAGGTGATATAGCAAATTAATGTACTACACAATTGTAGACATTAAAAAGACCTACAAATATGTCACAGAGACTGTACGTCTATCTTTTAGGAAACACCCACAATAAGCACTTTTGTCTTTAAAATAGCCGGGAGCGGAGTAGTAAAATTCACGCGGACAATTTGTAGACCACGTGAGCGAAGCCACGGGCTCAGCTAGTAGATATATAAAAAGTAACGTGAGATTATTATTGACCCTCCGTTCTTTTATTGGAGAGTTATTGACATTTTACCGGACCTCTTCCCCCATTTAGAGCTCACGTTATTAATGGACGCACTTCAAGGTTATAAAGACTCCTTTTGTTTTGCATTTCTAACCGGCTTAAAAAAAAGACAGAGTTTATTCAATTCGAATGTATATATTGTAAGGTTACTCAAAAACATTTCTTTGAAAAAACGTGACTACCTTCCATTTTGCAGAATGAATGTGGGTGGTATACAAATATGTTAGCAAGTAACACATAAGCGTCCAGAGATTGTGATTTATAATAATTACTCGCAGTGTTATCCTAGTTATTTACCATTATACACCATAATTCATAATTAATAATTTAGTTAATCATCATATAAATTATATAAAGCGGGTAGGACTGCGATTATTTTGATAAAAGCGGGTGCGTCAAGCCTTGAAGGATGCATTCGTGAAAGTAACCTCTTTGACAACGATACTCTGTCTGAATAAACCACGAATATTAAACTTTTGGACTATTATTCCACAAGACCCACAAGTTTTAACATTTCAGAAGTGGGATAACATCAGGAATTTTGGTATATTATTACTACCCTGATGTAATCATACGACCACAATGTAGGCATTGAACATTGTACTGATTGTACAATCGAGTAAATATACCATGTGAACTCTTCCGAAAATAGACAGAAGTCTATTAGGAGGCATCCCGGCATTGTGCTGCCAGGGTCCTCGAAACTCTGCCGAACCCGGACACGTGTTTAAGGCGAGAGGTAAAGCGTAATCAGAAGATTGCCTCTAGCTATTGAGCACCAGGCAAGAAATCGAAGCAGGGATTCAATGGTGATGTCATCGCGAGCCAAGGGGAAGTTCAATTTAGACTGCAACTTGACGACATTGACATACTTTGCAAAGCTCATCTAACAGATGGGAATATGAACGGAGTAAAATTTGTTGATCGGCCAGCCCGTCATAAATAGCGATGGGATATCATTAACTATCAAAAATGGTGCAGCCACACTCCAAACCATTGAATCAGAATTTCCAGTCACCGTGGATGCGGCCGAAAGGAACTGCCATTTCAAAGTGGCTACAGCCTGCCAGGAAAGATTACCGCCAGGGACCTCTATCATCAAGGTGCACATACTTGGAAACTACGATAACAACGAGGTGGTTTCGCCAGCCCGACATTATGACCTGCAGGGTGTCTCCTACTCTTTGCCGGCTACACTGCTACGCGGCCGTCAAGGTTACCTGAAGGTTGTGAATACGGGTAGCGAGGACGTCAATTGGGAAGCGGGCACAATCTTATCAAGAGCCGAAAGCTGCGAGCAAGTGCCGATTTGCGAGGTCAGTGTTAATGTAAGTCTGGTCTAAAGTCTAGCCTAAGCCCTTGCCACTTCAGAATCCATTTTCAGTATAAATAATAGCCATACCAATTCGTCTAAGTTGGGGTATGATTCTTTAGATATCGGTCCTATAAGTATAAATGAGCGTGCGAAACTAATCTCGTTATTGACTAAATACAGTCTCGTTATTGACTAAATACAGTAACTGTTTTGCACATGACACGAAAGACCCCCCTTACTGAACTAACTAAGAAAAATGTCCCATGGGTTTGGGGTGACGAACAAATGCAAGCTTCAATGAACTTAATTAAAAATAAATTGTAGTAAGCCGGTTTTAGCCATTTTTGACCCTTTGTTATCGTTAGAAATTCATACGGATGCTTGTAAACTAGGTATCGCCGCGATTTCGATGCAAAAACAAACCGAGGGTATTTTGCGCCCTGTAATTTATTTTAGTTGGGTTACAACCCGCGAAGAGTACTTTTATCATAGTTTCGAACTGCGGTTGTCGAATCATTACGAAGATTTCGTGTTTATGTTTTCGGAAAACATGTCCGGATAGTTACAGATTGTACCGCGGTACGCGCTACGTTGACAAAACTCTATTTAATTCCCCGAATTGCTCGATGGTGGCTTTTGATTAAGGATTATGATTTTGAGATTGATTATAGACCCGGGGAGCGAATGAGACATGTAGACGCATTAAGTCGAAATCCGGTTGAGGGGGGGGGCGAATTTCAGACTTGCATCTGAAGGTTCAGAACAGGTTATAGATAATGTCGAAATCAATCGTTTTGCCTCTATGTCCGATAGTGGTAGTAGTACAGACTGACAAGTTGAAACTGAAGACCTTATAGATCTCTTGTAAAGTTTTTTCAATATTAGCAGTAACCTAAACTTTCTTGTTTCGATTGCGAGAGCAATCTTTGCAGGACGGCCGAGTGTAACAACCAACCGGAAGCACATTGTTCGCCACGGTACTGCCCACCGGAAGCACTACCGTACGTAATGCCTAGTGCTGCCACCGGAAGTGTCGCCATAAGCCAAGCCAAGCCATGTAACTACCCCACCAGCCGATAGC
Source organism: Saturnia japonica (assembly GCA_033032175.1). NCBI lineage: Eukaryota > Metazoa > Arthropoda > Insecta > Lepidoptera > Saturniidae > Saturnia > Saturnia japonica. The sequence continues at coordinate 7,152,570 of CM065331.1, forward strand.
GCCATATCGCCACGCCTTGCAAGCCACGCCATACGAGTGGGGTAGGGATAGCCAGCCATAAAAAGCCGTGCGTGCTTCGACTCGTGGCAGTCTTACACTACATCAAAGACTTCCGAATGTAAGGTTAAGGTTACACCTGTTACGTGTATGAGGACATACACGTTGTCAGGATGGTCGAATGTAAGGTTACTCAAAAACATTTCTTTGAAAAAACGTGACTACCTTCCGTTTTGCAGAATGAATGTGGGTGGTATACAAATATGTTAGCAAGTAACACATAAGCGTCCAGAGATTGTGATTTATAATAATTACTCGCAGTGTTATCCTAGTTATTTACCATTATACACCATAATTCATAATTAATAATTTAGTTAATCATCATATAAATTATATAAAGCGGGTAGGACTGCGATTATTTTGATAAAAGCGGGTGCGTCAAGCCTTGAAGGATGCATTCGTGAAAGTAACCTCTTTGACAACGATACTCTGTCTGAATAAACCACGAATATTAAACTTTTGGACTATTATTCCACAAGACCCACAAGTTTTAACAATATATAGTTGGATAGCGGATACGGGATACCTCAAGGGTCCTTGCAAGTATTGGACCTCTAACTGCGAAGATATTTGAGAAAACTCTTCAAAAAATCATTAAAGCTGGTTTTCTCTTTTATCAGAAATTGTCATGTAACGACTGTAGAATTAGTAATCTCACGAAACCGTGTTGATAAAAGCTAGCAAATGTTTATTGTATAAATTTTGGTATCTTTATCATCAATTTACTTAATATTATACATTTTATCTAATTGATACGTCCCCCCCCCCCCTCACAACGATTACAACAATTATAACATGATAACTACAATAACATACAGTTGTGAATTGACCATACAACGTTGAATGTATCACAAGTTTTCACAAGTAATTAGTGCGTAGAAGTAAACTATGTGTCTGTTTAACAAAGAGTAATCGTTTTATAGTGTTTACTGGTACGTATTTTAACTTTTTAATGGTAAATAAGTGTATTCTTAAAGTGAAAACTTATTTGCACTAACAAGTACTCTGTGCATGTAACACAGTAACAATAGGTAGGTATATCATTATTGTAGCTTTAAGGAAGACGTGACAATTGTTAAATTATACATTACCTTTGTAACTTTATTAGCTTCACTAGTTGGAAGTTGTAGGATGAAAATTGAAGGAATCATAAAATCGTTCTTGGGCGATCGTGATAGTAACAATCGTAACAGACAGCCAAAGGATTAAAGTTTAAGTGTAACAGCACATTATTTCAGTATACCAGAGTGAGACAGCATATCGCATGCTTGGACTACTGAACTGATATATGTTAGGTAATTATTGCTCGGAGTGCCAATAGATGTGAAAAACAATAATTAATTAATCCAAAGTTTTATGTTGACTGTCTATTTTTTTTTTGTAATTACCTACCTACTTTATAATTACTTAATTGTGTTGGATTTCAAAACATTTTATTAGATAATTATACAACCTACCGTTTTGTTAGATGAATAAATTATGGATCGTAACAAGCCGGTTTTTCTAGGTACTCTTTTCCATGTTAGATAGGGCTGCCATCGCCTAAATTGTGACAATTACACCAGACAATAACTTCAAAATCCCTGGATAGTTGCGCGTGAAATAGGAACTTTCACCGGACTTCTTAAAGATTTGTTTTCAACAAAATAAAGTGATCATTTTGATTTTTTTATTTTCGATGTATTTTGTAATGTTTGATAACATCGGCCCATAGTGCACCAAAACCAAAAGACTATAATAATAAAACCACGGTATCGATAAATTATTAATCGTACGAAACGAAAAACGAATCTAATTGATCGAAAGACGTTGTATAGTTAATTTATTTGTGTTTTGATATTTCGAATAAAAATATAATTACATAATCCCTACATTTTTTACTGCAGCAACACACGTATCGAAGAATATTGACTGGCGCCTTGTGTTTGGCGTCATGCATTCATTATTTCAAGTGTTCCAGATTACGATCTCATTTGCTGATCTTTTTTTCTGTTTTTTTTCCCACATCTAAATAATTGTAATATCGCTTATATTTACCTCTAAAAAAGAATCTTGAATTATTGTGAAATAAACTTCCAAGATAAGTTATGCTACATCTCTACAATAAACATTTGACATTTGTGTTAAACAAGCTTTCTTAGAATAGGTAAACCTACACTATGCAATGATATTTCTGAGGTAAACTAGTACCTAAGGCAAGTAATTAGTAAGGTTCTTCTTTTTAACATCAAATAAAAAAAAAGAAAGAAGAAGAAGTAAAGAGCTAGGTACATAACATTAAAATTATTACGTTATTAACAAATTAAGGCCATTTAATTAAGTTAATCTTATTTCATTCGTTTCATTGTTTTATTTGTTTGTTAAGGAATTAATGCCATGTACTGTGGACGTCTTTTAAAAAACGACAAATCCGGGGAAACCCCCGACGGTTGGCAGCCCTAATGATAGATAGCCTTGAAGTGTGTACAGTGATAGTGCGATACAGTCATATCTCTCCACATAATTAGCTATTAATGTGCACGATGTTTATTTATTTTGGTAATATTTACTGGTTGGCGGTTATCTTTCACAATTAAACACTTTGTTTAATTTTAAATAGTTTAATGAAAAAGTCTTAAAAAGCAGCTTACTTGACAAACCAACATATTAGAAGAAAAAGTAGCTTCACTCGATGTTGCCACACAGAGTTTTGTGATACCAGATTGGTGATGTAAAATTTAAAATTAATGCGTAGAATTCGCATACACACATTAATAGACAATTAAAAGTACACTTTTTGTTTGTCTTTTAGTACTTATTTTTGGAACAAATTAAACTATAATACATTATCTCAGAAATATATTCATATGTTTACAGATTAAAGAAAATATTCAGTTACAATAATTAATTTACAACAATTTTTAATTAAAAACAATTGTATCTAAACGATGTTGAAAAACCCGTATCATGTTTACGGGCCGAAATGCCGTAGTGTGCCGTCGAATTTGAATTTCGGCGACTACATAATGGATAAATTATGGTATCATAAAGACAACGTGGCTATGGTGAGTATTTCGTTTATTGTTTTATACAAATTGTTTGCATTCTAGACATTATAATAAACTTTGTACACAGTACCTACGCATGACGACTCTCACTTTGGAAAGAAGCATTTGCCCAGCTTTGGAAAATGTATATTCTGATATTATAAGCCCTTCCCAACATACGTTACGGTATTTTATAGAGGGGCCTAATTTGATAAAGTTATGGTATAATATTGCACTTGATTTTAAGATAAATGGAGCGACGGATGAGACAACAACATATAAAGAGATTTTACAACAAGCGATGAACTTTGCCATCTCTCTCAAACGTATGGGCGTGCGAAAGGGAGACGTTATCGCGCTATTTTCGGAAAATCGGCAGGAATTTTGGAGCGCTGTTATCGGAGCTATTTGTACTGGAGCTGTATTAACCACAATAAGTACAGCATATGCGAAAGGTACTTATTTACTGTTCTCTGTGTTAATAAATCGAAATCTTTAATTTACAACATGAGAATTATATAATTAGAAAAAATGAACTCCCTGTCAAACCATATTAGCTGAGCATCATCGTAGGCATTCGTAGGTACTATATTATAAACTAAAGTCCTCGGTCGCTTTTGTCTGTCTGAAAGCGATAAACTCAAAAAATACAAGCCAAACAAAAAATAATTAAGGATATCGATCTTTCTAATCATGAGAATAATCTTCTTCATCCTTCTTATTCTTGTATTCATTTAAAACAATCGGATCCGACAAAAAGGATGCTCAGTTTTTCTAAGAAACATTTCAAGAATAGGTATTTCAAAAATCTATTGCTGTCGCGCTGTGTCCGAAACCGCACTGAATAAAGTGCGAGATTGACAACTGCAGTTCAGACTGATTATACCTAAGTAAAATTAAGTAAGTGTTATTATACTTGGTACTAGCATTTATACACTAAAAATAATACAATTACCATTTACTTACAGGCGAAATAAAACACGTTATGGGCATATCCAAACCAAAATATATCATATGTTCGCCGAACACCTACGAAAGTAATAAGCAAACGTTAAAACTATTTAAACACGTTAAACAAATTATAATATTTGGGACCGAAAAACAAAATAGCTCATTACTGTACAACGACATGGCATTGGCTGATAACGGTTTTGTGAAAAACGTTAATTTCGACGATTTCTTAAGCGTTGATGTCGAAGGACAGACGGATACGTTATTTATTTTATATTCTTCAGGGACAACTGGTTTACCTAAAGGTGTCATGTTGTCTCATCTAAATGTACTAGCTTCATGTTCTTTGTAAGTAACAATATTTTAATATTAATGTATTACTTTATAATAGTAATATTATTTTTAATGTCACCTATTACAACGGTTTTTAGACTTTTGAATTACCAGAACCCTAAAGAAAACTCACTTTTTATTTTGTCTATTTGCTTATGTAGTTAATTTCACCAATATTAGAAACTTATTTTATTTTATGTAAATGATAGCTAAGAAAATACTGCATTCAATACATAATATTATAAAGGTCAACACATTGTTTGTTTGAAGGCGTTTATCTCGGAAACTACTACAAAACCAAAACCAAATTATCTTTACATATTTATAGCCTATTTATTGGGGAAGGTTATAGGCTAAGGAGCGGGGCAGTAATCATAAACTTCAAGCAAACTGGCAAGCTGTAGACAAGTGTGGGAAGGGAGAACAGATATGTCACAGCTAGCTTGAAATATGAAAAAGAATTGTAACAGTAAACATTATAATAAATGATTCACTGACAAGTGAAACTCATTGCGGTACCCTGGGAACTTTTCCACGGAACCCACTTTATGACTCACCATGATATTGTTATTTACAACAAATAATTGTATATTGCAATATTTCAGACCACCGACAACAAACCCCAAAGATGTCATGTTGAATATCACACCGTGGTACCATACCATGGGGTTGATAGGGTTGTTGGGTGCATTTACTTTTGGCAGGACTTGTATCTACTTAGCTAAGTTCGAAGTAGATTTATATTTAAAAACTATTGAAAAATATAAGGTGAGTTTTAATTTTTTTAACCGTGTACTGGTCTTATCTATTTATTTTTTGGCTACATTTAAAAATGGTATACGATTATTTTTTAAATATTAACCTAGTATTTAACTAAATCGGTCAAAGATGGTAATATCACGCTAAAGGTGTGTTAGCGCGGCGAGTAAGCTATATAGCCGTGCGCGTCAACAACGGCGGGATGGTCGCTGATAAAGAAAACTGACTGACCTGTAGCTCCTTGATCGGTGCAGACCAGGATTACGCTACGCCACCTTGATGGTCTTCAGGTTTAACAGCGCGTTCCTTGATAGGTTTTAGTGGACTGCACGTGCACTTGATATAGCGGGGTGTTAATTATTTCACGATGTCAAAACGCGTGCAGGCGAACGTAGACTGTTCGTAATTACAAACAGCTTCCTAATCAGCCACGGAAAGAAGCGACAGGTAGCCGTTGAAGCGGATTGGTAGATATTGAAAAGAAAGGCCAATTAAGTGGCGCGAACAGGGTCATTATAGATGATTCGGTTGAAGTTTGGATGTAATTTTGAAGCTACCAACTGACTGTGCAGTCAGCGTGCAGTTCTATTGGAGTCAGCGTGCAGTTCTATTGCAGTCCGCCTGCAGTTCTATTGCAGTCCACCTGCAGTTTATTGCAATTAGTGTGGAGCTCTATTGAAGTCAGCGTGCAGTTCTATTGCAGTCAGCGTGTAGTTCTATTGTAGTCAGCGTGCAGTTCTATTGTAGTCAGTGTGCAGTTCTGTTGTAGTCAGTGTGCAGTTCTATTGCAGTCCGCCTGCAGTTTATTGCAGTTAGCAGGCAATTCTAACTCCGTGTATTCGTTAGAACTGCACGCTAGTTGCAGGTGGACTGCGCAGTCGGTTGTCGTTTTCGGATGCAGTTGTGTCAACTGCACCGTAACCGCATCCAAACTGCAAATATGCAGCTGGCTTGCTGTCCGGATGCAGATAGTTTGTTATAAATCCAAGTCTAGAACGAACATTTGTCAATAAATGTTTGAAGGTAAATGTTTAATTGAACGAATATAGCGCTAAGAAACGCCGTACTTGTTATGTTCGCGTACAAGTACGTATGTACTTGTACTTGTCTTGAAGTTAAGTTTTTTACATGTACTTCAGATCAGCTTTATTATTATTATTAGCTGATTCCGCGACTTCATTCGCGTCGACTTCAAAATCCGTCAATGGGGCACACGTGCGAATTTTGTTATTCTCGCTCCCGGTTATATGCTTATTGTGGATGATCCTTTATAATATCTACAATTATGAAGTATATTAATTTGATATATCTCATATAGTTTTTTTTTGTTTCATTTGAGCGGACTCTAATTATTTTTCTAAAATAAATGTAGCCTAAGCCTCTCCTTATAACATCGGCTATATGCCAGTGAAAGTTCCGTCAAAATCGTTCCAACCGTTTCGGAGATTACCCGGAACAAACAGATAGACAGCAAAGAAATTAAAAAATGGGGTTTTTATTATAGGTATCGTACATACTTTCATATGTATTTGGTAAAAGCTGTTATTTTGACGTTACAAACAGACACTTTAATTTTATTAATTGTATAGATTATGAGCTGAGTTTGATTTGAACTGGGACCGAAGCACGAAAGAGAAAGAGAGAATCTGTAGAAAAAAATTAAAAGTTACCTAAAATTAGTTTAACACTTTAACAATTATGACTTTATTGATGAAATAACAAGTGAACAGTGCTCTAAAAAACGTAGGTAACTAAACGTAACAGTATGGCACTTGCAGTACCCGACAACAGTTTATATCCAGATGAAGAATAACCACAACAAGGTACTATAGCAAAAATCAAAGTGAATCGTATTTTATTCTAAACAATATTGCATCTCCAATATGTATAATACTGATAAGGGTAATTTTAAAGAAAGTGACAATAAATCTTTTCTATAAAAACATTACTATATTGTTTCCAAGTCTAGTGTGAAACTTGAACGTACATGTCTATCTTATTCCTTAATACTTTGAAGGCGTATTATGAACCGTGTTGGTTATTTGAAAACCGGGCATCTAAAAATATAGAAAATGTTTGGATGGAAGGCTATCATGACTGGAAACATTCACGCCATAGAAAGTCACAAGACATTGAAAATTCACCTAAATTTTACGATTGTTCATACATAAGACTGTATCAACAATGGCGGCTTTACGGAAGACTAGATGAAGAGCAAAGAGTCCAGATCAAGAATTTTTTTTTTTCGCCAAGTACTCTCTAGACACCTTGATTTTACTCTCACACTTTCAACGTGTAATTTAGCCTTTCGTGGTCACAGAGAAAACGCAGATAGCAATGATCCAAGTATACGAGAAAACTTTTTGAGTATTGTTGAGTTATTAGCAATATACAATCCGATTTTACAAGAATGATTAAGTAAACCAAAAAGTCAGATAAAATACTTAAGTCAAAAAATATAAAATGAACTAAGTTCTAAGCGAATCTAATGACACCTCGTACCCTAAAATCCATTAAGCCGTTTAGGCTACAGAGCGTGCCAAAGAAATAGACATAACATTAGACTCGAAGAACATAACCCTCCTTTTTCGCAGTCGGGTGAAAACTCGATGAAGGAGACGAAAAGGATGTTTGTTTTCTTTTCATTTCAGGTTGCAGTTCTGACCGTGGTTCCACCCGTAGTAGTGGCAGTCTGTAAAGCACAGTCTAAGTATGATTTGAGTTCCGTGACGTATATATACTCCGGAGCTGCTCCATTATATAAGGAAACCATTGAAAATGTGTACAAAAAGTAAGTTCTAGGTTTATTGCAGGGTATACAGTGAAAACGATTTCCGATTCGGTTAGTATGAACCTATACTGTGGAACTTTATTATTAACGAGCTGACCCGCGCAAATTTGTCTGCGTCATATAAGAGAGAGAGAGAAAGGGTTAGAAAGAGTGGCTCTTAAGCAACGTATTATAGGTGCCGCCCACCTCCCACATAATTCTGCATAATAAAAATGCGCTCGCGGTACTTGATCATTATTTTGCTACCGAGTTATTTTAAAACTGTCATATGTCCTATGATATTGATTTAAATCAATAACAGTAAAGGGCAATTTTGTAAAAAATTAAATACTTGTGATGAATAACGTATTTATTTCAATAAGGATTAACGCCATGTATATAAATACCTTCGCAAATAGTTTATTATTTTTCAACGAATTTTATAACCATAAAAAAGGTTATATTGAGTAAACCTTATAAGACAAACATATCACGGAATTTTTTTAGAACTTTTTAAGAAAAACAATTCCATCACAATCCAAATAACGTAACCTGAACCATTCACGCAGCGAACGCAGTGGAAGCTCTCAAAAGGAATACATTTCTCCAGTTTTTGCAACATTTTTCATTGATGCTCGACTCCTATTGGTTGTAGCATGATGTTATATAGCCTATAGCCTTCCTCGATAAATGGGCTATCCAACACTAAAACATTTTTTCCATTCGAACTGCTATTTCCTGAGATTATCGTGTTCAAGCAAACAAATAAACTCTTCAGCTTGATAATAGTTATTATTATTAGTATAGGATAGTATTGGGGTTAGAAGTATTTTATAGTCTTTTTATAAATGTTCACTTTCCTTTAAATTGTATGCTTCGATGGTGGTGGAATACACCGGATGCAAAAGCCCTTATAACAAAGATAAAAAAATCATATTGATGAATTGTCTTCTAGATCAGAAGATATTATTTAGTAAGTAGTAAATGATTAAAAAGTGGAAATCATTTAATTTTGTTCGGCCTAGTAATTTGGAATCCAATTAAAATAAATGTTATCAGGTTTCCATAATATCAAAGCCCTTTATCAAGGTTATAGGCCATCGGAGACCACATAGGCAATACTCAGCTATAATTATGATGAACAGGTTCCAAAATATTAAAGCTGTTTATCAAGGTTATGGGTCATCGGAGACCAAACTAGCTAAACTCAGATGTAATTATTATGATTAACATGTTCCTAAATATTGTCACGACCTGTTACAACCCGATTAAAAAGATAGAGAAAATCCTGTTCCAGAAATATCTCGAAGCAACTAGTAATTTCTCAGTACATCCAAATAATGTTCGCGTCGTAAACAACCGCGGTGCATGTTTGTGTAAACATCGCAGTTTACACACACATTATAGGGATTATCGCTTCGATTACGTCATCGTGTAGGCATTGAAAGTAAACGTCAAGAAAAGTCGCGACGCTTAAATAAATAACAGTGTTGTGAGTTCGTGTAATTTGGATCTGTGTGGAATTCAAATAAATCTTCATTTCATTAAACGGCATTTTTAATACCCACGGGTGTAACAATATAAAAAGCTATCAGAGATCACGCAAGCTAAAGCCAAATATAATTATGATTGATTAACAGGTTCCCAAATATCAAAGCCGTTTATCAAGGTTATGGGTCATCGGAGAACACGCTAGGTATACTCAAATGTAAATATGATGATGTCGTCTCTAATAAAATTGCCAGTGTTGGCAGGGTAGTGGCTGGAACAGTTATAAAGGTATTTCAACTTTTTCTAAAGTTTTTACTTTTTTTTCTACAGCGTGATAAAAAAAAAAATAACAGTGAATTTTTATACATTGTAACATAAAGTATACACCATGTAAATGCTTGCTAAACTTCTTTTGTTTTTTTTTAACTAAGGCAACACTGTACGGAACTGAACTGTGATGGAGCGGCGCTGTCAAATGTTCTTTAAAATATGAAACTGTATGAGATATAGCTCAGTGCAGTGCCGCGCAGTTTCACTGATGTATCATACGATTTTATATATCTTTCTTATTATATACATATATAAAAATCTTGTGTCACGATGTATGTTGCCAATAAACTCCAAAACTACTGAACCGATTTCAATCAAATTTCACAGTGTACCCGTATTTTGGTCTAACTTACTGGATAGGATAGTTATCATCTCAATTATTCCCTTATGTCGTGAATGTAAACGAATAAAATGTATCAATTAATTGTTTCTTAAGCAAGTGTTAATTTACTGTTTAGTTTTATGAAGTTCTCATAGATGGCGGTGTACGTTGATTCATCGATAAAATTCTTCAATATTGTTTGACATCTAGGTTGCAAATACACCCAATAGATGACGCTGTGTTCTGTTTCTTAGAATATAAATTGTATTACTTTATTTCACGTAATATTTATTTATGTTCACGATATAACCGTATTATTTTAATGGTTTGTGACTGATATTTTTATAATTATACTGCGTATTATGTTACAATATTATTACCATTAATAACAAAAAAAAGTTTGTACTAATAGATGGCGGTGTACGTTGATTCATCGATAAAATTCTTCAATATTGTTTGACATCTAGGTTGCAAATACACCCAATAGATGACGCTGTGTTCTGTTTCTTAGAATATAAATTGTATTACTTTATTTCACGTAATATTTATTTATGTTCACGATATAACCGTATTATTTTAATGGTTTGTGACTGATATTTTTATAATTATACTGCGTATTATGTTACAATATTATTACCATTAATAACAAAAAAAAGTTTGTACTAATAGATGGCGGTGTACGTTGATTCATCGATAAAATTCTTCAATATTGTTTGACATCTAGGTTGCAAATACACCCAATAGATGGCGCTGTATGTTCAATTTACCGGAAGGGTTTTATTTCCTCAGTTGCGATTAGAGAAATAAAATATGGCGGTACGAAGTTCGCCGGGTCAGCTAATAAAATATAATTAGTCAGACCACGACTTAATTGCAATCGCGGCAACAGCCAAAACCGAGGTTCTGCCACTTTGGCATTCTTGCGCGCTTGTTGCCCACGCTTTCGCGGCTAAGTGCCTTAAGTGATCGCCCCCAAGCCCGGTAAAGCTGTAAAAGCCATTAGTGCCTCTGTTTTTCGATAGGGCTCTCTGGCTAACACTGTAGTCAGTTTACAAAAAAAAAAAAAATACTTAAAAATATTTAGCCGCAACATGTCGCGCCGCTCCGTTCCAGTTCAGTTCCGCTTATGCGGTCTTTCCTTATTAATCCTTTATAAAATTTTACTAGCTATACCTATTTGAGGTATTACATAGTGTCGCCACTAACGCACCCGTCTAACCTACCGTTGTTCTCACTTTCCATCTAACCTACCATCGTTCTCACTTTCCGTCTAACCTACCATTCCTTTCTGGATAAAAGCCCACGCTGGAATGATTAGCAATGAAAGTGTAGATAAACTTGCGAAAGAGGCTGCGTTAAAATCTGAAGAGATCCCAGTCTGTTGACGTACCTCTCTAATTATGTTAGAGAAAATGAAACATCTCAAAAAAAAACCTACCATTGTTCTCACGTCCCGTCTAACCTACCGTTGTTCTCACTTCCCGTCTAACTTACTGTTGTTCTCACTTACCGTTTAACCTACCGTTGTTCTCACTTCCCGTCTAACTTACTGTTGTTCTCACTTACCGTTTAACCTACCGTTGTTCTCACTTTCCGTCTAACTTACTGTTGTTCTCACTTACCGTTTAACCTACCGTTGTTCTCACTTCCCGTCTAAATTACTGTTGTTCTCACTTTCCGTACGTGCCTACATCTTGCCAGATTGCTTGAAATTCATGGTTACTGCTCCGCTCCTTGTAGTTGTAGTGTCAAGTTATATAGCCTATAACCCTGTTCAATATAGGCTATAAAATGCAAAATGGTAGTTTCAAAGATTAGAGCGTTTTTGTACTTTATAATATTAGCATAGATTTCAATAAATTGGTTTTGTGTAAATTATTACTTTACTACATAAGCATAGTTACCAAATTTTTTATACATAAATATGTTACCAGTTTTGCATGTTTAAACCATTGGCAATAATGTTTAGTAACTATATGGTCTAATATTAAACTTGAAAAGGGACTGGTTCTTTAGTGCCACCCCAGTAGAGGACAATGGTAGTAGCTTGGTAACAGAAGATACACAGAACTTACGGAAGTTAATATAATTAATTTGTATACTTTCTTCAGGTAGTAGACATACAGACAAGAGAACCACTAGGTCCACACAAACCAGGAGAAATTTGTACTAAAGGTGACCTTTTAATGAAAGGATACGTTGGCAGAGACCTAAAAGAAGATCTCGACAGCGAGGGTTTCTATAAAACTGGAGATGTAGGGTATTACGACGAGGATGGCTTCTTCTATATAAGTGATAGACTGAAGGAGTTAATTAAATACAAAGGGCATCAGGTACAGTGACCTTGATTTATCTCAGTCTCCTCTTTTTCTAATTGTATTCTTTTATCACTGAATGCTGGTTGAAAAAAGAAGGTTGAAAGAGTATTACATAAGGCAAAGATGTGAATATTAAGGAGGATTTGTGGTATAGTTATAATTGATAAGATTCTTCTTCTTAGTCACCCAAAGGAGGTAGTGTTTGCATACTATACCTATATAGAGAAATGGCTAAATAAATGTAAGAAGTCAAATAGACGCTTAGGGGTTCATCCTATTTTGATGCAAAGATAACAACATGGTGTATTCCATATACTTTATAAATATCTATGAAAAGATGAGTGTACGTTTTGTGATTATCTTCAGATGAATATCAAAAGGTGTGAAGACCGAAATGATAGAGAAGAGTGAACAGGTTACCATAATTTCAGCATAAAATGCTATTTCCAGGTTCCTCCCGCGGAATTAGAGGCAGTCTTACTTCAACACGATTCGATAAAAGACGCAGGAGTTGTGGGGATATCACATAATGAGAGTGGAGAAGTACCATTAGCGTTCGTTGTTGTTCAACCAGGAAAGACTGTCACCGAACAAAATATAAAAGATTTTATCGCCGAAAGGGTCAGTTTTAATGGATAAATTCAGTTGTTACAAAAATAATTGTTTATTTATGTTTATATCTACATACATAGATAAATGATTGGTAGGCGTTGTGGGCGTAAAGACGTATTTGAATGTATTTTTTTTATTGATGTTTTATCATAACTTCTTTGTTTATGAACCGATTAGGATAATTCTTTTTTTGTAGGATGAAGTAGGTATGTATCCACTTCAACTATCCACTTTAATTTCATTGGCATTGGACATTCAACTTCGAAGATACAGTTGTTTTTATTTTTGTTAAAAATTGTCTTGTTCACTTCACCTGTGCACAATAACCAAACTATATACGACAAAATGCCACAAGAGACAAGTGTCTCTGATAACACTAATCTATAAACAAATACATTTATATAAATAAGAATGGATGTTTGTATCTATGCACTCGGAAACTGCTGCTGATCGGTTAAAAACACTACCGTATAATTTACTAAGATAATTTTAAAATTATTCACTATCGTATTAAACTGTAGCGAATAATGAAAGTCAATAAAATTAAGCCAAAAAATATACGTCAAACAAAACGGAATTTTAGTTTTTTTTCTCAAATAGGTTTATTGTAAATAATCCTAATACGGCTAAATTTAAAAGTGTTTCTTTTAGTAATTTGTCCGTTTGTCTTACCATAATCAGAATTGGTTCTTTAAATAATGAATGCACAAATTCTTTGTACAGTTGGACGATTAAGAAAGTAGTTAATTACATTTTAATATTTAGGGTATTTTCTTTTGCTTTTTACACGGTACTATTTATCTGTGTCTGCGGTAGTTACATTTTTTGTATTGTAAAACTACCCATATAAATGTTGTATATCTTTTCGAAATTTTCAATCAAAAATTTTAGTTTTTTTCTAACACCTTATTATCTTTCAGTTATCCAAACCGAAACATTTAAGAGGTGGCGTGCGCTTCGTAGAACAAATCCCGAAAAGTGCTAGCGGAAAAATATTAAGAATGGAACTTCGGAAGATGCTGAAATCTGAGAGGAGTAAACTATAACTTGTCCTGATTAAAATTAAATTCAAACCAAAATGATTTAGCATATTCTACGTGTAATTTACGTTTACAATATTGTGGAATATTTATCTTTACAAAGCACTAATTTACCTATTGTTATAAATAATTAAACACGGTTAACAAAGAAAGGTATGCGCTAAAGTTGGTTGATATTAAGTACAGTAGGTAAAATACTACAATTTAAAGCGAATTTAGAGTTACGCGATTTTTAAAACTTGCCGATAAATGCAATTGTTGCAATCTTGTTTATAATAAGGCTTATATCGTGTTAAGATTTCAAAAAAAAAAAACTTAGTTCATAAGGAAGGGCGCGTACAGATAAAAAAAAATTGCATAATCAGAGAATCAATTTCTCCAAAATGTCTTTGCTAATTCCGTCTAAAAACAGTTGTTTTGTCTCTCTGCAATAAAAAATGTTTGTTATTTATTGATGAGATGTATCTGAAAATTTGAAATCTGCAACTAATGGTGGAAAAGAAGAAAAATCAAAAAGATAAATTTTAGTGACTGAAAAATCGGGGGTATATAAAATTCGGATAAATTAATGAAGATGTATTTCTGCAAAGTAACGCATATGTCAATCAAATAATCAGAGAATATTTTGTGTCAGAGGAAAAGTCCAGCTCAGACGACTTCGTTATATTATGTTCTTTGTCAAAATAATTATTCGTCGTCTTTATATTTTTGAAATATATGCATATGATATAGTTTGTTGTATTATTTAAGATCTGACTGTACATTTTTCTTCAAAATTATTGTTTTTTTTTTTGTTTCCGAGTGTACTTTCCTTTAATCTTTCTCAAAGTAGGCGATAAGGCCTCTCATAGGCACTGAAGCATTTCAACTGGGAGGTAGAACGCTCCCGCTCTTAAAAAGAGGCCTTAAGGCTGTGTAGGGGATCGCTAGTATATTAAAACTAGTGAAAACTCCTGTTTGCTGATACGTAAAATATGATATTATAAGTAAAGAGGCATCTTATTTTTATTATCATTGGATACGTACTTAGGTATTTCTTCACTTCTTTGTATTTCAAACTAATATTAAGTAGATACCTATACCTAGTGTTTTTGTTTATTTGTTTTTTTTTAAATGCGTCACAGAGATTTGGGGTGGTAGATTTTTGTTCGATCGGAAATACATTTTGGAAAACCTGTACTAAACTTGATACAATACAATAAATGTACTCTGTGAATACAACTGCTGTCATTTACAAATAGCTTGTGTCAACTTAATGTATGAGTAAGTAACAAACCAGCATGGCAAATAGAGGTAAAGAGAACCATCTTAAATGGAAGACAAGTTTAAAAAGTGTCCGGGTGTTCGCAGCAAATTATAATTCAAAACCCACCAGTATGGCGCTAGCGTATCAAGAGAGAATGATACTTTTTCGTGATCTTATAGCTTTTACAGTTGTAAAAGTTAAAAAACGTTGAGCAAGCATGTTGAAAGTTTGTGGAGTTAAAAGTTGTCCAAGTGAGCGAAAATTAAAAAATAATAACTTTTGGCACTATCTTTCCAATTTACGGAATTGCTATCGCCTTAAATAGACGCTTTTAAACGGACACTTTTTCCTATATCGAGATGTTACTCCTTACCTATATTCCATATGCTAAGTATGCTAACCAGACTTGTAATGGCAACTAGTCCTCTTTAATGTAGACCATTACTGCCTTATGACGATTTCAGTATCCTAACAAGATGGTGGCTTCCTTGTTAAAACTTTCCATGGAGTTTTTGTGGGATCCCAGAATGTATTCTTTCAGTTAATATTTATAATCCATTTCACTTATGCACAAAAGTCATACTATATCATATAAAACGCCACCAATATTACATAATATAGGGTCAAAAACCTAAGTAAATGAATAAAAAATAATAACCATAACATTATTATTTTTTGGTAAGACACACTGGCAGCTAATTAGCTGATGCGTGCGTATCAAATAGCTTGGAGATATCTTCCTTGTCCAATCTGCTCTTAAAGGAGGTTATGGTAGGAGCCATCACAACTTTTTCTGGAAGTTTGTTCCATGCTGTGACCACTCTGTTAGGCAACAAATGCTTCATTGGGTTTCTTTTTGCTGGGAATTCCCAAAGTTTCAAGGGATGACCTCGTAGGTGTTTATTTTCATTTGACTTTGGCGTGTTCAATAATAATACTAGTCAGTAGGGCTTTAGCACATTTACTTTGTAATAAAATAATACAAGTTTTAGTACATAACGTGACGTGAAAACAAAGGTCTCAATTTTTATATATCTATCTGATATGTCATCACCTAAGTATTTTTAATATTAACGATTAGAAATAGTCAGTACAAAAATAGTGGCGAATGAGTCGCCACACATATCCATAAGGCTGGGCACATCGTAATAATTAGTGAGGATTTTATAAGTTTCGATTAACCTGCCCCTTTGTCTACGCTGTTCTAGTGTGGTAAGGCCAAGGTTTATAAGGCGCTGTTCATAGGGTAAGTTACGCATTGCATACACCATCTTAGTAGCCCTTCTCTGTACATTATCAATGAGCTTAATGACTTTTTTGAAGTAGGGATCCCAGATAATATAAGCATGTTCAAGAAGTGGTCTTATATAGGTCTTGTATAACTTTATAAAAGTTTTAGCTGTTAGGAATTTAAATGCCTTGCGAATGATATAAAGGATCGAATTAGCTTTCTTCACGACCCCAAGCACATGAGTTCCCCATTTAAGATCATTGGATAACTCCCAAGTTCCTTTGTGTTTCAACTGCAGTTAACCTTCTTCTTCTTCTTCTTCTTCCTAACTTGGCAACCGGTCCTCTTTAATGAAGACCATTACTGCCATTATCGAGTGAATTATATTGTCAAGTGTTATGACGATTCAGTATCCTAACAAGATGGTGGCTCCCTTGTTAGAACTTTCTAGGGAATTTTTGTGTGATCTCGGAATGAATGCTTTCAGCTTATATTTATAATCCACTTCACTTATGCACAAAAACCAAACTATATCACGCAAAACGTCACAAATATTACATAATATAGGGTCAAAAACCTAAGTAAATGAATTAAAAATAACAACCGCAACATGTCACTTCAAGATCCCGCCAAAAACTCCTGCAGTTAACCTTATAATTCATAATAAAAATACATGATTTTTTTTTTTCAAATTCAGAAATTTTATTCACTGTCAAAACATTTTATAATCATCTTTTATGATTTACTGTATGATATAAAAAAAAAAAACTCTTATTTCCATGGTATTTATGTATCTAAAATCCAACTATTAAGGTATACAAAAGTTGTAAATTTTCAAATCTACCTGACAGCACTGACTTACAACTCAAAATTTTAAATGAATGAACATTTAAATTCAGTGTCACTTCAGTCAATAATTGTCGTGTTGCCATTGCTACGGCAATTACCGTGTTATGCGGCTATCGGGGCCAACCGGTTAAAAATACACGGTACACGGCAGAACAATCTTCTTCTTCCTAACTTGGCAACCAGTCCTCTTTAATGAAGACCATTACTGCCATTATCGAGTGAATTATATTGTCAAGTGTTATATCCTAACAAGATGGTGGTTCCCTTGTTAGAACTTTCTAGGAAGTTTTTGTGGGATCTCGGAATGAATGCTTTCAGCTTATATGTATAATCCACCTCTCTTATGCATAAAAACCAAACTATATCACGCAAAACGCCAACAATACACTAATACAATACATAATATAGGGTCAAAACCTAAATGAATTAAAAATAAAAACCACACAATGTCACTTCAAGATTCCGCCAAAAACTCCGGCAGAACAATCGTTGCTGTATCCTAAAACGTAGTACTTCCACAATCCAATCACATTAAATCGCGGGCAGCAGTTAGTCCGCAACGAAATTGCATATAAATGTAACACAGACCGCCAACGGCTGCGATCGCGTGGACTACAGAATGCCGTCGATCAGTCACAGGTGCGAATCGTGCTCTCGATTTTTTAAAACAAGCTTGTTGTGGGTGAAGAAGAAAAAGAAGAAATAAGTATCAGTGATATCAGACATTTAAATTATCATAACTGTTACGAATTAATTGCACTACAATTGCAAATATTTATTTTGATTAGGCATTATCTTATAAATCTTGTACGAAATCCTCAGGGCGTGAGTTCTACTCGCACTTGGCCAATTTATATTTTATCACTCTTTAACCATAGGTACAAAACAATTACGAAAGTTTTCATTTTGATTAATTATATGTACATGAGATACGGCAAATTTTCAACCATCAACCCAAAAACACGGCAATCCGACATCCAAAACACGACAATCACCTTTTTTAATGGCTACCCTGCTTGTCATTTGTCACCTACGCGACTGCACGTCACTGTCAGTGCTTGTCAGTCTGTAGGTCTGTACTCTGTGTTTTGGTTTCTGCTTTCAGTTTTTAATTATAAACATTATGACTTTAAAAATGTCTTTATTCTAAATAAATTAATTAATAGTTTATTTATAAGGAAATTCATAATGAGTAATATTTACATTCAAGAACCTCCGGCTTTGGGCAAGGTATTCTTGTTTTGCATACATTATTTTTGTTTTATACCACCATAGCATGGGGGTTAGGTGTTTTCTAATGCTTGCCTGGCTAGCTACTACGGTCAAGTTGAAAATCTGTCGAAAAGAATCTAAAGGTATGTTCAGGCAGCTGCACTTGAGAGACAGACCTGTTTCTACCCTTAGCGTGTTACTGTCTTAGACTATATCTTCATTTTACGTCCTTACGGTGAGCTCATGGTCAAGTAGAATTAAAAAAATAGTTGATAATGAAATTACTACATAGAGGTTAATCACAATTTTTTTTTAAAGCCCATAACTTATTTTAGGTTTTACTTAAAACATCTGTAGGTGAAATTGATATAGAATTATGGACCAAAGAAGCTCCGAAAGCATGCAGGAATTTTATACAGCTATGTATGGAAGGTTATTATAATGGTAAGGTCTTTATTTATTTATTAAAATGTATGGTCAGTGGCCAATATACTAGATTTCATTTATAATTAAGATATAAGAACATTATTCAGTGTGCTAGCCTATTAAAGCCACTGCATGCTTTATTTGAGACATCTTTTTTGTGCACTGTTTGGTTAATACTGCATTAATAAGAAAGAAGTTACTCATTCAAAATTGATATTTTGCTGTTCCAATTATCATGATTTTGCTTATTTAATACATAGCCTCAAGAATTCAAAATGTCTCAAAAACTAACTAACTGCACTTTTTCATTACCAGATGGATTACCTCCCATATTTCTATGTAGGTTTTTTTTATTATTTTAATATTGGCTTTCTGCCTATGTAGGCGATTTTGCCAATGTCAAGTGTGACAAATAAAGTTAAAGAATTTAGTTACCAAATATTTGGTGTTCTGTAGAATAACCCAAAGGGATTAAAATAACACTAAAACACTATTAAGACTATATTGGTCTTATTCAATAACATTTTTATTTTTTATTTCTAGATACAATCTTCCATAGAGTCATACCTGGATTTATAGTACAAGGTGGTGATCCAAATGGTGATGGGACAGGTGGGGAGTCTATTTACGGAGCTCCATTCAAAGTGAGTGATTTCTGCACTGTTTTGCACACTAAAGTTATTTATCAATCCGGCACTAGTACAGCACTGCCTCCATTCTCGAAGTCCACCTGTTGTTGTTGTCAATGGGAAACAGCACCAAACCATTCGTGTTTGCGCGCTTTACACTGCACTTAGAAAACAATGTATGTAGATACCCCAGTTACAATAGCAATGTGCACTGTTATCTGAACGGATCCTATGAACCAATTGTTTGAAACAAAAAAAATTTGGCTCTCTTTTTCCATACTTTTCTCTGTGAATTTTTTTTTTAAATATTTCTGTTGATTATTGTTATTTCTACATTCGTTTTCGCTTTCTACTATGAAAATTTCTAAATTCCTATAAATATATACAGTAAATACTGGAAACTTTTCATGACAATTTTCATGCCTGTGAGGGACTCTTTCATCAGTACTTGTATATAGATTAATATATAAATTGATTCTGAATGGTGTTTTTCCCTGGCAACACTATATTGACGTTAATTCCTCATCAACATTAATGATTCAAATATGTTTAGTATCACTAATTAATCAAATACCCTAATAACTAAAGAACACTATAATAGGTTTATTCATGAAATTTGTCATGCTAGGTGTTCAGGAGAGGTTTATTAAACATACAAAATTTCAAGTGTGTAGATCAAATTGTTTTTAACTTATGAAGGGGCTAGAAAGTAGCTCGAAATGGTTTGTGAAACGTAGCTGGTATATCACCCTTTGCTTTTCCGAACTTGGCTGAAACAATGCCATGCGTCTAGACCTCCAAAGAAATTTCACTGTGCTCTACCTCTCTGCGATCCCCTTTTCCCAAGGAGGTCTAGAAATTATTAGGCTTCGTCCATCTGTAAAAAAATGGTGTGTGTCAGCTCTTGTCTTGGAATAAATATAATATAAAATAATGATAATAGAAATCACGCCATCTTTCTGTTTATATAATAAACATAACAGTAGATGTATTTGAAGTAATCAAAAGAATAAAATAATTCTTGAATTAGTTACTAGATGGCACATAAATCGGAAATTTACTTTATTACTGATTAGTGATTAGGAAATAACTATTAAGTTAGTTACGATAGCTGTAGTCAGTAAAACAAAAAAAATTATTATGCAAAAATTGATTCTTAAAGAGTAATGACCTTTTGACAATAACCGTAACGCTTTTGAGTTAACGTTTATATTAAATTCCTTCTGTGTAAAATTTGCATACCGGGAATCTTTCAAGAAAATCGTCTCAAGAAGTAAACTCAAAATAAAAAGAAGATATGGGAAAACGTTTAATTCGTTCATGAATATTTTAATATTTTAAGGATGAGTTTCATTCACGCCTTCGGTTTAACCGGCGCGGTCTTGTGGCGATGGCGAACGCCGGTAAAGACGATAATGGCTCCCAGTTTTTTATAACTTTCGCCGCCACACCGGAGCTACAGAATAAACACACAATATTCGGAAAAGTCACTGGTAAGTACTGAATCTTATATGTTAAAACATAACTAAACAATCGAAATTATTAAAAATGAAACAAAAAACCCGACTGTAACAAAAATACTTTCAAGAAAAACTATTTTTGCTTTTTATTTGATTCCCAGACGTCGTACTTAAATATTATATAGCCTATGTTACCCCCACAATTAAGATGAATCTAATGACAACTAGTATGCTAAAATCCATCAAGCCGTTTAGGCTACAGAGCGTGCCAAAGAAATAGACATACATATATATGATTGAAAAACATAACCCTCCTTTTTCACAGTCGGGTAAAAAATTAAAATGGTAGTAAAGTTTGCGGGAGCAATGTATTAATTAAAAAAACTAATACACAAAAGTATTTAATTAAGTTATTTCAAATTTAATTAAATATAATTATGACTAATGACCCTACGGACAGATCAAGATGCCCGGCACGACTGCCTTACTTACTAAAACTTGTTCATAAGTGCCTTCATAGGTTCTAACTTGATCATTTTTTTTTTGCTGTAATTTGGTGAACAGTTTATTAGGATACCTTTAATTAAAGTTTGTAATGAAATTGATCAGTGAAACGAAATAAAATATATATTATACACAATACGAAAATTCACAGAAATTGCTGTCGTGCAAAATAATAATAATAATAATTTTTTATTTATTTGACCTCACACATTACTAAATTAACTTATCTAATAATACAATTAACAATAAAACAACAAAAACAACTTATATGTTTTTATAATGTTTATTCAGTGTTATAATTTTTTTATAATGGTCATTGATAGTTGAAATGCATGATTTTAGGTAAATATTATAATTTGTATGACGTAACAGTTACATTACACTGAACCTCTAAATTGAATTTTTGTTTCATAAAATTTTTTACTGGCTGTTATTATAAAAATGTTCAATGCTTAATGTTTATATCGACAGGTGAAACTATATATAATGTGCTGAAATTATCTGAGGGTCTCATAGGACCCGATGACAGGCCAGAACATCCTCACAAGATCACCAGCACTGTAGTTTTGATCAATCCGTTTACTGACATACTCCCACGTGTCGTCATCGAGACTAAAGAAGAAGCACCAAAGAAGAAAAAAAAGGAACGGCAGGGTATCAAGTAAGAAAAAAATCACGGGTTGACAATATTGTTTTTAAAAATTGAAGTTGATAATATTGATTTATTAAACTTAAAACAATAGAAATCTGGAAAGAAATGAGCATTAATTTAATATTCCATTGGAAAATTTGAGATTTTTTCTCCTTGAATCACGTGATTGCGAACGCCAATTAGAAATCGTGACGTCATATTACAATATTTATGTACACAGTTGAGTGTTATTCTATTAGGTCAGGAGTCACCAAATGACGGTCCAGTTCTGAACTAACCGTAATTTTTTTTTACATCAAGGTCTTCTGTTGTAGTGTACAAAAACTAGAAGAGTACTGTGTAATAAGTACATATTATATACCAAAACAATTTCAGTTTAAATTATTACTCAATAATTGTGAAATTGTTTCTTATAAATTCATGCATAATATAAAAAATTACCGCTGCACAACAATGTATAAACAAGGTAAATTATTAAAAAGGAAATAAAAACCCGACTGCAACAAAAACACCGAAAAGAAAGTTTTTTTATTTTTGGCTTTATTTGATTCCCAGATGTCTTAAATATTATATAGCCTAGATCACTCCCATAATTAACACGGATCTAACGACATCTCGTATGTTAAAATCCATCAAGCCGTTTAGTATGGCAGATGCATTACCCGACAACAGTTTATATCCAGATCAAGAACAACCACAACAAGGTACTAGCAAAAATCAAAGTGAATCATATTTTATTCTAAACAATATTGCATCTCCAACATGTATAATACTGATAAGGGTAATTTTAAAGAAGTAAATGATCAAGAGAACGGTTCGTAAAAGACAGTGACAATAAATCTTTTCTAGAAAAACATTACTATATTGTTTCCAAGTCTAGTGTGAAACTTGAACGTACATGTCTATCTTATTCCTTAATACTTTGAAGGCGTATTATGAACCGTGTTGGTTATTTGAAAACCGGGCATCTAAAAATATAGAAAATGTTTGGGTGGAAGGCTATCATGACTGGAAACATTCACGCCATAGAAAGTCACAAGACATTGAAAATTCACCTAAATTCCACGATTGTTGATACGTAAGACCGTATCAACAATGGCGGCTATACGGAAGACTAGATGAAGAGCAAAGAGTCCATGATCAAGAAAGATTTTTTTTTGCGCCAAGTACTCACTAGACACCTTGATTTTACTCTTACACTTTCAACGTGTAATTTAGCCTTTTGTGATCATAGAGAAAACGCAGATAGCAATGATCCAAGTTTACGAGAAAACTTTTTGAGTTATTAGCAATATACGATCCGATTTTACAAGAATTATTAAGTAAACCAAAAAGTGAGATAAAATACTTAAGTCAAAAAATATAAAATGAACTAAGTTCTAAGCGAATCTAATGACACCTCGTACCCTAAAATCCATTAAGCCGTTTAGGCTACAGAGCGTGCCAAAGAAGTAGACATACATACATACGCTCCAAAACACAACCCTCCTTTTTCGCAGTCGGGTAAAAAAGGTTACATTCTCATCAAACATTTTTAGGTATATCAATGTTCTGAACAAACCTTAAGCTTCAAGAAAGTGAAAAGCTTGTTAAGAAACTTCTGTCGAAGTGAGATGATTTTCACGAAAAGTTTTGACCAGTTCAATAATTGTAATCGAAGCTTTAAACCAAACCGTGGCAGTTTTTCATATTTTTAAACGGATCTTGACAACGGACTTTTGACCTTGTGACAAGTGGCTTTAAAATTATATAGGTATTTAACTCGACTTTGCACATAATACTTTTAACCTTAGTTTTATTTATTGAATGATGACGTCACACGCGGTCACATGAACAAAATGCTGTGTTTTTGTGGCAAATTTTTTATTTAAATTAAAAAAGGTGTAGTAATAAATAAATACTATTTCACAGATATTATTTTCAACAAAGTGTTTAAAACAACTTTTCAAAATTGTCTACCCTACGATTTTACAAATAGCAAATATAATAGTCCTCGTTTTTTAGCGAATAAAGTTAAAATGTTAATTTATGTTATTTAGGAATTTTGGTCTACTATCTTTTGGTGAAGAAGCTGAAGAGGATGAAGGCGAAGCGCAGGAGTACCGCGGGAAGCCAAAGTCCACACATGATCTTCTCGAAGATCCTAAACTCAGCAAGAAGACTGCTGCAGGTTGGTCTGTTAATATTGCAACTGTGTTTTACAAATGTCTGATACTTAGTTATGGTAGAAATACGTATTTCTATAGATTGCCAGGGAGGGCATCGTGGGCAGTCAAGGTGAGCGCTGATGTGCTCATAAGCCCCTTAAACCTATACCTGGGTCGCAAGTCCCGGGGGCTGCTCGTGTTCCCTCTGTCTGCCACACGATGGACCCGGCACCCGCACGGTGAATCCATGGAATGCTGAGATGTTTGTTTCTCTATGTTCATCATAAGAAAGCTTGCATGACATATTCATAGAATTTAAAATAAAATCCTAAATATATTTTAGTAGTGAAAACTTCGTTAGTACCGTTGTGATTTGAAACGCGACGAACCGAAAAAACGACACTAAAAAGAGACAAATACATACATCTATAGGATTTACACTGCGAGAAAATGAGATAGAATACATATACAGTTAATGTAAGTCCTGATTTTCACGACTATGACCGTCATCGAATTGGTCTAGCAGTGTGACGACCAGACATGTACGCACTGTTTTATGTACAGTAGGAATAGTCGATAGTTTGAACCCCGCTAATTTACGATAAAAAAAATTTGAAAGTTTTTTTATGTTTTCTGAAGGATTTTTGAAAACAATCAACGATGTTTAAGAATTTTATTTTATTTTATTTTAATGGATACTCCAACAACATTACACATTATAAAGTATTATTATAATTATGTATAAGTAGTTTGCCTGATGCGTATGTTAATTATTTAGCATTTCCCATAGCTTCGTACATAAATAGAAACATAAAATATATTAATCGACACAAAGCATATTTTAAATTAAATTCAAATAGTAATAACTAACAGGATTAACATATAATATTGACATCATTTGACAAAAGATAATTGGAAGAAAAAAAACTCTAATATTTTTATATTAATATAAATGAAATTATCTTTGGACTACACTTAAATAGAATTAATGAGAACAACAAAAAATAAATAAAGATAAAATGAAAATAATGATTAGTTTAATTTATTTTTTCTTACTACGTGTTGTTCGAGAAGGTTTGAGTAATATGTGCTGGGCCTTTAATTCAATCACTGGCGAATCAATCCCACTCGAAGCTATTGTTTTGATACACAGTAATTATTCTAATAAACAAAAGAGACTCACCTCGCCAGGAGCTTGACCTTGACCTTGCCCCTTCGACCTGGACTGCAGATTGTGAAGTTTATGTGTGTAGAGTGAACTGTGTGTAAGTGTGTGTGTGTCCTCAAATCCCGCAGGACACTATCACGCAAGCAATATGTTCACCAAAACCCTCGTGGGACACCAACTCAAAGTTATACAATGCAAAAACTTCGATCACCGTAAATCACATATATCTCAGCGCTAGCCGAACGTCCGGAATGACGTAGCGCGTATAAGACAAACAAACGCGAGTTCACGGCCAAAGCACGAAGCAGACTGGCCTACGTGCCAGCAGAGCTAAGGGGACGGGGCGGCGCAGTGCTTGCTCAGAACGATTGCACCTACTATTAGCCCGCCTATTACAGGCCTTCCCGCGATCTCGCTATCCCACGATGCGAGCCAATGTACATTTCCAACACGTGTAGTTTATAGTCCTTAAAAATTCAGTATACTAAAATAAAAATCAATAAAATACTTCCTAGAATTAGAATTGGAAGAGCAAAATTCAACAAAGGAACAAATAATCGAAGAATTGGAGCAGAAGAAAGAAGAAACTGCTGCAGCTGTGAGCAGTGTAAGAGAGAAACTGAGTTCAAAAAAGAGGGAGTCGAGTGCAGATAGAGAGAGTAAAAGAAAGAAGGAAGAAGACAAGGAGAGCGAGGAAGAAGAATACTATATTGGGAAAGATAGGGACATGGAACTGCAGAAAGAAAGGTAAGACAATATAGGAATTCCTTTGAATAACTATATACATGCTTACATCATACCTCTCTCCCAACGGGGTAGGCAGAGACAACGTTCTTCCACTTGCTACAATCCTGGCAAACATCTTTCGCTTCTTCAACCTTCATCAATCTTTTCATACACGCTCGTCGGTTTAGAGTACGGTGATAAAAAATGCCCTACACCATTTTATCCTTCACCACAAGCTGAGGTTTATTGTAGGGTTCTTGCTACCATTGAGCCGTATTATTATTATTTTTCTACTCTGTTATTAATTATGAATTGCAAACTTACATTTGACTTTACATAACACCTGATAATGCTAACATTGTCCTACATGTGATATTTGGAATTGTACTTGTTGACGCGCTTCGGGATTGATACGCACCATTTTTTAATCGATTGCCAAAAAAGAGGGGTTTTATGTTTTTCGAGTATATCTATGTATGAAAAAAAAAAAAACTACCGATTTTGTTGAACATTGTATACGGCAATGGATAGGCTACATGAATTATCAATAGTATGAGTAAAAATAAAATTACAAGCCCAAAGAGCCTTAAATCTACCAAAAAGGTCGAAAACTACCACGTATGGTCACACTGATCACTTCGGCATGCTCTTTAGCCTAAATAGCTTGATGGATTTTAGCATACGAGGTGTCGTTAGATTCGTCTTAGTTGTGGGGGTGACATAGGCTATATAATATTGAAGTGCGACGTCTGAGATTCAAATAAAAAGCAATAATAGAAAAATATTGCTATATAAAAGTGTTTTTGTTGCAGTCAGATTTTTAATCATTTAGCTTATTAGTAAATATATGCATGTATATCTTTTTTAGTAATTTATAATTGAAAACTAATAGCAATTATTCACATACATAATGGATCTTCGAACTCAATACGTTCTGGTCCTTCGAGCCCAAATTTCCTTTGAATGTTAAACTGAATTTTAAAAATAATCTTTCAATTACAGAGACAGAATAAGAAAAGAAATTAAACAATTGAAAAGGGAAATGAAAGGTGATAAAGAGGATAAAGCGAAAGAACAAGTCGAAATAGAAGAGAATAAAGAGAAGTCACAAGAAGATAATGAGATGTTTAAACAGTATGTGGAAGAACAAGAGAAATATAAGAAAATGAAGGAGAAGTTACCTAAGAAAGGTGCTGCAAGGTAAATATATTTTTTTATATTTAATTTAAAATTATTATAAGTTAAAACCCTGGCTTTATATTCCGCCAAATAATTGGGATCATAGTTTTGGTAACGCAAAAAAAAAAGTTTTGTTTAACTTTTTCGAAATTTTTGGAAAAATTATGATATAAAATATTAAATTAAATTGTCATTGAAGAGACAAATGCTTTAATTTACTAATAGTTCAATTAAAATATTTAAAAAATGTGTATTTTATGTTAGAAGTTATAGGTACTTCTTGGGCGTAACAAAAGAAAAATAACTCCAAAAAATTTATCCCGCGTGACAACAACGTGATGAAGTTAGCCGTGAATGACAATAATGTAAATTCAGGTTTAATCGACCCTTTCCAACAAAAAAAGAATCGTCTAATTCGGTTCATAAACAAAGAAGTTTAGCCGCCTAAACATCCATTAAATAAAATACATCCGAATTGATATTCTCCCCCTTTTTTTGAATCAAAATAATATTTATTTATACAAAGTTAAAATTTGAGTTTTAAGCGGG
Source organism: Saturnia japonica (assembly GCA_033032175.1). Taxonomy (NCBI): domain Eukaryota; kingdom Metazoa; phylum Arthropoda; class Insecta; order Lepidoptera; family Saturniidae; genus Saturnia; species Saturnia japonica. The sequence goes on from CM065331.1 coordinate 7,180,557, forward strand.
ATCTTGAAGTGACATGTTGTGGTTTTTATTTTTAAATTCATTTACGTGGGTTTGACCATATATTTGTAATATACGTGGCCATTTTTCGTACCATATGTTGGTTTTTGTGCATAAGTGAAGTGGACTATAAATATAAACTGAAAGGATGCTTTCTGGGATCCTACAAAAACTCCCAAGAAAACTCTAACAGGAGAGCCACCATCTTGTTAGGATACTGAAATCGTCATAACACAGAACACTGTATTCACTCGATAATGGCAGTAATGGTCTTCGATAAAGAGGACTAGTTGCCAAGTTGAGATGAAGAAAGTTAAAATTAAACTCAGTACAATTATTTACATTATTACTTAGCATTGATGGCTAACTTCGTCATGACGCACTTCCGTCACATGATGCGCGCGCAGCTCTCAATTTTACCTTCTATTTAACGACGCAAAAGAAGTATAACTTCAAAAATCAGTTTATTTTCTGGTAAATAACTTTAAAAAGTTAGTAGGTCACTTTAAAATTCTTGTGAGGTAATACGATTTTTATATTCTATAGTCAATTATTGTAACGGTAAAATACATATTGTCTTATGTCATTGTGATAAAAGTGCACTTCAAGCAAAACAAGAACCAACACCGGTTAATACAAGAAAACATCGATTTCAGAAGTCGCCGTACGAAAGTTATCCGTAAACAGAACAAAAGGAAATCCTGGGTGAAGAATTTATACGAAAACCGCGATTACCCGGACAATTATACCGATAGGAAGTTTCTAGAAGACCTTAGAAAAAATGTACACGTGGAAAAAGTTAACCTAAACCAAGCCGTTATTGGTTCCTTTCGCGTTGTCCTCCGTTTTTGTCTGTGCATACTGTATGCTATATTATTTGTATATATGTACAACGATTGGGTCGATACATACACCGTTATATACACGTCGATTACGGTAACTGTTATATGTTATTTGTTATACGTTATTGTTGAAGGTTGGGCTATTTTGCGACATTTGAAAACCGTTTTAGTTTACATCGTTATAGGTTATTTGTTGTCACCTATTTTGCATACGTTGACCGATACCGTAAGTACAGATACAATTTTCGCTTGGGCTATTATAATGATGGGTGTGCATTTAATGTTTTTCGATTACGGTGTATCTGCTGCTTTCGTTTCGAAATCGTTATCGATAAATGCGGCCATATTTGCGTCGGTTTGTCTAGTTTCACGATTGTCGACGCCTTTTGATGCGTTTATTCTTTTGACGGTCTCTGTTATAGTTTTTGTTTTAAGCCCTCAGCTATTTACCGTGTATTTGCATACTAAATTATTTTTAGTTTTATTTTTCGTTACGTTATTTTTTACTTTGATATCGTTGTATAGCGTTTCGTTGACGTTATTGTTATATTTTGTTGGCGTTGTTTTTGTTTTGAGCGTTTATTGTCCGGTCATGTTTGTACGGTGGCAGAAATACAAGGATAATATATATGGGCCGTGGGATGAGGCTGTTATAAACGATTCCGATGATTTCGATGAGTGTTTGGCTAGTGATGTTAAATAAACGTTTATAACATTTAAATTTTAATAACGTTATATTCAAATGTTGTCACGCTTTTTTGTGTGCGTCTCTGTCTCTGCTTATTAATAAAGTGAAAACACGAATTAGGCGCTATTTACGTTTTTACTTGCCGCAAACTTCAAACCTCTACAAACGCTTTGATAAAATAGGCAAGCCAAACATCGGTATCCACACGTTTGCGAGTGTGCTAGTGTGTTTTGCACAAGCAAGCATGACGGACTTCGAACCATGTGTCGGTTATAGAATTTTGTTTAACCGGTTTTCTTTGTAAAAAGAAGCAAAATTAAACGAGTAAAATGATAGAATACGTAAAATTCGACAACGACGATGGTTAAAGATATTCATAGAAACCGTACCAGTGTTTTTAGTTATTTATCGATTATTTATTTTACGCAAGTGATACTAACTTCGTACAAACGTGTGAATGCATCGCAGGCGCTTGCCGCAAGCTCATTTGATTTACGCATCAAATACCAACTTAGATCGGATCGGTGGCAAGCCCAGCCAAACGCTCTATCCACACATTTGTATATCGGCCGTTTTCAATAAGATATCTGAGTTTACTATTCCCGATTAGTACATATTTGTAATAAGTACTATCTTTAATTTAAGACAGATAACTTCCCTGTTATCTATTCAAGCTATAGTATATGCATATATGTTATGTAGATACGAAAAACCATCCATTGATAGGTTATTGAAAAAATAGTAAGGAGAAAAGGTTATATTTGACTATCTTTAGTAACTGAAACAACGGATAGATAGGTTATTGAAAACGGCCGTATATTGATGCTTGTCGAAGATAGGCAAGCGTTTGCACTCGGCCTCATAATTTTTTAAGTCATATCTAAAGTCTTTTAGTTAAACGTTTATAAGTACACTCTGTAAGTGGGAACTGAAATGTATTGTTGTATAGCTTTACTTAAATAAATCAAATAACTATTTGTAACATTTATTATTGTAAATATATTACCTAGGTGTAAATTTAATTTTGTATATAAACGCATACTGTAGTCCAATTTCATAAACTTTTTTAAAAAGGAACTATAAATAAATATTTTTTCATAAAATCTTGTTTTATGAATTCGTACTTTTCAGAGGAGCAATTGCTGGGTGGTAAATAAATAAATAAATAAAAATTCATTTATTCATAGGTAGGTTTGTTGGCAGACGTAGTTCCCTTTTACATAATTATTTATTTAATTTCGTATTTTATTTTTATACTAGCTGTGCTCGTGGCTTCACTCACAGAATACCCGCACGAATCTTGCTTCCCGCTCCCGCCTATTTTAAACACAATTTTTTTTATTGTGGGTGTTCCTTAGAAGATAGACGTATACTCTCCCAGGCTGTTTTCTAGGTATTTTTAATGTCTACAATAGTTTTGTATATTAATTTGCTATATCTCTTATGGTTTACTCAGCGTAAGTCATTTAAGCGCCCGAATTGATTCACCATGACCAGTTTTTTTTTTGTGCGGAACTCTAATTCGGACATTACCCGGAACTAACAGACAGACAAAAATTAAAAAATGGGTGTTTTGTTATAGGTATCGTATATACTTTCATACGCATTTAGTAAAAAGCTGTCATTTTGACATTACAAACAGACACTTCAATTTTATTAATTGTATAGATTATTCCCAAACTAAGATTTATACGAAAATCTTCACAAAGACACTTGGTTTTTTTTTAATCGTTTTGTAAAGCAGTTTCTTGATTTTTCAAACTGTATGTTATTAAAAATTGTTGTGTCTGACGGGATCATGAAATATAGTATCATATAGTGAAAACCCGGCACAGTGACTCTCTTTTGATTTGTCGGTTTCTGGATCTGTCAATGTATATCCATCTGCCAAGAGATTGTTGAGAGATGTCGAGCAAAGTGTTATTGGATTTTTCTATGAAATTCTCAGTAGTAGCTCGGAGTTTGGCTTTGTGCCCGATTAATGGCAATAGGCTCGCCCCCTATTACATGGGACCTAAAAAATATACATGGCGAACTGTAAGTGTACATTAGTACACCTTTGCCTAACCCTTCGGGGATACAGGCGTGATGGTATGTTATGTAAGAGATTTGCATGTCGTCATGACCGGCGATTTTTGATCTCTCGGTGGTCTGCAAATAAGTTTGTAATCGGAAAAATAAATTTTTTATTGTGACGTAATTACAAATTTACGGTTTCCGGATTTTTTCCTTTGCTTGTGCTATTAGACATTGCGTCTTGCCAAATTTCATGTTTCTAGGTCAATTGTAAGTACCTAAGGTTTTTAGTCCCTTTGCGCGTGTTAAAATATGCTGCTTAAACATCCATATCTTTTGATTGCATCGTCTTAAAAGTTTGATTTTTTCACAGCTTCAAAAGGATGTATTTGATATTAATTTCAACCTCCAAGCACTTTTGAGAAAAATAATCTTGACAAACAGAAAAATGGACAACGAAGTAATCCTATTAGGGTTCCTTTTGTCGTTTTGAGGTACGGAACCAAAAAAAAAACATATTTAATTTATTTGTTTTCTATTTGTTCCGGCTTTTCTCCGAAACGATTGAACCGATTTTGACGGGACTTTCACTGGCAGATGTTGTATAAGGAAGGCCACTTTTATATTAGAAAAAGAGTTAGGGTTACGCGCAAATAAATTAATTAAAGTAGCAGTATCCAGTTCACGCACGCGTTCCCCTTTGCCGCCGTCGCTGCATATGAAATTCCACGTCGACGAAGTTGCAGGCGCAGCTAGTAGGCTATATAATGCGAAACTTCGTTTCCAAATCTGACCGTTAATTCCAGAGATTCCCTGAAATGCTGGATAATGTAGCCGAAGTCCAATTTTTGTTTGATTACCCAACATCCTTAGGCTGATTTTATAGTGACGCTTACGTCCAGCGCAAGCGCAACTAAGCGGTAACCGCTGCTTAAAAGCATGCTGTTGAGGACCGCCAGGCCTTCCAATCTCCGTGACAATGTAACGCTCTTTGACCGCAGTAGGGGGGGCCGATCGGGCGCGGCCAGGAAGCGCTGGCGACACGAGCGCAGTTTACCGGCAGCGCGGGTCAGACGCGTGACAATAAAACGAGAGTAGATACTACAAATAATTGTCGCATTTGCGCCCGCGACGCTTACGTTACGCGCGGTTACAAGCGTCACTATAAAGTCAGCCTAAGGTGGCATCGGTACCGGAAAATTCTGGGAAGAGCACGGGAAACCCCCTAAATCATCAATCATCATCCCAATGTTGTGGGGTCTAAAGTTGTTAAAGTTAATTCTTACAATAATTTTGCCCACATGCATAGTTTGTAATAGGACTCACCCAATGTTGCGCTCGCGTCGTTTAAGAGTCCTCCATTTCTTCCACGGTACACAATACACAATAAATACGCGACACACCGTAATAATTTGGCAAATATAGGAAGCAATTTCCAATCGTCATTCGGCTGCTAACATCACAAGATGCTTAATGACACTGGGTGATGTTTTTCCCAAACGGATACTTATCCATGTTTAGGCTCCTGTCGCGTCTGGAAGAACGTATGAAATGACAATTGATTTCAAATTTTGCAGTTCGTAATTTTTTCTCACAGGGAAGACTTCACTCTTCAACTGCTGGCTAAATTCAAGACTAAATTACACGCTATTAAGGAGAAGAGTCAAACAGAAGTTGACAAAGAAGAACAATCAGGCAAAGAAGAAGTCAAGGAAGATGATAATTTCAACACTGATGATTGGTAAGTACAAGGTGTCCAGAAAGGGTATCGGGTATTTGTAAGTTCAATGAAACAAAAATTATTTGTATGCAATAAAAAAGTTTATTGTTTATTATTAGCATATGAATTGGAGAATTATTTGGAAAAGATGATGTTATCCAAATGATGACCGTTACGTTGCTGGCACTCTTCTAAACGGAAACGAAGATTGGCGATAACACGTTGACACATAGCTATCGATATTGCTGCCATTTCTGACCTGATGTTTTGCTTTAACTGGGTTAGATTCGTCGGATTGTTTTGATAAACCTTACTTTTAAGGTATCCCCATGCAAAATAATCAAGCGGGCTAAGGTCGGGGCTTCTGGGAGGCCAGTTGATGTTACCCCTTCGCGAAATTACTTTATTAGGGAATAATTCGTTAACAACTTCCATTGAGTCATTTGAGGTATGGAAAGTGGCCCCATCTTGCTGGAACCACGTTCTTGAGTTGAAACCTGCAAACTCCTGCAACTCTGGGACCAAAAAATTTCGCAACATATCGCAATAACGGTCACTATTCACATTAATTGCTCGGCCTCGTTGATCTTCATGAAAATAAGGACCAATTATGCCTTTAGCAGACATAGCGGCCCAAACAACGACCTTTGGGCTATGCAGGGGTCGTTCATGCTTTCGTCTCGGATTCTCCACTGCCCAGTACTGACAATTCTGCTTATTAACATGACCATTCAGGTGAAAATTTGCTTCGTCACTGAACAGTATGTTGTTAAAGTTGTTAAATCGCTGCAGCATTTCGTTCGCAAAATTCAGTCGATTAGCATAGTCCGTATCCTTCAATTCTTGAACCAATTGAATTTTATAGGCTTTTAGATGTAAGTCTTTCTTTAAAATCGAATGTAAAGACGATTTTTTGATGTTCAACGCTTGGCTTCGCTTTCGGATGGATAAAGACGGATTTTGACGAACCGACGCCTCAACTTCTTCAATTGTTTCTTCATCGCGAACTGAACGAGGACGACCAGAGTTTTGAATTTTAACTGTCGCACCTGTATTCTCGAACATCCTGATCCATTTCCTAATGCTATCGTCACTTGGCGCGTGGTGTGTACGATATTCCGCACGATAGAGACGTTGAGCAGTCACTATTGAATCACCATTATGATAATACGCTCGTACGCAAAATGCGCGATGCGTCCCCGAGTACTGTTCCATCGTGACTAAAACTCCACAAAATGGCGAACGCCACGAACCCCTCCCCGCACCCTTTAGACGCCCCGTTTCGAATATGGCGCGAAAACAAATACACGATACCCTTTCTGGACAGCTTGTATATGTTATAGCATCAGGTCTTCAGCTGAAAACTAACGATAATGAAATATCGTATCGCACAACGCTGCGGTATGCGGCATCGGACACATCTATACTAATATTAAAAAGCTGAAGAGTTTGTTGGTTTGTTTGTTTGGTTGAACGCGCTATACTCAGGAACCACTGGCTTGAATGGAAAAAATGTTTTAAGTGTTGGATAGCCCATTTATCGAGCAAGGCTATAGGCTAAATAACATAACGCTGCAACCAGTAGGAGCGGAGCATCGTTGAAAAATGTTGCAAAAATGGGGAAATTTTATTCCTTTTAAGAGCTTCCATTATGTAACGCAGACGAAGTTGCGCGGGTCAGCTAGTGATCGTATAAAAACGTCTAGAATAGTCTTTTGTTCCGTTACAGTCGCAGTATGTGTCAGCGGTGTAGTGAGAAGATAGACATGGATTTGTTTGAAGATAATTTTATAGAATCAATCGGAATAAATGCTTTTGTATTAAATTTTCGTAACAATCTTTACTTTTTCGTTGTAAAAGCATGGTTCTCGGTCTGTTTCTTAGTTTTTTTCTGTTATTTAACTGATCTTTTTCCTCCACCAACAAAAAAAAACAAAATTCAAGAATTTTTGTTCATGTTGACACGTCTACTTTGGTAGCTGCGGCAAAATCAATACACTGCTACATTGCGTTATGACGCTGCATTTGAGCTACACATCGCTGCGTTGTGCGTTAATATCGCGAGATCAAAGTTTAAGGGATCCTTTAGAATAATGTGTATTATTTCAGTCCAACAAGTTTAAATTGAGTAATTGCGTTTATGTATTATAGTTTTATTATCATTAAGCTAAACCAAATCATGCATGTGCTGAAAAGTCCGTCATAGTGACTGGCTTTTGCGTGTCGCGTTTCGGGATCAACCTGTTCATATCCAGTTAAATGAATGCAGGACGACATAACAGCGGCGACGGTCGATGGATTTAGATCTCTCGGTGGTCACCGTTGTGTTAGGATTGTACTGTGCTCACCATCAATGACAGTACGTCGGTAATTTGCCGAGTTACTATAAAAAGGGAAATAAATGAACTTTTCGTATTTTTTTAGGTTGGGTCACACTTTACGTTTCGAGGAGAAAGGCGCTGTGCTTGCGAAAGACGCTTCTACGAAAGGAGACGACTGGTTTGACATATACGACCCAAGAAATCCTATTAATAAGAGAAAGAGAGAGAAGAATGATAAACAGAGTAAACAATAAATCGTTTCTTTATAATGTGTATTTATTTTCTTTAATAACTTTTCCACATACATAGTTTGCCCCTCATAATATCTTACTGTAGTCGAAAATTGGCAAAGCTTGTAATATGATATGTTTTTTTTTTGTCGTTATAGGTTTACGGCTGTGGCCACAATCGCACCTGATCATAAGTGACGATGTGGCCAAGCCTGTTATATGATGTGTTTTTGTAATCGTTATAGGCTTACGACTGTGGCCCGAGATGGTAACACGCTAAGCCTAGTAGAGAACTGGCTCTCAAGTGCAGCTGCCGAAACACACACATTATTACAATTTGTATTCATTAAATATTGGGTTCCATAAAATGGGAGATTTTTTGAGATTTCCATAACTTTAAAAGGATTAATTATCGCTGCCCCAGAGAAGGTACCTACCTGGTAATTCGCAGACAGTTAATATCATAAATACATGACTCTGAGTATTTGGTGGTATCTTGGTTCATTTTTGGCTCTTGGCTGTTATCTTAATTCATTAACTTATGTTTTTTGACCCTATGTTATGTAACGTTAGTGGTATTTTGCGCTAAATTGTTTGGATATGGTGCGTACGTGAAGAAAAAATATAAAATGGAAACATTCATTTTGAGTTGCCACAAATACGAGGGTGCCATCATTTTGTTAGACCGCACTTTGAATATTTAAAAAATACTACGAAGGCTTAAAAACATTGACACTGGCAAATGTTTCTGCGGCGCCAAAACAGGAAGGAGAAGAAATTTTTGACTATGAACTTTGATATTTATGTACCTAATTAATTATTTATTCCTTTAACCTAGAAACTAGTTTTATACAAAAGTAGTACAATTTGAACGTCCTGTCAGGGTGCACAGACGAGTTTTTTTGGAAGGTGTCGTCTGACTTCCGTCTAAAATTCCGTCCGAATTTTTATTATCTACTTCCACGCGATTTATCAAATCAAGACTGATGGTGAAAGCAAACTTTAAGTATTATCATATATATAAAGAAACTGTACACTGATAATTAATTCTATTTTAATTTCCTATCGGGATTATAAAAAACGGTATATTCGTTGTGAAAACCGGTTACGTGGAAGCTATTGATTTACTATGTTCGTTTGTACTCAAAACGGTATATGAATTAGTTTTTTTTTTTATAAAGGTAACTAACAAACATACTGCCCACCTGGTGATGGTAAGCGGTAAACGTAGCTGTCAGCTTTAAGCGCCCTGGAGCCATTAGAGGCATTGACATTTTACCGGGTTTCGGGGCGAGCGCGAAAGGCACTCGGCCACGGGCGTTCTGGGAGGAAGGAAGAAATATGCGTATATGTATTTAGTAATCTGGTAATTTGGTCTAACTAGCCACAAGACAATTTTTAACAAGAAACAAAACCATCCAATGTTAATGAAATGGGACCACCATTGAGGCGTCCCCTTTCCAACGAAAAAAAGAATCATCCCAATCGGTTCATAAACAAAATAGTTATGACAGAACGTTCATAAAAAAAAAAATTATATATATATATATATGAATTATAACCTCCTTTTTTGAGTCGGTTAAAAAAAAGTCCTTTTCTTAACCTATGTGTGGATGAGTTAGCATGAATCAATTTAAATTTTAAGATCAAATTATTATTATTAAGTTTCCGTTATCAATGACTCATTAAAAAAATCAACTTGTATACAAGACTCTCAGTCTTTCCCCTGGTACATTGTTTTATTACATGTGATTAACATAAAACAATTATAAATTTATAATCAAACGGATTTCTCGGACGACGACCTTTGCCCTCGAGCTACCATTGTAAACTCGATTATAAAACCAATGGAGGCTTTGAAGAGATTTTTTATGAGTTTTTGGCGGGATCTTGAAGTGAAATATTCTGGTTTTTATATCTAATTCTGTGATATTGGTGGTGTTTTGCGTGATATAATTTGGTTTTTGTGCTTAAGGGAAGTGGATTGTAAATATAAACTGAAAGAATGCATTTTGTAATCTCACAGAAACTCCGTAGATCGATCTAACAAACAACCATCTTGATAGACACCACTTTGAATAAAATACCTATACTACGAAGTCTTGAAAACATTGACGCTGACAAGTGCATTTGCGGTGCCAAAAGATAAAGAAGAGATTGTCTAATGTTTCTTTATGATTCTTATTAATTAATCTGATGTTAATTTATATATTGTTATATTATTTTTACACAATTAAATACATGTGTGGTAACTACACACACACACGTGGTCACACGCTGTGGAAGTGAAACCTTCAGAAAACAAAAATATATTCATTAAAATCGCTTTTTTAAAATCCTAAATCACCAGGACTCGAACTATCGACCACTCGTACTGTACATACAACAGTGCATACAAGTCCGGTCGTCACACCGCTAGGCAAATTCGACGACGATCATAGTTATGAAAATCAGGACTTGCATTACCCGTGTATAATGTAAATAAATGTATTCTGTCTCATTCTCTCGCAAGCTAAATCCCATAGTTGTATGTGTTTGTTGCTTTTTACTTTCAACGCGTTTCAAATCACAACGGTGCTAAAGAATATTTCGTTCCAAAAAACTCAGTGAAATTTATTTACACTGTTAATATCGATGGCTAACGTCATCATATCGCACTCGCGCAGCTTTCAATTTTACACTCTACTGCAGGCTGCCAATAGCCAGCAACAGGTCAGCTTATTGGTCGTATTTGTCCCTCCCGCGTCCCGCAGACAACTACGAGCCAGGTGGGCCTCGCTTGTAGCCTATAAGTTTAACTTCAAAAATATACATAAATAGGGGAATGCCCATTTTTGGCTCAAAATGAACAAGAATTTACATTTACTGAATAAAACTTTGTATTTAGTTTACTTTTGTAATGTTCGTTTATTAATCTAAAACACTCCATTTTTTTTTTTCTAAACCAACTCCTTAACCAATTTAATACGAAAATTGTATATATTTACATGTGTTCACCTAGGGCCAAAATGTCTATGGACGGCGGGCATTCCCCTTTCATTTGAAAACTGTTCGATTCTAGTTTATATGGTAATTTTTTATTTTATAAACGCTTCTTGTAGTTTTTATTAGTCACTTGTTATTGCCTCTTTAGAGTTATCGTGAGATCTTGGACATCGGTCAGGATTTACGGGTCACTGTTATTCACTCTAGTGACTTCCAAGTGTCGATAATTTGAAACAAAATCGTTTATTAATTACATAATTTAATAATGGATTTTTAGCCCGAATGTGTTAGTTAGCCAGATGGATATTAGAAAATGCTTTACCACCATGCAATGGTTTTATCACGTTGTTTTTCATCATTGAAAGCTTGGGCTCATTGTAGGATTCAGATCCACCACGTCGACACGAAATTCTGAGTTATCAATCGATTAAAAATTTATAGTTTTATTACAAATCAATTTATCGACAAAATGTACCTAGTCTTAGTGGGTTAGGTTATACTATAACTATTGCTGGTTTGTAGAACACAACAACCCCTAGGTCCGTTCCTCGGTGTGAAGCCCTTGGGTCAGGCAGCTGCCCGCGCGATACAAAGTGACACTATACGTGCAACACTTAGCTACCCACATACAACATTACACACGTATGAACACACACACGTGCACACCACACAGGTACATAGGTTCTGTAAGGTACCTTTTTTTTTTCTTTTTTTGCGCTAGTTAGACTAATGCGCTAGTTAGTGTAGAAAAACCATTCCGATTATTAAATACACATACGCATGGTCCACTCCTTCCTCCCAGGAGGAGGGGAACGTGCATATGAGTATATGTTAGTTAGTTCGAATTCTCGTAGGATTAGGGAATTAGTTAGATCTCGACCTTTTCGCATTCGCGACGACCGCCCGAGCCGAGGTTCGGTCACTCTGGCATCCTCGTGCGGGTCGTCACAAACTTTCGCGGCTGAGTGCCCTAAGCGCTCGCCCCCAAGTCCGGTGAAGCTGTAAAAGCCGCAGCGGCCCTGTTTTAGGATAGGGCCCTTAAGGCTAACAGTGTAGTCAGTTCAAAAAAAAAACAACAATCCGCGAGTTGACTGTATGTTTAAAAATTAAAGTAAATTATTGAGTAATATTGGCCTATAGCTAAAAAGCCTGAAATAATACAAAGCTGGAAAAAGTAGGTAATTGATTATTTATTTAATTTTCCCTTTGGAAAATTAATACTTTCTGTCTGTGAGTCACGTGATTTGAAACGCGATTAGAAAATGTAACGTCACCATTCAGGCAATATGAACTGATATGAACGTTAGGCTCTTGCGTGAGTTGTCACACTTGTCGCTATTATCATACAAAATTATATTTGAAATGAATGATGACGTCACGGGACTATAATGGCGCGGTTTTGTGTCGTGTTTTTTTTTTAATTTCAATTAAAAATATTTTGAAATCACTTTATATGATGTATAAATGAAAAAAAATTCATAAGTTTATTATCAACATATAAAATGTTTAAATCAATTTTCCATAAGTTGTCAACACCCAGATTGTGTCCGAGAGGGGTGCCCACCATAGACCGGATGTCACACCCGCTATAGTGGCAGGCTTTTGTGTGTCGGGTTCCAAGGTTAGCCGGTGTATATCCAGTAATCAATTTTGGTGGTAGGGATCTGTACCAACCAGACTGGCTAGCGACCACCACACACTTGTCTAGTGAACACTTACGCTTTTTTAACCGACTGTTCATTGTATGTTTCATTGAATAGAGGATACTTCAAGGGTTGTCCCATGTTAATTTCATTGGCATTGAACCTTCGACTTCGACACCAGGGAAGTCCGCAAAATGATTTAAAATGGATTTCTTTTTTGTTGAAAATTGTCTTGTTGATATCACATTCATACCATATGTATCATTTTTTATATACATTTTACACATAATTATGATGTGTGGTTGATGCCAATTATAGGTCATATGTTAAGGTGATGAAAAGCTCGTCACAGTGATTCCCTTTTGGATTGTCGCGTTTGCTTGTTGATCTATGTGGACTTCGTCCATCGATGTCGATAAGTTTAATATATCGATGTTTTTCCAACACTAACTAACAAGGAGTTATTATTAAAAGTATTCGCGAAGTGCCGGCGGTAGATCGAGCGATAAGTAGCAAGTATCTGCACAAAGTAATTATTTTATTCGTTCACGTAGCTCTTTATCATTGTAATGGCAACTGTTAGCTCTAAGTGGATAAGACGTTTTGTAAAAAGTTACAGTTTTTTAAAATAGTAACTAAGTAACGGCATTGCGCCTGATGGAAACACAAAACAAAGGTCTTTGCTGTCACGTTGGTACATACCAACGTACATACAACAACGTACATACCAAGCTTACATAAGCTTCTCTGCAGCTGAACCTTTTTTTTTAAATCGTTATAGGTTTAGCGTAGTGGCCTCAATATAACCTGATCTTAATTGACGATGTGGCCCGAGATGGTAGCTCGCTAAGCCTGGTAGAAAGACTTGTAGCGTCATCATTAATGTATAATATTGTACTTGTGCTTGGTGTGCACTGACAGTCTAGTCTCTTTCGGCACACGCAATGCACGCGATAATAATACTGAATTAAACAATTTGATTTGGAACGATTGCCTTCATAATTATCTCCAACCTAATATAAGAGGGTAAACCTCCAAAGACTGTCGCTCAAGTGCAGCTGCCGGTACATACCTATTGGTGTTTGGAGACAGATTTTCAACTTTAGGGTAGCGTAGGGTAGAATTAGAAAAAGCACGACGTTTTCCTTCACCGAGCTCAGGCTCATTGCAGGGATTCGAACTAACGTCGATCGATGCGGTGACCGTACACTACCAACTGAGACAAACCAAAAGATTTCGATAGGGTTTCGACCTAAGTTGTCGAGTACAAATCCCTATAACCCCGCTTCATTACAGGATATAGGAACATCCACTGAACGCTATAATGGCGTTCAAAGACCAATCGGACGCGACTGTCGTGTCCTATTTTACAACGATGTTCAATATTTTTCTTATATTAATTTTCTATGTCATCCTAAATTGAAGCATGAATCTTTGTTAGTTTGTACGGACACCTTGTCGATCGACGAGAATTCGAATACACAACAAAGCGCATTAGCTTTCATTGGAGAAAAAAAAACACAGTGAAGCTTTAGTATTGAGGTAAAATTTTTTTAGGTAATAGTGTTAGGTTTTATAATAAGGTCCCAAAGTATACTACTGACTTACCGGACAACAAGTTCAAGGACCATGCCAAGCGGGTTTTACTGTCAAAGGTTAATATAGGGTGGATCATTAAGTGAATGATAGTGATGTTTGGAAGTGACTTCATCTCTGTGCTTCCACTAAAATTAAACCCGATCGAGTTTCTTACCGGTTCTTCTCGATGACTGGGATGTTTTCCGAACCGGCAGTAGTATTTTGACGTTCATAGGTGCCTTCTTAGGGCCTAAATAGTATAAAGATTATTTTAATTTTGATTTTTGAGAATATTTTCCAATGCGCGCATGGCTAGCAAGTATCCTCAATTGAAAATCTGTCGACAAGCATTTATAGGCGTGTTCCAGCAGCTGCACTTGAGAGACAGTCCTCCAAGCTTGATCGATTTTTATAGCTTATTTATCGAGGAAGGTTATAGGCTATATAACTTCACGCCACTACCCTAAGCAAGTAAGCAGTAATCATGAACGTCAAACAATATGGAAAACCGTAGGCAAACAAGGCAAGTTAAATCATCTATAGACTACACAGAGACATTTCTTAAGAGAGATCGGGCACACAGAAATTACTTTGGAGTTTTCTCTCTACTTCGGGCAGCCCCATTGGTGGAATACCTCCACCCTACAGAAGATGGCAGCCAAATGACCTCGTGTTGTGTTTCTGCGGTAAGTAGGATTGGGAAAGGGGGGGTCAAGGTCAGCAACCCGCTAGTGATACCTAAAGAATTACAATCGTCCATACGCTACGGTAGCCGCTTACCATCAGGCGGGCCATATGCTTGTTTGCCATCTTTGTAGTGTGAATAGCAGTGGCGCGATGGAGTATTTTTCGAATAAATACTTGTAACACGGGTGAATCCGTATGGCATAGTAGTATCTAAAAATATTGTATCTATATAATTCCAATACCTTTTAAGTTCGTCCGTTAACCTGGTTGGTTGAAAGGAAATCTAAAGAAAAAACACCTGAGAACCTTACAAAAATATCGTGGGAAGATATGAGATGTTCCGAAATGTGGTCTAGATTTTGCAAACAGATATCTCTGACGAAAAATTGTTTAGAATCTGAAGACCGTTATTACAGTCTTTACGCCTTTCGCCTTTTTTACCGTACAGCTTGGCATAATACATGAATACACATTTTATTGAAGACTAGCTGTGCCCCACAGTTTCATCCGTGTTAAATGCATTCGGCAATTATCCACGCCGCCGCGCCGCACAGTGGGCTGAAATCAGAGCCTCCCATTCATAGGATTTTAGAAAAATTAAATATGTTATTTCATAGTTTTAAGTATACAGTTTTGTCAAAACAGTCATATCATTGTATAATTTAGCAATTTCAAGCTTTATTTTTATCTTCTACACTATATAATATGGACTTGTAAATTTCAAATGTATGAAAATGGATTTTCTTTTCGTCATAACTTTTTTGTGTTTTGAGTTGTAAAGCTGAAACTTATACATATCGTTACTGGGGTGGTAATGAACCCTTAGGACCTTTCACCTTGACCCCGGGCGTCTCCGTTCAACAGATATTTGTTGATGAAAATTTCATACTTTGATGACATTGTATTGAGGTGAAATCATCAATTTGTAGGTTTATTTTCGACCTGAATGCTACAGATATCGATCAATAAAGTTACCCCTGATTTACCCTACCGCTTCGTTTTCAAAAATGCGATTCAGAATTCGTTTTAAAATTTCAATATACCTATTTTTCTCTATTAAAAGTTGTACATTACCTATAAATTTGAACTATCTACTTAAATTAACATCAATTATCATTAATAAATTACCAATTTAGCAATTTCAAGCTTTCTTTTTACCTTATATACCAAATAATATTGACTTGTAAATTTTATATGTATGAAAATGAACTTGCCTTTCTTCATAACTTTTTTTTGTTTTCAATTATAAAGCTGAAACTTATACGTATCGTTACCGAGGTGGTAACGAACTCTCAGGCCCTTTGACATTGAGCCCAGGCTTCCCCGTTCAAAAGATATGAATTAATAAAAAATGAATAATTAGGCACCACTTTCTTTGAAATTGAATTCACTACAATTTTAGTACCTAGTATAGCTATTGATAAAATAAGAGTTATTTAAAATCATGCCAACGCCTAATTTACTCATTACGTACCATCAAAAATTCTTTTTGAAACTTCAATAAATCTATTTTTATTTATTAATTAAGTCGTACCATTACCTATAAATTTTAAGTACCTTATTTATTAAGCCATAAACTACAACTTTTGTTCATTGTCTTTGTTTCACATTTTTAGAAAAATATTTTTGTTTTGCTAATTTGCTAATTGCTAGTTTCGAGATGAAATGGGACTGCTTGTAGATATCGTTAAACAAGGTGCGGGAAAGACCAATGATGGGAACACCGCAAGAAGGTTTTTGCAAATCCTCAAGTAACTGCACAGATCACTGATGTTGATGAAGAACTCATCAGGAGATTTGCGGTGATTCTTCAGGTAGTCTCATGTGGAAAGTTTGTTGATGTGGAAAAGTTCCGGCAATATTGTTCTAAAACAGCTCATAAATATGTCGAGTTATATCAGTGGTAATATATGCCTTCTAGCGTGCATAAATTAGTCATGCATGGTACAGACATAATTTAGCATAATAACTTTATCCCAATTGGCAAACTTTCTGAAGAGGCATCTGAAGCATGCAATAAAGATTTTAAATATTTTAGAGTATTCCACTCGAGAAAAATTAGTAGAATTGCAACAATTTTTTTTTTTTTTTTTCATATATCTGCAATCAGTTCAACTATTAGCAAATTTGTTGATAGTAAATATAGCTTTGTGGGTGAACCCTCCACTGAGAGTTTCTCCCCCTACAAGTCCAACTAGTCAAGGACATCACTCAATTTGATAATGTCCTTTCTTTTTAGTCTTTTGTTGTAGCTGCGACCGGTCAGCTGTGTTGCTAGTTTATTTGGGTGGTTTTCTAAGCGATCCCGGTATTTTAGAGAGGTATCTCGGATTTCCTCCCTCACCGTGTTCATGTGCAAGTATTTATGGATATCTACATTTGTGACGCACCATGGTACATTGGCTATATTGCGCAAGATAATGTTTTGCATTCTTTGTAATATAGAAATATTGGAGTCACAGGCACTTCCCCAGAGTTGTATACCGTACATCCATACCGGCTTAAGTATTGTTTTATATATTAGTAACTTATTATCTGTTGATAGTTTGGTGTTTCGTCCAACCAGCCAGTACAGATTTCTGTATCTCAGGTTTAGTTCCTCTCTTTTTGTCTTTATGTGATGTTTCCATGTTAAACGCCGATCTAGATGTAAACCTAAATATTTTACACATTCGCTATGTGGGAGTATAGAGTTCTCAAGTTGAACAGGTGGGCAGTTTCCTTTCCTCAATGTAAAGGTCACGTGGACCGACTTTGAGGCGCTGACTTGAATTCGCCACATTTGTAGCCAGTTTGTTATTCGGTCGAGGCTATGCTGTAGGGCTAGTGATGCTTTACCAGGATCGCTGTCGCTAGCCAAAATTGCAGTATCGTCAGCATATGTAGCAGTACTAACACCTGATACTTCAGGGAGATCTGCAGTGTACAGTGTGTACAGGACTGGGCCTAAGACAGACCCTTGTGGTACACCTGCTTTTATTTCATAGAAGATTGATGTTGCATCTGCTTCTTTCACTTGAAAGATCCGTGTTGTTAGGTAGGACTTTAATAAGGGAAAATAGCTCTGTGGGAGGTTTTTCCTAATTTTATACAAGAGCCCCTTGTGCCAGACACGGTCAAAAGCCTGCTGTATATCCAAAAACGCAGATGAACAGTACTCTTTGTCTTCTAGTGTTTTCCTTATCTTATCGCATACTCTGTGTGCTTGCTCGACTGTCGAGTGTTTCTGTCTAAATCCGAGCTGATGGTCAGGTATTGTGTTGTTTTCTGTTAATATTGGAAGGATTCTTCTCAGTAGGACCTTTTCAAAAAGTTTCGATATAGTGGGCAGTAGACTAATTGGCTACTACGTTTGCTGGCTTACCCATTTTATGTATCATGGTTATTTGGGAAATTTTCCATAGATCTGGGTAGTGTTGAGTCCTCAATATACCATTAAATAGGGTGGTAAGAAGAATGATAGCCTTCTTAGGCAACTCTCTTAGTATTTCTTTTGGGATTAAATCAAAGCCAGGAGCTTTTTTATCTTTTAGATTTCTAATAAGTCTCCAGATCTCTCGCGCAGTTGTTGGCTTTGGTGGTGGAAAGAGCTGGTATACTTGCTCTAGTGTCAATTGTATTGTATCTTCAAAGCCATTGGGACTTTTTGGTGCGTTTGGAGTGAAGACTTCTGCCAGATGTTGGGCAAATGTGTTACACTTTTCTTGTGCCGTTCTAGCCCAGCTGTTGTCACTTTTTCTTATTGGAAGCTTTGCTTCTTGTGGTCTGTTGTAGCCTTTAGTGAATTTCCAAAGAGAGTAGCCTGTAGATGCAGTAGCTGTGAGGGATTCCAATTTGGTCTCTAGGGTAGTTTCACGCCATTTTTGTACAGATTCCCTTAGTTCCGAGGCAGCCTTCTCAAGTCTAATTTTGCCCTCCTTTAGTCTACTTTGGTGCCACACTCGACGTAATTTTCTTTTCTGAAGTACTTTTTGTTTTATGAGTACAGGTTGGTTATTGGTTTTAGGTAGATTTTTAATGTCAGGAGTGTTTTTCCAACATGCTTTTTGTATGAGCACAGTTATATGTTTTGTTACGTTATCAATATCTTCTGGGGTTTTAAGGGACATTTTAAGTTGGATGTTGTTTTCTATGAAATCACGGAATGATTCCCAGTCAGTGTATTTATTATAGAGTCTATCTTGTACTTCACAATTAATCACCATTGTACTGATTGTCAAGAGTAATGGAGTATGGTCGGAAGAGCTATCCCAGCATGGGTCGACTTGAAGATAGTGCCCTGACATACCCTTCACTATAAAGAAATCTAATAAGTCTGGAATTTTTTTTGGGTCTGTTGGCCAATACGTTGGTTCTGAAGAAGACAGTGGCATTAGGTTGTTTTTATCTATGCTTAGTTTTAACTGTCTTCCTCGAGTCGTTGTGAGGCGTGATCCCCAATGTGTGTGCTTTGAGTTCCAGTCGCCTCCAGCTACAAACCGGTGTCCTAAAGATTTAAACAGTTGAGTGAACATATGTTCCGATATTGTATGTCGAGGTGGGCAATAAATAGCAGAAAGATTCAAGTGTCCACAATTATCTTCGATTGCCACTGTGCTAG
This sequence comes from Saturnia japonica, assembly GCA_033032175.1. Taxonomy (NCBI): domain Eukaryota; kingdom Metazoa; phylum Arthropoda; class Insecta; order Lepidoptera; family Saturniidae; genus Saturnia; species Saturnia japonica. The sequence continues at coordinate 7,199,864 of CM065331.1, forward strand.
CCTGAATATAATCTGTTCGGAAACCTTGTAATACATGGTGTTTAATTGTGTTTTTGACTATCACTGCTGTTCCAGCATGGCCCGTTCCATCAGGGTGATTTGTCAGATAAGTGTGGTATCCTTGTATTTTAATATTTGAAGAGCTGGTACAGTGGGTCTCTGATACTAAGACAGCGTCAAGCTGGTGTTCTCTTATTAACTGTTCAATTTCATTTTTATTTGGGGCTAGTCCGTTGGTGTTCCAAGTCGCTATCCTTAATGAAGCCATTAAGCAAGCTTGTTAATTAGTTTCACCATGAGATCCATCATGGAGCTCATTTGTTGAATGACTTGGTCGAATTTTATCGACTGATTTATGAGTATTTCTTTTAATGTTAGTTCTGTTGTGTGTGACATATCTTTTTCTGTATTGGTTTTGTTTGTGCATTTTGCTGTTTCAGCATAAGTTTTGTTAACTGTTTGTGCGGAATTTCCGTTCTGAGCTCTTTTAAGTGGTTGCGTGATAAGCGTGCCTATATCAGGAACTGTACAGTTGTTAATTTGGCCACTCTCCATACTCGGTCTATTTTGAGTTTTTCTTGCAAGTATTTCTCTGTATACTTGGCAACCTTTAAAGTTAGCTGGATGTGGTCCTTGACATAAAGCACACATAGCTGGAGTGTTACGATCCTTCTTGGTACAATCAGAGGTTTTATGTGATTGTCCACACTTAACACAACGGTAGGGCCGCATGCAATAATTTCCGTATTGTTGGCATCTATGACATTGTACTAAAGAACGTTTTTTTCTTGGGTCTTCAATTATTATTGCTTGGTGGTATATATATTTTAGTTCTTTAACACTTTTGTTCTTCGGCCCTGGCATAAGATTGACAAAGAAAGTAGATGTCGGTCTCTTATCTTTTCCAAATTTAGCATTTATAATTTCTCCTGTTACAATATTACCAGTATTTTCGATTTCTTCTCTTATATTCTGTATAGGGGTGGACGGGTGGGTGTAGGTTTCTTATTACTATTCTAAAACAACGCTCTTCTTTCCTGTTGAATGTGTGACCTATGAGATTTTTCTCTCTGACTATAGCAATAACTTTTTTATACGTTTCTATGTCCGTACAGCTGATTCTTAGCTGGTTCTTGTTTACAGTTCTATATGTAAATTCAGTTCTTTCTGTAACAGTTTCGAGAAGTTCTGTTAGTTTGCTAACGTCATCTATGCCATACAAAACGGATTTTGCATTGTCCTCACACATGTCAACGCTTAGTTCAGTAAATCTGTTTGAGGTCTTAATTTCTTCTGGAGAGGGGGCTCTTTAGAATTTTCCTTTTCTTTGAATTCCTATGGACAGGTACTCTCTGCCATGATGGGCATGTTAAATCTTCGAGGTATTCTTCATCTCGCTTTTCAGCCTGGTTGGTTGGTTTTTCAATACTTTTTGAACAAATAGTTAGGCTTTGTTTAGGCATCGAGTTACTTCTAACACGTGAGAGAAACATCGAGGGGTGAAATATCTGTTGAACAAGTTTTTTGTCTGTTATTTTGTTACCAGTAGCAGTACCACTCACAGTCGCCTGGTCACGCACTTCTGTGAGGTCTTCATGAGTGAGCAAAATTTCGCCCCCCCCCAGATACGACGGGGCTGCCTGAGTTTTGCTGTAAGCTCTGCTCAGAGAAGGATTCTCCAGTATAACTGGTACCTTCCTGGGGTAGTCTGTTTTTGAATCTTGCTTCCATATTTTTATTTTTTGCATGCTTCTTGGGCATGCGGCCTAGCCTTTGATGAACCAACACCTACGTACAAGGCAGCACGTTTGGTTTACTCTCGGAGTACCTTCTCCTAGACCAATAGCCCTCCAAGGCTAACGAGATTGGTCTTCCCGGGTCCGAGCTTTGATTAGAGTGGCGGCTCCTACTCGCCACTGCCATCCTACTATCATAAGGTTTGTGCCTTTTTGTAGAGATTGTCCGCCATAGACAGTCCCAGCACCCTTCAAGTTGGACTGCCCAATTGTCCGCGGCTGTAAGCAGCTAGCAACTATATCTAGAAGCCGTTTCGCTATCCGCAACCTGCGACGCGTGTGGTGGCACAGGGCAAGTGCCTCTGGGAAGTGTCACCCAGAACCACAAATTGCAACAAATGAGGATATTATCCATAGTTTGTTAATAACTACTGACCCATACCTGTCCAGCATCAGACCTAAGATAAGTCAACTTAGCCATAAACCGCTATCAGATGAAGCTAAATTGTTATTGGTAAATTCTGCATCAGATAAAGAAAATATAGAGTTTGTAGATGTAATAAATTTGTGTGACTCTGAGTAATGTATGAGTGTAATTAATTAGGTATCCTCAGAACTATATGTACATATATCATAATTTATAATATCATAATTTTGTTATAAAATATTTTTATATATTTGGAATTTACATTTACATCTTCTATTTAGAGGTACTGTTGAAATCGATAAGTTAAAATGAATATAAGATCTCATGTTATTTACACTGCTATCATTTAGAATCCTAATCTAGCCCCAGAAATAACTGTTTAATCTTTTATGACGAACATCAATATCAACGAAACAAATAAACTATTACCCTAATTAGCAAAATCAAGACATTTTGGTACAAATGTGGAACAAAAACAATCAAGAATAGTAGCAGGTAATGATAATTGGTGTTAATTTAAGTTTATAGTGCAAATTTATAGGTAATTTACAACTTTTAATAAAGAAAAATAGGTATATTGAAATTTTAAAACGAATTCTGAATCGTATTTTTGAAAACGAAGCGGTAGGGTAAATCAGGGGTAACTTTATTAATCGATACCTGTAGCATTCAGGTCGAAAATAAACCTACAGATAGATGATTTCACCTCAATACAATGTCATCAAAGTATGAAATTTTCATTAACAAATATCTGTTGAACGAGGACGCCCGGGGTCAAGGTGAAAGGTCCTAAGGGTTCATTACCACCCCAGTAACGATATGTATAAGTTTCAGCTTTACAACTCAAAACATAAAAAAGTTATGACGAAAAGAAAATCCATTTTCAAACAATTGAAATTTACAAGTCCATATTATATGGTGTAGAAGTTAAAAATAAAGCTAGAAATTGCTAATTTATACAATGATATGACTGTTTTGACAAAACTGTATACTTAAAACTATGAAATAACATATTTATTTTTCTAAAATCCTATGAAAGGGAGGCTCCATTTTTAGCCCAATGTGCGCCGCGCCGCCGCGCCTCCTCGCCGACGTACTTGTGAAGCCTATCCTTGTTTACACTTCCTTAAAAAATAATTACCAAGTTTTCCAAAATTAACTTTTATTTAAAAAATCAATACTTATCTATTGTATTTAAATTATAATAAAATTTTAACATAAATAAAAACCGTAATACTATACAATTAAATTAGTATAGTTTGGTTCTAATTACAGCCAGTCAAAAAAGTGTGTGTGTGAGTGTGTTAGCTACGACACACGACTGATTGTCATGCAATACATATAAAATATTAATAGTAGAAATCGCGGCGTCTTTCAGCAAATATAAACAAAACTGTACGTATATTTGGAGTAATCAAAAGAATAAAATAATCCTTGCAGTAATTACTAGATGGCGCATAAATCTGATATTTACTAAGGAGTAATAGAACGTACCTTTTGACAGAAAACATAACGCTTTTGAGTTAACGCTTTTCATAAATTTCACACCTATTCACTTATTTATTGAAAAAAGCAGCGCCAAGAGTGCGTATATTATAAAATGTTATACAATTACAATTTCATTTTAAAATCAAATACTGATAAGCGAACTAATTACTGGCGCTCACTACCTACATGCATACAACACTAAATCCTTACAATGAAGCATCGATATACATTAACATTAGTAATATTAATAATAAAAATAACATGTTTATTAACATAATACTTAGTTCTGTAAAAGGTTAAAAATAAAATTCCTTATAAAATTTCCATACCGGGGTTCTTAAATGAAAATCGATTCTTATGGTGCAAACTCAATTAGAGTATGTTACCTATTTAGGTATTTTATTAATATAATTAAAAGAAAACATTGTATTATCACATTCGTTCTATCGATCATAATTTCAATGAATTTATACATGTAAATTATATTTTTCACTCGGAATTGTTTTCCGCAGTTGGTATTTTGGCGCACCTTTCTAGCTGGCATGGCGCCTAGAGCTACCGCACCTCTCGCTCTACCCTATAGCCTCCATTGATCGAACTTCTTGTGTATATTTTATTAGTAGAAATTTTACAATCGTATCAGTAGTTATGAGATCACTCTCCAATAGAAATACGAATGTTATCTTTTTATAATGGTAATAGATATAGGTAGTGAAGCTGTAAAAGCCGTCTCAAAAATAATAAACCTAGTGTCAAAGATAATGTTAAAGATGAGGTAGTTGGCCCTGCGTCAAAGATGTGGAGTCTTGAAATAATTTTCAAAAACGAAATACTCCATGAATATGAACTTTTTTCTTTGTCAGCACGGATGTTTTATTTTCTTATAAAATAAATAATCAGAAACTCATATTGTAATATAATTTCGCCCATGATGGTCTCCCCTAAATTCGGCCCTGTATAGTTTTAGTATTACAGTAAGACTAGATTATAATAAAAATATACTTAATAATGTCGATAAACCAGATCGAGTTCGTTGTCGCATCTTCTCGATGCACGTATTTTGTCGAACCGGTCGTAATGTTTTTAACATATGTATATGCTACGTACATGAGTGTTACTTATGGCTTAAATTTAGTTAAGTTTTTTTTTAGCTTTAGGCTACAATCTTGCCTGATGTAATTTACGATGTTACTAATACCATATCACAATGCCCATGGTTTCATCACGATGTTTTTATTATCGTAAAGCTCACGTTCATTGCAGGGATTCTAACTGTCGTCTATCGACAATTCGACATGGTGGTTTTACCACCGAACCATCATTGCTTTCACAAGACAATCTATTTGTTTTATTTTTAACTGACACATTGCTTTATTTCGATGTTCTATTAACTAAGATAAGACATTGAATCCAACTCCAGTGATTATAAAAAGAATTAAAAAGGTTACAGAGATAAGGTTGTTAGCATATTTTTTGCCTTTAAAGATTCTTTACTTAGAAACTACTTTACTTTTTTGTAGATATTTTATCATAACTAATGTTACTCATAATAACATATATCAAAGGAGCTAGAGAAAAAAAGTTGAAACTTTTTGCGCACACCCTGTAATTCTATTGAAAATTATTGCCTTTGCCTCAATTAGTGAACTTTTAAGGTTCACATGAGTCGCTAAGGAAGTGTGCTTAGGATCGGCGGACCATGAAGTTGTTAGTCCGGCACACCCAACGAAGATTTACGCCACACTATATTTGCGAATTCAAGTGCGAGGACGTCTGTGTGAAATAAAAAAAAAAACAAGTTTTGATATCTGTGTGATATTTTAACCGGGAAAAATACGTTTGACACTAATGACTTTTTGAATTATAGTTTAAAAAAAAAAACATGTTATATGTGTAATTTATTTGAAATGGTGTTCTTATAATTCGTGAGCATGTTATTAAGTTTATTTATAAAAATGATTTTTGTATTAGCTTTATGCCCGATTTTATTAGCGGCTGGAGTTCAAACTTTAACTATTGATTCGCAGTTAGGAACATCCATTGAAGGTAAGGTTTATTTAATTGATTATTTAGTATCGATCACTCGATACAATAAATCTGTACAATTCCCTTTAAATTATTTTTTAAATAGTAATATGGCTTTTGCCTATGGAGTCAATTTCGCCAATGTCAAGTGTGACGGATTATATGATAATATAGCCCATCCGGTGCAATAACGTCTTAAGTAAAAATTGACGATTTTGTCAGGAGATCAATTTAAAAGTTATTTTTTATTTCGAACAAAACTTATTTATACGTAACGTATTTATAATCTGGGATAATGTGAATTAAGGCTGTTTCAGAAGAAGAAGTAGTATAAGTGACAATTTGGAGTTTGGATCTTGAAGTGACATGTTGTGGTTTTTGAACCTGAACGTATTCATTCTGAGATCCCACAAAACTTCCTAAAAAATTCTAACAAGGGAGCCACCATCTTGTTAAGAAACTGAATTTATTATAAGACAGGATACTATATTTACTTCTTGATAATGACAGTAATGGTCTTCATTAAAGAGGACTACTTGCCAAGTTAGGAAGAAGAAGACTAAGAGAAAAGTTTATAATGTTTTCAATCAGGATACATGTATAACGTTGTTGATCATCTAGTTAAACTAAAAGTAGATTTTTCTGTCAAATAACGTCATAAAGGCTGAACTAAACAAACACCGACACTCTTAATTTATAAAATATTACATAAATAAACCCTTTCAGTGGGTAAAAATAACCAACAATTCTAGTTAAATTAAGTACGTAATCAGACTTATGAAGCACTAGTCTTCCCCTTTCATTTTCTTTCATTATACCTTCTTTAGTATGCTTAATTTTCTCAGTGATAACCATTATTCATAAGAAGTGTCTAGCACAACACTCCGATTTCATTTCTTTCATTGAGCAAATAAAAAGCCGTGCTTGATTTCGTGATTCTTTCATTCTACGATACGACAGCTCTAGAAGTCTCACAAAAGATCCCAAGTAATCTCACTGCTTTTGTAATTGGCTTATCTGCCAATAAGTATCAAATAACTGAGTTTTTTGTTCTGTCAAAAATTTTAGCCGACATTTATCCGAACAAGTCGGTCACATAATTCTAACGGCTTTAATCATACTATTTACACATTAACATTATTGTATATTGTTGACCAGAATTTTTAGGGTTTTGACAATAATTTTTTTCTATTTGCTTGTATTACGAGTACGTTTTTTACTACGATTCTTGGTATTTGGTCTGGACTCTTAATAAATATTTCCAGTGGTAAACGTTTTTTGGTCAGATTCCGAAGAACTTTCTAAGCTGCTCTTAGGTTCTTTAATAAAGTTCAAAAGTTAATTACCGATTTACCGGATAATAAGTTCAAGAATCTTGTTTACTATACATTACAAATCAATGCTTGTTAAGCAGGTTTTCCTCTGAGTCATGTAAATCATGACGTAAATGATATTGTTGTCTGAACAAATCTTCCTCTCTGTGAATCGAATAAATGTAATATAATTATTAATATAGAATATATTATTTAGGTAATATTTAATTGCACAGCTTTTAAATAAAAAAATATAAAAACTAAAAGTGGGGGAATCGTGAACACTTATGGGAAAATTGGAATGAAACAGCTGAATTAGGACACAGGTTTACTTTTATTGCGTCTTTAGCGTGTAAAATTATCCAAGTAACTAACACACTGACAAACATTTGGTAATGTTTAATAAAAAATAATATTTTAGTTAAAAAAACGGAACCCCGGAGTGAGTTTTCTGGAAAAAAGTCGGGTAACCCCGAACACCAAGTGGGGTAATTACGAGCTAACATCAAAAATTAGTAACTAATAAGCCTTCAATTGCGACAGACAACACATTTATAGCCCAACGATATTGATTGCCCATCTGTACATTTCGCATGAGCTCAATTTCTACAATTGTGGCACATAATATAGTCTTCAAAAAATACAATTAAAGTTTTAAATTTTGTAAATATTCTTGTTTTTCTTCTCTTGGTTAGGGTGCCTGTTTTAGATTGTTTTACAAATTTCTTCTTCAAATGGCCAACGATTGTCGTTTTGGTACTGAATAAATCTTTGATACTTAGCCAATTGTATTATTTTTACTTTTAATATGGTCGATGGTTTTTCCTAATATAATTATGAGGCATCTAATACAAAAGAGTTTAAAATTAATAAAACACCGAAGGAATCTTTATTGTGAAGTAAAGAGGGGTAATGCTGAATGTTCGAGAATGACCCGCAGTATTAAAAAGTAAAATTGTTAAGCATTAATTTTTGTCATTTCTAAAAATTACTATTATTCCCACAATGATCTACCCTATAATAATAACTTTTCGACAGGGAAGTCTCTAAAGAAATTTCTACCTCATTTTGGGAGAGGGGCTTTAAACTAGTACTAAATATTGTTGGCCATTAACAAAATCTAGCTTATTTAAGTTTTTGCGAACTTGTTCTTTAGTGATTCGCGAGGTTCTACTTATGATGTGGATTGCTCGAATTGCTTGATTTTGTAATAATTTGCGTTGAATTTGATTTGTAAAAAATAAAAAGACTAATTTATGTTTACTGACGGTCGCGCAATGATCGAAATTCGACCAGCGACTTTTTAATCATAGACTATTTTCTATTTAACATTTGTAATATGAACTTAAACAATGAATATTATATCACTTGCTGTCACTTTTCATTTACTGATAATGTCAATATTTTGGGGGGTCTAAGTTCAATGGCACTGGCCGGTTTAGGATTCGCAGTATTAATTTATTAAACAGATATAATAGATGAATTTTAACTTTCTGCACTCCTTCTCCATTATAAACTTTACCCATGCCAAATATCACAGACTTCCGTGCACGCAATACGCTTAAAAAGGGGTACAAAGTTTTTGCTTCACGTATTAATATAATGATTTACATTCTAAAGAGCTCTTCATTTTATGATAGGTATAGGATATTGAGTAACGTAAATAATTTTGAAATGACCCCATTAAGACACTGTTCGGAACTTGTTGAAATCTTATAGCGATTTTTGACTCAACAAGGTATTATTATTGTAATTTTATGGGTAATTTCTTTTAATAAATATTTTATGAATTTATTATAAGAAACGGGATGTAATTTTTACCTTTTAAGAATTTATCTGTATTGATATCAAACATTTTTCCATAGTAAAAGAGAAGCAAACAGATAGATGTCCCACCAGATGGTAAATGGTAATCAATGCCTATGGAAAACTTCAACACCAGTGATACCCACTGTTATGTAATTACAACTAACCCATACTTTCAGAGGTGTGTCCATTCCGTTATCCGACCATCTGGTACTTCTAGGCGTTACGATGTCTTTAACCCTCAATTTTGGCTCCTTCATTGAGTATAAAGCTTAGTTGGCTGCCAAAGATCTAGGTATCCTTGCTAAGGTGAGACGGCACTTCGCCCCGGGTCAGATGCTTGATCTATAACAAGCGCAAGTCCGATCATGCATCGAGTAAGTAGTGTAAGTACTACTCTCATCTTTGGAACGGATCGGTTAAGTACCAACTTGAGGCATTTGAGGCAATCGAGGGGCGTACCAAAAACTCATAGGCAACGATTCGCTAGTTGAGGCAAGGCTACAGAGCTTTGAATATCGGCGTAAAGGTGCCAGTTTATCGGGTTTTTACCGGATACTTTTCGACGAGTGTGCGTTGGAATTGAACAACTTAACTTCCCCATCCCATTTCCACCATCGGATGACAAGAGACACGGCGAAGCGTCATCGATTTATGGTAGATATTCCACCAGTGCGCACAAAGCTTTTTGCTAGCACATTTATCATGCGCACCGCTAAAGAGTGGAACACTTTGCTGGATTTTGTATTTCCCGATAATAACAACCTGGATATCTACAAGTCTCGAGTGAATAGGTACCTTCTAGGCAAGCGTGCTCCATCGTAGACCACCTCATCAATTACGATCAGGTGAGATAGTGGTCAAACGCAAGCCTATTTGTAGTAAAAAAAAAACAAAACGATGGCGAACTCGCAGAGTGTATTTCAATCACTTTTGAATACTTAAACCCAGGGTTTTCTTAGTTAATTCTTTTTTCATTCCCTTCATTCATTATTTTGTATTCCTTCATATTGCCTGTTACCTATTTAATAATAACCACATAAAATATAAAAAAAGGACTTAGAGCCTACAGGGGTGTCCCAGGACACCTTTACAGTTTTTGTTAATTATTATGGAAGTTTACGCAGTGTCCATAAGAGTCTTGACGTGTCGCAAGTTGACGAGTTAGAGACACATTTCGAAATTTAGGTAGTTATTAAAATTCTATGTATTAATATTATATTGTTGAGTTACAAAACTATGGAGGTCGTAATTTAAATAAAAACCAATTTGCGTTAGATAACTGAATTTGCATATTGTGACAAATCATGGCGTTTGTTGCATGTATAAATTATTCCCAGTGATGTTTTAAATCTATGCTTTAAATTAATTGTTGTAAGAATCGTAAGACAAAAGTTTTCAACTATAAAATATTTTAATTATATTAATTACATAAATGACCATCATTCATAATTTTTTTGTTTCTTATTGTAATTTGAATGTAAATTCATTCATATAAATATCCTGAATTCTATGACAATAAATGAGACTTTTAGGTTTATGTTCTCGTAAACAATTCAGAAAACTGATTTTTATATACCTACTACTGATAATATATTATTGACAGATTTCTCAAATATGTATATATATATATAAACATGATATAATTATGGCAGCTGAAATTTGTATATAACATTTTTTTACAGATTGCTTCGAAAGAGTTTCAATTGGTGAACAACTGCCTAACGACGCCATCTATAGAAATGTAACAGAACTAACAACTCGTGAGTGCGAGCAAATCTGCAAACAAGATAAACAGTGCCAGTCATATGACTATGGGTGAGTTAGTTTACTAAAATACATAAGAGATGTCGTCAGTAGTATCAAAGTAAGTAAAAATAATTAAATGACAAAATTATAAAGTGTTATTCAAAGTTGTATTTTACCCAATTATTATTTACGAAATTAACATTTCTATAATAAATTATACCTACATACATTTAATATATTGATAAAATCCTTTATCAAGAAATATTTTAAACTTTATCAAGTTATATTTAAGTTTTCAACCAAATTGTATGATCCGTTCCCGAGAAACTAAATTTATTTAAATATTTCTAGGTCTATACAAGAATTACTAAATCGTATTATTAGACAGATATATTTACTGGCAAGATTGCAGATGACGGTTTGTTAAAAATATAATTTTATTTTCAGTGTCGGTGCAAAAGGCAATGCTACATGCGAACTGAGTAACCTGGACGAGAAAGAAATAAAAGACAAAAGCCTTCTCAAACGCCACCCTGATTATGATGTATACGTACGTAGATTTCAATGTGAACAATCACCACCATCTCCAATCCAACCGCAGTTCGACGACCCCGAGCTGGACCCTGAAAAACCAGAAGGATCACACCGACCTATCTTCAGACCTGATGACGAAAAGTTCTCTGATGATTATTTAGTTTCAACTGACGTACGCCCATATGGACCTGGGAAGCCGTCGTCATATCGACCTGATGATTACTCTAACCCTAAACCAGATAATGACGGCCCGCCGAGCTATGGTTCACATAAACCCCAAGATATTCCTTATAAACCGGAACGGCCGGGGCCCAATCAGTCGTACAATTCAAGACCAGGAGATGAACTCCAGTTCGAGGGTTACGGGTCTAAGAAACCGAATAAATCTTACGGTAACGAAAATCTTGATCACCATTACGTCGTCAGACCAACTCGAAGACCATATCAGATCCAAGATGAATACAATCCAAGGCCAGATCCTTACAATACAAATGAACCAGCACCGTCATCAGGATATGGCCAAAGCGATGGTCATCTATCAGGTCCAATCGGTCCTCCAAACAGACCTTACCGACCGAGTAGACCTAACCAAAAACCGAGTAGACCGTACGAAAGACCAAGCTCACATTATTCCGGTGATTACGCACAGAACCCACAAAATGACCATTCGATATATTTAGAGATTTATGACCCACCACGTCCATACAAACCGGTTGATAACCCTTACGGCTTCCAAGGCTACGGCACATACTCCAGTCAGAATCCATATAATCAAAATCACGAGCCTGGAACTATCACCCAAATTGGTGGCTATGATCACAACAGACCAGTTGATAACAATAAACCAGATCCTATAAGGCGCCCACAGAGACCAAACAGTTCCAATTATGAAAATGATGAATCTGGCGGTTACGGCTTACAGAAACCTCAGAAACCATACCAGAAACCACACAGTGGTTCTTACAATCAAGGCTCTTATGATGGTAGCCTTAGTACCTACGGCAGTAGTCAAGCTAGTCATGGAAGTAGCCAAACCAGCTACGATAGTAATCAAGCCTCATACGGTAGTAATCAAGGCAGCTATGGGAGCAACCAAGGAACTTCTCAAAGTAGTCAGTCAACACATGGTAACTCTCACAGCTCCTACGATAATAGCCAAAGTACCTATGGAAGTAGTCAAACTAATTACGGAAATCAAGGAAGTTACGGGCACGATCATGTAAGTAGTAGTAATACTTACGGTGGTGGGAGTAATCGACCTGAAGCTGATACGGGATATCAACGGCCACACAAAACGACCACAGTTAAACCTTCTTATGGAAACCAAAATACATACGGGACAAATCATGAAAGCTACGAGAGTAATCAATCCTCATACAGCTCCAGCCAAAATCAATACAACAGTAATCACGCTTACGGCAGCCAGAATGAATATAATAGACCATCTCATAATTTAGGAGCTTATCTGCAAAAACCTCATAAACCGTATAAAAAACCTTCGTACCATGGCGACCCTTACGACACTGCACACGACTCTTATGGAAATGGTCAGTCATCTTATGACAGTAGTCAAGGTTCTTATGGAAGCAGTCACTCATCTCACGATACTACTCAGAGTTCATATGGTAGTAGTCAGTCATCTTATAGCAATAATCAGGGTTCATACGGCAGTAGTCAGCCGTCTTATGGCAGTAATCAAGAAACTTATGGAAGTGGTCAAAGTCCATATGGCAGTAACCAAGCTTTTTATGGAAGTGGCCAAGGCTCATACGGTAGTAACCAAGGTTCTTATGGAAGTACCCAAGACTCTTATGGCAGTAACCAAGGTTCCTATGGAGGCGGCCAAGGCTCATATGGGGGTAATCAAGGTTCTTATAGAAATAACCAAGGTTCATACGGCAGCAATGACTCACTTTATGGAACTAGCCAAGGTTCACACGGTAGTAGCTCAGGTTCTTATGGAAGTGGCCAAGGCTCATACGGTAGTAACTCAGGTTCTTATGGAAGTGGCCAAGGCTCATATGGAGTTAATCAAGGTTCTTATGGGAATAACCAAGGTTCGTACGGCAGCAATGACTCACATTATGGAACTAGCCAAGCATCATATGACAATAGTCAAACTTCTCATGGCAGCAGCCAAAGCTCTTACGGAAATAGCCAAGAGTCATATGGTGGCGGTCAGTCATCATACGGAAACGATCAGGGCTATGGTAGCAATCGTCCAAATAATAATGACCGATACAGTAATCAAAAACCGGATAATAATAACCAATATGGCTCAGATAGCGGTGGTTACGAAAAACCAGACTACGGAAAACCAGTAAACAACACGGCTTATCCGGGCGTTAAACCGGTTTACGAATATGAATTGGATAGGCCAAGTGACGTCCCAAGTTATATAGCGAGACCGGGCGGTGAAGTCGTTGCTTCCAAGCCTGTTGTGATTGGAGATTATGGAGACAGGCCCGGTTATAAAGAACCCGGGAAAGGAACAATTTATCCGGGTAAGTTTATTATTATTATTATACTTAAGTTTAACTGTCACAATGCTGTAGTTCTTCATCAGCGTGGGTTTATCCAAGATTCTGCCAATGTGTTGGAACGTCACTTTAATTGAATAAATTTTCTAATTTTCTTATAATCATCAAACAAAGTTGTTATATGATGGCGGCTTTCTTGTTAAAACTCTCTAGGGAGTTTTTGTGCAATTTAAAATGAATGTTTCTAGTTATTACTTGTGCACAAACCAATCACGTAAAATGCCTCTAAATTACATAATATAGGACTAAAATAACAAAGTCCTGAATTTAGAGTTGATCACACCTTTCCGTAATACTGCTCTGTTTTGTGGCAAAAATCCCCCTGTTTTTAATAATCAGCCATAAAAAAGACCGTACTGTTAACTGAGCCCAGTCAATAGGTCGCTACTCCTGAAATTAGAGTTGCGCTAGCTCGTATATCAGTATATATTGGCCAATCACACCCTACAGAGCGGAACAGTTTCGCGAATACTGCTCTGTTTTGTGGCAAAAATCCGGCGGTTATACTTCCGCAGTGCTATCTCGTATAGTGTCTACTGCTCATTAAAACATTTAGAATTTTTAGTACATTAACACGAGATTATTAATCGTGTGACATCATATTAAAACAATGTTCATAATAAATTCAAACGCATGTCAGTTACGGTGCAGTGGGATTATAACAATGCATTGTTTGGTTCATGAATTTTTTGGCCGGTTATTAAAGGTCAGTTTCATTAATACTGAATCATTAGAATTTAAACCAAGGTCTTAGTAATATTTTAATAAACTTGGATTGTGTCAGTTGACTCTATTAATACATCGTTTGTGATTTTGTTCTGTTCTTTCTTCTGTAATCTGTCAGATTAAAGAAAATCTTTTTAAATTTGATAGCCTTTTCATTGAGGAAGGTAGTGAACTTAGCTTCACGCTACGACCCTAAAGAGCAGAGTAGTAAACATGAAAATTAGTACTGGTAAGTTGTAGGCATGTATGGCAACAATGTGCCACAAGGGTCTTTGGCGAATGAAACCGTAAGGTTGTACTAGTTTTGTATAAAATAGAAAGGTTATATATATGTGATTACAAAGCGTGATGGCCGTCACGAAGGTTACATATATACTGATTATGTCATACAGCAATAATGGCGTTCGACTCAAAAAAAGGAATGACCGTACACTCGTAAAAAAACTGCTGAAACCAGCACCATGACCTGGTGATTCATAAAGGACAGGATGTTGGAGGTGTGAGGTCTCACTGGATGGTCTTAACTTATTAGTAGATTTTCTTTAGATGTATCCTACAATATTTATTACTATGGGTTCAGTAAGTAGGTATCTCTTATGTGTTTCGTTTTACGCATCACAATAGTGATGGGAAATTAACTATTTTCGAATATTTTACTTTAATGCAAAATTATCAAGTAGTCAATCTATAAAATTAATAAAATTGAAGTGTCTATTGTAATGTCAAAATAACAGCTTTTTACTAAATGTATATGAAAGTATATATGACAACTATAACAAAACCCCCCATTTTTTTAATTTCTGACTGTCTGTCTGTCTGTTTGTTCCGGGTAATCCCCGAAACGGTTGGTCAGATTTTGACAGGACTTTCACTGGTATATAGCTGAATGTATAGGGAGTAACTTAGGCTACTTTTATTTTAGAAAAAGAACGTACGGAGCTACGGGGCACAGCTAGATTTTTGTTTTTATAATAGTTTTTTAGTACTTTATTCATCATTCTACTATTCGGAGATTCCATACACAGTAATGAGCGCATAGGAAGGTCTAACAATTTAATCCGAATCTAACGTTTGAGTTGGCTACTTATTACTTCTCGTGTGGCCCGAGTCATAAACCAAGCCCGATGAAGCTGTCAAAGCCTCTAAAGGCTCCGGGGCCCTTAACACTAACAGATCAGTTAGAAAAATAAAGAGTAATTATTAGTAATGTTTTGCATATAAATTATACGTTAGTGTCATTAAATAGAACATTATGAATAAAGGTTGGACTCGCTCGTGTGATCCTAGCTTAAAAAGTTTTTATTAAGGCGCCACCTACACGAGCGAGTTTATCGCGGCAATATTATCGTCCTGTCACTTTATTCTTTAATAACTCTATGAACGTGTCTCCACACGGCAATGCGCTCGCCGCGAGACGCGACCTGGTCGGCCCACTAAACTATTGATACTTCTGGTTTCACTCTTGCCTGTTACCGAACCAGTGTTGCCAGACGATTAAGTTGATAATACTATGTTTTGGGTTTAAGACAAAAATACAGTGTTTCTAATAGTTATAAAAAATTGATTTTGATTTTTGGCGCGCTCTTTTTTATAATTTCTATATCACATAATAATTTTAGTTGATACAAAATTCATGCTTTAATAACATCAGAATTATACTATCGCGTGAACACTATGATTTTTCGATATTATATAAAATCTACGGCTGAATTAGCAGCAGCTTTCGACGTTAGCGTCAAAACAATATTGGTCCATTTGCGTCAAATTGGCAAGGTAAAAAAGCTTGACAAATGGGTGCCCCACGAACTCAATGATCGCCAGAGCGAAGTACGCGTCGAGACGTGCCTTGCACTGCTCTACAGACACACAAATAAAGGAATTTTGAACCGCATTGTTACCTGCGATGAAAAATGAATTCTGTTTGATAACCGCAAACGCTCAGCAAGTTGGTTGGATCCTGGTTCAGCACCTAAACAATGCCCTAAACGAAAACTTACCCCTAGAAAAGTGATGGTCACTGTTTGGTGGTCTAGCGCCGGTGTGATTCATCACAGCTTCTTACCAAACGGGGTGAGCATTACTGCAGATGTGTACTGTGAAGAACTGAATACAATGATGGAGAAGCTGGCACATATCCAACCAGCATTGGTCAATCGCTCGTCTCCGCTGCTCCTGCACGACAACGTGCGACCTCATACTGCACAGCAGACGGTCTCCAAGTTGCAAGAACTGGGGTTGGAAGTTCTCCGTCATCCACCCTACTCACCAGACCTTGCGCCTATAGACTAATACTTTTTCCAGAATTTGGATAACTCTTTGGCGGAAAAAAAACTAAAAACCCGAGAGGTAGTACAAAATGCCTTTGAAGAATTTGTTACCTCCCGTCCAGCTGATTTCTTTAAGAAGGGCATCAATAAACTACCACTGTGCTGGCAAAGATGCATTATTGCATGGGTGATTACTTCGATTAATACAAATAAAAAATACATGAAAAAAAATCGTTTAAATTTTTTCATACAAAACGGCAATTTCATAGGTAAAGACCTAATATAATCCAAAGAATTATGATGGGAGAATCTTCTATTTTTAACGAAAGTTAAAAAGCACTTTAATCATGTGTTAATATATAAAAGTAACGTTCATTTTTGTATCAATAGATGAATTTTCGGCTAGAAAAAAACAGTGTTCTCCATACACTATACACTGTATTTTTACTAATACAATGAACAGTGAATGACGTAAAATTACAGTAAATCTACCATAAATACAGTGCAACTGGCAACACTGCACCAAACTTAGCTGTTTTCAAAAAACAACTGTCTAACAAATTGTTGCGGATACGCGGCAATCAGTAGCGACTCGCGACGAGTAGTAGGCACGTGGCGGTCAGTCACTGGAGGGAGAATAATCGTCCCTGCAGTTTACCCGACGATAACAGGGTGGACTCGAAGCAATACACTCGCTCGTGGATGTGGTGCCTAAGCAGTTCCCGAGTGACTCAATTTGTTATGAAATTTTGGTACCGGATTGTATAATTTTATGATAGAAGCATTATTTTTAAATCTTTGGTACTCTCACAAAAGTTGCCGACTTACGTTATTTAAGTTGTGAACTTAATAAGATCTGAAATTTGAGACGTGAAAACTTTTGTTTAGTTGACCCCCCATCAGGGTAACATTTACTTAAATTAATGTTTTCCCTACCAACAGGGAGACCTAGAAATAAGCTGGGCACCCAGTACACTAATAAAATAAAAATGTGGTAACCCGTGCTGTATAATGTATCACACAGATGCGGTATTTCGCGAGACTTTAAAATTCAATCTCCTACTGTTGCTCTGCAGTTACTACTTAACATCTGTTTGCTATTTCATAGGCTTTTGGAGATTATAGGATATTTTTTATACAAATCATAACATGAGAAATAATGTAATGTATGAATTTATGTTTCGCTTGTTACATACACCTCTTTACAACCCTCAGCGTAGATTGTAATCTTAGTATCAAGCATCTTTATCATTGTATACGAAACTTATTGTTAAAGTTATATAATCATACTTGCGTTGCTATTTGTACGCGACCTTTACCATTGTCTTAAAAAGAGGAATATAATTCCTATATGCATATTTTTGTTATATTTATCCAAAGTATTTATTTTATATCACGGCGCGTGTTCCGAAGACATGTTCAACCTAATTTCCTCATCTCCTTTTCATAACATAATCACGACTTCGAAGTCACATCTTTACGGTAACCTCTATCTCGGCATGAATACAGAAGTTCATTAAGTCATATCTTTACCGTACTGAGAAGCTATAGAATCGATTTATTTCCTGATTGATATTCAAAAATAAAATCTGCTGAGGAGATTGAGTAATTACAAATAAATTAAATAAAAAAGGCAGAGATAATCCTTTGTGAAAAAAAAATTTGTAAGGTAGACGACGACATTGTAACAATTGTTTCAGAATTATACTGTTAAGCATAAAGTGCAGTACGATCGTAATGAGATAGTATCAGAAAAATTCTTCCAAAATTTTGATAGTTCCATTAAAAAGGATATATTAACCTTAGTGTCTCCTCCTTGACCTTGAATACCCAACTATAATATATACAGTATTACATTTTTAAACTAATGTCTTCCGTATCATTTACGAAATAACGCTTTTCCGGCAACACTCTTCGAGCGAAACGAGATGCGCTGATTGAAATCATCTTTTACATTATAGTGCTTAGTTGAAGCCTTCGACGCTTCAATAAAGGGTATATTATTAACGGACATAAAAAAATCAAGATATTTGCTCAATTGTTAGAACTTTCTAGGGAGTTTTTCTAGCATCTCAGGATTCATTGTCCGAGTCATTATTTCCATTTTATTTCAATTGTACACAATAACCATGCTTTATTTTGCAAAAATGCCACCTGTATTTCACAATATAGGGTCAAGTAACGTAGATCTATGAATAAAAAACAAAAACTACTCTGCATGGTAGTTTGAGATTCCGCCAAAAACTCTTTTGGCGCGTTTATTAAGGGGTAAAATTTGGTAACTGCACGCGCACCATGTAACGGAAGTGCGACACGATTAAGTTTTATCCATGAAATACTAATTTTACTAACTTTTTAAACTGATCAAATTTCAATCAATCAAACAACTTTCAATCATTTTTCTATAACAATATTTTAAAGAGGAAAGATTTGATTATTTATCTTGTTTGTAATGAATAGACTCAAAAACTACTGGACCGAATTTAAAAATTCTTTGGCCAATATGAAGCTACAGTATCAGAGAGTAACATTGGCTGTATTATAATTTGAAAAATTAATTTATTCCTCATAAAAATGTCGATAGTTTTACGCAAAGTATAAAAAAATTGCCTACACAGGTGCGTTGGCGATGTTTGTCGTATAAAATTAACACGGGTGAAACCGTGGGGCACAACTGATGTACAATAAAAAACTCAGCAAAATGAATTTACATTATAATCTTTGATGGCTATCTTACGCGAGATAAAGTTTTTGGATATAAAATTTTTTTTTGTTACTCCATAAAAGTACATACATAAATACACATTTTTTTTTTGTATGAATGACGTCTTTTACCACAAATGGCGTTTTTATTACCCACGGGTGTAACAATGTAAACACCATTACTTAAGATTACGTTTTGTTAAATTGAACCTTACTACTCTACAATTATTGGCTAGTATTGCTATCTCTACCCGTGAGTTGGCGTAGTACAAGGGCTGATAGAAGAAAACCTTGACAACTAGGCCATTGGGCGGCTTCGTTTAGCAAAATTATATATTATTATATACGAAAAACTACAAAATATGAGTTCGTACCTGCGCACAATGGTCGGATACGTTGAGTTTTTGCTTTGAATAAATACTTTTGCGAGAGACAATAGGCCCACCGATGAACTTATCAAGTCTAATCAGAGTTCACGTTGGAATTATATGGATAAGCACAATGAAAATAATGTTTTTGTTTGTGATGAATTATTAAAATATATACAATAAAAGTTAAACTGTTCTCATTTTTGTCCGGTATCGATAGTTGTTACAAGGGCTGGTTTCCTCAAACAACACGACATATTAAATAATTTTTTATTTAAAATTTGACGGAGAATCGTGTCGATTGATTATGGAATCCGCACTAATGACTTAGTATTCGTACTATTGACCCGCACTATTGATTGTATGCGATAGCAACTGCTGTGTTGTGTGCTCTATGACCACACGGATTTTATAAGCTGGCTACGATCAGCTAAAGGTATTTCTGCTTGACCTATCGGATAGTAAATACCTGAGTTAATAGTTCGATTATAATAACATTGTTCCTAACTGCTATGCTATCTCGCTGCGTATTACAATAGTCAACCATTTTCTATGTTTTATTCAATGGTCTATTAAATTTTCCCGCGATCGGGGACGTTTTATAAATATATCTAAATAGATAAATTTATTTCAAGAGTGGCAATAATTCATAACACTTTTTAAATATCGACTAAATAGATACCTTAGAAGAGCGACTAAGCAATTTGTCGTAGAGGCTATGCTGAAAAAAAAACAATAAGAACAAATGTTATTGTCGCGAGTGAAAACTTATCCATAGTTGACAACGTCCATTTTCAAATCACATATAAGGTTATGTCGGACAATGCTACTGTTCAGTCGAACTAAGTTAAGCGCTGTGATCCAACTGACCCAAAAACAATATCATTGGTCAATACGTAAATTAAAATGTAATATCGAAATATTGAATAATTAATGAAAGTGAATCATAATTTCACGAATAAATCATTAATGTAATCTTATTTACATTTTAAATCATAGATATTCATTTTCATTTTTAAACTTTTTTGATATTATATACGGTGTAAAATGATATGATTTTAATTTTAAAAATTATCGTAAAATTATAAGTAATTTTTAACGGAATAAAATATAAATAATGTAATTTTATTTTACTTATAATAACAATTCACAAAATGGTTCGTTCAAATACTAATATCTAAATATTGTTTGAAATTAATGAAAGTGCCCAAAAATTTGTGTTCAAACAACGATGTTATCAAATCTTTGTGAATAATAATGTCATTATTGTGTTGCGAAAATGTGCGTGCGTGCCGTGTTTTTGTTTTGTGTCATCTCACATATCGCTGTCGGATCTAGAATTATACTCGTGGAGAATGCGCCCAGTATGTATTCGGGTATATTTTATTTTATTTTACACTGCGTCGATTGTCGTGAGTTTGAATCCTCGCAATGAAACTGAGCTTTCAGTGAAGAACAACATCGTGACGAAACCATAGTATATATTTCATAACAAAGATGGTAGAGCATTTTCTAATGCCCGCCTGACTAACAACCACCCTTAAGTTAAACATTTGTCGCCACACTAGGGTTATCGTGTTACCATCTTTGGTTACATTGTTAATTACCATCAGAAGGCAACTTGATTAGAAACTGGCGAACCCAATAAAAAAAGAACGAAAAAAAATTTTTTTTATGAAATTGACATTTAGCTTTTAACTATTGTAGAAAGGTAACTTCGCTAGAGTCTGGGTGAGATTGTGGCCTAACGCTACTAAACTTATGAGTATGGACTTATGAACTTATAAACAATGAATAATTTGAAGTGTCTGTTTGTAATGTCAAAATAACACCTTTTTACTAAACTGAAATGAAAGTATATACGGTACCTATAACAAAACATCAATTTTAAGATGTTTTCTTAGTATGTCTGTCGCTTGTGTCTGTCTATTTGTTCCGGGTAATCTCCAAAACGGTTGGACCGATTTTGACGCGACTTTTACTGGCAGATAGCTGATGAAATAAGGGTAACTTAGACTACTTTTATTTTCCAAAAAGAATTAGAATTATTAAAGTAGAAATATCAATAAATAATAGGTAAAAATATGAACTTTAAGTCGCCACAACTCCTTGAACAGTTTAACAAGGGAGCAAAAGCAAAAAATAGAAAACATTCTATTTAAATGACATTGGAATAATATGAGGCTGAAGAGTTCCGTGGTCTTGACGTTGTACTGAAAGACGCAACGTAGATAGATCTTTTTTTACATGGGGAAATCTGCATTGGATACATCTCCTGATGTCGGGGGATAATGAGAGGGTTATGCCGGATTCTTACGGGTTAAAACTACATGGCCGCATCGGCACGTATGTGAAGCAGGGTGGTGGCGGTTAGCATTCACCGCTATAGCGGATTGACCTGCCACAAGGTGTACCATCGCTAGATATTATTAGTATTAGTAATTGTTAGTAGTAAAGTCATTAAAAATACCGAGTATAAAACATATCATCAATTACGTTGTATTATTTATATAATCTAACTTAACAACTTACCTTTTTAATATATTGGTTTAAAACAGTAATCGTGGAGTTTCTTACCAATTCTTACAGTGTACAATTTTTTTTTCATATATACCATCACGCCTGTATTCCCCGAAGGGTTAGGCAGAGGTGTACTAATGTAGACCCATAGTTCGCTGAGTATGTTTTTAGGTCCCATGTAATAGGGGGCGAGCCTATTGCCATTAATCGTGCACAAAGCCAAACTCCGAGCTGCTACTGAGAACTTCATAGGAAAAACCCAATAACACTTTGCTCGACCTGGGTATCGAACCCAGGACCTCGATCATAGCGGTCGCGCTTACGAGGCAGTTTTTTTACTTAAGTTATATCATACTTGCGTTGCTATTTGTGTGCGACCTTCGGCATTGTCTTTTGTATTTAAGAGGAATTATATTACGTAAAGTGTATTTCTGTTATATTTTTGCTTCGTATTTGGTTGTGGTATTTATATGCAGATAATTGTGTTGCGATAGATCCAGGACTAGTACCGATCATGGGGGAGGCGTACGGCAAGCAGGGGAGTTTTTTTTGATGAGATGGTAATGATTGGATAAAATAAAATTTGACTGGACTTAAACCTTTCAGTGATTCCACTGAACTATATTTCAATACTAACTGTGTACTGTGGCTGCGCTCGCGTGTATTACAGAATGACGTCGATAGGACACATGGGCGAATCGTGCACCTCCCGAAAAATGCTTACTTTGGGTGATTCTTAAAAGATATACAAATGCTCTCACTATCTTTTTTTGGGTTTTTATTTACGCGGCACCCTAATTGTTTCTAAAATTAAAGAAATCTAAGTTACTTCTTATAATATCAGCTACCTGCCAGTGAAAGTTTCGTCAAAATTGGTCCAACAGTTTTGGAGATTATCTAGAGCAAATAGCTGTCTGTTTGTCAGTTAGTACAGACAGAAAAAAATAAATGAAAAATTGGTTTTTTGTTATGAGTTCCGTATATACTTTCATATGCATTTAATAAAAAGCTGTAATTTTGAAAATATAAACAGACACTTCAATTTTATTTATTTGAATTTAGATTATAAAATTCAAGAGATTATTTGTTTGTTTGTTTGAACACGCTAATCTCTGGAAGTACCTCTTTGTGAATTTTATAATCTTATTTTATGGGCACTTATCGAGGAAGGTTATAGGCTATATAACACCACGATATTGCCCTAAGGAGCAGAGCAGTAACAATTAATGTCAAGCAATCTGGCAAGCTTATCTTGATGGGGAGTTGGTTGAATTAATTTAACACGTGTGAAACCGAGGGGCATTAATCGAGCACAAAGCCAAACTCCGAGCTGCTACGGAGAATTTCATAGAAAAACCTAATGGCACTTTTCTCGACCTGAGAATCGAACCCAGGACCTCGAGCATAGCAGTCGCGCTTAGAACCACTGAGATAGGAGTTTATAATCGACTTCAAAAAAAGGAGTTTTCAATTCGAATGTGTATACATATTTTTATGTTTGTTAAATTATTACTTCTTGGTTTATTAACCGATTTGAATGATTCTTTTTTTGGTGGAAAGCGGATACCTTGTAGGTGGTTCTGCTTTAATTTCATTGGCACTGGACCTTTGACTTCGAGGATTCACCAGGGAACTTCTGAAACATATTCACGATGGTTTACTTTTTTTGTTAAAAATTGTCTTTTTTAGTTTTGCAACTATGATAATTTTGTTACATTATTTATGATCGACAGCATGTTTCCGAAGAGTGCTGGCTGGACGTAGAGCGTTACGCAGCCATGTCCGGAAGGCCATCCCGTGTGGAAGGTTGGAAGACTGCCGCAGGGAATGCGCATCAGAAATCAGATTTCCTTGCGAGAGCTTCAATTATAGGTAAGAAATTTTTATCTCGCTTGGCCTTCGTAATCACTGCACTTTGTATTAATAATGCAGTGAAGCAGTGATGGATCGACGGGAGGTTGAATATTTACAATGAGCCAAAACTTTGGGTGAAGGAAAACATCGTGATGAAACCATAGCATGGTGGTAAGGCATTTTCTAGTGCCCGCCTGGCTAGCTACCACCCATAAGTAGAAAATCTGTCGCCAAGCACTTATAGGTGTGTTGCTACAGCTACACTTGAGTGCCAGTCTTGCAAATAGGCTTTGTTTGTTTGGTAAGATAGTTCTTGGGTCACATCGTCAGATCGTTTGAGATTGTCGCCAAAGACGAAACCTAAGAAGAATTTTAAAAACAGTTGAGGAATATGGACTTATTCTAACTGATTACCATTATGATGTACTTCTGTATCGTTCTGATTTGTTTGAAAACCTTGATGTAACAGAAAAACGATTGTAGTTTAATGCGAAGTGGCAGGCACTTTGTCTGGTTGTTAGTACAGTGTAATCCATAAACAGCGATGACCATCGAGAGATCGGGAATAAATTGGCAGCTGAATGTATCGGCTGATCTCGGAACAAAACAAGCTTATAATAACCGTGTCAGTAATGTCACTATAGCGGATGTAATACCTGGTTTATGGTGGTCGCGATCCAGTAATATCAATTTGATCATTAATCTGTTTCCTTGGACAAATGCTCGATTTTAAAGGAAAACATTAAATTATGCAGCTTAAATATTGATTTTAAATTGCTTTTTTGTCTGACTTCAAAAAAGAGTAGGTGCTCAATTCAACTGTATATATATATATTTTTATGGATTTTCAGGCATAACTTCTTTGTTTATGAAACGATGTACATGAATCTTTCGTTCTTTCGTTGAAAAGGGGATACCTCAAGGGTGGTCCCATTTTAATTTCATTGCTATTGGTCCTTTGACTCGAAGGTACACCAGGGAACTTCTCAAAATCCTTGAAATTGGTTTTCTTTCTTAGTTAAAAAAATTGTCTTGTTTGTTTATAATAACTGATTTAAGCTTACCGAATAAAAATTTTTTTTTTTTTTTTTTTCGCCTCGTAATTAATATCATTTACGTGTCGAAAGGAATATTAAAAATTAAAGGCATAGTGTTTATGTTGTGATTGGCTCATCTAGTACTTAGTAGATAAACTAGATACTAGATAGATTTTAATACGAGGAATTTTGAAATGCGTTACTAAGTTTAGCATAATAAACTGGTACTTTGTAGGAATCGTGTGAATAAATAGTATTTAGTGTTAAGGTCACCAAACAACCTTCATTTAAGGAAATAATGAACATAATGCGAATTCACATACAAAATTACTATAATATATTTTGTGTTTATTCGATTTTACTATCATACTTGGAATTTTTTATACATGTCATGAACTGGACACAAATTGTTTCTTCTTGGTTTACTTATACCAATGTTGAGCTTTGGAGATTTCTCTCTACTTGGGCTAGCCTGACTGATGGATACTTGCACCCTACAGATGATTGCTGGCAAATAAATTTGTGTTGTAATCCTGTGGTGAGTAGGGTTTCAAGCTCCTCGGAGAAGGGTGTTCGAAGTCGGCAACGAGCTAATCTATACTAATATAATAATGCGGATAAGTTTTTTTGTTTGTTTTTTAAACAAGCTAATTTCTGGAAGTAACAGTCGGATTCGAAAAATTCTTTTTGTATATGATAGCCAGTCTCTCGAGGAATAGTATAGGCTACTTAAGATTAGGCTACAAATCTCAGATAGCCTTAAATATTGAATTCTGTTTCTTGTTGTTACATAAGCTACAATAAGGTATTTTGTGACAAAGATTTGTTGAAAATAAAAAAGTGATATTTATAAGCATTATTTTTAGACATGGCATATTAATCTTTACAAACAAAAATTACTTTATCATAAAGATAATTTTATGAAGTTAAATTTTGTTCTTTAGAGTATGCTATTTGGACGCATAGTTTAGGAGATAATGAAAAATTAAAATAATTTGTACTTGCGGGAAGAACAATTATGCTAGACTACATGGGTGCGTTGGCGGCGCGGTGTTTGTCGGATAAAATTAACACGGGTGAAATAGTGGGGCACAGCTAGTATAATATAATATACAAGCGTCCATAGACTACGGTATCCGCCTACGATCAGGCTATCGTTGTTTTCACTTCACGTAATTGCCAACAGTTTACCTGATTGTGCATCATGTTTATGGTTCATCGTACATGGTGACTGCTCTGCTGCTTAAGGTCACATAGCGTATACTTATATTGCCTGTAACCTTCCTCAATAAATAGTTAATAAAATGCAAAAATAACTTTTCAAATCTGACTGGTCTTTACAAGTATCATTCTAATTTAAATATAAATAAATATGAAATGTTGTTCGTTGGTAAACGCATCACTTGAAAAAGGCTGGACCGGTTTAGTTAATTCTTTTTTGGAGCTTACTCCATATGATTCGATTTACATTTAAGAACCCCGTTAAAATTTTATGAGGAGTGAAATTTATGAAAGGGTTTAAACGTTATGTTTTCTGTTAGAAGGTCATTACTCCTTAGTAAAATATCAGATGTATGCGCCATCTAGTAATTAATGTAAGAATTATTTTACTCTTTTGTATAAGTAATTCAAATATATGTAGGTATAGTTTTGTTTTTTTTTATTCGCTGAAAGATGAAGTGATTTTTATTGTTATTTATTTATATTTATTACATGACAATCTTAATGTGCGTCGGATCTCACAATTTTTTTTTTAAATATCAGTAATAGTCTGAGTAATGTTTTAAGATTTAAAAAAAAAAAAATACCTGGAGAATTGGAATGTTTTGGGGAAAAAATTGAAATTGCTTTATCTATTGCAATTTTTTTAATGAACTCAAAGCTCTAGTAGAACGATGGATATGTATTTTTTTCATTTTAGTCGTGGAAAAGTTTACGTTATAAATCCGGGCAGGTGATGCTGTGGTCGAGATATTGACTATTACAAAAGGGCAAAAAAGGGTATGCCTGGCCAGTAAGATAGATAGATTGAACTATGCTAGCTTGAATGTTATTGTAGTACGTAATTTATGAAGTACAGTCGACTCGAAACCGGTATCTTCAGTTCACAAGGTGATCTATTGAAGACAATGGTGATGGTTTCCACTGATTACCTTTGACACGAGGCTGTGCGTTAACTTATCGTATACTTTAAGTACTTACTTACTAATCATGTAAAAAACATTAATGCGTAGATTTTATATTATTGAAAGAAAGAGAAACTAACATATAAAAAAGATGGTGTGTGCTACTTCCTACGCGGTACTAGAATTTACTCTTTAAAAACAAATATATTGGAATATGAAAACTCCGATAAAAACGTAATGTAACATAAATAGTTTTTAGTACCGACCTGAAGCTCTGATTTTCAATAATAGGCCTTAAGAAGCACGGATGCCAAAAATTTTGGAAATCGTTAATGTTTGTTTTTTGTTTCTTTATTTAATCAATAAATATTATAAAAAGATTCAAAATAAATTGTACGGTTAATTTTTTTATAGTAGTTAGGCTAAATGAATCAGTAGATGACACTCTTAATGGAAAAATGTTTTAATCAATTTTTATAAAATATTTAAATGTATTTGTTAATTTCTTGTCAATAGCGAGGAATATAAGCTTTAAAATGATGTTTGAATCAATCATTTTCATGAAGATTTAAGGGAGATATTGTGTTGTCAGAAAACCTCCTTTGAGACATAATATATAGAGATTCAGTTCTGTTGAAAAATTTGTTAGATGATTTTTGTTTTACAGGATACAAGATAAACTTAATCTTTTAATAAGATATCGTTGTTGTATTTTTTTTTTTTAGAATTGACCTCACTTTCCGCGGCAAAGGCCTCTGCGAGTTAATGACAAAGCCAATTGAGGCATTCGATCTGCGACGTGACTTCGTCGATGATAAGGATTACGATTTCTACGAGCTGGATCGTAACAGCTTGGAGCCGAATTGCCCGGATACGCTACGAGGACCCGGGATGCTGCATTCTGGATACCTTTCATCTAAAACCGACAGACTGTCGAATCAAAACAGATGGAGAGATCGAAACGACTGGTATTATAGCAAGGACGATAGGTATCAAGGATACAACAGATTTGATAGAAGAGGTTCAGGGAATAGATATTACGAGGACCAGTTTTATGTGCCGTATCAGATTGGTAAGGTTTATTTATTTATATAACTATATGCTAGATATTGACTTTCATGGACGAAGGTAGCTCTTTACACTTTAGTGGCTGTCTGTTAAGTACAGCACGGAGAATATCAATGTGTAGGTGATAATACATTTTTACCTTGAATGTGGTAGTCCGTAATACAATAGCTATAGCTTGACAAGTTTGTGCGCGTCCGTCCTATGTGACGACAGACGTTGGCGAGGGCGAGGTACTACAGATGATAACGGGGGCGGTTTATCTAGTAAGGTAAAGTAAAGGGGTCTAAAGTAAACAGTATCACGTCTTCAATGGTCTAGAATAAAGATTTACAAAACTTCCAGTGATATATTTTGATTAAAGTATAATAATGACAATTTAATATATCATTGTGATATACGCAAGTAGGCAACCCAAGAAACACAGTCAGAAAGTAACCATAGTGCGTGTTTATCAACCGGCTGTAAATAATTATTTAAAGAACATTGCCGAGACAACATACTGTTTACTTTAGTGTACTGTAGTGACGTAAAGACGTGCTAGCTCGTCCCCGCCACGTCTGTCGCCACATTGGAGGTCGCGCGCGATTTTGTCGAGCTAGAGAAAATGTACTAGCACTAAGCTACGTCGTTCTTTGTTTTGGCTGTAAATTATTAAATCAAATGTTTGATGTCTCTTTTAATTTTTAAATTCCATATATTCAGGCTTAAGCCGAACTAACGACGATCAGCAAAACTGGGGACAATACGGTGGTTATTACGGAGTATATAATTCATATTATAAAGATTCCAAAGATTATCAAAATTCTGTGAACCACTGGCGACTCACAAGTGACGAAGATCGGTTTTACGGAGTTCGACCTTTGACAAACACCATAGAACATGAGAGAACATATGTAAACCCTACTGATACATTTGATTATAACAGTCTGGCTAAAAGCTCGCCATGGACACATAGGTACGGACATGGATCTTGGAAGAGGAGCAGATGGAATAACTCTGGCTTATCGTGGTCAGATTTTAAATTCAGTCAACATGAAGCCGAAGGTAGAAGTGATGACGTCATTGATCCAAGAGGTAAATCAAGTTTGGTTTATTTGGTGTTCCTGATAAGAAAAAGTATGGTCTATTATCTTAATCATTCCCTTAGAACAAGTCTATATGTAGGGAGTTTTTGGCGTATGTTATGCGGGGTTTTTATTTTAATTTATAAACTTATGTGATTTGGAATCATATTATGTAGTATTGATGACGTTTTACGCGATATTGTTTGTTTATTATGCATAAGTGAAGCGGTTGTAGATAATAACTAGAATTATGGATTTTGAGTTGTCGGTACGGTTCTAACAAGGGGCCAGTATTTTGATAGAAAGTTCTTAAATATTTGAAAATTACAAATTTATTTAGGTAACAGAATTAAGTTTCCATTAATCTTTATTTGAATCTTCGAATATTGAAAACTATATTTAGGGCAAGAAATTAGTCGGTTACATCATACAGAAGATGTTTTGTTTGACTTGGTTTTTAGGTTAAGAATCGATATCAAAAATTATAAACCCTATAATAATATATTGGTTGAAATTAAATTATCTCTATATATTACCCAGATTGTTCGTCACGTCGTCGTCCTGGCATGTCTTTAGGTTCTGGAGCGATAAGAAGATCCCTTATAGCACGCAATGTAGTGGAGTGTGAAGCGTCTTGTTTTGATGAGAGGGAATTTAAATGCGTTTCGTATAGCTATAGGTAAGTAGACTGTCCACATTCCTCTCTTGAAATTTGTTTATTTTACGGTAACCTACATCTCGGTACGAATTAACAAGTTCTCTATGTCTTTGCCGTACCGTGATACTGTAGAACCCCATCTCCCGGCCAGTGTTTCCGCTTTCTTACTACGTCGGGTCCCTCGAGCGTAATCCTATGGCCTGCCGCTTGGTGGTCGCTGTTGTGTCAGATTGTATTGAGCTTACCATCAGCTCTGTAAGCTAAGCTGGACACCTTTTCGTAATGTAAAGACACTCAGCTGGACCATTTATATTATTCTTCATTATGTATTTGTTTCCTGCTTGTTTTTACATTTCGGTACATACATATTGGGTATGGCCGTGTTTTATTATTGTGACTAAATGTTTTCTTTATTTCTATTCTTCGCCATACTATAAATGAAAGGAGTAATCTTGAGTTGAGTTAGCATTTGAACATTGGAGTACAAAACATGATAAAATGTTTATCATTATCGTGTTGTCTATCAAAATTGTATATATTATTGCAGATATTCAAAATCTCATGGATCGGACAATTGTTTCTTAAGTGAGAGGCCATATCGAGGGTTAGAACTGTCAGCAGACAGTGGCTCCGACGTATATGCCATGCCCCAAGACCAGGGTTGCGTTTCCTTCAACTATAGACCCTGGGTAGAAAGCGGTAAGACCATTTTTTCAGGCTTTTTGGAAACCTAGATTAAATATTTATTACCCCTTCTTCTTACCATTATCCCAGTTAAGTAGGGTCGGCAAAACATTTTCCTCTTCCACTCTCCTCTGTCAACTGTCATCTCAGTATTCACACCGTACACACACACATTCCTCATTTAATCCTCCCATACCTTCTTCGGTCTTCCTCTACTCCTAAATCTATCCATCTTCATATTTAATAGTCGTCTAGTTATATGAATTTCATCCCTCCTCATGACATGTTCGTACCACGCTAACCTATTAATTACACTTAACTTCTCTTATTACCTCGTGTTAGCGACGCATAGGCCTAAGCGTAATGATACGATAATAACGATTGTAAATATAAGTTGTAAGGATGAATAATTTGCACGAACGATCAATAATTAAATGTTTCTAATGTTTTGAATATGTTACTATAGCATGTAGGTATGTAAGAACAGTATATAAGTCATGAAAATGTGTGTAATCTAATAAAAATAATCACTTAAAGTACTAAAATCATATATTGTCAATAATTCATATTTTGTAAAAGTTATACGTAATGTTTTGTGTTATATAAGTAAAATAGCCTTCTGTATGTGTTTTATAATGTTTGTAAGCTCAAATAGTGCGTATATAACGAGTCACAAGACGTTTTAAGGTTGCAATGTTTAATGCTTTATATCTCCCGTGTTTATTAACCTATAATGTTAAAGTTAGTGTTTTTGAATAGGTATTTGTGTCTACATTGATGTGAAATAGTTTTTATTGTAATTGAATAACTGTAATTAGAGATATTAACAATTTATTGTATTCTGTATACAAGTAATAATAATAATAGACAGAGACAGCAATATTGCAACCACTGCGCATTACCGCGGTTAAAGGACCACACCCAAGTTTGGTAATGAGCAGTACGGATAGAGACGCCATCGTCCGTCTCGCTCTCCGGCAAACCATATAAAAGGCGTTCTACCGGGGCCAACGAGCGCACACGGGTACCACAAGCTGAAGAATCAAGACTCAAGACTCAAGACTCAAGAAACTGGAAGAAACCGTACCCAGAAGACATAGTATTAACAAAGTGTATTGTCTTGAAGAATACAGCAAATTTTATTGTGGTGCCTGTGTGTCATTTCTTCGCATCTTCACTAAGTTCAACCCGCCAGCGATCCAGTCCATTCCGCTCCGTGCTACGTCATCGCCGCGCCTACCAGCAGGCACCTCACTGCGTGTGTGTACCTTAATGTTTCGCCCTCTTCACGCCTAGTAGTTTCGGGTGTGAACAGGGTTGGTCGCACGTAGTGAGAGGGGCTCGCACGCACTGGTTTCCAGACAGCTGGTTACCGTAGCGTGTTATCCGCCGTCGGTTACAGAGTACGAGGGAATCGTTTCCGTCGCGTTCGCGCCCTCGGTGCGCGTTCCCGCTCTGTATAGATCGACGTAGCACATTGTATAGTGGGCGCACGCACGCGCTAATTTTAGTTTTGGTCCTTCGAATAGCCGGATTGGGTCCAGTGAACAGTGAAAATGCCTACAGTACGGTCGCCTACGTCGAGTCGCAAGGACGACAGTGAAACCACGACCACAGATTGGTCGTTAAACACGCCGACAGAAACAAGTTCGGCTACCGCCACGTCCGCCACCACCAGAAAAACAGTACCTTCGACTTCGTCGATCCGCACACGCGCTGCAACCGCCGCCGCCGCGTCGCAAGACACAAGAACACCAGCACCCAGGAAAATTGGAGGGAGCGAGGAGGCCCCACCGTGTGTTCCTACAGTGCCCGCAGCAAAAGCGTCCAGGGACATTGGAGGGAGAACAGCCCCACCGTGCGTTCCTGCGGCACAGCGCACCAGGTCGATAAAATCAAGGTCAGTGAGATCGTCAAAATCCCGTATGGCGGAACTAGAGGCGAGGAAAAAATTGGAGATAGCCAAGTCAGCTGCCGCGCTGGCCGAGATTGAACTGGAAATGGTCCAGTGTCAATCTGAAGAGGAGATCGATGACGAAGACATCGAACGCGAAGTGCAATCCACACACATCGAGCAGTGGATAAACCAAAGTGCAACCATCATGGAGAAACAGGACTGCGAAAAAACACAGGAGGCCTATGTCAAGGTAAGTGACATTGAGAAAACTGCCGATAAAATGGTCACCGCCGTGCAAGCCTCAACACGAGCCGTCGTACCAGCCGCACCGTCGAAGTATGCCGATCTGCCTAGCTTCAATGGAGCATCGGAAGACTGGTTACCGTTCCTGAGAACATATCGGGATTCTGTCGCACAATTTAGCGACACACAGAATATGGCTCGTCTGAGGCACTCCATACACGGCACTGCGAAAGAGAGTGTGCGACAAATGTTATTCACAGCCCATGATCCTGAAGAAGTCATCGCAACATTGGAGAGGAGGTACGGGAATCCGGAACGTCTCGTCCTGGCCGAATTAGCCGCTATAGAAAAGTTACCTCACATAGGGGAATCTTGTGACGAGATATGCGCGTTCGCCAGTCGAGTTAGCAACGCCGTCGCCACAATAAGCGCTCTACGGAAACCGGAGTACCTCTGCTCACCGCAGGTAAGTCGAGACATTGTTCAGAAATTATCACCATCATTGCGGATCAGGTGGTTCGATTATGTCAAGACGCACACAGAAGATCCAGTGCTAGTGAACTTGAGAAAATTCCTTGAAAACGAAGCGGACCTGTGGGCAACGTTCGCGCCAGTGGAAGCACCTGCAAAACGGTTCAACCGGCGTGTGCACACCGCACGAACCGAAGAGAACAGAGGCCAACAAACAATATCCAGTGGCAAGAAATATTGTGCAAATTGTGAAAGTCGCGAGCACTGGATAACTGAATGCAAACAGTTTCGGGAATCGACAACCGAAGACAGGTGGGTAATCGTGAAAAATAAAAAATTGTGTTTTATGTGTTTGCGTCAGAAACATTCGAAGAACACTTGTAAAGGGCCGTCTTGCCGTAAGTGTGGACGGCAACACCACATAATGTTACACGTAATTCGTCAAGCGGCACAAGCGCCGCCGGAAAAACCCGCGCCGCGACCGCAACCGCAACCACAAACACAAACACAGGGCGATAATGAAGAGGCCACTATCAAAACTGTGTACGCTGCCGCGGACGGGAAAGAGGTTTACCTCAAAATGATTCCGGTGGATGCGTTCGGACCGGCCGGCTCCGCTCGTGTGCTCGCGCTACTTGATGAGGGGTCAACCGTGTCACTGCTGGACAACGCCGTGGCTCAAGAGATCGGAGCCTCGGGCAAGGAAGACCTGCTCATCCTAGAGACCGTCGGGCGAAAGCTCGTTGAGAGGAAGGACTCTCAAATAGTCGACATCAAAATTAAAGGAGCTCACCGGCGGGACAAGCGCCTATTGAAAGGAGTCCGGACCGTAACCAACCTGAAGTTGTCGCCGCAACATGTGAGTATAGAAACCATAAACAAGTGTGCGCATCTGAAAAACCGAAGCGAGCTCGTCTACAGTAAAGAGAGGCCGGCTCTACTCATCGGGCAAGACAACTGGGAGATGATTGTATCAAGAAAGATCATCAAGGGGAAGCCGAACCAACCAGTTGCTTCTCTCACCAGTCTGGGATGGGTACTACACGGTTGCTGCGCTACGAGTGACTCTACGCCGGTGAAATTCGTCAACCACGTAAACAACGTGAGTGAAGAGGCCGACATAGAAAAATTAATCAAGAGCCACTTCGAGCTAGAGTCCATCGGAGTGCAGCAGCGCCGCCCCACCAACGATGCCGATGGGAGAGCCCTTGAAATCCTCCACAACACCACCAAGAGACGACCCGACGGAAGGTTCGAGTCAGGTCTCTTGTGGAAGAGCGACGAGGAAACCGCCGCGTGCGCTATTTGCCGCACTTTGCCGTGGTGCACCCGCAGAAGAGAAAAACACGCCTCGTATTTGACGCCGCAGCTAAATACGACGGCAAGTGCTTAAACGACGCGCTGCTCCCGGGACCCGACCTACTGCAGTCGCTGTTCGGAGTCCTGTTGCGATTCCGGCAGGGGCCGATCGCAGTGGTCGCCGATATTAGAGAAATGTTTCTGCAGATCCGCGTGCGCGAAGAGGATCGCGACAGCCTGCGATTCCTGTGGCGAGGAGATGACCGGTCGTCGAGGCCGACCGAATACCGAATGGCGTCGGTAATCTTCGGTGCCGCGTCATCGCCAGCTACCGCCATCTACGTTAAAAACCGGAATGCAGAAGATTTCAAAGCGACACACCCGGAAGCGGCCCAAGCAATCGTCCGAAACCACTACATGGATGACTACCTGCAGAGCTTCACATCAAGCACGCAAGCTATAGAAACCGTGAAGGCGGTCCAGGCGATCCATAGGAAGGCGGGATTCGAACTGCGGCAATGGGCGAGCAACGACGCGCAACTGCTGAGCAACCTGGCAGAAAATGAAATATCCCCACAAGAAATTCACATAGGCGACAACGAGGAGAAAACGCTCGGACTGCGCTGGCTAGTCTGAGAAGATTGTTTAGCGTTCAATAGTAACCTCCGAAACACACCGAGTGACGTCATACAAAACCAGAGAGCGCCGACAAAACGCGAAGTCACTAGCGCAGTGATGTCCACCTTCGAACCGCTAGGACTGGTCGCGCCTATTCTTATACAGGGAAAACGGCTAATTCAAACCCTGTGGAGAACCGGAACTGACTGGGATGAGAGCATAGGGGAAGAGGCTCATCATCAATGGCGCGATTACATCAACAGTTTGTCCACGCTACGCGATATGAAAATTCCACGTTGTCTGACGCCGTCCTGGGGAGCGGGGCAACTGCACACCTTTGTGGATGCCAGCGAAACGGCCTATGCAGCGGCATGTTATTGGAGATCCATCGGAAACGGGGTATGTGTCACATTGATTGCCGGGAAAGCTAGAGTGGCACCGGTCAAACCCGTGACAATACCCAGATTAGAATTACAGGCTGCATTACTGGGAGTGAGGCTGGCCAACACGATCACTGAAGAACTGGAATTAAAAACCACGGACAAATTCTACTGGTCAGACTCGAGCACAGTACTGCAGTGGATGAAAGCCGATCTGCGCCGCTTCAAACCGTTCGTGGCCCACAGGTTGGCAGCCATCGAAGAGATTTCGAAGCCACACGAGTGGAGGTGGGTGCCGACACGCGAAAACCCGGCGGACATAGCCACCCGGGGAGTACCAAATGGGTTCAGTGAAGACTCAAAATGGTTCGTCGGTCCAGATTTTCTTCATCGGCCAGAAGCGGATTGGCCGCAGAAACGCTTGGGAAAGTGCGACCAAGTATCGGATGAAGAAAGGAAATCTGCGACTGTACTTACCACGCGCACAAGAAACGACGACACACTACCGAGTCCGGAACGATTTTCAAGTTGGATAAAACTATTGCGAACCATGGCGAGAATATTCCAATTTACAGAACTGTGTAAGAAAGGTCGCGTCGTGAACGTCGCGCGCGATAGCGAGTGGAAGCCACATAAGAAAAAAGAAACCAAGAAAACCGTCCGAACAAAGAAGACTCAAGAAAATACAACGAAGTTTATACCAATACCCGATCGTTGTTTACAGCGGGCCGAACTAGCCCTACTACACCACAGTCAACTGGATGCATTCGGGGACGAGATGGAATGTTTACGGAAAAACTTACCCATCAAGACAGGTAGCAAACTGAAGAAAATAGACGTCCAACTCGATGAACACGGCATCATTCGGTTGCGAGACAGAACACGGAAAATGAACATGAGTAGCGGAAACTTGGCGGTCCTAGACGGGAAACATAAAATCGCTCGCCTACTCATCGATCGCTATCATCGAAAATTCTGCCACGCCAACCATGCGACCGTCGTGAACGAGCTGCGACAAACATACTGGATTCTTGGGCTACGGAATTCTGTGAAAAAAGTGCTACACGAGTGTCAATGGTGCCGCATCAGGAAAGAGAAGCCACAATTGCCGCCAACGGGAGATCTACCCGCCGAACGGTTGCAACACGGGGCGCATCCGTTTACGTGCACCGCGGTCGATTATTTCGGCCCTATGCACGTTACCATCGGCCGGCGAAGAGAGAAGCGATGGGGGGCCCTCTTCACCTGTTTAACGACGCGCGCGATACACCTTGAATTAGTGCCATCATTAAGTACTAGCTCCACGATCATGGCGCTACGTCGCATGTCTGCCCGGCGAGGGAACCCGCGGGTAATGTATAGTGATAATGGCACAAACTTCATTGGTGCAGATCGCGAGCTGCGTGACGAAATGTCGAAATTGAAAAAATCCGAGCTGGCTGAAGCGGCAAGTCATGAAGGCATCACCTGGAAGTTCATACCACCCGGCGCGCCACACATGGGAGGCGCCTGGGAACGAATGGTGCGAACCGTCAAAACGGCCCTCTCTGCGATCCTGAACGAGAGAAGCCCGCCAGAAGAAGAAGTGCTGGCACACCCTGCTCACGGAAGTGGAGCACACCGTCAATTCACGCCCGCTCACTCACCTGAGCGCTAGCCCGGAAGATGAGGAAGCTTTAACCCCTAACCACTTCCTTATAGGTCGTTCCTGCGGTTCATCGGTCGTCGGAAGCTTCGACGAGCACACACTCATCGGCCGGGCCGATTGGAAAACATCGCAACGTCTGGCGGACCACTTCTGGAGGAGGTGGCTGCGTAAGTATCTACCAACGCTCATGCCACGGAAGATCAGCGGGAGAGAGGCTCCACAACCGCAACGAGGCGATATAGTCATCATCGCCGATGCTTCCCTACCACGCAACACCTGGCCGCGAGGCGAAGTCGTCGCCAGCTACCCCGGCCCAGATGGCAGAACACGTGTGGCGGACGTCCGGACCTCGAGAGGAGGTGGGCTGAGGCGTCCCACGTCGAGACTCATTGTCATCGTGCCTGCAACGTCGCGACATCAATTTGGAGTGCACGACGGAGCGTACACTGGGGGGGAGACTATTAGCGACGCATAGGCCTAAGCGTAATGATACGATAATAACGATTGTAAATATAAGTTGTAAGGATGAATAATTTGCACGAACGATCAATAATTAAATGTTTCTAATGTTTTGAATATGTTACTATAGCGTGTAGGTATGTAAGAACAGTATATAAGTCATGAAAATGTGTGTAATCTAATAAAAATAATCACTTAAAGTACTAAAATAATATATTGTATATATATTGTCAATAATTCATATTTTGTAAAAGTTATACATAATGTTTTGTGTTATATAAGTAAAATAGCCTTCTGTATGTGTTTTATAATGTTTGTAAGCTCAAATAGTGCGTATATAACGAGTCACAAGACGTTTTAAGGTTGCAATGTTTAATGCTTTATATCTCCCGTGTTTATTAACCTATAATGTTAAAGTTAGTGTTTTTGAATAGGTATTTGTGTCTACATTGATGTGAAATAGTTTTTATTGTAATTGAATAACTGTAATTAGAGATATTAACAATTTATTGTATTCTGTATACAAGTAATAATAATAATAGACAGAGACAGCAATATTGCAACCACTGCGCATTACCGCGGTTAAAGGACCACACCCAAGTTTGGTAATGAGCAGTACGGATAGAGACGCCATCGTCCGTCTCGCTCTCCGGCAAACCATATAAAAGGCGTTCTACCGGGGCCAACGAGCGCACACGGGTACCACAAGCTGAAGAATCAAGACTCAAGACTCAAGACTCAAGAAACTGGAAGAAACCGTACCCAGAAGACATAGTATTAACAAAGTGTATTGTCTTGAAGAATACAGCAAATTTTATTGTGGTGCCTGTGTGTCATTTCTTCGCATCTTCACTAAGTTCAACCCGCCAGCGACCCAGTCCATTCCGCTCCGTGCTACGTCATCGCCGCGCCTACCAGCAAGCACCTCACTGCGTGTGTGTACCTTAATGTTTCGCCCTCTTCACGCCTAGTAGTTTCGGGTGTGAACAGGGTTGGTCGCACGTAGTGAGAGGGGCTCGCACGCACTGGTTTCCAGACAGCTGGTTACCGTAGCGTGTTATCCGCCGTCGGTTACAGAGTACGAGGGAATCGTTTCCGTCGCGTTCGCGCCCTCGGTGCGCGGTCCCGCTCTGTATAGATCGACGTAGCACATTGTATAGTGGGCGCACGCACGCGCTCATTTTACCTCGAATAATAATTAACTCTTTGCATGCATTAGTCCAACTGATGTTATTGTCAGTAGGGCCTATAGCGATTTAAAACAAATATCAATAAAATGTAATATAACTGCCGCCCGTTCTACCCCAAACCAGTTACTAAAAGGTTTTTGCTTTTATGGACTGCGTTGGAACACCTCGTGTACTAGTCTGTGGTTCCAACTACAGTTTTCGGACCACCATATAGCAGTGCAAGTGCTATTATTTATACTAAAAATAAATCAAATGTCTTTATATATTTAAGAAAGGTGGGGCCCACAGAAATTTATTTGAAGATTTCTTTTTACTTGGTGCAGTCCGACTGGTGGAATACTTTCACCCTACAGAAAAGTTAAATAACTATAGAATGGTTTGGCTGATCCTATATTAAATGTAAATGCAGCTCGAAACTTGAATTATTGCTATTTATTATTTTGCAACTCTTGCTCGATTTATAGATTTGAATTGAGTGACAGATATAGTAATAATATTTACAAAGAGAAACTTTATCAGCCAGTTTGTATTCCTATAGTGAGTAGAGTTTCCAGAACTCTTTGTGTTGAGGGTACAAGGTCGTCAGCGCTCTAGTGATACCAATACTGCAATGCCATTATAAGCGCCCATAGGCTCCGACCATTTGCTTGTTTCTCTACCTTTCTCAATAATTCAAATAATTTACAGAATGTTTCTGGCATGTGAGGTCTGGAGCAGCAGTGAGTGACGTTTCAGCGAGGGCGGCTCTCACAGTAGCAGGGCTTGGAGCGTGTGAAGCCGAGTGCCTCAGAGCTAATGGATTCTTCTGCAGGGGTTTCAGCTTTAGGTACACTTGTTCTTCTGAATTTTATGCATACCACTACAGTATAAGTGTATAACTTTAATTAAAAAATTATGATTTTCTCATACATGGCTAGAATATAAAATGTAATGCTACCTTATAGAGAAGGATTATTAAAAAACCAAACACATTAAATATAAGCTTACCGATCTTTGATCAATCGGCTTCTATAAAAATATATTGTTTCACATTATAGTCTAAATCTTCGTCTAAAAGCATAGCGATTAAGTATTGTTATTAAGTTATGATTTTATAATTTCAGATTTGATTCACCAACTATAGGAGATGATCTGGAAAATTGTATCTTGACTTCATCGCCTCCCACGTCACTTGAAATTGGGAGAGGCTTACGTCCAAATGCAGGACATGAATTATACTCAAGAGGAAATTATGGGAG
This sequence comes from Saturnia japonica, assembly GCA_033032175.1. NCBI lineage: Eukaryota > Metazoa > Arthropoda > Insecta > Lepidoptera > Saturniidae > Saturnia > Saturnia japonica. The sequence continues at coordinate 7,240,000 of CM065331.1, forward strand.
GGGTTGCGAACCAGCTTTGTATGACGATACCCAGCACCGAGAGTCTGGTAAGTAATATTTTGAAGAACAAGACGTTTGACGGGTGGGACGGCATTTTTATCAACTAGAATTGCAACCACCATATTCATAAAGAAGTAATTGCTACAGTGGTTTGTATAATAATTGCATTATGTTTCTAGATCATCAAAGGTCTATCAAATGGTTGCATCGTACTATTTGCTATAATAATTTTAGAAGACAATTTGAAAAAAAAAAACGATCTTAAAGTGTTAAAATCCACTATCACAGAAAACTGCGTTTTGGTGAATAGTTTACGTTTTCAAACGTGCTGTAATCAGATCAGACTAACTATATATAATTTAGGTCTACCACAGATCGGTTCTAAATGAAGCTCTGATTTCATTGATTTGGTGAACTATTATGACAGGTATAGATTACGGAAGGGGGAGGGGGACTATCTCCAGTAGTGGACGACTTTTGGCAGCAATGATTATGATGATGATGAGATTACGGAAGTAATCTACGGTTCACGTTCTTCTAAATGCTATGCTAAGCAATAGAGTAAAAGACAGATCATAAACAAAATTATCTCCTTCCAGAATGTTACTTGCAATACGACAGTGCTTCTAAATTGATAGGATCTGCCGTTCGCGGACAAGCTCGTGTCAAAGATAAAAAGTCTTGTGGTGTAGCGTGTACCAATGCACCATTTCGATGTCTCAGCTTCTCTTTTAAGTGAGTATATTTTGAATATGATTAGAAATTATTATAAAATTTATTAGCTTAAAACATGTCTGATATTCCATATATAGCAAGAAATAAGATGAAGTAATAATGGCCCAGTATGTGAGAACAATGCATCAATCAACCTGAGCTCAAATCTTTACAATGAACCTGAGCTTTTGGTGAAGAAAAACATAGTGATGGTATGCTAGCATGGTAGGTTATTTTCTAATAAAGCCCGTCTAGCTGCTACAACCTTCAAGTTGTAAATCTGTCGCCAAGCACCTAAAGATGTGTATCGCCAGCTAGTATTGAGAGCCAATTGCTTGATTTAGCATGTTACCATCTTGGGCCAAAAGATAGTGACTAGACGCTAAAATCTATAAAGAATAAATTACCGATCGCTTATAGAAACTTATTGTTAAAGAACTGATGAACCTTTAGTGATTGAGTAATTATAGAATCAGTAAGAAGAGTCTTTAAAGAGTTTTGAAATAAAATAACTCTTAAAAAATCTAGCAATGGAAAATTAAGGACGTCTTTTACTATTAAAGTTCACTTTACTACACTGGTTAACTTTTGCTATTTCTTATGAATAAGATGTATTATTAATAATAATCATAGCAACCTGTAAATGTCTCACTTCTGGACTCGAAGACCTTTTCCCGAGAGAAAGCAAGTGCTTGATAACTACGATAGCCCACTTGACGATTAAAAGCCGAGAAGTCTAGTGTTCTATATTTTTCTCGCATACGGTGGTACTACAAGAAAATTTCTCAAGAGTTTAGGTTTTCTTCACCGTTAACCAATAGTTTTTTTACTAATTTAAATGAGCAAATGTACACGAATTCCGAAAAATTCCGTAGTTCATGGGCACCTTCGAACCTGTGAATATTTAATCGATATTCCTCTGGTCTAAGCCAATCCGACTATCAAAACGTATAATTTTTTTTAAATCTGGCAACTTCTAGTACCTAAAGAAGTACTTCAGAAAAGAATAAAGAATGATAAAGCTTTTTGTTTTTCTAGCAATAATTCCCCTCCGGACATAGACAACTGCTTTCTGTCCGAGATTCGACTGTTCGACTTACAGAAGGGCGTCGACTACGTACACTCAGTAGACGACTGGCTTTTCGCCTTTGACCTATTCAATGGACAATGCTGGAGAAAAGTCAATCGTAAGGGAGAATATGAGTAAGTCTACAAAATTAAATTACTGTCTAAATTGGAACTAAATGTACAAGCTAAGGAATGCTTTCCTTATTTCGCCATAGCGACACGTTTAGGTGTATCACGTACCGGGATCAACCGGTGTAAATTCAGTAATTCAGCGGAGTGGTGAAGATCTGCACTCAGGTAGGTCACGAGGTCACAACTCGCGATCACCATGCATGTGGTAATAAGACTGTTGCAGTACTTCTCCTTTAGTTTGTTGCATTTCGGATATTAGCCAGTTCATATTCAGTTGCTAAGGGCTTGCACGCTGGCGTGACTGCGATGACCTGCGATAGATTGTGTGGTATCACAATTAGACGACGGTTTAGGTTCGTAGGTACTTTAATCAGAGACCATATACAGAACACGTTATTGCTATCGGACATTGTTAGCAAGAGAGAGATTGACAAATTGCTTTAGTGTTGACACACGTATAGTAGTGATGTTACAGATTGTTACAGTTCATCCCTCGACGGTCACCGTTGTTGGTTATTATCACTTCATAATATATTATCCAGTTAGTTGCGCATTATGCAGTTGGAACTTGAGCTGGCTTTAAGCTGTCAAATGTTCGGATACTAGATATGGGTAACTGGAAGTACACATTAGGCGTTCTGAAGCGCGCTCATTGCTAACGGGAGTTTCATAGAACAATACATACAATAAATCCGTACACATTCAACCGCGCGCTTGTGGTCAAGCGCATGCCAAACGCGCGCCCTCGAATCTTGGTAGAACGTGCGTGGCGAGGGCGTCAGTTGCGCGCTTTGAGATGTATACACCGCTATTTTGCTGTACATTAGAACGCGCCCTTCCGTGTAAGGTGTAAATATTATTATGATAAAAATGGAGATCGAGCATTTTGATACAGATTTGTTCATTGACGAAATACAAAAGCGATCATCTATTTGGGACATGAGAGTCCTGATTATAAAAATAAAATATATTTTTTATTAGTCTTTGTCGTCTTCTTTTATAGCGAGGGTAAAGAAGCCACAGACAAGTAATGAATTCAACGTCCCTTTCCAAACTGAGTCGGTATACTTGCCCTACTAACGCTTGTCGAACACCGTGTTGAGCGCAGTGTGTGTACACTATCAACGCGCGTTGAACGCAGTGCTAAACGCCTAATGTGTACTAACTCTAAAACTGTGCTACCTCGCGCAATTGTGCTAACTCAGTTCACTGCGCCGGATGTGTCACACTTATTCCAAATGTGTCGGACAGCCAACTCATTCATTTCTCTCACTCGCTGAGCCGGCTGAGTTGAGTTGCCTGCTCTAAACACAAGGGGCGCAGGGTGCGAATGGCTCACGTTTAGCAACTTACTTGGCGCGTACTATTTTTCTGCGCTATGGCGTATATTTAAGTTAGCTTAATACCCCGGTACAGTGAACTGCGCTTGAGTTATTGAGTTGACGCAAGGAATTTTGCTAAGGTACTGAAGACGTCTATTGAAGACTTTAATTATATAAAAGAATTCTTCCAGGGTTTCTCCAGAGTTGCCTCATCCAATATCAGTAGCAGATTCGAAGGAGATATACTCTTCGGGACCAAGATCACCGGAACCTGAATATCTTCCAGAACCTCCAGGTTAAATAAATTTTATAAAATTTAATTGATAACAGTATTAAATAAATATTCCGTTGTGTGGTTTAGAAGAAGTAAGCAAACAAACAGAAGGACGTGGATAGCGACTTTCTTTTATACTGGTGTATTGATATTGATAAATGACGTGAAGGGTTTTTGAAATAGTAGCAAAAATCGAATCAAAAACTAGTGACTTTAGTCAACCTACTGTTGACAGAAACTTTCGTCTTTTAAAAATAAGGAATGGTTAAGATATTATAACAAGATTACTTATCTTTCCTGGTTAACTGTCTCCTTAACCTGTGCTTATGGATGTCGTCAGATATCATCTCCGAATTCAGTAGTTCCGAGGATTACTGCTGCTTGGCTTCAGCGATTTCCTCCTCGAGAATTTGAATTCTGGCCTTCTTCTCGTCAAGGCCAGTGTTAACCTGAGCCTTCTCTTCGAAATGCGGCCTAGAAATTATTAGTTATTCCATTAATTTCTATTTGGATCCCACTTCTGAAATGTTAATTTTTTACTAGTGAAGGCTTTAACCGCCATGCCGGTTTTTATATGTTAGTAATATCAATTGATTCATTACAATGTTTTAGTAAACCATCGTGTATCAAAATTACTTATTAAATGTTATTAGTCGTATAATTACTACTTCGTTAATTGCGAAAAACGCACTTTATTCGTTGGTTCTCCTGAATAGGAAAGCTGTAGAGTTATCAATTTTCGTATACAAATTATAGGTCCGTTTTGTAACTTTTGCATGGAAAACGATGGATAAAAACTTTCGTAAAAGTAAGTATACAGTAATCTTACCTGATATTAAGTGACGGTGTAGGCTAAAGTTTAGAAATTAAAATCTTCTATCAAGTGCGTCTATCGGAAGACACCGGTAAGCGTATGATGACAGATTTGGCATAGAAATGACCTGCCATCGCTTGTATAAAAATACATACGTGTATTTTGACAATCAGTTTCACTTTTTAATATATGATAATAAATTTTATAACTATGGGTAGATTTTTGTAAGTCACATGTTTACTATTTGTTATAATTTAACGTAGGTCCAGTTCAGTAGTCCACGCATGTGATATGCTGTCACGCTCTGTTATACTGAAACAATGTTCTTTTTTGTTTCAAACTTTAGTTCACTGTAACTGTCGCGATCGCTCAAGAGCAATTTTATGAGTCCTTTTATTTTCATCGTACGTTACTCGTTTGTACGAAAATTACGTTTGAAACTTTTAAAGTAAAAATTTAATATAAAATTTAACAATCAATTCAATTTATACTTACAGACACAGATATACTGTCACATGTCAGTGTCGGTGACGCGAACCCATAAATTGATGCCATACAAAAATCGCACAACGTGTATAACGAACTTATCACATTAAAAAACCTTTTTATTTCAGACCCGGTTTATATTTGTTATGATTCGTTGTATTTAACTAGCGGTCGCCCAATGATCGAAATTCGACCAGCGACTTTTTAGTAATAGACTATTTTCTGTTTGACATTTGCAGTATGAACCTTGTCACAACCTTGAAACAAATCACTTGTCACTTTTCATTGAGTGACAATGTCAATATTTTGAGGGGTCTAAGTTCAATAACACTGGTCGGGTTAGAATTCACAGTATTCATTCATTAAATTTAATATGTTAGTAACAGATATTATAGGTAAATTTTAGCTTCCTTCTCCATATAAACTTTAACCATGCCAAATCTCAGATTTCCCTGAACGCAAAACGTTTTAAAAGGAGACCGAAGTTTTCTTGTCACTTATTAATATAATGATGATAATTATATAAATAAAAACAGCCACTAAAAAAGTGATTTATTCCAGACACGGTTTACATACCCGGTTCCGGTCCGAGTGGTCCTGAATATAAGCCCTACTCTTCAGGTCCTGATACACCTCCGTATAAACCAATTTATACAGAAACCGATGGACCTGATTTTAAACCTGGTTATGGCCATCCTATTGAACATAGTGATCCTGTGTATAAACATGAATATTTGGATGACATAAGCGGCCCAGACAACAAACCTGTTTATCCTGACAAAAGTGCTTTCAAACCGGGTTATCCAGTAGAACCAGTTGCAACACATTATAATCCTGGTTTTCAAGTATCCGGTAGGCCCGGTTACGATCCACATTCGAGTTTTAAACCGGAGTATGGATCCATAAACGATAAGCCGTTTATTGATCGGGACGGTTCTGTGTTCAAACCTGGATATAGACCGGAAAAACCGCGACCTTTAAGACGTCAGAAACCGGTTTATCATGGTGAAAGAGAAGAAAGTGCAAGTAAGTATCCTTCATTATTAGGGCGACTTGCGTAACACGTTTAAATATTATTAAAGTAAGACTAAATACATTTAAAGTGGTTAAACAAAATTATCATCTAGTACAAAGAAAAATTAGTCGCTAATTATGTTTAACGAACTGTCAAAGTTAACAGCCAAAAATGGCTATTTAGCGCCTCTAAATATGTTTAAGTGACTTCATAAGAAAGTTAAAATATAAATTACGATAAAAATTTATGCGGTTAAAGGAACAGGACATCATAATTATTTAACTTTGACAGACAACAAACAATGACATCCAACTACGCACGTTTCATTCTATGCATAACTTTAGAAGATATCGCGCTTTTTGGCTTATGAAACTCGTCAAGACTAATGATATTTTATTGGTCAAGACGTGAAACGGAACGCAGAGTCTGCTTAACCGACTCGCTAATTGTGTTTAACTAAATCAGCGAACTGTATGTCTCGTGCAAGATGGTCCAAAATGCGTTTAAGATAAATCTATGTAAGAGGCTAATTATAATAAACTTAATTTTATTTAACGGTGAGTTAAATTAGCTGTCTCTGTATTAAATTTATTCAACCGACTCTTCACCTCACCGCTACCAGTAAACTCGTGTAGCCTATCCTTGTTTAAATAACCGTACTTGTTTACAGCTTGCCAGATCTTTTAACGTCCATAGTTACTGCTCCGCTCTCTGGGATCGTAGTGTGAAGTTACATAGCTTATAATCAGGGCCCTCTGCCGGGGTGCGAAAGGTATCATTCACCCCCCCTTACGCTGTTTAAAAAAATAAATGGATAGGATTCATTACATTATTTCCCTAAAATACTGATAATCATACATCTAACACAATTTATCGGGCTTTTGAGTTGGAATATTTTTGAATAATGTTATTTTATCATTATCTCTTCATTGTATGGTCAAGTTTGTCAATCTATCTTGAGTCTTGGACCCATGGTTGACCTTAAATATGCTGTGCTCACGGCTCTGCTTTCGTGGACTACAGTCTTACTCAGTGTTGTCGTGGTAGACTAGTAGATACCTATCAAGACTTATGGCGGTCGGCTTGCACCCCCTAGGACTCTGCACCCGGGTTCTTCGCACCCCTTGAACCCCCGGGTAAAGAGGACCCTGCTTATACTTGTAATAAATACTATAAAACTTTCCCTCTATACTTTAAAAAAAAAATTGGAGTGCTTATTTGTAACGTAAAAATAGCTTTTTACTAAATACATATGAAGGTACAAATATCAAAATATTTTCTGATTTTTGTCTGTCTGTTTGTTCCGGAGTAATTGACGAAACGGTTGGATCAATTTTGATGGGACTTTAACTGGTAGATAGCTGAAGTTATCAGGAGTAACTTAGGCTAACTTTATTTTAGATAAATAGTTAGGGTTAAATAAAATATACATTCGCATTGAGTAAGTGGGTTAAAAAAAGCAATTTGCTATTTAAGGATTTGTGGGAAATAGTGATATTTTGTCGTAAGTTGTAAGGTTGCTCTGGGTAAAATATGCTAACTGTTGGGTTTTTATAGTTGCGGTTTCATGGCGGCAATACACAGTGTCTGGGTTTCCGTGCCGAGCTGGTACTTCTTGTGCTCAGAACTATGTCGCCGGGCACTGGGCATGCGAACCTGAGGGTGGGGAAGTTGGTACGTACCATTGTTAAAGTTAATACAATAATTATTTTTATTACTTTATAGTTTTAGCTTTTGAAAGAGGAAAGAATGAAAAATTATTTATTGTCCCAGAGAAAAACACAAACAAAAATCTTAATAAACTTAAAATATGAAAAAGAAAACGAAAAAAGAAACGGTGTGTCAACAAGTTTTACCATCAGCTTTAGTCGCTTGTGACGAACCTCATCAGGCGACTTTGTTCTTTAGCCAAACCTTCGGATTTAGCTGGCAATCATTTGATTAATCACTTTTAAAATATTTTGCGTACAATCTCACGTGATGTTAAGTCGTGATGAGCGTTTTTGGCTGCATCTTGAGCTGTCTTGTTATAGTTTTTGGATCAGTAAACTATTGTCTCCGTACTTTGCTTCTAACATTTATATATAAGATATATGTACTAATTAAGTTACGATTTAAAAAAAATCCGTCCGGTCGCTCCCCGGATGCTTTTCAAACTAGGACATATCTTAGGAAAGCCCTGACGTCATAAGCATAACTGATTATAGATAATATTTTATCGTTTTAGGTTCGTGGGACTATTGCTGCGCCCCCTCACACAGATGCGGGTACAGCGAAGGATTTCACAAACCATGGTATCGAACGATCTTTATTGACTAGTTATTCATAGGTATAACTTAAATGAGCAGCGTGACCCATTATTAATCCTATTTACATAGGTTCCGAGAGGAACTTCTTTAGGCACGATAGGCACTTTTGGGATGGGGAAAGAGCATTGAACTCGCGTGTACATCATGCCTAATTAATACGTTGATAAAAATAATTTGTAATAAAAAATATTTCCTAAAAAATATTTCTTAACAATCTTAAAAATAATGTTTACATGTTGTGAAGCTAAGAAGTTTCCACTTCTGACGTGAGTTCCTACGACTGACATTTTTTTTTATAGTAGCATAACTATCCAGACATTGGCAATCCATCCAGATAAGGTAGACGTATCAGTAAACTGGTACACGTAACCAGGTTTCAGGGTCTTGTATCAAGTATCAGGTAACGGTGATGCTAAATAAAACATGTAATGGTAAAACATTCAATATCGATCAAGGTCTTTTTGTTCGTTAACAAGAAAAAAGTGGTCGTCCAGAGCGGCACCGATGAGTTGTACCAATTTTTTTTCAAATAGCAACTTTTAGCGACGGTTGTACCTGGATTATTGTGCCATTATCTACCATTCTTGAATCCATCGCCGGCCATCATTATCTTGCCGGGCTGTAAGCTTCACGATAGCAGGATATAAACTGGCTGTACCAGAAATGTAAAAAACTAAAAGAACGTAAAAACATGGTGATGAGACAAGGTCGCTTACTATGGGCTATAATCGGAGTTTCTCTGCGTGATTGAATCACAAATGAGGAGATCCGCAGGAACATCAAAGTCACCAACATAACCCTAAAGATAGATAGATTTAAGTGTGGGTAGGTCCACCACAAGGTTGTCCGACAACCTTGGTAAAGATTGCAGGAAGCTGCTGGGTGAAGGCAGCACAGGATCGGTTGTTGTGAGGATCTTTAAGAAGGACTATGTCCAACAGTGGGCGTCTTTCGTCTGAAAGTATGACGTGTTTATACCAAGTGTATGATGGTTGCAATCAATTCAGGCTGATTCTAAGACACCATAACGCCTAGGTCAGCAAATACATAGTACGTTAAGTAATGACGTAATCAAAGATAAATCGTTAAATGTATAAAAGCGACATAGTAATTGCTATTTCGATGGATTAGAGGGTTTTCGTAGCATATAAATCATTAGAAAGTCACATCACCAGGCAAAGACATATTGAACCGAAACTACTATGGGCGTTTTAACAGTGAAATTCCAATGTTGAATTTTAATGCAATGTTTTCAGCGCAATATTTCTGGCGTAAGAGGACGAAAAATAGGTACTTAGCAAGAGAGAGAAAGAAAGAGAAATAAATAACTATACTAGGTATAAACTAAGAGAGAAGGTCATCAATGGTAGCATGTACGGACACCACATCAATTGACTTGAGTTTGAATCTTTCTAATGCGCCTGAGTTTTCAGATAGAAAAAATCGTGATGTAACCGTGGTATAGTGGTAAGGCATTTTCTAATGCCTGCCTGACTATCTACCACATTCAACATAATAATCTGTTGCCGACCACCTGTAAGTGTGTTCCGGCAGATGCATTTGAAAGCTAGTCCCCCTAGGCTTAGACTGCTACCATTTTCGGCTTTACCCTCAGGTGTACACTAAATAAACGCTATACGCTAAATTAATGAAATATTAAAAAAATGGTGACAATGAAATTTGTATTATAGGTGTTACGTAGGGCCAACGCAAGACCAGTGGCGACCATGCAGTGAGAAATACTACCCTTACCACCAACACAGTGAGCCGCATCCTTCCCAAGGACAGAAAGGTACAGTTATATTAGAGCACTAGCTTTTGACATTGGCTTTATCCGCTAAAAATCGAAACTTAGAATTTAAAATTTCAAAAATTGTTCATTCTATAACAGGCCTTAATTATTTCAAGGTCCAAAAAGATTTACAAAAGGGTATTATTCACAATAATTACAAGTCTGGAATAAAAGACGGGGTTGATTGAATTGAGAGTGGACTCGCTTTGAAGTCTCTCTGGTGTAGAATATTCATATGATAATCTCTAATAGGGTTTATTAAAAGAGGTAAAGAACAGAGACAATAATCTTTGAAAATTTCCCTCTACTTTGGGCAGCCGACACCCTATAAATCATCGTAGCCAAATTACCCTATGTTTAGTTCCTGCGGCGAGCAGGATTTAAAGAGCTCCTTGAGGAATGGGGTTTCAAAATGAGTAAAGCGTCAGTAATTGTGACAAACATCCATAAGCTACGGTAACCGATTTCCATCAGGCGGGTCTTACTCTTGTTTTCCACTTTAGTTGTATAAAAAGAAAAGTGGTTAAGATTTATTTAACAATCAATCGAATAAAAGGACCAAAATATCTCTAGTTTTCATCCCGTGTAAGAATATACTTTAATTAGTCCATGGATTTTTTTAGCTTTGACAGTTGTGATGAAAATGATGCAGAAAAAACATCATCTAAAAGTTTTAAATAGTTGTCTTTAGATGTAACAAAAGCTTGGTTGTTTTCAAAGTCTTTTTTACTAGAAGGAAAATGGAGATATGAATTATTTTTTGACAAACAGAGATCTGTTCCTTATAGACTATCGAGAAATCAACAATCCTTCGTCTTTCGCCGCTTTCATGCCTGCTTGTGTAAACAGAAACTGGATATGCACCGAATGATATCGAAACGCGACGCTATGCGAACCCCTATGGACGGACTGTTCGCAATATATATGCTAATTGTGATCCAGTTGGGCTATACAATCCTACCACCCTGTCATCGCCATTTCATGTATAATTCCTCAACAGGGTGCAACACATGCAGTTGATATTGGCTTGGGCGACTTAAATCTTAAGATGTTACTTGACTTCTCTTAAAACCCTGGCTCTAACAATAATTGGACTCTTGATATCTTTGACTTGTTATTTTTCAATTTCTTTATTTACTTTTATTCCGTTATAGAAAGTCAGCCCCTTCCATCAAAACCGTGGAACGATCAGCCTAAATATATTCAGAGACCCCAAGGTCCGTATTTATCTGAGGCTGATCGGGAATATTGGGACGAGCTCTATCGGAATGGGCCTCAAGCATATTATGACAAATACGGGAATCCATTACCAGGTAACACTGATTTTGGTTAAAGTTTCAAATTCTAAAAGTATGAGGTTTTAGTGAAGGAAAAAATTTATTGCACTGTCAAGGTAGTAAGGCATATATATATATATATAAGGGTATATGTTCATATGTTTTACATCATAGCAAACGGATTATGGTAATCTTTTAAGTAGAAAGTAAAATTGTTATCTTTTGTTTTTCTGTCTTTAGTATATATCTATTTATTTATGTATATAATTAACTACTTGCTCGTTATTGTTTATTTTTAAAAGTTCTAATATTTGCACTACCTACAATGGTACTTTTTTATGTCCCACATTACCGCTGGATAGTTGAGAGATATGTCTTCATACATTGCAGCTGAAGTAAATAAATTTCATCTCTGTTTATCGCAATTCACCATTTCTTTTAGGATATGCAAGAGTGCCTACAGAAGAACGTCCATACATCAAATATAGACACAACTACCATCAACCTGGAAGTGGTCAATGGGTTCAAGTGCCACCAGTCCAGCCTGACTTAGATCGTACTCATTATGGACTTGGAGCTCCCAGGTACGACATAAAATAAACCATTTTGGGAAAGTGATATTTAAAATAATTATAAGTCTCGTCAAATGTTTTATATGTTAACCAATGACCTTTAACCTTGATAGCTTTAAGCTACAGAGTACAGTACAGAGTTCAAATATATAAGTTAGAAGGTTAAGTAATTAAGAAGTAATTTTAGCGAATATTTAAATTCCAAGATCAAAGTTAGAACTTATTTAATATATCTGTAAGCAGTCATTTTTTGTACCTGCTAATATGTTCTAGATCATATGATAAATGTAAACTTGTTATATTTGAAGTTTATTCTGCGCAGTATAACTGCATCAATTTTTGCTTGCTACAAGTACTTAGTATTTCCGCGCAATTTACTTATACTTTTTTTAGCTTCTCGCCCTATAGACATTTTTAGCTTCTCTGCCTAATCAAATAAAATAAAGTTGTTTTAGTTTTGTCTTTAAAGTTACAAGGGGCTTCCTTCGGAGCGATCTTTTTAATTTACCCAACCTATCATATCATATGAAACTAACAGTCATACAGATTAATATTTTCACACGACAAATTATTTTTTCATATGTCTTTTTATGTATGAAATACAGCAGTGATTAGTGAACTATTTAATATTGAAATTGTTTAACTTGAGAAAAGCTTAGGTTATTACTTAAACTTTATGTATATTAATATTATAATGTGAGGAAAGGTTATTTATTAATAACATCTTTTATTGATTATAAAATATATTTTATCCTTAGTTACAATTCTTGAATATGTATTACTAATTGATTACTTAAAAATACATCTACGATCAGCAACGAAATAATTTTACAATCGAAATATTATCAATATTATTTATTTACAGATATTGGCCGGTAGCCTACCTTCATAAAGGTCCACCTCCAAATATAACATATTTTAGGTATAACGAAACCTCTACCACAACTGAAATCCCAACACCTAATCTTCCAGCACAGTCCAGAGATTTACCTTCAGATATATACGTTGATAAACCGAATGGTAAGGATATTGAAAATCACAAAGATGAGAAAAAACGTAACATAAGCGATTTTGATGAGGATAATTTAAGGATAGATTTAGATCCAACAACTACAGTAAAAACAATTACGACTGAAGTAACTCCAGTACATGAAAACGAAGAAGTTAAGATAAATCTTACAGAAATAGAAGCAACCAAACCAGCAGAAGTTAATGATGACAAATTCGACACGATCTATGGTATCGATGATAAGTTAGTAGATTTTTCAAGGCCTATAGAAGTTTTGGATATAGAAGATGCAAAAAAACACGACAAACCTTGTGAAATGTTAGAAGCAGAGGAAAGGCAAATAGAAGAAATTGGTAGATTAGTAGCTTCTAGACGTGGAGGAAAGCTTGTACTGGAGAAGCGTTCTGAAAAAGATTTGGAATCTAAAAATATTGCGGTTGATAAAGATTTGATCGATTTTAACTTTGGTAACCATTTTCCTGCAAGCGATAGAAGAGGAGTCGTACAAAAAGTGACAAAAGATGAGATAGAAAAGGAAAGAAATGCGGACAAAAGCTTGGAGGTGAGCGAGACAGCTTTTGTTAGACCTCCAAGAGTTTTAGGTACAACAGAGAATATACGTAAAGCTTTAGTTAACGGTAAGGTATTTTATGATGCTACCATAAGAGAACAAAGAGATCTGTCTTCCAATTCTTCGAGAAGAGCCAAAAGTTTAAAATCCTTAGAAAATAGGGCTCCGTCAGTAATAACTTCTTCGAATTTCGGAAAGAAAAAAGTGATTAAAACCAGAAACGTAAATCCTGTTAGGCGCGTCAGAAGAGTTTATAGAAAGAGGTACAACCCAGAGGAAGTAAGAAGGAGATTGCTTGAAAGGGAAAAAAACTTGAAAGGAAGTTCGGGGACGACTAAAAAGCTGTAACTTAATGATTTAATATGTTCTTAGGTGATTTTTCTATTTGCTCTTGTCTTATTTTAATAGTGATATTATATGGCTATATTTACTATATTTAAGAACCGATAAAACTCGCGTTTTCCTTTTCTTACACCATGAAATTAAATATTTTAAAGTTTGAAGACCCCACGCAACAGGTGCTGGGAATATTTTAATTTTGATAGACGACACATTTATAGGAAATTGATTAAAAATAGCTCAGCGTGAGTTAATTCTGTATAATGTCTAAATTTAGACTTGAAGCCGTTTTATCATTATATATTAATACCGATTTTTTAAAATTTTTATCACCATCATCTTAGACTGTTCCACTGCTGCATGGACATAGGCCTCCCCCAATAATCGCCACACTGAGTGGTCTTGTGCTGTTTGCATCCAACAGGATCCTCCCAGGTTTGTCCACGCTGCGTCTTCCAAGTACGTGGCCGCTACTCGAGAACTTTTAGGCCCTAACGGCCATCCGTCCACTAACTGCTACTTAAGTCTAGCAATTCTTAGAAATTTGTCAGTTACTTTACTACTTATGCGGATCTCCTTACTTCTGATTCTGATTCATATATTTGCCTTTTTTGCTGTTAGGAAATATTAGAAAAAATAGCCTGCCTTTTTAAACAGCTTCGATAACTAAAAAAATATGTATTTTATTTTTTAGAATAAGTAAGTTTATATTATAAATAATTTTATATTATGGCAACTAAATAAATATTGGTCAACACAAAACCATGAACGTAATATTTTGATCTGTTTACAATTTCCTTGCATTTATTTTATTAATACATCTTCATTGAACTTAAACTACAATCCTTGTAAAAAACCTATTTTTGTAAGGGCTGATTTTTCAAACATCAAATAACTTTATTTGAGGGATAGTTTTGACATTTTGATGGATAAATGTATCGGAAGCCTGTCAAAATTTAAAAAAATATTCGTCGAATAAAGTTATCCGAGGATTAAAAATTCGGTCCTTACAAAAATGGGACATTAAAACTAAATGAAAATTTCGCACCTAAAGTGCATATTTTAATTATTTATATTATTAACTTTATTGAAATGATCTTAAAATTTTAACGTAGTTGGTTTATTTTTTAACATAAACGACTTTTTTGTAAGTCAGTGTTACGGTGCTTCGAGACTTGTCAATTTGACCTAAAAATAACTAGTTTTTGGTTGAAATGACGATGCTATAAGTTTTTTAAAATGTTTTCTTTTGGCTTTATAATATAATTTTATGTAAAGAATTTTAAAAAAAATTTATTGTCCCCTTTTCAGAAGAGGTAAAATGAATTATGTATAAACATATCAGCAACTTATATTAATTTAAAGTTTTAATATGATACTAATTTTAAAGATAAACGTTTAAAAAATATAGGTTAATAGATAATATCTCTTAAGTGATAACAAAAAAAACTTTTTACCAAAACTATAGTTACCCTCTCTTTAATTAATATTACATTCTACTTTCAGTGTTTACTGTATTATGTCTTTAAAGAATAAAATGTGCATTTTTTAACTAAGTAGATCTAGTTTTATTTTGAATATATAATACTTAAATATTAGTTCTCAAAGATAATTTTTTTGATGTCAGTGCTATATCTCTGTTAATTATTCAAAATTATAGGTTATAGATAATATTTTAATATGAAAACAAAAAAAACTTTTACCAAAATTATAAAAGTTACCCTCTCTTTAATTAATTTTACTTTCTACTTTCACTTTTTTATTGTAATAAGTTTGTATAAAATAAATTGTGCATTTCTTTAATTGATTCTGTTTTTCTCCTGGCAACTCCATATCACTGTTAATTCCTCATCACAATTAATGATTCAAACATTATTTTTAAGCCTAAGCGGTTTTTAAAAGAAAATAAAAATAAAACAATTAAAAAATAATCATGTGTCTTCCCGACTGAACGAATCGGATCGAACCCTGGTGTTAAGAAGAGGTTCACGGATTATTTGGTTTTACGATAGAAAAGATTTGGTCTTGAATTCGATGTTTCAAAATCTTTTTCAGCTCTAAGAAGCTGATTTGGATCATTACATGACTCTAATAAACGAATTACATAACCGTGTTTTAAGGTGTATTCTTGGTAAACCAGATATCATGCTTTGTGTTAGAGTTATGTTATGTTTACGTTATTATTCAAAATTCCCGAACGACTTCGTCCAATAAAACGGCACCAAGATTTGGCGAACGAATCAATTTTTATGACAGGTCGAACGAGTTAGTCTATTTTTTCAACTGGGTAAGTTTTTAATAGATTACTAAGCACCTCATGACTTTATATAAAATCACATTAAGTACCTATCAGTACCAGAAACTTCTGTGCATTCAGAGCACATATTTTCTCAACAGCAGGATATGTGCTTTCATCTAGAAGGAGCAGGCTTCTCGATGACGTTGTTAACCAAATTAATATGTTTCATTCACCAGAGCTATGACATAATTGAATAAATTTAATAATAAAAACGAAGCCGTTTTGATAACTTCTTAATTTTTTAAAAGTTTTTTATGAAATAAAAAAAATATTAAAACCGATTTTTAAGGTATCGGTTATCGGTTTACATTTCTAGTCAAAGTCGGAAATAAATAGCGCGGGCCGGTGTGGCGCATACGTCGCCCGACGAGGTCCTAAAAGGGCTGATCTGTAAACGCTTACAATAAAATATTCTTTACAAATACTGTAAAATTTAAAACAATAATGTAAAAAACTTAATGCTAGTGAAACTGCTAGGTGTAGCCAGTATACTATTTGTATTAAATGTAAGGTACACATTACAAAGTCACGGCGCGCTGTAAACAAACAAAAGAAAGTAAATAGTTATTGTTCAATGTCGTAGATACGTTCGCGAATTCCCTACCGGTTCGCAGTTTGCATACAATTCCGTATGCATTTCGAATGTGAAAGTGAAAGAGAGAACTTGAAGTGAAACTGGCATTAGACACTTTGTCCCAGGCGAATTCCATGTAAACGGATGGCAGTTCCTGTAAATCTGTACTTACAATACATTCCCTTTGTGTGTTGCATTACTTTGTAAATACTTTAAGGTAGATTTTCGTGTCAAGCGACAATGGCGTTAGTAGCGCGACTTCAGTGACGCGGTACTAGTGTTGCGGCGTCATTAACGATGTGATAACTTTGAGTATACACGTCAGACATACAGTTGTATCAATCGCCTTTGCCGCAGTGATCTAATATTTTAAAGCTCTTCTGAATTCATAACGTTTATTATGGGTCCCAATTGAATTAGTTAAAGAATAGCAAAAATATGGTGATATTTTTTACTTCGATAAAACCTCCGTTTAGAAAGACCCTTTCTTTCTATTTATTCTTGTAATTATACCATGCTTGAAACGTAAAGTAAGTGGTTATTATTACTTATTACAATTAATAATTTAGAATTTGAAATGTAGTTGTTGATGTTGATATTTAGTAGACGGTATTTATAATTGAAAGCCATGCGCGTGTCATGTAACGGATGTGCGATTTAGTGAAAAGTATTAACATTATTATTACTGGTGGCTATCTTCATGATGTTGTTACAAGCGAGATAATTTTTGTTTTTTTTTACTGCAAAGTAGTGTTACTTTTACGTGCGTGTAACATAAATACACACATTTTTTAAAAAGTGTGAACCATGTTTCTTCATGTATTGGACAGATAAGGAGTAATAAGTGGTAATGTATTGACATAAATAATTGCCTTCTTAGGGCCTCAATAGAATAAAATATTTTGGATTTTAAAAAATATTTAAAAAAAAGAAGTATACTGTGACACTAAACTCTAACGTGATTTAATTTCGTTTCTCATAATCGGTAAATACTATTTACCGATTTCTTAATTTATCTTTGATTTATTTATCTTTAAATACTATTTTTATTGAAAATTTATCAAGAATTAAACGAGGACAGCAACGAAACTATGTGTCAGTCTTTTTCGATTTTGTTTTCCCCAATACGCAATCCCTGTAGTTTATTACTGGTTTTAAATTTTCCTTGATATTTATATTTCCACAGCGTCTTGGCTATGCATTCAGAAATGAAATCTAAGTAATTTGTTTATCTGTCTGGCATATAGAAAATTTTTCATAATTTTATTATACTTATTAAATTTTATACCGCTCTGAGCGCTCATTGACGTCATAGGCGTTTGACTCGAAAGTCCACCTTTAATCTGGTTTTTAATGTTATTATTTATTCCGCTGTTTCACCCCATAAAGGGATGATTATCCGATAATTATTTGTTTAGGCGTACGTTCAAATTCATTTTCTGACTTTTAATGAAAGAATGAAATGTATTATTGTCAATCTCCACAAAATTTTGCGGTTTTGATGATATAATAATAAGATTAAGTGAAAGTTGATAACTTTTCATTGTTTATAAATTTTTATTACAACTTTTACTAAATTGTTTTGTGACCACATTTGCAATGAAGAGTTGACCGCTGTAATCAAAAGGTTTTTTTATTTGATTACGGCTATTACCGCTTCTGCCGTGTTACAGTGATCAGTGTGTTTGAAATAGCGAAGGTCACCGGTTCGAATCCCGCTTCCGCGATTTATTTTAAGCGGATTTTTGCACTTTTTTTATACAAAAAAGGCTGAATACGGCTGAAGGTGAGCATTTAGCGACCTTGAACCGCCTTTTCACAAGGAGCTCTGTAAAGGTTATTTGTCTGTGATTTTCTGTATGGTGGAAGTATTTCACCAATATCACTGCCCAAAGTAGAGTGATATCACTAAAAATATTTAATTGTGCTCTACCTATCTGGTGCTACTAATGTTAAAGAACAGAAGCACCTCTTTTACAACGTTGGCTTAGTGGTAGCGTGGATGGACGTCGTGAGTTCAAATCCTTCTAATGAGCCTCAGTTTACGGCTTTCGGTGAAGGGAAAAATTGTGTTGAAACCATAGCATGGTGGTACACAAATAGTTGTGTTCCGGTAGCTACACTTGAGAGCCAGTCTTCCACTAGGCTTAGCGTGCTAGCATCTTGGACCACATCATCTCTTAACAGCAGGTGAGGTTTTAACCAAAACCGATTTTTTTATCATAGCAAGCAGTGGCCAGGAGGCAGTTCCATAGCTTCACAGTAAGGTAAAATATGACGTATCAAAATTCTTTGTTCGTCCCTAGATGGAGGATACCGAAAAACAGTAGCTACGGAGCCCAACGCTTGTGGTGCTGTTATGAAAGGGAGAAGCGGGAATTTGGTTTAACAGCTATTCAGAACACTCACCATGATACAGACTTCCGACATACGGACATACAACAACTTGTGTACTTCAACATCTATATCCGTAGTTGAAGCACAAAATTATTTAATATCCCTTTTTATAACAACAATATTTCTTTCAACTGTCCAATAGCATGCAATGTGTCGCTCATACAATAATATCGAACATTATAACGCTCTTAATAAGCATCCTATTGACATCTTTGACTTTGATTCCGATATTTAATTCAAAGATACTTTACTGTATTTTAATATATTCTATATATAGTAATTCTGCATGCAAGTGACAAATTTTTTTCTTTCTTTTACTTTTGGGAAATAATTACAACTGATGTGCACTAATAAATTGGGTTATAAGCTAGTTAAAACATGTAAAATATTGAGATTTATTAGATTAATTATAATCTGTAATGTGTGCCTATATAAATACATAAACATGGATCTGTGGCTGTCTGCATGAGCGCAGAATTCGTATCCAAGTCGTTGGATATGTTTTGCAGCTCATGTCATTAAATGGTAGAGTTCCACAAGGCGCTGTACTTTCGCCCACTTTGTTCTTCCTGCATATCAATGATATGTTTGTTACGTTTGGGTCATATTCACAGCTATGCAGACGACAACACTGTCCATGGGTGGTATTATTAACGTAATAATTAATTGACTAATTGAGTAACTTGGTTGAGTACAATGCTAAGAAAACTCGGGTGGCAAAACTATCAAAAAATCCTCGTTTTCCGCCTTCCTAACTCTATATATATGGATATATTTATGCAGACAGGAATGAAGGCGACAACTGCCAATGGATTACGATCTCTCGGTGGTCGCTGTTGCGTTAGGATTGCACTGTGCTAACATCAGGGTCAATACCGTCAATTTCTCAAGTTACTATAAAAAAGAACATTGAATGAGAGGTTCTATTAAAAGTGTTAAATTGCACTAACACTAATCTATTAAAAGAATTTCTACCCATAAAAGCAATTCCTCTTTTGCTGTTTATTTGATAATACAAAGTAAACTTTCTATTGTCTCGGGCCTTGTCCGAGTACATTATCAATAACTTCTAGTGTTGGGGAAATGTGCTTGATTCGAGAAAAAATATTAATTTTTTGTTTCTTTTCAAAATAAAGCCTACGTTGGTACGTCGTACCATTTATTTTAGGAAGAAAAAGAAGTTTCTATTTTTCCCTTGTATGTTTTTAAGTTCGCTATTTTTTCTGAAATTACACGACTAATTTATTTATTTTCTTTTACTTTTTACTCACAAGAAAGTTCAGTATATAAAATATGAAGGTACCAATGTTATGTACAGACTTATAAATATACCTAGCTATGCCTGCGATTTCGTCCGCGTGGAATTTCACATGCGGCGACGACAGCGAAGAGAAACGTGCACGTAGGTCGCGGGCGCCACTGAAAATTGCTATTTTAGTTTATTTTGTTTACGGGGAATCCTTTTTTAACAGACAGACGAAAATTGTAAAAATTGTTTTTTTCCATATGTATCGTATATACTGTCATATGCATTTAGTAAAAAGCTGTTATTTTGATATTACAAATAGATACTCTAATTTTATTATTTGTGTAGATAATTGTGTTCATTTTATTATCTAATAAAAAAAGAGTGTTTATGTTTTATAAATTTAAAGCTCGGCAAAAAATTAATAAGCTTTACTTGGATTTTTTTTCTAAAAAAAAATATAACAGGGAATGATTACTTAACAAACCAACATATTATATAAAATTTATCTACATTAATAAATCGGTAGTTCCGTCTATATGTAATTTTTTTGCCAAATTTTCAGATAGACCTCCTATAAATGACACTTATCACAAAAATGCCCCTAAATTTTTTTTGTCAGTCTTTCTGGATGCTTAGATTAAAATCAAAAAAAAAAAGCCCAAAAATATAAATTTTTATTAATTCTTAACCGATTTTGATAACATTTTAAACGGGAACATAATTTATGGGTTATAATAATTTTCAATATGCTGTCACAAACACTATGGTTTCATACGATGTTTTCCTCCACCGAAAGGTGAGGCTCAGTACAGGTATTCGAACCCACGTCGATCGACGCAATGTCCATATTATATGCTACCACTGAACTAGAATTTCTTCAAATTATGTCCTCAACCCCGCTTCATACATAAAATTGTAAAAATTCATTTTATTATATTTCTATCGATTAAGTGTCAATGTCACAACACTATTACATAGGTGTGACCCTCAGCGAAAGCCGAACACTGATCGGTGTGCTGTCGAGCTGTTATGTAGGTACTGTATCATCGATATTGTTTAGGATTCATCATGACTTCAAAACTTATATGGGACTATAAGTAGATACGACATTGTCGCTCTTTACATATCATCGTGAAAGGTGGAGAATTGCTCTTAGTTCACTTTCGACATATACCAGCGTGAGCGAGAAGAAACTTTTATCCTTTTTTGACAACAGAGTTTACGCCTTACGCTGTGATTTCCTATCTCTTTTATTTCAACATGCTGATAACAAACTTTGTAACGTTTAACGTTAGTTAGAGTATAACGCGTCTATTTATAAAACTTAATTGATGGGAACAGTGAGTTTCCGCTCGAGTTTAAAGCTATTTCTAGGTTTACCTAGATAAGTGTTTTTATTATTATTCTCAGAACACTCAGCGTAGCTCGGTCGCCCGTATAATATCTGTCTAAACTATATCATTATTTAGTATTAAAAACATCAAGATATTTTTTTTGTTTCTTTGAAAACGCTAATCTCTGAAACTGCAAGTTAGAATAAAAAAAAAATCATGATTTAATTTTATGGCATTTTTATTGGTGAAAGTTATAGGATATATAGCTTTACGTTACAATCCTAGGGAGCGGAGCAGTAACTATTAACGTTAAGTAATCTGTCAAACTGTGAGAAAGTGCGGGAAGTGAATTGAGAACAACTAAAAATGCGTAAAACAGTGGTGTTACAATTAGTAGGTAAAATATAATCAAAACGAAAGCGATAAGAAATGAAAACCAATAAAGAAACACAATTATTAATTTACCGTTCCCGTAAAATTGGATCAATTAACGTTCGTATTTATTGTACATAATGTGTAATAGTCGATGCAGACTATATCTATCACCCTCGAACCGGTAATAACTCCGTTAGGGAAAGCGAAATGGAAAAATTTCGAAATAATGTACCCTGTTTTTTATTTGGGAATTATGTCATTATTGTGTGAGATGAAAGAAAAAACAATGTCCGTACCGGGCCGTTAAGTTAATATTTGTTGACAGGCCACTAAAACTGTGGAGCTAAGTAAAATTAGTTACGTAAAAAAAAGATGTCTGATTGCACGCATGCACGAACACTCGTGAAATCATTTACAATTATCTGTCTGTAAAGGTGACGAAACCGTAGGTAGTACCGTAAAAGAACATTTTTTACAGAGTACCCGGATTACTAAAAACTGAAAATAGTGAATTCAATTTACATGAAATAAAAATAAGCTACCGATGAAAGTCTTTTTTATTTTTTCTTCTTATTTTTAACCCCGACGCTAAAAGTGGCGTTTTATAAGTTTAACATCTGTTTCATCGTAGATCACAAGCAGCTGAATCGATTTAGATCTAGACTTTTTTGTTTGAAAAAAAAAATGTTATTGGAATCGGTTCAGCCATTTGTAAGCTACGATGCCATAGACAGACGCACATATATACACACGGTTAAACTTATAACACCCCTATTTTAGTGTCGGAGGATAAAAATAAAATCTACCACATGACAGATCACTATCCCGCCAAAAACTTCTCTTTATCCTATTAGCAATTTTAACTTATTTTGACAACCCTTAAACTTTTAAAGACACATTTTTTCCCTAGGTGATTTTTACTCAAGTACACATTCTTCATAGTCGGACCACGGAAAGAAATTACTTTCTATCTCATTCAGACATACACCTGTCTCACACAATTTCACCGTTCACTTGTTTAGCGAGTTGACGCTAAGTAACAGGGTACTAACAGAAAGTAATGTTAAATCAATATATATTTTATTCCAAGGAGATAAGTGTTATTTTTACCGTTGGAGAAAGCATAATAGAACTTTGTCGTCGTAAAACACGTGTCTGATAAATGATTGTTTCTTATTTTACAGTATTAAGTTGGTCAGTCGGCTAGTAGGTTTTATGTAGTGGTAGCGAACGCACGCTTTCAATAGACGATAAAAAAATCTTTCCATAATTTAAAAATAAATAAAAAATGCCGAGAAAACCGTTTCGCTGTCGCTGATACATTAATACATAATTAAATTAAATAATAAAATGTTCATGTGCTCCGTCCAATTTGAACGCAACTATTCGTAATTTTTACATTTTAATTTTCGCGGTAAAGCTAAACGTCAAAATGACAGTTCGGAAGTGGTTCAAATTTGATAAATTAATACGGCATAGTGATGTGTCGAAGATGTTTTTATTTTTTGTGGTCTTATCGATGCTAGACAGTTATCCCTTAGCATGCAGGGGAGAAAATTATGACAGAGGTAAGCCATTTACTCATGAGAATATTATAAGACTGTTTTCAATGAGTTCATGATCTCTATTTGTTTAATATTTTAATAAAAGCTATAATGATCATTTTAAACAATTAAGATTTTTTTATGCTTAAGCAATTAGTAGAGTACTTTAATAATCATAATAATTATGATCGAAGTCGCATATTTGAGGCATGGGAGAACTTGCAGGATGCAATCTGTGTATTCTGTGATCTTTCGAAAGCTTTCGACTGTGTTGATCACACTACACTCATACTTAAGCTGAAACATTATAGTGTGTGTGGACCTTCTTCGACTTTATAGAATCATATTTAACAGATCGCTGTCTATAAATAAGTGTTAATGGGTCTACCTCTTCGGGATCTTTGGCTAGAACTGACGTCCCACAGGGTTCGATATTGGGACCGTTTTTGTTTTTAGTATAAATAAATGACCTACCCGTAATGGTTAAGTACTGTGCTGAAATTGTTCTTTTTGCAGACTATACTTCACTTATATTTCAAGTGAAAATAAAAGATTTAGAGATTATACATGTAAATAATACTATAGTCAAAATATCTTAATGGTTTGTTTTAAATAATCTATTGTTAAATACAAATAAAACAAAATATTTCAGATTTGCCTTACCCAATGTCCAACGTCTTGAGATTAATATTAAGATAAAAGAGAACTTAGTAGGCTTGGTTGATAATACTGTATCCTTAGTCATCACAATAGAAGCAAAATTGCAATGGGGTCCTCTCATTAAAACCTTGGCAGGGAAATTAAGCTCCGCTGCATACGTAGTGCGTAAAGATTTGCCAGTTAACTGATATTGCTACTGCTACGCTGGTTTACTTCGTTTACTTCCACAGTTTAATGTCCTACAGTATTTTACTGCGGGATTTAGCAGCTGAGGTAGATACCATATTTGTATTACAAAAACGGGCAGTTCGAGCAATTTATGATATGGGACCACGCGAATCATTGACTAATAAGTTTCAAAAATTTAGTATCTTAACTTTGCTTTCCCATACATCTTGGAAAATATAATGTATATTCGGAAAAAAATATAGATAACTTTGAACTTGTAACTAACAAGCACAGTTTTAACACTAGAAACACATTTAAAATAATCATTCCATCTTTTGGACTTAGTAAAACAAATAAAAAGTTTTTAAGGTAATTGTGTTAGGTACTATACTAAATTGCCTAAGCACATTACTGATTTGCCGGATAAGTTCAAGAATCTTGTTAAGCAAGTTTTATGGTCGGAAGGGTATTTTAGGGTAGTTGATAACATGAATGATGGTAATATCTGGATGTGATTCCATCTCTGTTCATCTACTGAAAATGATAATAACTGTACATATTTTAATACTGTAAACACCAATTAAAAACAGAAAATAAGATGTTGATAAACACGATCGAGTTTCTTGCTGGTTTACCTCGTTAACTGGGATAATTTCCGAACCGATGGTATTGAATAAATATTTTTTGATTTTGATAATGTAATTTTTGGGTAGTGCAAATTATTTTGTTTTCTTTTACCGTTAAATTTAAAAGATAATTATTTCGAAAATTACTTATATTGGGAAGATTATACGATACAATTTAAGATGGGATTAAGCTTAAATGGATCAAATATGATAAAGGGTTAATTGATATAAATTTATAAAATCCGATCAAATTTTTTTCTTCGTACCTAACATTGGTTTTCATTTATAAGTATTTATATGTATAATTATACGATTATTATTAAAAGGTAAATACTTAATATGAGAATGTTAGTGTGTATTGATCTTTGGAACTACTGATCCGATTCTGAAAATTCTTTTATTAATTGGGAACTATTTATTGTTCACTAATATCAAGATTCAATTAAAGATTTACCAAGTATTATTCATTATCCTTAACCACTTTAGTTACTTGTTTCTTTAACAGTTTTTTTTATGTCAGGCCTCGTGTTTTAGTTGTTGCAAGTCCAGAACTCAACTATTACTCGAGTCAAGATACGGGGAAAGTACTATTATATAAAATACTAGCTGACCATCGCAACTTTGTCTGCGTTACATAATGGAAGCTCTCAAAAGGAATAAATTTAACCCGTTTTTACAACATTTTTCGTTGATGCCCCGCTCCTATTGGTCGTAGCGTGATGTTAACCTATAGCCTTCCTCTATAAATTGGCTATATAACACTAAAATAATTTATCCATTGGAACTAGTGGTTCCTGAGATTAGCGTGTTCAACTAAACAAATAAACGAACTCTCCAGCATTATAATATTAGTATAGATATTAAAAATATATGGATAACAATTATATGAAGAAATGAACTCTTGTATCTATGCTTATTTTTAAATGTACAAAAGCACATCACGCTTAATATAACACAATGACAGAGACGTAAGAAAAAAATTCATCAACGTCCTAACTCAATAGCGATTAAGATCATTCATGTTAATCGTTCGATCAGTAACCGTCCGATTGAGTATTCAAGATGTCCACTTTCTCCAACCGTAACAGGTTCGACTTCACGTTCTGTAGATATTTTATTTCTTGGATTTTTATGAGGAAACTTTTACTTGGTTTTACATTTAACAAGATAATATGCAAGTTTATCGATTGAAATTTATTACAGGAATTAAATTTCTCGTGTCATTAATTAATTTAACAGTTTCCTTAATTCTGAATATGTTTAGTGCAATAAATCGCTTTCCAATAAACTTGGCAATTTATATTTCTGTACACAGAAGTTAAAATAATTATGCACTATTTGTTTAATTTAATTGTGTTTATTTAGCTTGAAATAATAGTAAGGTAATAACTTATATCATAATAAGGAATAGTTTGTAAGTTTGTATGTAGGACTCAAACTCCAAAACTAGTCATCTGATCAAAAAATTCCTTCATTATTGAAGTTTTATTTTAATGAAAAAATATGCCGTTGGAGTCCTAATTGGCGTGCACTGATCAAACTTTATAAAGTGGTTCAAAAAAATATACAACATATGCTCTACGTTTAAAGTTCTACAAAAAATTCTGTGACGGTATATGTGTTAAGAAATGGTGGCTCAGTTGGTGGCGTGTACGGAATGAAGCAATGATGGCTCAGTTGGCAGCATGTACAACATTGTTAATTGTATGAAGATATCATGATATTTTTTTTTATAAGCGCTTAGGTGTATAAGGTGTAAAACAAAAAACGCACAACGACAACTTCAGTAATTTTATTTATATAGAGTAAAATTTTATTTGTTATAACACTATAGGCTGATGATTAACTTAGATTGACCTTCATACGGATTTAATCTGAATTACAAACAGATGGAAAAGTGAAAAGCAATTCAATGCGGCTAGCGAACATGCAAGAATTGAGAAAGGTTTAAAATTATGAATAGACAACAGAACTTGCATAGAAATATGATAAGTAAATGAGACCTATTAAGAAATAAAACTATTCAACGAAATAATTAAATTGATATCATAATATATCACAACATACACAACACTGTTCTACTGAATCTTTTTTAAAAATAAAGACGAAGGCGATTGTCGTGGTCAATTAAAGAATTTCGTGTTGCCGGATGACAAAAAAAATAAAAACAAAAAAATTACATCGTTAAAAAAAGGTCGAGATTTAAAAAGTATGTTCTTAATAGGGTTGAGATATTCGGCTCGCGTTCTTCGCTTGTAAGAACCGGGTCAGTTGTTCCTGTATCAGGGCCACAATTTTGGCGCTCATGTGAACCGGTCAGTTAATGGGGTTGACTTTTTAATGTCACCATCTTTGGTGTGCCGGCAAAATTCAATAATTTAAAGAAATCAATGCGTAACTCTATATATTTATCATTCTTTTTATCGATAAATTATTTCATATAAAAATTATAATACGTGTAAAATACTGTTGTAAATGTGTTAATTCAAAAAAATGTTGAGAGATCGACTGAAAGAGGCGATTTTTTTTCGGTTCATAATAATAGATTCCAGCCGACATAGTTCTATTTATAGGCAAATGTCCTGTGTGAAGAAAGGCTTCACAATTTATGCCAATTCATCACATATTGGTGATTTGTAATAATTTTAATTGTTGATTAATAAAAGTGCTTCAAAAAATGTTGGAAATCTCTGATAAAACGCCATAGTCGATGATATCTATACGAATGTAATACATATTATAAACTTCAAAAGATTGTTTGTTTGTTTCACGTCGTTAATCTCTGGCTTACTGATAGAGTCAGTTTTGAAAAATTATGCTTAATTGCATAGGAAAAAAAACATGTTATGTAAAAATTTATTTTATTTTGTGTACAGTTAGGCGGCTTTATCGCTTAGAGCTATTTCCTCCAGGCAACCCTTACAAATAAATAAATATAAATGGAAATAAATTTCATGGAGACAAACACATATATCACAAACATACAAATTTTACAATAGCATACACATACCTACTACATAAACAATAAATTATAAAGTTTCACACATAACAAAAGTACTACAATAATAATAATAATTAAATATAATGTTTTATCACTAAATCAAGTATCGCATCAGGTTCAAAAAAAAAAACAAAAATAATTTTGTATTATAACAGAGAGAGGTAATGACAACGTAGCATTCTTTTAAAAATGTGTATACGTCTCGCTTGTCTTTTTCTACTGGAAGTGAGTTCCATAGTCGGAAAAGCTTGAAACTTAACCTAAGCTGTTTATTGAGGACGCCCATGTGCTATTTATCTTCACATTACTGAAGGCAAGTACAGAAATTGAAATGAACGGTAGGGTTCGTGTGCGTTTGATTTTGTTTGTTCGTGTTTTGATCGAATAAATTAAACATGAATGAAAGCGTGGAGAACAGGTAGACGAGTACCGTCTTTGGAAGTTTGATCATGTGTCTGAATACCGAGCCACATTGAAACTGGCTACATAATCGGCAACGTAGGAATTTAAGAATATTTTGTCTTCTTTTCTACATACTTAATAATCCCAAATCCGCTAAATATTTAAAAACACTATTTCAATCTCTCGCGAATACACACAATAGACAGCTAAGATCTTCTGATTCATTCATTCTCAGTATACAAAGTCATCACACTAATTTCCGCAACCGATCTTTCGCCGTAACAGCAGCACGACTGTGAAATTCGCCTCCAATAAACATCCAACTAACCAACTCTCAGGATTCCTTCAAGTATTCGATACGTAGGTTTTACTAGAGCAGTAGAATAATGGCTAGATTTTTCTTTTTTTATCTAAATATTATGCACACCTTGCGTAATATACCTTTCTCTTGCTCCCCTGGAAGACTGTACTTTTATGTGCAGTAAAGAATAAACAGGCGAGAGACTTAAGCTTTTTGTTGAATACAGTTCACATAATGAATGGTAAATTGTCTAATGACTTAAGGCGATAGATAAGTAAAGAATTTCGACCTTCCTCAGACGGGCACACTGTACTCATCGTAATGACGTATACCAATTAAGATATAATATTTCGTGGAACCTTTGGTGCGTGTCCTTCTTGATGTACAATGATAAAGGATATAAGTTCAAATATAAGTAATTGTTTATAATCTGTCTGTTGTTACTTGCTTTTTAGTAAAACTTGAGCGTTTTCATGATTGTTGGAACGAAGAAGGTTCCGCGATAACACTTTCGTCGCACTCAGTCGACGTCATTGACTCTAGTTTCTAGTAAATTAACTAAGAATCTGTGATTATTTAATTTAATACACAATGTTTTTTTTTTAAAGTCTTTAACAAAAAAAAAAAATATTTTTCTTTTGTCGTCTTATTTAAATATGTTCATTTTGGATGTCAGTCATAAATTTTTCTACACTTTCGGCGAGTGACCAAAATAATTTACCTTGTTTTAATATAGTAAGTACTATATTAAATTATCAAGTAATTTGAAATTCTAAGAAACTCCGTCATAAGTAACCTTTTCATTAAGACTATTTCAATGAACCCAAACACGATATTACTGCTGTAAGTTGGCGAGGAGCTAAATTCAGATTCAGATGCAGATTCCAAATGACGCTGCCGCATCAGGTCAAAGTTTTTCTAATATAATTGAAGTAACAGAATACCAAATTTCAATCGATCGCTAAATCTGTGAAAGAAGCTCAAAAACATTTATCAACTAGAAAAGAGCTGATAATCACCATACAGCTGAATAGATTTTCTTGAATCATAGCTAAGAACACTCTGAATCAAATCACCTTTCATGAAATAAAACTAGATCTAAATCGATTTAGCCGTTTATGAACTACGATGCCTCAAACAGACAAAGATACACAAGTTATATTTATAACACCCGTTTTTCTGCGTGGGGGGTTAAAAAAGGTGCTACATAGTAATAAAAATTATTGTCTTCGAATATTATTAGTCATGTATATTTTTTCAATCTGTATTAAACCAAAAATATTACTTATATAAATTTTTTTCGCTAGACGACAGTTACGAGAGACTCAATGTATTCTCGGTGTCTGTATGAAAAACAACTCGAATTTATTTTTTTTTTTATAGTAATCCTTCATAACCGCAATACATTTATTATATCTTGAAATTAACCTTTCAATACCTTGTAAAAAAAACTTTCTTCCTCACGAAAAAATGTATATTTTTTGCCGACTTGAGATCTTTATTGTCAAAAATGATATTTCCACGAAGGTTTTTTTTTTTTAATTTGGGAACAAATAATAATCCTGGCCAGGTCCAGACAAAAGGGTCGATGGTTTGATTTCTGCGAAACCACAGACTCGCAAAGCAGCATATCAAACAAACTCCGTATGAGCCGAAGCCTTGTCGTGAAGAAGCAATATCCATGCGATCAATATTCCGCTCCTTTTTTCTATAATTGCTATATTTAAAATAGTGGTTGCGTAAGATGCTGGATTTATTGTTTAACCTTTTTTCTTGAACTGCATTAACAAGATTCCATTAAAGATTCGTACATATATCTTCGGCATAAATATCGTCAAAATAATCTATCGTAACATTTCTATTATCTGTATAATATCTCTCGCGTGACAAACGAACATAATATGCAATAATCTTCTCCTATACGTAATATTATTGCGTGTCAAAATCTATTTTCAATAAAATTCATAACAACAAGAAATACTGTAAAATTAAAAAAAAATGGTTTTAAAACGCGATTCTTTCTGTTACTTGCTATTTGGTGCTTTACCGGATTTATAATAAAAAATGTATTCACTAATATAGGTTTAGTGTAAATGCATTTGGGAAAAATATTATAAAACTAAGTACTTATTGCTTTTAGAGCGGTAACACGTCATCTTTAACTAAAAATTTGTATCCTGTACTGTCCTTTGAGTTTTTTTAATTTCTTAAAAGTGTATTATTTGACCGTATGGTATACTTTTGACCATAATGGCATAAGTTAAGTGGATTATAAACAACTAGCGACCCGCCCATCTTCGCTCGGGTACAATTTACAAAGTGGTATATTTTATCTTTATTATAGCCTGATTTACATTTTATCGCTTTAATATTGACAGTTCATAATTTCATAACTACCTCATTAGCATAGTGGTCCTAAACGCGACTGCTATGCTCAAGGTTCTAAATTCGATTCTCAGGTCGAGCAAAGTGCTATTGGGGTTTTCTATGAAATTCTCAGTAGCAGCTTGGAGTTTGGCTTTGTGCTCGATTAATGGCAATAGGCTCGCCCTCTATTACATGGGACCTAAAACATACCCGGCGAACTGTGGCTGTACACGTCTGTGTAACACTTCGGGGATACTTGAATGATGGTATGTTATGTAACTTCATAATTACTAATAGTACGCTTAACTCGCCTCGCGCAATTTCTCATAAGTTTTTGTAGGTAGGATTTCTTTGGTCATGTATAATTTTGAATTCGTGATTTCTTCTATGGTTTTCATTTAAATGGAAAACTGTAAAAGACAATCTTTATCTACATTAAATAACCAAGTTATAGAACGAACTTATCTGGATAAAGATTAATTACTGAATTGGAGAAAATGCTTTGCAAATACGTAATATTTTTAATTATACTGAAAATAAAAATGGTTACTGTGAGTCAACCTTAGTAAATAAACTTATTATGCCATGGCGGACTCTTCTCTAGGCTTTTTGAAGAACTCAATTCTTTAAAACATTATTTTGATGTATCTTTTAAGGTTTAGCCAGCGTAAGCCATGTAAGCACCCGAAAATCATTTTTTGACGATTTAATTACAAATACCTAATTGAATTTTCTCTAATAGTGCAAAAACTTAATTGTAAAAAATTATCTAAATGTTAGTGAAAACCGCATTAAATCCGTTGCGTAGTTTAAAAGATCTAAGCGTACATAGGTATGGGATAGACAGCGGAAAGCGCTTCATTTTATATTATGTATAGATAACTAGGGACATGCATTTTATGTTGCCACAAACACTCCCTGGACAGTTATATCAATGGAGCCGCCAGTTTGTTGGACCTCTATTTGAAGATTAAAATAGTAGTACGGAGTAAGCAAAGATGTTTATCCCGGGGCCTAAGCAATTAAAAACAATAACTTACAACCACCTGTGAAAGTATACTTTCTGTGTATGGAGGGGAGGAAGAAGAACCATCTTTTAAGGGACAAGTTGAAAAAACGTCCAGCTGTTAGCTCACCAAAATGACGCTAATGTATCAAGAAGGAATGTTACTTTTTGGTGATTTTATAGTTTTTACTATTGTAAAACTTTAAAAAGAACTGAACAATTATAGTAAAAGATTGAGGAGGGAAAAGTTGGCCAAGTGGACGAAAATGACCCATAAGGCGCCACCTTAATGTGGTCTTCTGTGTGGGAATCGAACACACCACTGCAACTATGTAGGTTACTTGCTACTGCTGTGCTACGAGGTATTTTAAGTATTTGACATCAACAGACCTACACTGAAAAGAAGACAATAATATAAGGAGCTTTGAGTACTTTCTAGAAGATTTCGCATACAACTTCAACAGTTTCATTATAACCACGATTTAATTGAATACGAACGTTATACTATTGTTTTTTTTTACAAAATTCCCATTTCAATTGAGTTTATTTATGTACTAGCCGTGGCTTCGCTCACGAGGACTACAGAATGCCCGCGCGAATCTTACTCCCCCACACGCGGCAATTTTAAAGACAAAAATGCTTATTGTGGATGTTCCTTAGAAGATAGATGTATACTTTCCCTGACTTTTTGTAGGTCTTTTTAATGCTTACAAATTTGTAGTACATTAATTTGCTATATCTCTTATGGTGTACTCAGCGTAAGCCATTTAAGCGCCGAATTGATTCACCATGACCAGTTTTTTTTTGTGCGGAACTCTAATTTTTTTTCTAAAAAAAAAGTAGCCTAAGTTACTCCCTATAACATCAGCTATTTATCAGTGAAAGTCCCGTCAAAATCGGTCCAACTGTTTCGAAGATTACATAGAACAAACAATTAAAAAAAATTTTTTTTTTTTGTTAAAAGTGTCGTATACTTTATATGTATTTAGAAAAAAGCTGTTATTGTGAAATTACAAACAGACACTTCAATTTTATTAATTGTATAGATAATGAATAAACACACCTGCTCACACTGACCCGGTAGGCGAAGCGACGAGACGCACCTCACCGTACCATTTCTATTCCAACACCGATTTTCGCTTTCTACGACCTCTGGCCAATTACTTTCTACCGTGCTTTACATTACCGTTATCACGCCGCGCCGCGCTTGTATCACCTACGGCCCGCGCCGCCCGCGCCTGTCTCGCCGCAGTGAAATGCCGCGCGGTGTTTTCAAGTTCTTCAAAATTTAAGAAATTCTTTATTCAATTTAGGCCCTTTAAGGAAGGCATTTATAAACGTCAAAACACTACTAACGGTTCAAAAAATATCCCAGTAATCGGGAAGAACCGGTAAGAAACTCGATCGGGTTTATATTTTTTTCAATGGTACTTATTAATATAATACAATAATAATAATCTTAAAATTTTGTGTATGCACAGAGAGGGAGTCACTTCCAGACATGACTATAATTCAAATAATGAGCCACCCTATAATATTAACCTTTTGATAGTAAAACCTGCTTGACATGGTCCTTGAACTCATTGTTCGGTAAATCAGTAATGTTCTTCGGGATCTTAATATAAAACCTAACACTATTACCTAAAAAACTTTTATTAGTCTTACTAAGTCTAAAACACGTTACGACTAATTTATGTCTATTTCTTATACTAAAACTGTACTGTTCTTTAAGAAAATGTACCTTGTTAAAGTTTTTACGAATATATGTATATTGAATTATCAAAAATTTATTGGGATTTTACTAGAAATTAAAGCCAGTTTTTTTATACAACTAATGTGACAAATAATCTTACGGCCCGTTTGGTGGTAAGCGGTTACCGTAGCGTATGGATGCGCGTTGCCCACCTTGAGTCCTCCTTCCTCAAGAAGTTATGGAAACCCAACTCACCAACAAACAACACGAGGTTATTTAGCTACTATCTTCTGTAGGGTGGAGGAATTCCACCAGCCGGACTGCTCCAAGTAGAGAGAAATATCCAAAGACATTCCTATCTAATAACTTAAAGACCTTTATGCATATATGTATAGGTATATACATTAACTGGGCCGGTAAACGATATTCTGTCCTTTCCGGTAGTTAAAGGACCGAAGAGAGCGCTAGCTATCGGATTCTAAAATAGCTATGTACCATCATCTCGGTAAATGAAATAGTTAAGTATATTATGTAAATATGAGCTTAATCGATCAAGTAGTTCAGAAGTCAAAAATGGGCTACAAATTATTTTGCAAATGAAATTGTTAAACGTACATTCCTCAAGCTATAATTAAAGGAACTGCTATGGAACTTGGCACCCGTTAGATCGCAACGCTTTTGTCGGTGATAAAGACTACCTCGAACGTCGTTTCTACCGTATTTATTCCCTCTTCACATTTATGTGCTTGTTGGAATAAAATACACTTGAGAAGTGTATGCAAAATAATACATAATCTTCATTAAATTCTTAACTACAATAGATTAATTTAAATTAATTAATTTTGATCTAATTTTAAATTATCTATAATAGTAACCAATGCATTGTTATGCAAAAGAAACGAAGCGTCTCTAAATGCAATTTCGTTACTAAATAGTGAAAGTATAGTGGATCAGTTACGATGCTTATTTGTTACGCGCCGAAACAAATTGCTTTTCGATTTGATGTACCATTTCGAGTTATGTCATTACACGAACAATTGCACTTAGGAAAAAAATCTATTAACAATTTGTATTTAGTTTCTTAAATATAACTAGCGACCCGCCCCAGCTTCGCACGAGTACAGTTTACAATTTACGCCTATTGCGTTCAGATAGACAGATGTGGCGGGGCAATTTATTTTGTAATATGTATATTATAACTGAAAGTTCAGGGACAAATTTCTGTTTACAAATAATTTCTGGAGCATGCCTTGCTAATGTAGCTATTAATTTTTTAAGAGAGGTAGGACATAGGTAAATTTATATGAAGATTTCGCAGCTAAATAACTTTGAGATAAATTTATATGAAGAATTCGCAGCTAAATAACCTTGACATAAATTTCTATGGAGATTTCGCAGCTAAATAACTTTGAGATAAATTTCTATAGAGATTTCGCAGCTAAATAACTTTGAGTTAAATTTCTATAGAGATTTCGCAGCTAAATAACCTCGTGTTGTGTTTTTACAGTGAATAAAGTTTCCAGACCTCCTTAAGGTAGGGGGTTTAAGGTCGGCAACGTGCTAGTGCAATTTATGGTTTTAGAAGCGTTCATAGACTACGGTAGCCGTATACCATCAGGCAGATCCTTCGCTTATTTGTCAGGCTACCTGTATAAAAATAACGTAATACCTTCAAATTAGGTATTATATAAATTGATTTGATGAATTATACTACAAAGGTGGCAAACAAGCATACGGCCCGCCTGATGATAAGCGACTACCGTGGCCTATGGACGATTGTAAACAATAGATATCACTAGCGCGTTGCCAGCCTTGAGCTCCCCTACCCCAAAAGAGCTCTGGAACACAAAACAAGGTTCTTTGGCTGCGATTTTCTGTAAGGTGGAGGTATTCCACCAGTCGAACTGTCCCAAGAAGAGAGAAATATTTCTGTGCTCTACCTATCGTAACCCTAAAACTATAGATTTATTATATAGATAAGACCACAAAGAATAACGTTGACAGGCTTCGTGGTGCAGTGTTATGTGAGCAAACTCTACTATTGAGCCGAGAGGCTGCGGGTTCGAACACGGCAAAAAAAAGTTTATTTGAAACGTTCAATGATCGTGGAACGTTAGATTTTTTATTTTAACTATGATTTATCTATACGATGAATAAAATTGAAGTGTCTGTTTGTAATGCCAAAATAATAGCTTTTTACTAAATGTATATGAAAGTAAATATATACGATAATAATAACCAAAACACCAATTTTTAATATTTTTATCTGTCTCTGTTAGTTCCGGGTAATCTCCGAAATGGTTGGACCGATTTTGACGGGACTTTAATGGTAGATAGCTGATGTTATAAGGAGTAACTTAGGTTCCGCGCAAATAAAAAAAACTGGTCATGGTGAATCAATTCGGTCGCTTAAATGGCTTACACTGAGTAATACCATATGAGATATATCAAATTAATGTACTACATAATTTTAGATATTAAAAAAAAAACCTACAAAAATTCAGCGGTAGTATATATGTTTATTTCTAAGTCACGGGCACAGCTAGTAATTCATATAATAGGTTAAGTTACACTTAAAAACGTTCTTGATTTTCCATGACAGCTTTTATAAAAAAAAACACAATATTTATTTTGCGTGGTTAAAAGCAAATATATCTTCTTACTTGTAACTTGGTGGGATCACATTGTTACCACTAATGATAGGTACGAGGGTTGGTTTTGTACTATAAAAATAATGTATACTTGGATTTAAGCTATCATCAAATCGTGATGGTTCAAAGTTGCACCTATTTCAAGTTACTTCGTTCTTCTTATAAAATTTTCTCTTGACATATTACTAAATACAGATTATTATAAAAAAAAAAACAATATGATACTAAAAACCCGTGGGACAATTTTCATTGTAACGTTATGTATCTATGCAATAATTATTGTAGTATTTGTGATTCTGGTGCAGTAGTATGCGTTTCTATCACGCTCTATTTGGTAAGTGGCTTCGCTTCCGTTTACAATGCATATCTTCGCTGTTCCTATATATGTGTTGAATTACTCTGTTTCTGCTTAAAGACGGTGAAGAGGGAGTTTTTGGCGGGACTTTGAAGTGACATGTTGTGGATTTTATTTTTATCATAGTTTCGATGACCCTATATTATGCAATATTGGTGGCATTTTACGTGATATAGTTTGGTTGTCGTGCATGTGTGAAGTGGATTACAAATATAAAGTGGATATATATGTATATTATTTTGAGATGTCACAAAAAATCCTAAGATTGTTCTGACAAGAGAGCCACCATTTTGTCAGAAGAGTCCATTTTGTTTATTGGAAAATTTTACTAAGGCTTAAAACCATTGACACTGGCAAGTGCTTTTTGCGGCGCCAAAACAAGAAGAAGAAGACGCTGAAGAGGCTAATTGACTAACGAAATTTTTTTGTAATATCTCACACTACTGATAAGCATTTTTACTTGGACAGAGAGCCGAGAGCTGGCTGCGATTTGATACAAGCCACCCCTTTTCCCGTTAATGCGTCGCATCATACAATGTCTTAAAATCGCATAGAGATGACTCATATCTAATACTATTAAGTGAGATTTATCTATACATATATAATTAATCACAATGAGGTGTCTGTTTGTAATTTACTAAATGCAAATGAAAGTACAGTACTTATAACAAAACACCAATTTTTTAATATTTGTCTGTCTGTCTGTATGTTCCGAGTAATCTCCGAAACAGTTGGACTGGTTTTGACGGGATTTTGATTGGTAGATAACTGATATTATAAGAAGTAACTTAGGCTACTTTTGTTTTAGTAAAAGAATTAGGGTTCCTTTGAAATAAAATAAAATAAACGATCATGGTGAATCAATTCGGGCGCTTAAATAAATAGCTTACGCTGAGTACAACCATAAGAGATACCTATAATAAATTAATGTACTACATACCCCATTGTGGATTTTAAAAAGACCTACAAAAAGTCAGCGATAGTATATGTCTATCTTCTAAAGAATACCCACAATAAGCATTTTTGCCTTTTAAAATGGTCGGGAGCGGGGGAGTAAGATTCGCGTAAGAGATAAAACGGTAGGTTAATATAAAAAATATTTCGCTTTCATAACTTTCTTGTTAACGTAATCGAAAATTCGTGTAAGTCGATTTTACTAATTTCACGCAACAAAATCGCGCGTGAGCCGGAAAACAAAAGTGACTTTCTCTTTCATGACTCTTACCTGACGTCATCTAGCATTCAGGATATTTGACATTAAAATGTAGGTACATTCATAGTCATGGAATGCCGTTTATTTTTACCTGACTGCGAAAAAGGAGGTTGCTTGTTGCATTTTAGCATACTAGGTGTCGTTAGATTCATTCCGATTACTGAATACACATACACACGGTTCCTTCCTTCCTCCCAGGAGGAAGGGAACGTGCCTATGTGTATAATTTAGTTAGCTCGAATCGTAGGTGTAGGGATTCGATTAGATCGCGACTTATTTGCGAACGCGGCGACCGCCCGAGCCGAGGTCCGGCCACTCTGGCGCCCTCGTGCGAGTCGTCCACAAAACTTTCGCGGCTGAGTGCCCTCTGCGCTCGCCCCCAAGTCCGGGGAAGCTGTAAAAGCCGCAGCGGCTTTAGGGCCCCTAAGGCTAACAGTGTAGGCAGATCTAAAAAAAAAAAAAGAAAAAAGTTAGATTCATCTTAACTGTGGGAGTGACATAGGCTATATAATATTTAAAGTACGACATCTGGGGATCAAATAAAAAGCAAAAATATACAAAGAAATTTCTTGTCTTCGTTGTTGTCGTTTTTTTTGTTTCCGCTTTAATTTATTTTGTATAATGAATAAAAAAAGTTTTTAAATAAGTTTTTTTATTTGATGTTATACTTTTTATTAAACGATAAAATTGAGAACTGGCACGCTAATCGTATGACGGAAGTTGAACATAATGAAGCTAGCCGTCAACGATGATAAAATTAATTCATTTTAATATCTTTAATTTTTTTTAATCGTGTATACATATTTTACCGGTGTACAAATAAACATTATTTTAAACAAATTAAAATTGCTGGCTTGATATAAAAATTAAAATTTATGGCTAGCTTTTTATTTTCAACATTCATCATAGCTCTCAAATTTGCCTTCTATTATATGCGGCAAAAGTAGTACAAAATAACTTATTCTGCACACACAAAAAGCTTGGAGATACGCAAAAAACTGACCCAAAACTGACTTTTTCTATAAACCAAAGCGTTACTCAAATAATACGATTTGAAAAAAGATCGTTGACAATTTGCAATTCAACGTGAATTTCTTTTTGGAAAGCGAATCCGCATCGCGGTGTTCTCGATTCGATAGTTTTAACTCGATTACTATTCGGTTCTCGTATGCGTTGGCACACATGGTGGTGTCTATCACTAGCTTAATTTGTTGTTCTTCCGTTTCACGAACGTGGAATTATTTGCAGGAGGTATTGGGTGAAATTATTTGCGAACCTTCGTTCGATGACATTTTTTCTATGTTGAGAGTTATTGTTGTTTGAATGTCATCACAAGTTTTCTTCTTTACTCTAAACCATCCTCGTCATTGAAGACCATTATTGCCATTATAAAGTGGATAGTTATTTCGTATTATAGTATCTTTTGATGATTTCAGTGTTTAAACAAAATGGTAGCCCGCTTGGAACTTTCCAAGGAGTTTTTGTGGCATGTCAAAATTCATGCTCCATGTTAGATTCCAATCTACTTCACTTGTGCACAATAAACAAACTATGTTGTGCAAAATGCCACATATATTACACAAAATAATGTCAAACAATGCAAATGTATGAGTGAATAGAAGTAGGGTACAGATAAATTTCTTTGGAGGTTTCTCTCTACTTAAGGCAGCTGGACTGGTGGAATACTTCCACACTACAGGAGTTCACAGCCAAATAGTCTAGTTTTGTGTTGCTCCTGTGAGTAAGGTCTCCAGAGTCTTGTGGTAGGGGAGTGGTACCTGTGGTATTACATGCGTCTATATGCTATGGTAGCCGCATACCATCAGGCGGGATGTATGCTGGTTTGCCACCTTAGTTATATATAAAAACAACACAGACAAATTCGCGGAAAAACTATAGTTGTATATAATAGAACTTAGGATGTATGAAAAGATTACTTTTGCTTGTATAATAACATAAAAATTAAAAATGTTTACTGTGTTTTGTCGTTGGTATATTATAATAATATTGTGAACGACCATGTAGAAGATGTTAGGATATGAAACGAACCAAGAGTGAGATTGAAATAATATAGGAAGGGAGGTGAGATTTAGAAGAGAGAACACGGGTTGTATGAAGACGATAAAGCTGTTAAGAAATTTTACTGGGTGTTAGAACAAGACAATGGTAGCACGCTAAGCCTAGTGGATGGCTAGCTCTCAAGTCCAGCTGCCGGAACTCAGCTATTGGTGCTTGCCGACAGATTTTCAACCTGAGAAGTCCTACCACCATACGATGTATTCCTTCACCGAAAGCTCAGGCTCACTGCAGGGATTTCGTCGATTGAGACGATGTACGTACAAGCTACCGTTAAGAAATAATTGCTTTAAAGCCAACTACCGAGAGACTTGCACGGTGGTATTATGAGGAGCCACGATGAAATAACCGATTTTTGGACTTTGCATTGTACTATCAGGCACTGTGCTGTAATTTTCTAGTGCTACTAAAGAAGAAAAAAAAAAACAGTGCGTCTCGGACGCTCGACAGAAGTTACAACTTAAACTAATCAAAAGGAAAAAAACACCAAACGAAACAGA
This sequence comes from Saturnia japonica, assembly GCA_033032175.1. NCBI lineage: Eukaryota > Metazoa > Arthropoda > Insecta > Lepidoptera > Saturniidae > Saturnia > Saturnia japonica. The sequence goes on from CM065331.1 coordinate 7,280,485, forward strand.
GAAAGGGAAGCCGGCGAGGATTCGAACCTAGGCCTTCGGCCATAGCAGTCACGCTTAGGACCGCTAGGCTACGAGCCTGTCGTTAGGTTAACTGAAACTATGCTATTATTAATGGCGCCGTAACGCGTTACGTTACGAAGCGGTTTACCCTGCCATAAGAAGTTATCACTTCAAATATATATATACAATACAAGTTGACTCTAAATGTGGTTGGCCCGATTAAAGGCCAACTTTCATTTGCCGTATTTTCTGTTTATTCAAACAATGAATCACTTGTTCTGCTTATTGTCTAAAAGCTTTTAATATTATTTCTCATTATTGGCTCAGTTTAATGCATTAGATTTCAAATTGTTTATGTCAATAATGCATTATCACTATCGTATTGAGTAACACCTACACACGAGTAAATTCAGGTCGCCTTCATAAATCGTAAATTAATGGCGTTGATATTGTCATAAGAGACAGCGATTAGCGTTTAAATTTATACCAAATAATATCTGGGCTGGTAGAAGTTATTCTGCCTTTCCAGAAGTTTCCGATGAATGCAAATCTTTTCCTAACATGTCTACATACCATCGTCTCAATTAAACAAATATATTAATGTAATTATGATATTAATTAGTCAAGTCGTCCAGAAGTTATAGAATTACAAACAGACAAATACAAGATTTTTATTTAAAAGACTTCAAGAAATTGTTTTTGTCTACAAACTACACATCAGATTTGAGGAATCGACCAGCGACTATTTTCTGTTTGACATTTGAAGTATTCATGAACCTAAATAATGAGTATTATCTACATCACTTGCTGTCACTTTCGTTGAGTGATAATGTCAATATTTTGGGGGTCTAAGTTCAATGGCACATGTTGGGTTAGGATTCGCAGTACAAATTTATTTTATTTAATATATTAGTATTAGATATTATAGATAAATTTTAGCTTTCTGTACACCTTCTCCATATAAACTTTAACCATGCCAAATCTCACAGTCTTCCGTGCACGCAATACGCTTAAAAAGGTACCGAAAGCTTTTGCTTCACATATTAATATATAGATTTACAAAAAATTACGACTTAAAGTTGTCAATTATATTACAGAAACCAAAACGCTGAGTATTATAATATATTTCTATATAATTCTTAAAATTATTTTTTGTGATAAAGCCATATCTACCTTATTTCTTCATCAAAATTAATTATTTAAACATGATTTTAAAGAATATTTTCTCCGTTATTGACGTTGAAAAGTTGAAAAATAGTATATTTGTTAAAAATATTCAATTAACATGTTGGAGGCACCGTCTATTACTAATCTATTAAAAATAACAACTGATAGATTGCCTTCATTCTTTCTATAAGGCTATTCGTATAGCTCCGGCGGAAGGCCAGCGCTGGTTACTTAACAATACTTGTGCTGAGATGATGCCGTTTTATAGTAACGGGTATTTGACTTTTATTATTTATTATGTAGCTGTAAAATATTATTAAAATGTCTATAGTTCAAATGTCTTTGTTGCATACTTTGTTACTAATAAAACTTTCTTTCTTATATGCAGTATACAAAGTCGCTTCCCGCTCCGCTTGAACCGACGAGCTGGCTTTAAATATTTAAATTCGCTTCGTGATACGGGGTCACACCGTTAGTTGAGTTTTATTTTGTTGTAAAACGTGTATTAAAAATAAAACTAGGTATATAATCCAGTAACATGGTAATTTTATCAGTGATATAATTTTATTCTTGCTTTCATTTTGACAGGAAATTTCACTACATCTTTCACTAAATTTCACTACACGTTTTACATGAACTGTGGGGTCAGTTAGGATGACGCATAGAAATCGGAGGAAACAGAATTAAGTATAACATATCTATATCATATACCATACTGCCACTTAGTACAGTCCAGTTAGGTAGGTCAAACTTTGAAAAAGAGGTCAGTCGACGAATCCAACTCGGCTGGGCAGCGTTCGGGAAACTGCACGACGTCTTCTCGTCCAAAATACTTCAGTGCCTCAAGACGAAAGTCTTTGACCAATGTGTTTTGCCAGTGATGACATACGGCACAGAGACGTGGTCGCTCACTGTGGGCCTCATAAGAAAGCTCAAGGTCGCTCAGCGAGCTATGGAGAGGGCTATGCTTGGTGTTTCTCTTGGAGATCGAGTCAGAAATGAGGAGATCCGTAGACAAACTAAGGTCACCGACATAGCCAAAATGATTAGCAAGTTGAAATGGCAGTGGGCGGGGCACATAGTTCGGAGAACTGACGGCCGTTGGGGCAGAATGGTTCTCGAGTGGAGACCACAAACCGGAAAGCGCAGCGTAGGACGGCCCCCCACTAGATGGAAAGACGACCTAATAAAGGTCGCTGGGAGCCGTTGGGTGCAGGCCGCACAAGATCGGTCGCTCTGGAGATCTATGGGGGAGGCCTATGTTCAGCAGTGGACGTCCTGCGGCTGAAATGATGATGATGATGATGACTGCCACTTTATCCTTCACTTGTTGTAAAAAGCTTCGTCTAGGTCTTTCTCTTCCGCGCTTTACTTCAATTTTACCTAAGAACATTGTTTTAAAGAAATTTTCGTTCCGTATCAAATGTCCTGTCATATTTCATCTTCTGTTATCTATGTTTCTCAACAACTGTCTTTCCTCATCAACCATTCTTACCACTTCTTCATTCGTAATCCTTTCTGTTCGACTGATGTTCTCCATCTTCTTCCAACATCATTTCTCAAACGCAGCCGATCTTTCTCTGTCCCTTTTTGTCATATAAAGAGGTCAAACGAAAGGCAGAGCATAGGGAATAGTGGCAACTGCTCCACCGATAAGAGCAGAGCTCTTAAATTAAGAAGAATATATCATACTGCTTTGTTTGTTGTTGACAATAGAAGGGACTGGAGTAGGATAGGTTGTGAGGTACGATGTCCGACTGAACTTGGCCACCATACACCCAGATGTAACACCCGCTATTGTGGAATGCTTAGACATGTGCATCTACAATACACGTGGTGATTAACTCGTCAAAGTGATACTCCTTTGGTATGTCGCGTGTCGGCTTCAGGTAACTTATACCCAATTGCAGAGAGGCTTGCAAACCAGTATGATAGCGGCGGCGGACGATAGACAGCCATTATCTAGGTGGTCGTCGCTTTTTTTAGATTATGCTGTGTTCACTATCACGCACAGAGCCGTCACTTTACCGAGTCACTTAAAATTTTTATTCAGAACTTCTTCATCGCAATTTTCCATGTTCCATACAAATAGTAATGGATTTAGCGTCTCGGGGTGACTGTAACTAAATAATTATTCCTTTAAGAGAATCAAACGATATACAACAAGACAATTTTTAACAAAAATAAAAACGTCTTCAGTGATTTTGAAGAGTTCCCTGGTGTATCTTCAAAGTCTAATGCCAATGAAATTAAAATGAAACCGCCTTTGAAGTATCCCCTTTCTAAAGAATCATCGAAATTATAATCAAAGAAGTTATTGCTGGACATCCATAGAAAATATACATGCAATTTGATAACCTTATTTTTTGAAGTCGTCTTAAAAAGGTCTAGTATAATTTTTCGATAAATCTGGTTCGAAAATTTTCAAGGTCAAAGTTGAATCGCTTTTCACTATTCACTATGAAATAATTGCTTAAAATAAAAATTTTAGGGATGCGTGTTTAATCAATACATATATTCATTTTTGTATAGGTTTGTCAATATAAGATTGCTATGTATAATAATTAAAAGTGGCAAACAAGCATACGGCCCGTCTGATGGTAAGCGGCTACCGTAGCCTATAGACGCTTGTAATAATACCACAGGTATCACTAGCTCCTTGCCGACTTTGAACCCCCTACCCCAAGGAGCTCTGGAAACGTTACTCACCGCAAGAACGCAACACAAGTTTATTTAGCTGCGATCTTATGTAGAATGGAATTATTCCACCAGTCGGAATGCCCTAAGCAGAGAGAAATCCCCAAAGCTTCTCTGTGCTCATCCTCTCCTAAACTAATTACCAATGTTGGTCAGAAAAACGTGAATAAGCGAAAATTCTCACAACATATTAAAAGATTAATCAAACTGAATCAATAATATTATCGTGTTTTTCTCATCTCATTATAAGCTGGTATACTTTCGAAGCGGTTTTCTCTCGCGGACGGCCGTGGCCGCGTGCGTTAGATGCCTCGATTTCCTCGTTGACCGCTTTTTACTTCCTCAATTTCATATTACACGTTATTAACGTTTGCTTGTGAATTTTCACCTTGGAATTACTGTTTCTATATGTTGAAGAAAGTACAGTAAGATCATTAATTTCCCTGACTCATAAATCGTGACGGTTGAATGATTAGTCTAGTTAGTTTGATGTCGAAGTCGCTGGGTTCGAATACTTCATTAATTCGCAAATATTCATATAATTAGCTAAGGGTGAAGGCGAAATATATAAAATGAACTTTGCTCGTGAGATTTATGTAGTTCATTTATATATGTTGGCATATTATATTCAATTAAAAAGCATTACTAACAAAATTTACAGTGTGAGAATTAAAAGATTTTCGAAAAATGTGTCTCGAGACAAATATAATCTTAATTATATAGATGTACGAAATGATATGTTAAAATTAGATACGGTATTTGAGGGGCAATTGCTCATAGTTGACTTTCGACTCGATACCGGGCGTAAGCGAGAACAAACTTGTATTTTGTGTAAAGAGAAAAAGAATAAGATAGCGGCGGTCGGCACGCCAATACTACAGAGCAAATTTAAACAGGTATTTTTATCCTTTTTTGATAACAGAGTTCCCGCCGTACGCTGTAGTTTCCTATCTCTTTTGTTACAACATGCTGATAACAATATTTGTGCTGTTTTTAAATTGTTTTTAGAGAGAGCATAACGCGATTATTTATAAAACGTCATTGGGCAAACGTCATGATTACCTACTTATTGTGAGTAGTTAAAGAACTCTCAAATACATGTTTGATTAATTGGGTCAAAGTATACTAATATCAAGTTTTAAATTAATCCGAACCGAAAAATACTATTTCGACGAAACGTCTACAATATAAAATCAACATCCTCTCCAAATTTTACATTCCTATCTAATTGGGGCTAAGCGTTGATGAGTAAATCAATATAATTTAAAACCTTGAGAATTGTAACTTCAGGCGTAAGAAATTAAAAGTGGCGATGAGCGTTATATATTGTTTAAGTGTTGCGGTTAAAATGATGATTTATATAAAGGATTATAATTATACTCTTTGATAAAGTAACCCTTCTCTCTATTGCCACGAGACGCACGTCCTTAAAATTTCACTCTCAATTCTCGTGCAATTATCGAATCACCTTCTGACAAATTTCACTTCCAAAAGTGTAAAAATGCTCACATACCAATAAAATCCCAGAGAAAAAACTTAGAAAACGTATAATTAAATTTACTTTACTAAGTGAATAATTTCTCTCCTTCGCAGAACCAAGAAAACTTTTCGGCGGATACAGAATAACACCATCCCATTGCAAAGCGAGCAGAGCTGCAAAACACAACAAAGGGAACACAATATGCATGTTTAACCATGAATGTATTCAAAGGGGCGGTGAAGTAGTCGGGGCTTGCATGGACGGCTTTCTATTCGGCGCTTGCTGTCAACTCAAATCTGACAGTCAGTCTCACATACCAAAAGGCCCTGGAGTTGTCATGACAAGCTATTTAGACTACCCAGATACAGAGACAACAGACGATTATGATGTAGAACAAATCAATGCATGGCACAACAGCTTCAAACCTGTAGTCACTCCAGGTTATAAACCATCTGATAAAACTACTACAGAAGAATCTACAACCGAAATTACTGAACGAGAAGAAATTATATCTGAAGGCCTTAGTCAAATTACAAATACATTATTAAGCACTCCTCCGAAGGACAACAACTTTTATTACACTCATTCTAAACCAGACTATGCGCATAGTACAATAGACCACAGTGGTGCGGAAACAATTTTAGTCCACACAAACGGATCTATAGTCGATACGATAGTACGACCGTCAGACTTCAACGTGCACATATCTTCAATGCAAACTAAACCTACAGTACCACCCAGCACTAGTTCATCGTCACCGCCGAAAACGAGTTCGACCCATCGCCCGGTATTTAATAAACCGATATTCAAACCAAAACCAATAAAGAGTACTACTGAGAACTACGTTATGGTTGCGACGATTACGAGGGAAACTCCAAAACCAGAATTATCCTCAATTAACAGTATAATGCAGATGCTAAACGACTCTTCTCCAAGTATTTATGAAGACTCTCCAGATTCTCTAGACAGCCTAGAAACTAAATCTTCTCCTACACCATCAGAATATACATCTCCTGTAACACTTGTTACGAACTATTATTCTTCAACAGGACATTATGTTACTATGAAACCGTCTACACTCTACAGCAATATGTTATATTCTTCAAGTACTTCAACATCAAAGCCATTTGCAAACAAAAAACCATCTTATGGCTACACAACACCTAATAGTATCCCACAGGAAGACAAGCCTACTTCAAGGCCTTTCTTATCATCACCTCCATCAACTCAATCGACAAGTCAAGAAGTTAATGCTTTTAATAGGTACCCAACAAATCCTAACGATTTTAGAGACAAAGTAACAACATTCACTTACGTTAGTTCAACATCCACGACCAAACCTACAACAACTACCAGAAGAGCTCCATCTACTAGTTACGTGACAGGCGCTCAGCCTTCCTTAAGACCGGTAACAGCACCAACAGCAATCCCAAGCTACGAATTAGCTTCGGACACGTTCTCCAGCGTTACCCCAACAGTAATTGTTTTGGGTGGCTTCCAAAGCACAAAGCCAGAGTCTGAAGAAAAGGAACCGCAGTTCGTAGAGATTTCTCAGGAGCCTTTCAAGAAACCCGTCAGCCAGATTACTGTTAATAACCATATAGCTTCCACTAATAATATTTACATGGGTAATCCACCATCAAGTTACGAAAGACCAGCCTCGCCGACGGTTGTAATAACACCAAAACCAGCACCAATCACCACCCCTTATCCGAGCAAAGTTTCTTCAAGGCCAATTCCTGTCACAACAACCGGCTTCGACACAGAATACTATTCACCTACAACTTCCAAAACAGAAATGCAGACCTCCCCTGACGATTTGATAAATTTCCCACCTGTAAGGAATCCAATGTTGAACGCGACTGGTTCAAATCCAGGCTTATATAGCACAAGCGTCGCCATATCTGACAATAACTTGGATATACTTCATGATATAGAATTTACTACACCAACATGGCAAGAAGATGAGGGTCTTAAAGACAAAATGAGTTTGTTCGTCAACAAAATCGTCGGCAGTCTCCAAGGAACGTTCCAAGAGTTGCACGATATTGTAATTTTGAATAAAAAATCGAATTTAACTTCTACGACGACACAGAAGCCGAAAAAGACAGCGGCGACGACAAAAAGACCTTTGATCACGACGAAAAAACCCGTTCGAGCAACAACATCGAAAAGACCGCCGGTGAAGACAACTAAGAGGCCAACAAAAGTGACGACAGCGGCGAGGAGGACAACGACTACGACGACGAAAAGGCCGGTGAGTAACCGCTTCAAAATAAGTAAAACTTAACAGAATATGTATTTAAATTAATTTATTAATAGCTCTTATATAAACTTAGCCATAAAATGATTTTTTAAATTAATAATGTCGATTACATAGGAAATATTTGTATTTTCTTGTTTACTATATAATACCTAAGTTATTATGTATAACTAACATAATAAAATTTAAGGTATATTTATTATTATTATAGGTAGGATATATTTTTTTAGGATTGTTGATTTTTTTAGTATTTTTTATTTATTTTTATTATCTGTGTTTTCGTTACATACTTTAAAAAAATGTTATACAGTTTATAATTTCGATGTTAAAATTATTGTTATAATTTTTTTTTTGTATTAATTAGTTAAAAGATGCTGTAATCTATGCCAGGAATCTTTACATGTATTTTTCCGCCTATGTTACTTACTCTTCGTTATTGTTATTCGTTGCCTTAAGTTATGTCTGTTTAGTTAATTTATTTAGAAAATTTAAATAAAGATTCCAAATCAAACTGAACATCGTTTTTACTTTTCAATTAACCTTTTGACAGTTTTCTAAACCCTATATAAAATAAATATATGATTGTTATTAAAGAAACAAAACAGTTTCAAGATCTAGTTTTACAATAACTGTAAACTAAAGAAATATATACCTATCATATGTTCTAACATAATGACAAATTAAAAGGCTTTTAGCTTTATTAATGAATCCATAAACGCAGCTGCCGATAAAGAAGCTATATAGGTTCTCGCTCTTATGCGAGTAGATAGGTATTTTATTTATTAAAATAATCAATTTTACGAAAAGAGACACTGAAAAATATGCCTAAGGAAGACTTTTTAATAATTTTAGTATACTCTAAACAATTATAATACTAAAAAAATATTATTTTGGTAACTATTATAAATATTAAAATTCATCCATAAATAATTACAATCAATTATTGTTTAGGTAATTATTACTATTATTTTATGATATTGTTATATTACTTCTGTATGGTAGAATTTTATGTAGTACAAAATATAAAATATATAAACAGTACTCAAAATTTATCTAACTAAGGAATGCCTGCATTATGAATAGAAATCAAAGACATATTACAAACAATTGCAAAAATAGGTATGTAGCACTGCTTAAAATGATATTTGATTCATTTAAAAACTTAATAAAAACAAGCTCATGAAATTTTCAGGTGACAACAACAAAGAAACCGAAACCAACAAAAAAAATTACAACGACAACACAATCACCGACGTCAACGACAGAGCTAACTGATGAGATAACAACAGAAAATTATTTAGAACAAGTGATAGACTATAATGATAAAAATTGTAAGTAGAAATTGTTACTTATATAGTAGTAGGTATATAGATATTTAAGCAAAAATATTTAATGATATTTATCCCTTTTCTAAACATGTTTCGGGTACTTTTACTTCGCTACCTCTCTATGCAAATATCGAAAATCTGCCAACGGCTCAGTATAGTCTATAGATACAAAGATTAAAAATAATTGAAAACAAATCCTATTGTACGGTCTAGAAGAATGCTTTTTCAAAAACACCGAATACTCTTTATTACTTTTCAGACGCATAAACATGAATTTTCATCTTTTCATCCACACAAACTTTCATCCCCTTGAAGATTTATTTTCGTGACAAAGGTAGCCTATATTCTTCTCTAAGGTCCACTCTATACCAAACTTCATCGAAATTGGTTCAGCGGTTTAGGCGTGAAAACGTAACAGACAGAATTAATGGATTTGTTGAGAGCTACCTATAAAACTTTACGCTGCGAATCTAGGGAGTGGAGCAGTCAAGCAATCTCACAAGCTGAAAGCAAGTATGGGAAGTGAGAACAACGCTAGGCTACCCAAAAACACGGGTGAAACCGTGGAGCATAGCTAGTTGGATGTATAATAAATATTGCCTATAAACTTCATTACAGTGTGCGGTGTCAGACCTTTGGCTAAAACCGGACGTATAGTTGGAGGAAAAAATGCTCGCTTCGGTGAATGGCCGTGGCAAGTACTTGTCAGGGAGTCCACATGGCTTGGTCTTTTCACCAAAAATAAGTGCGGTGGAGTACTTATCACTAGCCGATTCGTCACAACAGCTGCTCATTGTCAACCGGGGTAAGTTTATTTATTTGGACCGCCAGTGGTTAGTGCATTAAACACAATTACCAAAAAAAAACATACAGACAAACCGACAGTCAATTATTTCAACATGCTGAACGTGGGTTTTCCGCAAGGATCACCATTGGACCCAATCTTCGATCTTCCTCATCCAACCGATTTCAGCAATCTTGCACAGTGTAACAACCCCCCCCTCTCCCCCCCTCTCTACCTATCGGGGGTGTAACCCCTCATACATACTTCGATTGACTACTGCATAATGCTTACATACAAACTTATTCAATCTATTTAACTGTTACTTGATCGTGATCGTCTAATATGGCCTTACGTTGTGAATTAAACAAAGTTGTAGTAAACAAGTTCTTTAATCTGGTACTCAGAAAACATAACATTAAATCAGATTAGTAAATTAGAACTTACTTAAACACATGACAAAAAGAATACATTGTATGAAATAAAGTTAATACTAATACTATAATAAACTGTAGTTATGTACTGTACTGGAAGTATTATTAATTGCACATGAAAGTTGTTCAAAGGTTTTTTTTTTTTTTTGAAGTTATTTTCCCACCTCCTCAAGCCCGCAAAAGTAGCACTAATTTTTATAGTGAAACCCAACAATCAACCACCGCTAGCATTGCTAGTGAAGTTTAAGGGTCTCCTACACCATCAGAATATACATCTCCTGTAACACTTGTTACGAACTATTATTCTTCAACAGGACATTATGTTACTATGAAACCGTCTACACTCTACAGCAATATGTTATATTCTTCAAGTACTTCAACATCAAAGCCATTTGCAAACAAAAAACCATCTTATGGCTACACAACACCTAATAGTATCCCACAGGAAGACAAGCCTACTTCAAGGCCTTTCTTATCATCACCTCCATCAACTCAATCGACAAGTCAAGAAGTTAATGCTTTTAATAGGTACCCAACAAATCCTAACGATTTTAGAGACAAAGTAACAACATTCACTTACGTTAGTTCAACATCCACGACCAAACCTACAACAACTACCAGAAGAGCTCCATCTACTAGTTACGTGACAGGCGCTCAGCCTTCCTTAAGACCGGTAACAGCACCAACAGCAATCCCAAGCTACGAATTAGCTTCGGACACGTTCTCCAGCGTTACCCCAACAGTAATTGTTTTGGGTGGCTTCCAAAGCACAAAGCCAGAGTCTGAAGAAAAGGAACCGCAGTTCGTAGAGATTTCTCAGGAGCCTTTCAAGAAACCCGTCAGCCAGATTACTGTTAATAACCATATAGCTTCCACTAATAATATTTACATGGGTAATCCACCATCAAGTTACGAAAGACCAGCCTCGCCGACGGTTGTAATAACACCAAAACCAGCACCAATCACCACCCCTTATCCGAGCAAAGTTTCTTCAAGGCCAATTCCTGTCACAACAACCGGCTTCGACACAGAATACTATTCACCTACAACTTCCAAAACAGAAATGCAGACCTCCCCTGACGATTTGATAAATTTCCCACCTGTAAGGAATCCAATGTTGAACGCGACTGGTTCAAATCCAGGCTTATATAGCACAAGCGTCGCCATATCTGACAATAACTTGGATATACTTCATGATATAGAATTTACTACACCAACATGGCAAGAAGATGAGGGTCTTAAAGACAAAATGAGTTTGTTCGTCAACAAAATCGTCGGCAGTCTCCAAGGAACGTTCCAAGAGTTGCACGATATTGTAATTTTGAATAAAAAATCGAATTTAACTTCTACGACGACACAGAAGCCGAAAAAGACAGCGGCGACGACAAAAAGACCTTTGATCACGACGAAAAAACCCGTTCGAGCAACAACATCGAAAAGACCGCCGGTGAAGACAACTAAGAGGCCAACAAAAGTGACGACAGCGGCGAGGAGGACAACGACTACGACGACGAAAAGGCCGGTGAGTAACCGCTTCAAAATAAGTAAAACTTAACAGAATATGTATTTAAATTAATTTATTAATAGCTCTTATATAAACTTAGCCATAAAATGATTTTTTAAATTAATAATGTCGATTACATAGGAAATATTTGTATTTTCTTGTTTACTATATAATACCTAAGTTATTATGTATAACTAACATAATAAAATTTAAGGTATATTTATTATTATTATAGGTAGGATATATTTTTTTAGGATTGTTGATTTTTTTAGTATTTTTTATTTATTTTTATTATCTGTGTTTTCGTTACATACTTTAAAAAAATGTTATACAGTTTATAATTTCGATGTTAAAATTATTGTTATAATTTTTTTTTTGTATTAATTAGTTAAAAGATGCTGTAATCTATGCCAGGAATCTTTACATGTATTTTTCCGCCTATGTTACTTACTCTTCGTTATTGTTATTCGTTGCCTTAAGTTATGTCTGTTTAGTTAATTTATTTAGAAAATTTAAATAAAGATTCCAAATCAAACTGAACATCGTTTTTACTTTTCAATTAACCTTTTGACAGTTTTCTAAACCCTATATAAAATAAATATATGATTGTTATTAAAGAAACAAAACAGTTTCAAGATCTAGTTTTACAATAACTGTAAACTAAAGAAATATATACCTATCATATGTTCTAACATAATGACAAATTAAAAGGCTTTTAGCTTTATTAATGAATCCATAAACGCAGCTGCCGATAAAGAAGCTATATAGGTTCTCGCTCTTATGCGAGTAGATAGGTATTTTATTTATTAAAATAATCAATTTTACGAAAAGAGACACTGAAAAATATGCCTAAGGAAGACTTTTTAATAATTTTAGTATACTCTAAACAATTATAATACTAAAAAAATATTATTTTGGTAACTATTATAAATATTAAAATTCATCCATAAATAATTACAATCAATTATTGTTTAGGTAATTATTACTATTATTTTATGATATTGTTATATTACTTCTGTATGGTAGAATTTTATGTAGTACAAAATATAAAATATATAAACAGTACTCAAAATTTATCTAACTAAGGAATGCCTGCATTATGAATAGAAATCAAAGACATATTACAAACAATTGCAAAAATAGGTATGTAGCACTGCTTAAAATGATATTTGATTCATTTAAAAACTTAATAAAAACAAGCTCATGAAATTTTCAGGTGACAACAACAAAGAAACCGAAACCAACAAAAAAAATTACAACGACAACACAATCACCGACGTCAACGACAGAGCTAACTGATGAGATAACAACAGAAAATTATTTAGAACAAGTGATAGACTATAATGATAAAAATTGTAAGTAGAAATTGTTACTTATATAGTAGTAGGTATATAGATATTTAAGCAAAAATATTTAATGATATTTATCCCTTTTCTAAACATGTTTCGGGTACTTTTACTTCGCTACCTCTCTATGCAAATATCGAAAATCTGCCAACGGCTCAGTATAGTCTATAGATACAAAGATTAAAAATAATTGAAAACAAATCCTATTGTACGGTCTAGAAGAATGCTTTTTCAAAAACACCGAATACTCTTTATTACTTTTCAGACGCATAAACATGAATTTTCATCTTTTCATCCACACAAACTTTCATCCCCTTGAAGATTTATTTTCGTGACAAAGGTAGCCTATATTCTTCTCTAAGGTCCACTCTATACCAAACTTCATCGAAATTGGTTCAGCGGTTTAGGCGTGAAAACGTAACAGACAGAATTAATGGATTTGTTGAGAGCTACCTATAAAACTTTACGCTGCGAATCTAGGGAGTGGAGCAGTCAAGCAATCTCACAAGCTGAAAGCAAGTATGGGAAGTGAGAACAACGCTAGGCTACCCAAAAACACGGGTGAAACCGTGGAGCATAGCTAGTTGGATGTATAATAAATATTGCCTATAAACTTCATTACAGTGTGCGGTGTCAGACCTTTGGCTAAAACCGGACGTATAGTTGGAGGAAAAAATGCTCGCTTCGGTGAATGGCCGTGGCAAGTACTTGTCAGGGAGTCCACATGGCTTGGTCTTTTCACCAAAAATAAGTGCGGTGGAGTACTTATCACTAGCCGATTCGTCACAACAGCTGCTCATTGTCAACCGGGGTAAGTTTATTTATTTGGACCGCCAGTGGTTAGTGCATTAAACACAATTACCAAAAAAAAACATACAGACAAACCGACAGTCAATTATTTCAACATGCTGAACGTGGGTTTTCCGCAAGGATCACCATTGGACCCAATCTTCGATCTTCCTCATCCAACCGATTTCAGCAATCTTGCACAGTGTAACAACCCCCCCCTCTCCCCCCCTCTCTACCTATCGGGGGTGTAACCCTCATACATACTTCGATTGACTACTGCATAATGCTTACATACAAACTTATTCAATCTATTTAACTGTTACTTGATCGTGATCGTCTAATATGGCCTTACGTTGTGAATTAAACAAAGTTGTAGTAAACAAGTTCTTTAATCTGGTACTCAGAAAACATAACATTAAATCAGATTAGTAAATTAGAACTTACTTAAACACATGACAAAAAGAATACATTGTATGAAATAAAGTTAATACTAATACTATAATAAACTGTAGTTATGTACTGTACTGGAAGTATTATTAATTGCACATGAAAGTTGTTCAAAGGTTTTTTTTTTTTTTTGAAGTTATTTTCCCACCTCCTCAAGCCCGCAAAAGTAGCACTAATTTTTATAGTGAAACCCAACAATCAACCACCGCTAGCATTGCTAGTGAAGTTTAAGGGTGAGAAGGCAGGATATAGGAATACTGGAACCAGTTCCCTATTTAAGTAAAAATAAATGAATCTAATGATTCAATCTAATGGGTAGTAATAGCAGACACAGTAAAGGTCAACTATAACCCTTCAAGATGATAAAGAAAGCTCCAAGGTGACAAAGTCAACCAGGGAGAAAATATGTAACTCACTTCAATCCAGACCTCCCCGTACAGGAAATAAAGCTAGACTCTACCGACTGTGGGATATATATGGAGAGGGACATAGTCGCAACTCCTATCCTTTAGTCACAAATTTCCCTATCACTGTACGGATCAAAAGACATGAATATATAGAAGATGAGCCACGCCCTAACAAGTATTGTGATTAGAAGGGTATAGAAGCCAGTACATAGTATGACTAAAACCATCGGATTAAATATAATATTGCCTTATTAAATGGTAGGCTAAACCAATAGTTGTATAATAATATCACACTAGTTCCAAAAGGAATGTGGATAGGTATTTGGAATTTATATGTGTTGAACCAAATCAACACTGAGTATTTGTACTATAATGTAATAGTATATAATACTATGATATAGTATTATAAATGATAATTTGAAAAGGCATTTGAATATCTGCTTGGTTCCAGTCACCATTACTTTATAATGTACTAACCGGCAACCACACAGAATATCCATTACCATTTTGGTATTATGAGCCAATGAAATTGATAGTTGAACTAGCACTGACTCCATTCAACACACATTTTGAACAATGAAGGCGGTAGGTGATTGCGTAGGCATAAGGACTGTTTGTCCCTTTGGCAAAACCACAAATATTACCCTTGAACAACCATATGTACCTTACCTTTACCTGTGTATAAAATAGTATGTGAAATGTTACATGTAGATGATGTGTAGTGATTTATATTCTCATGAGAATATTATATATTACAAATAACAATAACACACAAATAGTTCCTTATTTATCTACGTATGTAATTGTAATACCTTTCTTTATCAAGGTATTCACATATGTATATTTTACAAGAATAAAGTAATATACATTAATTTTATAGAATTCAAATTCTAGGTATTTCTTATAGAAATTACCAATTAAAGATATTTTTCAATCTGTTAGCGCTGTATGGCACTTATAACAAGTTTTGTTATGATTAATGTGAATATATGTCTGTACTGTTGAGTGTGGGTTGGTGACATATTTACCTCAAGATTTTGTACTAACTTTCAGTACAATCCAGCACACCTTCCTTTGTATTATGAACACAAGAGGATGTCTGTGTAGAATCCTGTCTGACCTGGAAGGCCGACCATCACATAGGCAAAAGAATTACAAGATGACAATATCTGGTACTTACTGCTATTGGATCACTTTGACACGAAAGAGTTCTCTTTCAAATGCCAAACCGAATACCAAATCAAAGCAACATAAATACTGAACAGCCACCCTGCGAATCTAATGGCGATCCAAAAACTGAGTCTCACTGTCATGGAATCATTTCTGATTACACCCAGGGAGAAATCTTTGTACGAACTAAATCGATTATCGCTTAATGTGAAGAGGTTCAATACACAAACGCCTAATGGGAATTCCTATAATAAAACTCTGATGATAAGACGGTGCACTGGATTTACCTCCAGTTTCATTAAAGCTCGTTTATTGAATTATTTATTCCTGTCACACATAAGTACCTCATTTTAACCAAGGTTAAAACTACAGAATTTGTAAAGTAGATCATGTAAAGTAGTAGAATGTTTATATGATAAGTTATTGTCTGAATTCTATAATATTAGGTACGTTCCGTAGTTATTTTTGTACATTTTCATAAAAGTTAATTAAATCTACTTACAGTCTTTAGGGTTTCAAGCAGCACTTCTTAATACTAAATAGATTTATGAACACATACATGCAATGAAACTTTCAGATTACTCTAAAACTAGCTAGTACATTCACTATCACGCGCTAATCCTACCTCTCGAACTATGCTAGATTTGATCAAATCTCCCCTAAATAATACTACTGATATCGAAAGATCCTAGATTCGTACTCTAACCTAACCCTAATAACTTTTCCTATATTTTCTGTGGGATCTCCCTGACACCGATCGCGAACTTCTTGAAGTATTTATTTCAGACGCAACGAGCAAGAACAAAAACCTGAATATTACCTAGCTAATTTCACTGTTAATACCGACCGAACTTTTGACTGTCTTCACCAGCATTATAACGGCCTATTTAGTATTTACTCACTTTTGGTATAATAACGTCTGATATCTACTGACTGACTGATTCACTTTTTCCGACTGCCCTTAACCGATTCCCCCGATACATTTCGATTTACTGATCCGACCGACCGTTCGATCCTCTCTGATTGACTGCCCTTAACCGACTCTTTTCATACACTTCGATTTACTGATCCGACCGACCGTTCGATCCTCTCTGATTGACCACCTTTAACAGACCTTTTTTTTTTTTTTTTTTTTTTTTTTTTTTTCGCGTTTACTCTTTTTCTAACTGACCCAGCCCTTTAAATACCCCGTCGTTTTGATTTAAATCCCACGCTTCTTTCGTCCTAACGTTTCTTTTTTTTTTTTTTTTCATATTTTTGCCAAAGTCCCGTTATTCCTACGATTGTTTTGTACTCCCATCGTTTGGGTTTTTCCCTCACCCTTTTTTTTTCCCGATATTACTGAGTTTTTTTTTCATTGCCACTAGAGATGGGTAGTACATGTACTAATTACTAATAGGAACTAATTCCTGACACTGTACTAGAACGAACTATTCCATAAGCTTCATAGTACATCGTTCATTTAGTACTTCGTTTGCGGCAGGCTAGCACGGTGTATTTAGTACTTAGTACCTATGTGATTCATGAGACTGGAGACGTGGTTCAGTCGAAAGAGAGCGAAATGCAAAGTAAACACCTAATAGGCTCTAGTTCATTAAGCTATTTTAAATAAAGACGAGAGAGTAAGAATTATTTTTATTATTGTTTTTAGACATTTTAGTGAGGATGAATTTGTTCAAAGATTTAGTTTCAAAATTTGATTAGAATAGAAGAATACTTTTTTTTATTAGTTAATACTATTTTTCTGGAAGTGAAAGTGTAGTTTAGTCTAAAAACACCGGGTCTTTAGAATGACAATCCTAAGCCTGGAAGGTATGAAGGAGAATCAAAATATACCTAATATTCGTCCGTGTACGATCCATTGTACTACTGTACATTGTACTATTAATAAATAGTACCAGAAATCAGATCTACTTCAGTTGAGAGATTGTACTAATTCAGAGCGCCACTTTTAATATCCGAGCAAGCGCATCTCTATTTTCTCAAGGTTCCTCAGTCTATCTTTGTTTTCTATTGTTTTTCGCCGTGTCCGGTCATTTCTTTTGTTAATTCTGTATTCTCACGATTAATTATCCGCATGCTGTCTTTGTTTCAATATTGCAAAAAGGTAAAACCCGTAGGTTTCTGTTTTTTATATGTATTACAAAGCTTCCCGCATTCTAAACAATATCTTTTATTTTTATTTTATAAATTTTAACCTTTATTACAAAGATTTTAAATTACCTACGTTTGTCAAAACATCGAATCGTAGTAGATTTAAAGTACTTATAATGTTAAACTAGGCAGCGGTACTTGTATCGATTTTAGTTTTACATTGATTTCAAAATTATAGCTAGGTACTTAGGGTGGATCTGTTACAACAGATCGTCGCTTAATCTTACAAGGGGGTGTCCACATTACTTTAGCCTAATCATGTTCTCCACTCCCCATTAGTTATCACCTGTCGAAAAGCTTAGTTCTTTCTCTGATTACATTACTTCTGATCTGATCTTTATAGAAACTCTTTTATTGTTCAGATGTATTATTTCAGGGACTTCAATGATATATTTTGATATAATGGCATTATGATTTAAAATTTATTTTTTAGTTTCCTAGCTTCCCTGGTGGCGGTTTTCGGCGAGAATGATATATCAGGAGACAAGGAACCATTGCATCCCGTGTCGATTTAAGCAAAAATATTTAATGATATTTATCCCTTTTCTAAACATGTTTCGGGTACTTTTACTTCGCTACCTCTCTATGCAAATATCGAAAATCTGCCAACGGCTCAGTATAGTCTATAGATACAAAGATTAAAAATAATTGAAAACAAATCCTATTGTACGGTCTAGAAGAATGCTTTTTCAAAAACACCGAATACTCTTTATTACTTTTCAGACGCATAAACATGAATTTTCATCTTTTCATCCACACAAACTTTCATCCCCTTGAAGATTTATTTTCGTGACAAAGGTAGCCTATATTCTTCTCTAAGGTCCACTCTATACCAAACTTCATCGAAATTGGTTCAGCGGTTTAGGCGTGAAAACGTAACAGACAGAATTAATGGATTTGTTGAGAGCTACCTATAAAACTTTACGCTGCGAATCTAGGGAGTGGAGCAGTCAAGCAATCTCACAAGCTGAAAGCAAGTATGGGAAGTGAGAACAACGCTAGGCTACCCAAAAACACGGGTGAAACCGTGGAGCATAGCTAGTTGGATGTATAATAAATATTGCCTATAAACTTCATTACAGTGTGCGGTGTCAGACCTTTGGCTAAAACCGGACGTATAGTTGGAGGAAAAAATGCTCGCTTCGGTGAATGGCCGTGGCAAGTACTTGTCAGGGAGTCCACATGGCTTGGTCTTTTCACCAAAAATAAGTGCGGTGGAGTACTTATCACTAGCCGATTCGTCACAACAGCTGCTCATTGTCAACCGGGGTAAGTTTATTTATTTGGACCGCCAGTGGTTAGTGCATTAAACACAATTACCAAAAAAAAACATACAGACAAACCGACAGTCAATTATTTCAACATGCTGAACGTGGGTTTTCCGCAAGGATCACCATTGGACCCAATCTTCGATCTTCCTCATCCAACCGATTTCAGCAATCTTGCACAGTGTAACAACCCCCCCCTCTCCCCCCCTCTCTACCTATCGGGGGTGTAACCCCTCATACATACTTCGATTGACTACTGCATAATGCTTACATACAAACTTATTCAATCTATTTAACTGTTACTTGATCGTGATCGTCTAATATGGCCTTACGTTGTGAATTAAACAAAGTTGTAGTAAACAAGTTCTTTAATCTGGTACTCAGAAAACATAACATTAAATCAGATTAGTAAATTAGAACTTACTTAAACACATGACAAAAAGAATACATTGTATGAAATAAAGTTAATACTAATACTATAATAAACTGTAGTTATGTACTGTACTGGAAGTATTATTAATTGCACATGAAAGTTGTTCAAAGGTTTTTTTTTTTTTTTGAAGTTATTTTCCCACCTCCTCAAGCCCGCAAAAGTAGCACTAATTTTTATAGTGAAACCCAACAATCAACCACCGCTAGCATTGCTAGTGAAGTTTAAGGGTGAGAAGGCAGGATATAGGAATACTGGAACCAGTTCCCTATTTAAGTAAAAATAAATGAATCTAATGATTCAATCTAATGGGTAGTAATAGCAGACACAGTAAAGGTCAACTATAACCCTTCAAGATGATAAAGAAAGCTCCAAGGTGACAAAGTCAACCAGGGAGAAAATATGTAACTCACTTCAATCCAGACCTCCCCGTACAGGAAATAAAGCTAGACTCTACCGACTGTGGGATATATATGGAGAGGGACATAGTCGCAACTCCTATCCTTTAGTCACAAATTTCCCTATCACTGTACGGATCAAAAGACATGAATATATAGAAGATGAGCCACGCCCTAACAAGTATTGTGATTAGAAGGGTATAGAAGCCAGTACATAGTATGACTAAAACCATCGGATTAAATATAATATTGCCTTATTAAATGGTAGGCTAAACCAATAGTTGTATAATAATATCACACTAGTTCCAAAAGGAATGTGGATAGGTATTTGGAATTTATATGTGTTGAACCAAATCAACACTGAGTATTTGTACTATAATGTAATAGTATATAATACTATGATATAGTATTATAAATGATAATTTGAAAAGGCATTTGAATATCTGCTTGGTTCCAGTCACCATTACTTTATAATGTACTAACCGGCAACCACACAGAATATCCATTACCATTTTGGTATTATGAGCCAATGAAATTGATAGTTGAACTAGCACTGACTCCATTCAACACACATTTTGAACAATGAAGGCGGTAGGTGATTGCGTAGGCATAAGGACTGTTTGTCCCTTTGGCAAAACCACAAATATTACCCTTGAACAACCATATGTACCTTACCTTTACCTGTGTATAAAATAGTATGTGAAATGTTACATGTAGATGATGTGTAGTGATTTATATTCTCATGAGAATATTATATATTACAAATAACAATAACACACAAATAGTTCCTTATTTATCTACGTATGTAATTGTAATACCTTTCTTTATCAAGGTATTCACATATGTATATTTTACAAGAATAAAGTAATATACATTAATTTTATAGAATTCAAATTCTAGGTATTTCTTATAGAAATTACCAATTAAAGATATTTTTCAATCTGTTAGCGCTGTATGGCACTTATAACAAGTTTTGTTATGATTAATGTGAATATATGTCTGTACTGTTGAGTGTGGGTTGGTGACATATTTACCTCAAGATTTTGTACTAACTTTCAGTACAATCCAGCACACCTTCCTTTGTATTATGAACACAAGAGGATGTCTGTGTAGAATCCTGTCTGACCTGGAAGGCCGACCATCACATAGGCAAAAGAATTACAAGATGACAATATCTGGTACTTACTGCTATTGGATCACTTTGACACGAAAGAGTTCTCTTTCAAATGCCAAACCGAATACCAAATCAAAGCAACATAAATACTGAACAGCCACCCTGCGAATCTAATGGCGATCCAAAAACTGAGTCTCACTGTCATGGAATCATTTCTGATTACACCCAGGGAGAAATCTTTGTACGAACTAAATCGATTATCGCTTAATGTGAAGAGGTTCAATACACAAACGCCTAATGGGAATTCCTATAATAAAACTCTGATGATAAGACGGTGCACTGGATTTACCTCCAGTTTCATTAAAGCTCGTTTATTGAATTATTTATTCCTGTCACACATAAGTACCTCATTTTAACCAAGGTTAAAACTACAGAATTTGTAAAGTAGATCATGTAAAGTAGTAGAATGTTTATATGATAAGTTATTGTCTGAATTCTATAATATTAGGTACGTTCCGTAGTTATTTTTGTACATTTTCATAAAAGTTAATTAAATCTACTTACAGTCTTTAGGGTTTCAAGCAGCACTTCTTAATACTAAATAGATTTATGAACACATACATGCAATGAAACTTTCAGATTACTCTAAAACTAGCTAGTACATTCACTATCACGCGCTAATCCTACCTCTCGAACTATGCTAGATTTGATCAAATCTCCCCTAAATAATACTACTGATATCGAAAGATCCTAGATTCGTACTCTAACCTAACCCTAATAACTTTTCCTATATTTTCTGTGGGATCTCCCTGACACCGATCGCGAACTTCTTGAAGTATTTATTTCAGACGCAACGAGCAAGAACAAAAACCTGAATATTACCTAGCTAATTTCACTGTTAATACCGACCGAACTTTTGACTGTCTTCACCAGCATTATAACGGCCTATTTAGTATTTACTCACTTTTGGTATAATAACGTCTGATATCTACTGACTGACTGATTCACTTTTTCCGACTGCCCTTAACCGATTCCCCCGATACATTTCGATTTACTGATCCGACCGACCGTTCGATCCTCTCTGATTGACTGCCCTTAACCGACTCTTTTCATACACTTCGATTTACTGATCCGACCGACCGTTCGATCCTCTCTGATTGACCACCTTTAACAGACTCTTTTTTTTTTTTTTTTTTTTTTTTTTTTTTCGCGTTTACTCTTTTTCTAACTGACCCAGCCCTTTAAATACCCCGTCGTTTTGATTTAAATCCCACGCTTCTTTCGTCCTAACGTTTCTTTTTTTTTTTTTTTCATATTTTTGCCAAAGTCCCGTTATTCCTACGATTGTTTTGTACTCCCATCGTTTGGGTTTTTCCCTCACCCTTTTTTTTTCCCGATATTACTGAGTTTTTTTTTCATTGCCACTAGAGATGGGTAGTACATGTACTAATTACTAATAGGAACTAATTCCTGACACTGTACTAGAACGAACTATTCCATAAGCTTCATAGTACATCGTTCATTTAGTACTTCGTTTGCGGCAGGCTAGCACGGTGTATTTAGTACTTAGTACCTATGTGATTCATGAGACTGGAGACGTGGTTCAGTCGAAAGAGAGCGAAATGCAAAGTAAACACCTAATAGGCTCTAGTTCATTAAGCTATTTTGAAATAAAGACGAGAGAGTAAGAATTATTTTTATTATTGTTTTTAGACATTTTAGTGAGGATGAATTTGTTCAAAGATTTAGTTTCAAAATTTGATTAGAATAGAAGAATACTTTTTTTTATTAGTTAATACTATTTTTCTGGAAGTGAAAGTGTAGTTTAGTCTAAAAACACCGGGTCTTTAGAATGACAATCCTAAGCCTGGAAGGTATGAAGGAGAATCAAAATATACCTAATATTCGTCCGTGTACGATCCATTGTACTACTGTACATTGTACTATTAATAAATAGTACCAGAAATCAGATCTACTTCAGTTGAGAGATTGTACTAATTCAGAGCGCCACTTTTAATATCCGAGCAAGCGCATCTCTATTTTCTCAAGGTTCCTCAGTCTATCTTTGTTTTCTATTGTTTTTCGCCGTGTCCGGTCATTTCTTTTGTTAATTCTGTATTCTCACGATTAATTATCCGCATGCTGTCTTTGTTTCAATATTGCAAAAAGGTAAAACCCGTAGGTTTCTGTTTTATTATATGTATTACAAAGCTTCCCGCATTCTAAACAATATCTTTTATTTTTATTTTATAAATTTTAACCTTTATTACAAAGATTTTAAATTACCTACGTTTGTCAAAACATCGAATCGTAGTAGATTTAAAGTACTTATAATGTTAAACTAGGCAGCGGTACTTGTATCGATTTTAGTTTTACATTGATTTCAAAATTATAGCTAGGTACTTAGGGTGGATCTGTTACAACAGATCGTCGCTTAATCTTACAAGGGGGTGTCCACATTACTTTAGCCTAATCATGTTCTCCACTCCCCATTAGTTATCACCTGTCGAAAAGCTTAGTTCTTTCTCTGATTACATTACTTCTGATCTGATCTTTATAGAAACTCTTTTATTGTTCAGATGTATTATTTCAGGGACTTCAATGATATATTTTGATATAATGGCATTATGATTTAAAATTTATTTTTTAGTTTCCTAGCTTCCCTGGTGGCGGTTTTCGGCGAGAATGATATATCAGGAGACAAGGAACCATTGCATCCCGTGTCGAGAAACGTGCGGCGTGTTATCGTACATCGACAATACGATGCGGCCACGTTCGAGAATGATCTAGCATTGTTGGAACTCGACTCTCCGATCAAATTTGATGCACATATTGGTGAGAAAAATTAAATGTTTGGTGATATGATGTTTCTTAAAACATTAGTACAGTCTGCGTTACTTACAGATTATATAGAGGCAGTATAAAAATAGCACCAGTTACATAGCAGTAGAGAGGTAATAAGTTAAGGTGGTATAGGCATAGGGCATAGGGATAAAAGTCATATAACTAGAAGAATGTTAAGTATGAAGTTAGATAGATATAGGAGTAGAGAAAGACCAAAGAAGGTATGGATGGATGTATGAGGAATGATTTATGTATAAAAGGTATTTGTAGAGTGAAGGGAGAAAATTTTGTGCTGACCCTACTTAGGAGGAATAAGCGTAAAACGAAAATTAGTATAGTCAGCGTTTATAATCTAACAGTCGATATATGAATAAAAATCACTAAAACTGCAACTTTAAGTCTCACTAAAGTCTATTGAATTTATAAATGGAATAATTTAGGAAATAATTCTAATTGGTTAGTAACATCCATAGCCATTGCTGGAATTGATGGATCCACGAATTTAGACATCAAAATTTATTGTTTCAATGACTCTATTCCAGTGCCGATTTGCATGCCGCCGGAGCAAGCTGATTTCACCGGTCGTGTGGCGACCGTCACAGGCTGGGGTAGACTCAAGTACGGTGGAGGTGTTCCAGCAGTTCTTCAAGAAGTACAGGTGAGATGTTACAAACGTGGCAGAAATTATATTAATGTTATTTCTCAGATTATATTTGTGGAATTAACAGATGCCATTCCAAATCATTATTTTGAAATGTTTTGTCTAATATTTTCAGGTACCAGTTATAGAAAATAGTGCTTGTCAAGAGATGTTCCAAATGGCTGGGCATACTAAAAAAATTTTGTCATCATTCATATGCGCTGGTTATGCCAACGGACAGAAGGATTCTTGCGAAGTAAGTGTACTTTTGATTTTGTACAATGGTTCTTGTGGCTACAGCAATCTATGCCAAAGTCAGTTAAGCACATATTTTACAATGAAATGTGAGAAAAAAAGGTGCTTAAATCTAATTGTTTCGTCGGAATACTTATTCGAGTGGCTTAAAACCAGCTTTCTGAAGAAACAAAATATAATTATAGTTATTAATAATTATACGTTCTATTAAGCCTAAAAAATAATTGTATTTTTCTCCATATCCTCTCCATCCATATTATTATATGGAGAAACATAATTCAGTGCAAAAACTGGAACTCAAAATGGATATATTCAAAAAAGACTAGTGTGCAGTTTAGTAAATATTATGGACTAGGTCCACAACAGTTTGTTTCTAACAGGATCGCGACCACCGTCGTACTGAGTATACCCGTCATAGTCACACACTTAGGCGTGTCACGTTTTTGTGATGAGCCGATGTATATCCAGTAATCAAGCCTGATGGCTGGACATATGTATCTGATTATGTCACGGTCACCATGCACGTGATAAATCCATCCCAAGACTTTATTTTGGTCTGTCACGCCAATTTATATCCAGCAGACAAGCTTGAAGACCGGCAAGATAGCAATGACCGTCGATGGATTGTCGATCTATTAGTGGCAGCCGTTGTTTTCGGTTGTAGTTAACTTACTATTAAGCACAGTGCTATCACTTTGCCGTGAAAAAAAATCCTAGAAAATCCCCTAACTTTTCTATAAGCATGAATAGAGTAAATTTGGTAAATAAAATGATAAAATATAATAAAGGCTTTCAACAAACAAGCTATAAGGTGAATATAGCAACTGCGGGACCTTTTAAAGTCTTTCATTTAATTACATCTATAGGAATTTCTATATAAGAAGAAGACTACTCCACTAAACAAACGGTCTACGAAGCCACAGCCTATCAGGATACGAACAAAGAAGTTCGCAATTTCTTACCTTTGCTAATTCGTACCATGCAGATGGGGAATAGTTTCCCAGCTAATGTGCTGCCTCCTTCCAATGATATTAAGTCTTTCAATTAAAGCATGAAAAGGCAAGTCAGCTAACCCGCACCGTGTCACCGACCATCAAAGTAGCTTGTGGACTGTATATGCTGTACATTTTAGCGAGTTAGTATAAAAACCTTAGTTAATGACCATACATACCTATTTAATGGTAAATTATTTCACTTCCAGGGCGACAGTGGAGGACCTTTAGTTCTTCAAAGGGACGACGGACGATGGCAACTTGTGGGTACAGTATCCCACGGTATCAAATGTGCAGCGCCGTTCCTACCAGGGGTCTACATGAGAACCACTTTCTACAAGCCATGGTATAGGAGCATCACTGGTATAAAGGGCTAAAGATGTCTCTATGAAAACTGTGATAGCCCGTAGTATTAATATGCAGGAATAAAGAAGACCGCCTGTCTTCACTACTTACTTAATCTAGAAGTATATCAAGAAACTTAAATTCAAGTTTGTTAGAATTTTCAAACCAACAGGCAGTACCTAATAAAGAAGACTGCCTGTCTTCACTACTTACTTAATCTAGAAGTATATCAAGAAACTTAAATTCAATTTTGTTAGAATTTTCAAACCAACAGGCAATACCTAATTAAGGAGACCGCCTGTTTTCACTGAATTATACTTAATTAAGAAGTATGCCATGAAGCTTTAATTCAACTTAGAATTTTTAACTAACAGGCAGTAATAAACAAGACTGTTTGCCTTCACTACCTTCTACTTAGTCTAGAAGTATGTCATGAAACTTAAATTACAAAGTACATCATATGTTTTATCTATTAATATCTTAAAATATGATGTCTCAA
Organism: Saturnia japonica; assembly: GCA_033032175.1. Taxonomy (NCBI): domain Eukaryota; kingdom Metazoa; phylum Arthropoda; class Insecta; order Lepidoptera; family Saturniidae; genus Saturnia; species Saturnia japonica. The sequence continues at coordinate 7,307,237 of CM065331.1, forward strand.
ATACCTTGTCGCCATTAAATCTGCACCAAAATTAATAAATCAAACATAATATTAACCTAACTTAACCAATCCATTTTGATTAAAACCTACAAAAACAATTTGTTGTCAATCTATCGAAAGTTATCTGTCGAACTAGATTATTTATAAGCTAACGGTTCGTATAAAAATACGGTGATACATAAACTTGCAAAAATATTCTATGAGTTAAGCATAACATCTCTATATAAAAGTATGCCATTTAAAAATTATATTACGATTTCTTTTTAAAATAATTCAACAACAGAATGCATTAGAATCGCCTATTTATAAGAGTGTCAAATGCATTTACAGTTATTTGGTAGTTGCGATATTTTTACATTGTTAATTTCTCTCTTTTGAGCAAAACATTTTTTTTATTTGCTTATTCCTGCAAAATACGACATGTTTTATACTGAGTATTTATGTATAACGAGAGCTCTCTAAGTGGTTAAATGAACTTACTATACCTGGGTTCAGATATATAATATACTATTAAAAATTAAATTGGCAAAAAATTATCGAATCGTCTTCTCAGAAGATTCACTTCAAAAATATACAAGTAATATTTTGGATCAGTAACTACAGTCAATACCGTTGGATTGTTCTTAATTAAAAGAATTATTTCCTGTCTTAGATATAATATAACCATACAATTATTGTAACAATGAAAGTAAAATAAAAAATACATCTTTATTTTTATGGATAATAGGAAAATATTTTAGTGTATATGTAGGTAATAATAAAAAAATGTATATTTATGTTGTAAATTAAAAATAATTTATTTATTGTTAATTAAATCTTAGATTTTAAGACTGATAAAATTTAGATATATTTATATGAGATACGATTATAAAGGACATAATAATCAACAGTATAAATTGTAAACACATTGTGCAAGTACTGTGTTTTTACGTGTTTCAAAGTATCGAATAAATACTAATATAAAATATAATGCTAAAAATAAAATATTTTTTGTGAAAAGCAATTGGATCCTATGATTTTGTTAATACTTTTACCTAACGTGTGACGTCATTAAAAATTGTATACGCGTTACAACGATCATAGTTTTGCAAATCTTTGTCTGACTCTAAATTACTTCTTGTGAATTGATCTTCCTTCGCCAATGAAAATAACATAAATTATCCTAAAAATCTATTTAACATTTGTGGTTTTGCTCTAATAGCATATATTAATTGCTAAAAATATATTACGCTCAATTGCATACGAAATAAACATCGATCGATATATTGTTGACCAAGACAGTTTTGCATTTATTAAAATGTTTTAAGTAATAGTGGGGTAGTTTCATTATATAAACCTTAGAAAAAAAAAAAATCGCTTATTTAGTTAACAAATCACAACCGGACTGGTGAAATACCTTTACCCTACATAAAATCGAAGCCAAATAATTAAGTTCTTACAGTGAGTAGGGTATCCAGTGCATCTTGGAAACGAGGGTTCAACGAACTCCGGATAACTCTGGTATTACATGCGGTAACCACCTACCATCAGGCCAGCCGTTTGCTTGTTTGCCACCTAAATTGTATAAACAAAAATGACAAGCTCAAGTGAAATTGAACTATTCATATCTGCTGCGAAATGTTTTGCTCAAAATAATCACGAGTGGTGAGATTTTGCCAAGCAATGGGGTCAAAAAGACTCGAATTGATTAAAAAGCCCTCATAAGGCACAAGCTTTTTAGATATCCAATACTGTTAGGTTCTTTAATAAGATCTCTAAGCACATTACCGATTTGTCGAACGGTGGGTTCAAGAACAATGTCAAACAGGCTTCTACTGTCAAACGATTATTACAATGTAGATTATTCAATCACTTAATAGAGGTGCCTGGAATTTACTCCGTTTTGTACATCCAATGAATTATTATAATTATTAACTATAAATATTGTTTTTAGAATTGTTAGACGTTTTTTAACGTTCATTTGGGCTTTCTTGGGACCAAAAATGAATTATTAAATAAATAACCTGATATGATTAACAAGTATTTTTGATTTTGAAATTTTCACCGTTTGATAAAAGTTTTAATCTATATCTATACAATTAATAAAATTGAAGTGTCTGTTTGTAATGTCAAAATAACAGCTTTATACTAAATGAATATGAAAGTATATACGATACCTATAATTAAAAAAAAAACACATTTTTTTAAATTTTTGTCTGTCCATCTGTTTGTTTTGTGTAATCTCCGAAAAGGTTGAACAGATTTTGACGGGACTTTCACTGGTAGATAGCTATTATATAGGGAGTAACTTAAGCTATTTTTATTTTAGGAAAAAAAGGTTTCCGCACAAATAAATAACAAAACTGGTCATGGTAATCAATTCGGGCGCTTAAATGGCTTATGCTGAATAAATCACAAGAGATATAGCAAATTAATGTACTATATAATTGTAAAGACTTACAAAAAGTCAGGGAGAGAATACTCTATCTTCAAAGGAACACCCACAATAAGCATTTTTGCCTTTAAAATAGATGGAAGTGGGGAGCAAGATTCGAGCGGGCATTTTGTAGTTCACGTAAGCGAAGCCACGGGTACAGCTAGTTATAGAAAACCCGGGCCCCGCGTTGCTGTGCATTTTGAAGTCCATAAGGAAAATTGATCCGATCACTAGCAAACTTTACAGGATCACCAGCTAACGACAACCACAACAAAACGCAAACGTAAAAAAATTACTGTTGAGTTGCTCCTGGAACTTACATAAGAGGACACAGAATAAGTCCTTTATTTTAATTAAGATACATGAAAAATAATTTCACTAATTAATAATAATTATTAATAATATTTAATAATTAAATATTAATTAATTATTCGAATAAATTTAACACCATGCGTGAAACTATGATGCATAACTTTTGTGCAAAGAGAAATATTTTTTATTTTCGAACTAGCTGTGCCCGCGGCTTGGCGCACCTGGTCTACAGAATGCCGTTAATCGGGCACACGCGTGAAATTTTCTATCCATGCTCTAGGACTTTTTTGCAGGTATTTTAAAGGTCTACAATTATGTCAATCATTAATTTGATATATCTCTTCCGATTTACTCAGCGTAAGCTATTTAAACGCACGAATTGATTCAATACGATAAAAAAATATTATTTGCGCCAGAACCCTTATTCTTTTTCTAAAATAAATGTAGCTTAAGTAGTAACTTATAAGGAGTATCTTATAACAGCAGATATCTACCAGTGAAAGCCCCTTCAAAATCGGTCCAACAGTTTCAGAGGTTATCCGGAAAAACAGACAGAGAAAATTTTTAAAAATTGGTGTGTTATTAGTACCGTATGTATATACTTATATATATGCATTTAGTAAAAAGCTGTTATTTTGACATTACAAACAGACACTTTAAATTTATTAATTGTAATATAGATAATGTGCAAAGACATATACAGAGTGTAGCGTGTAGTAAGTCAAATAAAACAGAATTCGTCTTGCAATATCTAACATACGTTTATTAGAATAAAATAAGCTACATTTTTAATAACATACGTACATATTTTAATTTTTATTTATAAGGTTATATGCTTTTGTGAACAATTATCTAGTTTAAGCAGATATTAGCAGACGTTAGCAGATATTAGCAATTGTTGGAACGAAATTCCTTAATGTCCGTTTGACGGATGAGAATTACACGGGAAACAGTGTCCGACGTGACCGACACTTTGCTTTTGCTATATTTTGCTTTTTGTAACGAAGAAATGGTAATAAAATTGTAATTAATAAACGAATGGTTTTTGTTTATAGACTTATTAAAATAAACCTTTCATTATTGATTTTTATTATAAAATACAATTTGATTTACTATTCCTTCATTTTGCTTGGTTATTTAATAATACACGAATATTTGGGCCTCCGAGCTTTACTCGATACCTTTAATGAAAGAAAAAAAAAACGAGAAACAACTATATATTATGTAAACTTGTAAAATATTTCATCCAATTCGTGGGAGTCGTTTCTGAGAAACCAATTACAAAAATTAAATGAAAATATACATCAATTGCTTAATTAATAGTATTAGATTTAAAGAGAAAGGAACTTCGTTATTATTTTTCTTAGATATCATGTAATACAATATTTTTTTCACCTTTTTTATTATTTATTTAACATAATTAATCCTAATACTTAGTACTATAATAATCTTTTTTACATTTTTATTGCTACAGCACAGCAGTATATTTTTGAGTATAGAATAATTCTAAAATATATTCAATATCATTTTTCTAAATAAATAAATAAAGGAGGAAAGCTTAGTTTTAGGGAAACAGATGGAAAAGTCGGAGGAGAAATTTTGAGGTTTTTTTAAGGAAACAGTATTTATTAAAACTCTGAGGCAAAAAAATATAAAATTTAGTTAATCAATTTCCATGATTTACGTTAGAGATCGTATGAAATACAAAAAAAACATTTGAGAGTGTTTTAAATTATAATAAGACTCCTAATTTTATATAAACAGAAAAAAAAGTCTCATATAATATATAACCAATTTAGGATTCCAAACAATTATACAAGAAAAAATGTATGGATACATTAATTTTTTATTATTATTATTAACATCTACTTATTTGTAATGATAAAAATGATTAAGCTAAAATAACGTTGAAGCAAAAATATTGTGCATAGATTAACTAATAAATTTATCATAAGCTAAAAAGTTATTCTAAACCAGGGGCTCTCAAATTGTTTGTCGCGGTGCCCCAGGAGCGTTGTAAGGATTAATCAAACCAGAGAGTAAAAAATAAAAGCTGGAATAAACAAAAAAAAACTCTACATAGATACCTTCTTTAATGAACTTCAGATTGTGAGGTTTAACTACAAGTTTTCATTTTGTGCCTGAATAGTGTCCATTACCATTAGATCGAAATAGGCTTTTTTGAGAATTAGTAAAACAAAAGAACTTCAATATTATGGTTGTAGTAATAATAATAATTTGTTATAAATATATTCAAAGTGCATACAATATAAATACTAAGCAAATGATTTGTAATTTCATAAATTACGATATGAAAAAAATCTGGGATTTTAGAGAAATAAAGAGATGTATCCACTGTGTAACTTCCTTCCTCGAAGTTTAGTTAAATATAGTATACCTTTTCCGATCTATGGTCATTACATACAAATTTTCAATGAGGCGCCGCCGCGCCGCGCCGTGGCAAAATACTAAACATGTAAGTGTGCCGTAAACCGAAAGAGTTTGACAACCCCTGAACTAGATTTATGAATTTTTTATTTGCGTAAGTAAATACAAGAAACTTTTTTTATACACGTTTCTTAAATTGTGACAACGGGTTTAACCAAAGTCATTTTTTGAAACCTTATATTATTAATATATATTTTCTCCTCCGGGATGAAAAGTTCACTTTTAGTCCCTGTCACGTGGGAGAAAAGTACCCGATTCTCTCCCGGTGAGATGGCAAATGTGCGCATGCGCGTACTTTACTTTATCTCCCGGTAACCTAGCAACTGCGTGTTTATATATAAAATATATAAACTTTTCATCCCGGAGGAGAAAAAAATTGTAAACGCACCTAGGGAGAAAAGTAGGACATCCCCACCCGCGATTGTCCTACTTGAATACTGAAGTGAATGCCCTACTTTTCTCCCTCGGTGCGTAATATACTATTTCGTACAAAGCGTGATTAGGTTAACAAGTCGATAATGCATACTTTTCATAGCGGCCATTTAAAGTATATATTACAAGGGACTTAAAAACATACCCGGCAAACTGTGGGGTGTACATTAGTACACCTCTGCCTAACCATTCGGGGAAATAGACGTGATGGAATTCGTAATCATAGATCGATTTATTTGGTCGCGCGTAATTTTGAATTCGTGATATCTTCTATGGTATTAATGTAAATGGAAAACTTCAAGGACAATTTTAATCTACATTAAATGCTCAAGTTAACTAACAAACTTATCCGGTTAAAGATTAATATACTGTATTACTGTATACTGAATTACTGTATTGGAGAAATTAGCTTAGTCAATAAGCGTAATATTTTTAATTATTATGTTGAAGATAAAAATGGTTAATGTGAGTCAACTTTAGAAGATAGACATATTCCTTGGTCGGACTTTTCTCTAGACTTTTTGTAGAACCACAAATTCTTTCATATATTATTTTGATCTAATCTCAATAAGGTATCTAGCCTAGCGTAAGTCCATGTAAGCGCCCAAAAAATAATTTTTTGACGACTTGACTACAAATCATTGAATTTTCTCTATTATACAAAAACTTAATACATTCCGTATTGTATATATAAAAACCTTCTTTAAAAATTTATCTAAATAATTGTGTCCGCATTAAAATTCGTTGTGTAAGTTTAAAAGATCTAAGCATAGAGAGGGTCAGACGGCAGAAAGCGACTTTACTATTTACTATTTATGTATATTAATACATATATATATTGATTGGTAAGTGCTATTTTCTACATATTCAAAAGTGTGATATACCAAAAATAAATAAAGGTACAAATAGATATGCTATTTATAAAATATGCTTATGAGCATGCTTTTTAATAGCATGCTCTCGAATCTGCTTATATTATAAGCATGGTCGCTATCTAGCACTGGTTTCGACACTCATTCTACTAAGTAGCAAATTGTTCAATAATAGCATGCTCATAAGTATGCTTTTTAAAAGCATATCTATATCTACCTTTATCTTATCCGACTTACTTATTTATTACCATGTGATTAGGCAATTTTAAATAATTTTGAAATTTGATCCATGTCGACTTGTCAACTAACCTATTCACACCTTGTATAAGAATTTTATATCTACTTTTATTATAGTAGCGGAACGCTGTGATGACCGTTTTGATATTTATCCGGTCATGAAGTTTCGTATAAATTAATAACTACGTTTCAATGAGTAAACTGCTGTTCTTTATTGTCAAAGGTGAAATATAATACCATCGTCACAACTACTACCTCCGACAAACTCGCGTCAATGCTCAATGTAAAACAAAGCTGTTTCGACTTGACGTTGCTTCGAAAAGGACAAACTGTGAGTACACTGTGATTGTGATATAGTTGTGACCTGGCTTTGGATTTCGGATATTGATACTGCTTTACTGTTGACCTATGCTTTTTGACTCTGTTTGCGCCTTTTGTTGTGGATTTCGTCGATATGGCCCAACGTACTTTTCACGTCACTATTGTAATATGTCAAAACGGCCATCGTAGTGTGCCGCTACCATAGAAGTTTTTTTTTGGCAAAAGCACTTTCGAGTAATATGATAAGCTAATTACAATGATCTTTTTAAATGAAATCTGAAGTTACTTTGAAACTTTTCCCTTGTAATGCAGACATTTTTTACAAATAGCGTCCGCTTTATCCTTCATAGATTGAGTGGATATAGCTCTATCAGATTCAGGCTTAGAATCCTCAGTCTCAAATGGACCTTCACTGAATTGTTGTATAAGTTTCTTGATAAAGCTTCCTGGTCCTCTGATAGTTAGTTTTGTGTTAGGATCATTTGTATTATCAACTCTTTTATCATCGTTATGTTCACGTACGCCATCTTGAAAATTTTCAAATGCTTCTGGAACTTTATCACCAATGTTGAAATTTTCCACTTTATCTGAAAAATGGGCTGAATTTTGATTCTCATTAACATCTTCAGCCAAGTTCTTAGGACCGGTTGGAGTGATGATAATTTCGCTATTCATCATATCGATTGTAATTTTGGCGTCGTCAAGTTTAAGTCCAGTTAGAGAGACATCAACTGATTTAGATCTATAAGGACGACTGGAAGCTGGCAGCTTTAACTGGTTAGAATCAAATAGATCTTGTTTGATTGTACTCGAAGATGTCACTGGTGATGGTGATAACGATGATCTATCGCCGGGACTGGATCCTGAAATACAAATGTTATTTAGAAAAAAGAGAAAACATATTAGGTATAAAAATTTGTATTAAATTTCTCCTAGATGTTAAACAATGTTTCACTATTAAATAAGCTGTTGAGTCTTCAAAATTAAAAATTAGTAAAGCTATAAAATTATGTTAATAATCCTACACCTTTTAAAATTTGTTTACCTCAAATTAAAGTATTTGCTCCAATCGTTTCAGTATTCAATCCTAAAATTATACGAATCAAATTAAAATATCTCCATAATATAATATAATTTATAAAATAATAGGTACACATAAACTTTCATATTTTGTTAGTGAAATTTGTTTACCGTGGGCTTTAGGTTTTACAGTTTTTCTTTTTTATCAAACATTAGCCTGTAAAAGTGTTAATAACATTACAAGTGAAGATCGATTTGATAATTTTGTTACTGTCTCTGGTTAAGTTAACTGTAAATTACCTATGCCCATTAACCATGGTGTCTTGATAAAGATGTATTATTTAGACATTTGACAAATTATCATAATAAAATTGTATGTTATATCTCATATTAGATTTAAAGGGTTACCTTTAGCTACAACGTCCCTTAATATCAAGTTAGACTTTGACCAAATCTTTTTTCCAAAGCCTCATCTTTTAACTTCTTTTTTAAACAATGATAAACTGTCAGACTTTATTATTGCCTAGATTAGCTGAAATAGCATCGTTTGTTCGCAACACCAACCATTGGAAGCATCTTCTCTTTCTTCCTCACAGCATTGGGGTAAAGGCTTTTCAATCATCAAACCCTGCACCATGTCCATGCACGAGTCCAGAGAAAACTTCTTTCCACACATCTTCATTCCGCGGATGCGTCGACGCATCTCTAAATGTTAGTTGCAAAGCTTGGTTATCTAATGTTGGAAGATACTGGTGGGATGAATGTAATATATAACAATTTAACAGATAAATATTTATTTACATAATATTATAAGAAATATGCAAGCGTTAAAGGTGAATATTAAAAAATATTACTTTGTAGAGATGAGAAACAAAACATAAGTTAAGAAGGTGATCAATAAACGGCTATTGCATGGCATGGCATGTGTTATATACACACATCAAAAAAGTCTAAGCAACATGCGTGATATTACAAATTTTTCCATTTATATTAATTAATTTCTAAATATTTACTCAAACAAAGTGCGTAGGTAAGTAAACCTTTTTGTTATTGATGACATACTGGCTGGTTGTAAAAAAAAATTTGATTATGTTTTGTTTTTTCATAAAATTCAAATGACTGCGAATTTGTTTGAATTTAAGTGCGTTTTAATTGCTACGTTTAGTCTTGATTTTATAATTTTACCAACCGTTTAAATAAAGTTAGCGACAAAATTTAATTGTTAGATATTCTTTACGTCATGAAGCGACGTCATTTGATGGCAGATGAAATGCAAAGAGCTGTAGGGATGTTGCAAGCGGGAAGTAATCAATCTCAGGTATCTCGACATTTTGGCATTCATAGAAGTGTTATTTGTCGTCTTTTACAGCGCTACAATAATACAGGAGAACCCGCTGAACAGCATCCAGGCCGTAAAAGGAGTACAACCACTCGGCAAGACCGGTACATTCAACTGACTGCAAGACGCCAGCCGATGTTAACCGCTCGAGAGATAAGTTTGAGGCTACAAATTTCAAGTGGTGTTGATGTAAGTCCTCAAACTTTGCGAAATCGACTGCATGAGTACGGCCTACGAGCTCGACGCCCAATCAGGTGCCCACCGATACGTCACGGGAATCGCGCTCGTCGATATGAATTGTGTAGAGAACGCATAACATGGACCCAGGAACAATGGGATAAAATTATGTTTTCCGATGAGTCGCGATTCGGGTTTAAGCCTGATACAAGAAGGGTGCGAGTGTATCGTCGGCCCGGAAATACTGAAAGGCTCAGGTGCGTTCAGGAAGTTCATCCATACAGCGGCTCAACAGTTATGTTATGGGCGGGTATTATGAAGAACAGGCGAACTGAGCTCGTTTTTGTAAATGGAAACATGAATGCTGAAAATTACATTGAGGATATTCTCAGACCTTATGTCTACCCATTTGCACAAACCTTTGGCTCCGATTTTAGGTTAATGCATAGTGAAATATAATACCATCGTCACATATAGGATCGCTGGCCACCACAACTACTACCTCCGGCAAACTCGCGTCAATGCTCAATGTAAAACAAAGCTGTTTCGACTTGACGTTGCTTCGAAAAGGACAAACTGTGAGTACACTGTGATTGTGATATAGTTGTGAACTGGCTTTGGATTTCGGATAGTGATACTGCTTTACTGTTGACCTATGCTTTTTGACTCTGTTTGCGCCTTTTTTTGTGGATTTCGTCGATATGGCCCAACGTACTTTTCACGTCACTATTGTAATATGTCAAAACGGCCATCGTAGTGTGCCGCTACCATAGAAGTTTTTTTTTGGCAAAAGCACTTTCGAGTAATATGATAAGCTAATTACAATGATCTTTTTAAATGAAATCTGAAGTTACTTTGAAACTTTTCCCTTGTAATGCAGACATTTTTTACAAATAGCGTCCGCTTTATCCTTGATAGATTGAGTGGATATAGCTCTATCAGATTCAGGCTTAGAATCCTCAGTCTCAAATGGACCTTCACTGAATTGTTGTATAAGTTTCTTGATAAAGCTTCCTGGTCCTCTGATAGTTAGTTTTGTGTTAGGATCATTTGTATTATCAACTCTTTTATCATCGTTATGTTCACGTACGCCATCTTGAAAATTTTCAAATGCTTCTGGAACTTTATCACCAATGTTGAAATTTTCCACTTTATCTGAAAAATGGGCTGAATTTTGATTCTCATTAACATCTTCAGCCAAGTTCTTAGGACCGGTTGGAGTGATGATAATTTCGCTATTCATCATATCGATTGTAATTTTGGCGTCGTCAAGTTTAAGTCCAGTTAGAGAGACATCAACTGATTTAGATCTATAAGGACGACTGGAAGCTGGCAGCTTTAACTGGTTAGAATCAAATAGATCTTGTTTGATTGTACTCGAAGATGTCACTGGTGATGGTGATAACGATGATCTATCGCCGGGACTGGATCCTGAAATACAAATGTTATTTAGAAAAAAGAGAAAACATATTAGGTATAAAAATTTGTATTAAATTTCTCCTAGATGTTAAACAATGTTTCACTATTAAATAAGCTGTTGAGTCTTCAAAATTAAAAATTAGTAAAGCTATAAAATTATGTTAATAATCCTACACCTTTTAAAATTTGTTTACCTCAAATTAAAGTATTTGCTCCAATCGTTTCAGTATTCAATCCTAAAATTATACGAATCAAATTAAAATATCTCCATAATATAATATAATTTATAAAATAATAGGTACACATAAACTTTCATATTTTGTTAGTGAAATTTGTTTACCGTGGGCTTTAGGTTTTACAGTTTTTCTTTTTTATCAAACATTAGCCTGTAAAAGTGTTAATAACATTACAAGTGAAGATCGATTTGATAATTTTGTTACTGTCTCTGGTTAAGTTAACTGTAAATTACCTATGCCCATTAACCATGGTGTCTTGATAAAGATGTATTATTTAGACATTTGACAAATTATCATAATAAAATTGTATGTTATATCTCATATTAGATTTAAAGGGTTACCTTTAGCTACAACGTCCCTTAATATCAAGTTAGACTTTGACCAAATCTTTTTTCCAAAGCCTCATCTTTTAACTTCTTTTTTAAACAATGATAAACTGTCAGAATTTATTATTGCCTAGATTAGCTGAAATAGCATCGTCTGTTCGCAACACCAACCATTGGAAGCATCTTCTCTTTCTTCCTCGCAGCATTGGGGTAAAGGCTTTTCAATCATCAAACCCTGCACCATGTCCATGCACGAGTCCAGAGAAAACTTCTTTCCACACATCTTCATTCCGCGGATGCGTCGACGCATCTCTAAATGTTAGTTGCAAAGCTTGGTTATCTAATGTTGGAAGATACTGGTGGGATGAATGTAATATATAACAATTTAACAGATAAATATTTATTTAGATAATATTATAAGAAATATGCAAGTGTTAAAGGTGAATATTAAAAAATATTACTTTGTAAAGATGAGAAACAAAACATAAGTTAAGAAGGTGATCAATAAACGGCTATTGCATGGCATGGCATGTGTTATATACATATTTCACTAACTACCAAAATTTTAAACAATCCCTTTTGAAGTGTGGAAATTTAATTAGCTGAATAACTTATTGTTGAATGATTCTTCAAAAGAAAAGTAATTATAGATGGATTATTAATAAGTTCGACCCAGAGACGTCCTAATCAGATACAGTATGACAAAATACTATCCCATATAAATTTTGTTTATGTTAAAAAATGCTTTGCTCACCATTTATTCTAGATTGATTTGATATTTATAATAATTTAACAAACCCGGCCAAAGTTGCTGTATAGTTTTGGATTTCATAAGGAACATTAATCTGATCGCTACTAAAATTTACAAAATCACCTGTTGGGCCAATATTAAGGTTGTCTGAAAATTTCATCAAAATCTCTCTAGCCGTTTTGAAGTCCATATGGAACATACATGCAAATATAGATTTTTAAATATAAGAAGAAAAAGACGTCCAGACATGTCGACTTAAAATGTGCATATATAAAGGAAAATGCACCTAAAAGTTGATTTGTTGGTAGTACCACAATGTAATAAAAATAATTTACTATAAGCTACAGCGAAAGCTTGAAGTTCGTATAAATGCGCATCTATAATGGTCGTTGTTAGACATGTCAATTTACGTTAAAAATATTTCTGGGTTGAAATTGTTAATTTAATGGCAATAGTCATCTCGCTCTCTTTCTTTTGTTTTACCGCAAGAAAAGCTTAAGCTTCTATTGATCCCGTTACAAGGCGACTACATAACTCACCAGGACTATCCTTTGGCTCCATCTTCAACTGAGCGAACGTCTGGGCGCAGGACGTCAGCACTTGTTCATAGTCGCAAATAGCAACGTGAGTACCGTTAACAATTTTCGGGCTCATAGGACTGTTTGCGAGAAGGAGGCTAGTGCCGAAAGCGGCGTTGAGTTCACGAGTTTCTGGAATTCAATCAACAATTTTAATTTCAGCTTCATTTAGTACAGAAGTACTAAATGCTACCTGTGTATATATATGTATATATAAATCCAGATTGATGGAAGCACTGAAGACCTTTAATCGGCATTTCACTTTATTTACAAATCTCGTGTGAACTGATTGTTTTTTTTTTATCGTATCATGGCAAAGTGACGAAAATGTACAAAGCACAGTGCAATTCAATGTCATCGGTGAACACTGAGGAATCTATATTTCATTTTCAGTCGTCGCTTTCATGTCTGCTTAAATGTCTCTTCACGTTAATACCGATTGTAAGCATAGACTTACCTTTGTTGGTGCACGAGTTAGGTACTATTTTGCGAAGTTATTTTCAAAAATCAACAAATTACATAACATCACGCCCGTATCTCCAAAGGTACACATATCCCACAGTTCGCCGAGTATGTTTTTAAGGGCCATGTAATAGGGGGCGAGCCTATTGCCATTAATCGGGCTCAAAGTCAAACTCCTAGCTGCTACTGGGAACTTCTTAGAAAAACCCAATAACACTTTACTCGGCCTTCGAATCGAACCCAGGACCTCGATCATAGTAGTTGCGCTCACGACCACTAGGCTAAAGAGGCAAATTACAAAGTTGACTATATGTAGAATAAGATTTTAAAATAGTATATTTTTGTAATTGCTTCATTCGATGATAATTGTGGTTACTATAATGCGCACTACGGTTTCATTCGTGTTAAATTTATTCGACCAACTTTCCACCGCGCCTTCTCCAACGCTTTTTTTAGAACTGACTACACTGTTAGCCTGACCCTATCCAAAAACAGGGCCACTGATGGCTTTCACAGCTTTACCGGGCTTGGGGGCGAGCGCTTAAGGCACTAAGCTGCGAAAGCGTGGGCAACATTTCACCAACGCTTTGTGTAGTAACGTTGTTCTCAGTTCGCGTTCTTTCTTACAGCTTTGCCAGATAGCTTGACTTTCATGGTTACTGCTCCACTACTTAGGGTCGTAGCGTGAAGTTATATAACCTTTCACAAAAAATGGGCTATAAAAGACCAACTGCCATTGCATACCCAAAATGCAAAAAAAAAACAAGCGTGCTGGAGTCATTCAGGTGCAGAACATAACCCACAACCCAAACACAAAAACAAAATTATAACATAAGTTACATTATTTGTACACTTTGTACATAGACATTGGTAACTTGAATGAGAAACAGCAAGATTATATACTTGTTCCACATCTAGATAGGTAAACGAGACTATTTTCGTGACCATTTCGTAAACCAGCATATTTTTTACAAAATCTAAGGTATGAAAGTAATTACTGTTTAGGAGACGTGTTTAATTGTGGTGACATTATAATAAAGAAATAATAATAAAGAAATCAACAAAATAATAAGCTCTTTAGTATATAAAGTTTTTGGTCTTGCTTTATTCAGCATATTGCCAATTAGTCTATTGAAATGTTACATGAGCTTTGCATTTTTTAGAGGACGCAATTTTATTTTTGGGACATCTGTGGGGGGGGGGGTCAATAGAAGCTTAACCTCAAGTTTGTGGGGTCGCCACCCTTTTCACCCGGCCGCCATCTTGGAAAAAGTGGTGAAGACATAAGTCATAATTTGTAGCAAATTGTTTTGCCTACAAATATGTTTATACAACTTTTTGCCCAAAATTAAAAATTAAAGAAGTTATAAGCATAGTTTCCGAGATATCGCGAAAAAAGTGTTTGCACCCCTTTTTCCAAGATGGCGGCCGGGGGACAAGGGTGGCGACCCCACAAACTTGAGGTTAAGTTTCTATTGAAACCCCCCCCCACACATGTCCCAAAAATAAAATTGTTTCCTCTAAAAAATGCAATATTCGGTTCTTAAATTGTAATATTTCAATGGACTAAATATATACTATCTTACTATAACTAAATCTATCTTATCTATTAAAAATATAAACGGTCAGCTTCCGTATATTTGGATACAAACTCGATAAACTAGTACCTAGTCGATGAATTGACTTGAAATTTGTACACTGCGTTGTATTTTTATAAAAGGGTATTAGTTTAAGAGACAAATGATTAAAAGTCACATTTTTAAATTACATATTACTGTTCATCTACTTATTTTCACTCATTCATTGTATGTTAAATAATTTTGATTTTAATGACACGTTTTCTCGGTAATTCTATATTTACTGGAATATTTTTATTTACATCCTTCTGTTTCCTAATATTTAATATAAGACTGAGCCACAAAGAAGTGTGGCCGGGTAAAACTAATTTTGAATAAAACATCCTTATAATTATACAATGTTAAGGGATATTTCTTAAATCGGTGATAATGCAGACACCACGTCTACATCATAGCTGTTGTAAGAATGAATTGCAATATACAAATCACAGGCGTGCATGTCTGAAGTAATTAAAGTAAACAAGATGGCCGAAAAGTCAAGTAAAACTTTTATAGCAAACTTGATACAAAAGTTTGTACCCCTCCCCCATTTGCCAACCTCCACCATGTCTGGTGCGTCAGGAGCGACCACCATTATTATGATTTCAATCATTTTTTAACACATAATGTGAGATTAGAGCACAAATATAAGCGCACCAGTTTAACAAAGACCGTTGACATTTCAGAGAAATGAGTTATAGGACCAACCTTTTTATGTACGTTAAATACAGGACTCCGAGTGGAAACCGTTAAGTGCTTAAAATGTGTTTATTTTCAAAGTATATTAAAAGCTGTCTAAAAACTGTGTTACATGATAAAACTGTGTACCTATCTGTTACACTTGATATTGGCGAAATTGCTGACATAGGAAAAAATCATATTAAAACAATTACAGAATGACCTAAAAAGCGAGAATGTCCAATATTGTTTATCCTGCTTCCGCACATTTTTGATAATACTAAACGTTCGTTTTTTTGGCGTGATCTCAAACTGTCATGTAGTGGTTTTTGTTTTTTATTCTCTTTGTTTGAATCTTTATCGTGTAGGTAATACAGGTGGCATTTTACGTAATAAAACTAGGTTATAGTGATGCACAAGTGAAGGGGATTGAAAATACTTACTTGCACAATGAGTTCTGTGATGCCACATAAGCAACACACATAAGTAACATCTTGTTACAATACTAAAATAATCGTGGGACAGGACATTCTGTATTCACTCGATAGTGGCGGTAATAGTCTTCAATGAAGAGGACTAGTTACCAAGTTAGGAAGAAAAACAATTATGTGAAGTGGATTATAAATAATAACTAGGTACCTATATGCATTTTAAGTGACCCAAAATCTCCCTGGACAGGTTTAACAAGAAGCCGCCCGCGCCAGCTTGTTACAGCTGTTTGAACATTCCAAAAATAATTTGAAAATTTTTGTTATCACGTGACGTTCGCAGAATTGTGGATGAATTTGTAGCCATTTCAATAAAAATAAGAAGATATTTATTTCGTAATTTTTTTCATAAGTTATTTAGATTAATTTGTTTATAATGAGGTAAGACCGCACTTGGTGGAACTGAACTGGGGCGGCCGGGTGGCACGAAGCGACGTGGGTAAATATTCTTCAAATGAAACTGTATAAAAATAGCATTTTAACACACTTAACGCTTTCCACCTGTATATATATTTTATTTTTTAGATGTGTTCGGTGGCGAAAATTTACGCGGTTACTTTGCGTGTATTTTTTTTTGTCGCTAGCATCACATTGTACGACGCACGGCGACGCCGACGCGTCATCGGGCCGGCCAGTTCTAAAAATAATGTTCTGTTTAAAAATTTTGATAATCATAGACAAAGAAAATTTTGATCGTGCAGGATGCTTGCAAACTTGACAGAATTATATAACTGCCTTTGTAAAAAAAATTTTTTTTTTTTTTTATTGTTTTCGCCACTGCCAATCAAATTTCAGTCTTAGTTCGTTTTACAGGAGTTCGTTATCTCGAAGGTATTTAATAATATAATTAGCATTAGGTACACTGTTAATTTATTTTTGTTCTTTGAATATAATTGCATAGCAGTGAAATTATTTTTTTATCACATATATTTCACATAGAGTTAAGTGAAAATCTGATAATAGTAATAAATGATTCATAATTCACTATATAGGAATTTATTTTGTATCTGTTTATGCATAAGAGCAATGGATAAAAATCATTATAATATATACCTTTTTACATTTTGTGAAAAATGGCAACGATAGAAATCCATTCACATTTTTAATACCACAAGAAAAATAGAATAGTAGTGAAACAAATTCATAATTATCAATGGAAAATACTAGTGATGAATGAAATATTATATACCGTCTCTATCTAGACTGAATCTGATTCGATATGAAAATCCTGTTTTATTAATTATCTCCCCAAAACAAAATGAAAAGCAAAAATTGTTTGTAAATAGGTAAATCATTATTTTTGTATATAGCTAAATAATTAGTTTGCGACTATAGAGAAATATTAAGTTCATAAGTAGTTTTTCAAGAATTTAATAAAAACAATGATAACTGGAACACATTTCGAAAATAACGAGTGATTACTGAGAAGTAGTTAAAACCTAAAGAAGCATTTCTAATTATTCTGCCCTTAACCCCCACCAGGTGGTGTCGGCACGTCATCTTCTTTAATTACAGCCTATATTCGTCATCTCTACATTATCTCTCTTTCATACAGCTCATCTAAGTTTTTTCACGGCACCCTCTTCTCGCATTACCGCATACTATCATCTCCATTGTCTTTGTCGCTCTCATCCCTTCGCATAACATGTCCATACCAGCAGAAATTTACACCTTTCAATTAAAAAAAATCTTAAGAAATAGATACAGTTTTTTACCCTTTAAAGAGATCCTTGGCTTCTTTGGCACAACGATGTTACCATTTTCCGAACCGAAAACGTCGAGAAGTATCTCTGTAGACACGATCTTGATTTCATTCCAGTCATCTAAATAAATATATCTATTTTTATTACAAAAGTAAGATTAACAGTGGCCACTGGTCAGCATGGGTACACTATAGGATTATTGTTTGTTATTATATATTGTCGTGGTGGTCGAGTGGTTTAGAACGGTGGAATGGCGATTCGATGTCCGCAGGTTCGAACACGCCATGTACCAATTATAGTTTTATAAGTAGATACGGCATTGATGTTCTTTACATGCCATCGTGAATGGTGGTATAACGCGTATATTTATAAAACGTCGTTGGCGTGGATCAATGAATTTTTCAGAGTTCGCGTACACCTACTAAAGGAAGGAAATCAACGTGAGGAAACCTGAACTCTTGAGAATTGTATTTGTGGTACCACTGTAAAGAACTGCTGATTTCTCAACGTTTGAAATCGTCAAGATGTCGTAGGCTGGCGTGGTGATTAAGCTCCTAGATGCCTTGTCTCGGGAAGACGCTAATTTGCCTAGCAGTGGGGTTGTTATTAATAATATTATATTCCCTAAGTAAACATCGTGTTTCACTAAACATCCTCAGAGACTGTCGAGCTACAAAATTTTTCCAACATTACTTCTACAAAATTTATTAAAAAAATTCTCATTTATCCAGTGATTATCCCGTCAGCATAGGTTCATAAACGGCCCTCATAAACAAACAGAGAGACGAACAAGAATTTAAATTACACGTGTTTGTGTTTTGATTATGTACAATTAAAATTATCAGCTCAAAAAATCCTTCTTTCTTAATTACAGGACACACATTTTAATTTTATTTTTATAGATGTATGTACATACTGAAAAAACGAAATGTTTTTTGTTTTTAATCGACTTTTAAAAAAGGAGGAAGTTCTCATTTCGAATGTCTATTTTTTTATAACTAATAATAACTTTTTAAATACTTGGCCCTTATAAAAAGTAAACACGATATCTGCATTCAATAAAAAAGTATTAAAGTGTTAAAGAAAAAACGATTTTTATAAACTAGTTTTAGAATTAAAAAAAAAAAACATTCGGCCACGGTAAATAAAATTTGATATTTCACCCAGAATATCTTGATTGGTTGTCCTTTGCGAGGTTACAGTGAATCTGATCACATAAACGCCTTTAAAGCAAGCAGGAACAGCGTGGATATTGCCGCGCGCATTCAGACGTTTCAGTAGACGCTCAGTAAGGGTGTTGTCTCCACGAAGGCGGAAAGCGACCAGGCCTGAAATTTTAAATAAACACATAATAAAAACAGGACTGCCCACGTTGCGTTTTCCATGACTACCTCTCGAGAACTGTCCGATCCCACCGGCTATACTTTCTGCGGAAATATATATTGCTTTACAGAACGTGACGGTTATAATGGATTAATGTAAAGTTCATTCTTTGGTAGTTCTAGTGATAATGATACGGAATAATAATTGTGCTGTTGATTTATTTTAATTTTGGACAAATAAGATATAATACTTGTATAACTAACTAATCGAATTCTCTTGTGTACTTGACTGTACCTCTTGACACGCACACGTAGGTACTGTATCTGTACACGTTTAAGCCTAGTGAAAGACTGGCTCTCAAGTGCCAGAACAAACCTGTGGTGTTTGGCGACAGACTTTCACTTGAAGGTGGTAGCTAACCAGGTGGGTATTAGAGAAAGCCAATCCAATCTCACTTAAGTTAACTCATTCATTATGGGGAAGGTAAAAAAGAGACTGCTTGTCTCTACCAGAATACATCGAAAAGTGCTTGTCGACAGATTTTAAACTTAAGGGTTGTAGCTAGCCAGGCGCGTATTAGAAAGTTCCCTATCACCGTACTACGGTTTCATCACGATGTTTTCCTTCACCGGGCGCTCAGGCTCATTGCAGGGAATCGAACTCACGTCGATCGATACGGTGTACGAAAATCCTATCACTGAGCCATAATTACTTCAAATCTTTATTATCATCATTATTACACCCTTTATACTCCTTTTAAGCGTATTGCGTGCACGGAAGACTGT
Source organism: Saturnia japonica (assembly GCA_033032175.1). Lineage (NCBI taxonomy): Eukaryota > Metazoa > Arthropoda > Insecta > Lepidoptera > Saturniidae > Saturnia > Saturnia japonica. The sequence goes on from CM065331.1 coordinate 7,327,176, forward strand.
GAGATTTGGCATGGCTAAAGTTTATATGGAGGAAGAGTGCAGAAAGTTAAAATTTATCTATAATATCTGTTACTAATATATTAAACTAAATAAATTAATACTGTGAATCCTAACACGACCAGTGCCATTGAATTTAGACCCCCCAAAATATTGATATTGTCACTCAATGAGAAGTGACAGTAAGTGATATAATACTGATAGTTTAGGTTCATACTGCTAATGTCAAACAGAAAATAGTCTATGATTAAAAAGTCGCTGGTCGAACTTCGATCATTGGGCGACCGCTAGTGCTTACATATATAAATCTTTCTAATTGTAGTATTGCTCTTATCGTTTTAACACTACTACCGGTTCGGAAAACATCCTAGTTATCGAGTAGAATAACAGTACAATGGTATTAGAATATTAATAATTATACAATAATAATAATAATTTAGTGGATGCACAGAGAGGAGTCACTTCCAGACATCACTATCATACACATAATGATCCACCCTATAATAACCTTTTGACAGTACCTAAAAACTTATATTGATCTTACTAAGCTATAATTATTTTGACCAATGGCTATAGTGACTTTCACTACGGATCAAAAATCTGGGCGTAAGTCTAAAACACGGTACGACTGATTTATATGTATTTCTAGTATTAACGTTGAGCTGATCTTTGGACAAAATCTAACTTGTCTCCTAAGTTTTTACAAATATATATAAAGTTATCAAAGATGTGTTGGAGGGGGTGGGGGGGGGAGGGGTAAAGTTAAGATATCAAAATCTTGGTATCCGTTCTTTAGTGATTAGCGAGATCTCAGGATGTAGATTGCTTGAATTGTTCGCATAGGATATACGAGTAAAGGAAGACCGAAGAAGATATGGATGGATTGTATGAAGAATGATGTGTGTATAAAAGATGTGAATACTGAGATGACAGTTGATAGAGGAGAGTGGAAGCGGAAAATGTTATGCCGACCCCACTTAAGTGGTTTAAGGGAAAAGAAAAAGATGATTGGAATTGCACTAAAACGTTAAACACTCACAGCGCCGTATTCCATGCTATACGTTCTCTCAACAGACTCTTTTGAATATTTCTTTTGAAATAAATGGCTTCCTATGAAGGACGCATTGAAAAATGTATTGCTTAGCTTAGCGCTGCTTGTCTAAGTTTTGTTTATGAATGCTGGTTTAAAACCAGTTTTACATAGATAATTCTATTTGCAGAAGCTCTTAAAATACATAATTATACTAACCTAAGTTCCGTGGCTGAGGTATTTCAAATCTTTGATCAGCTAGTACCAGCGCTTCAAATTTTTGAGCGAGACGTACACTCTGTAAATAATATTAAAATAATTATAATATTTTACCCTTAGTTTTGGGTCTACCTATTTAAATTTAAAGTTAAAAAATACATACTTCGGATAAAATTATATTAATATTATGCATTGTTAAGATTTTGAATTTTGGTTTACTTCAGGTGAGTTGTGACCACAACGTTAAAGAAATTATAAAAAATTAAGGAAAATGAAAAATGTAAAAAAGTCTTATAAGGTATATTGTATACAAACCTCACGAATGTGCTTCTGAATCCCAACCACACCATAATTTCTTAGAACGAACCAAAGTTTCAAAGCTCTGAACCGACGGCTCAAAGGAATTTGCCAGTGCTAGAATATAATTGTTCAAATTAAGCTTAAGTTGGTCATGTTTATAATTCTTCCAATTTTTTCCAATATCGTTTTACAGAAAGTTACACAACGTATACCATATCAATGAATGATTGATAAATTTTGGAATTTTTCGAAGTCTATAATGATGCTATAGATATGAAATTCAAAGCAGGTGGTAAATTCTAAAAACGTTATAGTTATTTGATTGCAACTATGATCTAGTAATTAATTTATCTATCTAAATTCACTAATGCTGGGATTTCAATTACCTCTAGGGTTAAGAGATAATTAGTTAGTTGGTTAATATTTTTAAATTTTTTAGAATTGTTCATCATTACAGGGAATTGACTGTTGTAACTAAAGAAGTTAGAGAAGCATTATACGAAGTTTAAAAAAAAAACTGGCCAATCCGGTCAATCTAGTTAGGACACTTGTTTACCTACATTAGAGTTAAAAGAAAAGCGAAAAAAAAAAGTCTGATCTCCTTTTAATTACTGACCATTTCAACGATCCTTAAATATTAAAGCTATCGATAAAGTAGAAATAAAATTATATATCAAAAATATAAAGAAGTAGAAAGTGAATAAAGGTATTTGTTTTAGTACTGTTATAGTAACTTTGCATGGAGTTTATTAAAAATATATCGTAAATACAAATCCCAACAAAAACTTAAATGTGAAGAAAGGCTCAAGTTCTGTAGAAACAACGTTTGAAGTAAGAGATCTAAAATGTGCCGTATTCCATAGTTGTTCTTTTAATTATATCTATAGGAATGCACGTTTTTCAAATCATTTGCAAAACAATTTGTAACTTTCTACTAACGCCTATTTCTAACTGGACGCTAAAAAGTTCAAATGATTATTGGTATGTGATCATTACAAAAAATCTTGCTTTAAGAATTTGCATTTATTTTACATATACTTTCAAATTCATAAAACATATTTTCTTAATTATTTCATTAATACCATTAGTGTGTGTTAAAAACTTATCACCATTGTTAGTTTCACCAATACCATCACCGATAAAAAAATTAAAACAATTACAAGCAGCTCCCTCTTATTATGGTTTTCCAATTGAATTTTTTCACCACACCCCGCTGTAATTCTGTTGTATCCATGAAGTTTCTGGTGTTCCTTCTCTTCGAAATATTCATTTTCTTTTATGTTACCGTTTATGTATTTTGCAATTTTATCACCATTCATAACAATCCTTATCACCGTTCTTAGGTTTCTCATCAATTTTCGTCAGTTCTCCATTTGAAATTACTTCATTGTGAGTTGTTTCTTTGATAACGTTTATTTTTGGCAGAGATTTCTTTTTATTACTCTCATCTTGGCTGCCCATCTAATTTTAACACATATTTTAAAATGAAAATAAATAAATAATAATTATAAATTTATCCACATATACAGACATACATGCATACCCACATACATCCACCCGTGACAAATGAAAACGTAAAACTTTTCATTTGTGATTTTACCATATTTTAGTCACATCATTGATTTTGAATTGTGTATTACCCGCTCATTCTGGGTTCTTTTTGAATCACAAAGTGAAAAATTAACTAAAATGATTTTAATTAGAATTAACTTACCATATAATCAATAGCTTTTCCTATAAAGAAAAATACAAAAAGTCGGTTATTTTGCAAAGCTTTTTTTCCACAAATTATGATACCAAAAAAAGATAAAAATATTATTTCAAAATTACAAATACTATATAATAATAAATCGCCAAGACATTTAAATTAAATCCTTGATGACTCAAAAGCGGATTTAAAAGAAGTACCTCTGCTTCTACTAAAGTTAACTAAAATTTATTGAGAAATATGGTTTTATTTATTTGTTGCTACAATTAATATAATCTCCAGAAGACATACCTGAATTTTCATGTCTCAAATAAATAGGATTTACATTGAAGGTTCTGTGGAGAGCTGTGCTGTCTTTGACCCTGAAAATTTATCATTTATTAACAAATTTATGATATTGACGAACTCCAAAACCGTTAGACCGATCACTATGAAAGTTGGTAGATCCGAGTGTTTTTTCATGGAAATTTTTTGATGCAATCCCTGAACGCGATCGGTTATGCTGTGGTCAAGTCACTGGCTACAGATAAGGGCAGAATAACGTTTGCGTGACAAGCTCGAAATTTATTAAAAAATCCTCAAAAATATTAAGTCCGAGCTGCATTAGTATCAATTATTGATCATATAAAATGCGAAAATGACCATTTACTAAATAATGAGGAAGGAAATGAAGCGTCTCGGTCTATTAAATAAATATTATATGCAAAAGAGTACATGGCACCTTTCGATTAAAAAAACTGACTCCATGTAACAGAAAGAGGGGAGGATAAAGAATAAGATAAAATGCGAAAGATAAGTCCTATTTGGAACTATGATAGTCTTTTGAACCTTTGTCGTTTCTCTCACCTCAACTCTCGATCTAAATTCGAATAAACTCAGTAAAAAATAAAGAAACTCGTTTTCATGTAACAAATGCAACAAATAATAAAAAGGTATTACAGAAGTAAACTTACCACATAGCGGTGCAGTCAAAATTGACCATGAGCCATTTCGAAGGGTTGAAAGCGAAGGAATCCGCCAACTCCATACCGTCCAGCCAATGTCTGAATCAAGAAAAGTTACGTCAAATTAACTACCAATAAGCATAATTATTGCATTCAAGAAATGAATATTTCCGTGGTTTTTTTAAAATCGCTAAATACACGAAAACGTTTACGCTTATACGGGCTTGTGATGAGGCGAGATGATAAACACATGACGAAAAGAGTCATTAATATAGAAGATGGAAAAAGAGGTTGTGGACGTGGAAAAAACGACATAATAGCGAGGAACATAACAAAAGAGACAACCACAACCGTATGGTGTGTCACAAAGGTAGGTACTAGGAGGGCTGACTCTAAATTGCGATAATAGCCAGTAGGAAGAAGAAGAAGGAGAGCAAAACGATTGCATTTACAAAAAGAGTAGCACCATTAGAATGACTTACCTATACTCAGGGCAAATGAATGCGCTGCCAGCATAAGCCGCGTCCACGTGTAGCCAAGCGGTGTGCTTCTCACACACTTGTCCAATCTCCCTGAGGTTATCGAAAGCAACTGACCCTGTTGTCCCAAGTGTGGCGCATACCTGTAAAAATCCACCAATCTATGCCTAAGGTTTTTATCTAAACTCACTTATTTCATAATGCAATGATAGCTCCGTGGTAGCGTGTACGAACATGAACCTGTGCTTTCGGTGAAGGAAAATATCGTGGTGAAACCATAGCATGGTAGTATTGGTTTATATTTATATGCACAGTTTCTTGATTGTCTTTATGTATATACTAGTTGTGCCTGTGGCTTCGCTTACGTGGACTACAGAATGCTCGCGCGAATCTTGCACCCCCGCTCACGAAAATATCTTAGTGCTCACGGCTATTTTAAAGACAAAAATGCTTATTGTGGGTATTCCTTAGAAGATAGACACATACTCTCTCGGAATTTTTTGTAGGCCTTTTATTGCCTACAACTATGTAGTATATTAATTTGCCATATCTTTTATGGTTTACTCAGCGTAAGCCATTTGAGTTCCCGAATTAATTCACCATGTTCAGTTTTTTTATTTGTGCGGAACCCTAATTGTTTTCTAAAACAGAATAGCCCAAGTTACACCATATAAAATCAGCTATCTACCAAAGAAAACCCCGTCAAAATCAGTCCAACTGTTTCGGAGATTACGCGGAACAAACAGACAGACAAACAAAAATTTTAAAAATGGCTTTTAATATACTTTTATATGCATTTAGTAAAAAATTGTTATTTTGACAGTACAAACAGACATCTCAATTTTATTAATTGTATAGATTGTGAATCAGTGTGTCTTGTTATAGTGAATTAGAGCTTTGTTTAATAAAAATACTGTACAAAATGTATAATAAAAATATACAATTTGGTCTCTCTACATAAACAAATATAAAATATACTATTTAGCATTTTAAAGTTTGTATACTTTAGCTGTGGAAGTTTTGAAGATTTTTCGCTAATGACTTAAGCGATTAAAAGATCTTATTTAGGCATCGGGTTTAAGTTTTAAAGTTGTTTAGAAGTAAAAATACAAAAGATCAAATTTAAAAATAAATCGATTATTGACTTCAGAAATTTATTGGTTTTTAAGGCGGTATTAAAAAAGAATTACAAACCAGTGTTAAGAAAGTGTTAAGAATGGTTTACGAGGAAAGACAATTCTTTAAAACCATAAATAACAGGAGATGAAAGATGATTGGACATTCGATACTGCACGATAACTTCTTTGGAACAATTTTGGATAAAAATTTGAAAGAAAGCGAGGAAGAGGAAAACCTAGGCGTTAGCTTTTTCCAACAAGTCAAGGATAAAGTGACAGTCGAGGGAGATACCGAAAAGAGCAGAGCTCTTAAATAAATAAAGATAACGAGATAGAATTAAATTTGTTTATGTTCATTAAACATAAAAAAGAACATGTGTGTAGTTACATGCGGTAGAAATGAAACCTTCAGAAAACAAAAATATTACACACTATACACACACGTGAATAATACAGCACGCTGGCTATGAGCCTTTTTACAAGGCTTCGTAATACGCAGGCGCACACACGCGTACTAACACACGTAAAGAGGAGAGCGATATTATAGGAATCACTATATAAAGTATTCTAACTCATTCTCTCCCGGACTAAATCCTACAGATGTATGTATTTGTCTCTTTTAGTGTCGCTTTTTCGTTTGGTTTTTTCGCGTTCCAAATCACAACTGTACTAAAAAACGTTGTCACATCAATATTTTTGAAAGAAATCAGTTGCTATGATATTTATTTAATAATTGTTTTTCATTTTTGAAGTAATAACTTCGTATGGGAACCCTCCCACGAACCCAAACCCTACGTAACGTAACGCGTTACGGCGCCATTAATAGTAGCATAGTTTCAGTCAATCATAACCACACACTCGTAACCTAGCGGTCGCAAGCGTGACTGCTATGGCTGAAGTCCTAGGTTCGAATCTTGCCGCTTTCCTTTTTTCTCTCTTTCGTTTGGTCTCTTTTTGATTAGTATCACTTCTATCGACCGTCCCGAGACGTACACTCAATAATCACTCAATATACATCTCAAATAATCTACTACAATTAAATGGGTAGGTACATTTTGAATGGTATTATATTGCATAGTATATTAACATACAGAAATTGTGTGCATAATCACCCGTGAAGATAACACTCCTGTCTATAAGTATCGGAGTTCAATTAAAAAGCGTATAGTATCTAAAATTACCTCTCACGGTGTTTTGAAATTATTTTAAATGGATTAAATTATTACTAGAAGTAACATACAAAGGAAATTTTTTTTTTTAAATGTGTGTACTTCTGTACGTGCGTAAGAGAAGTAGTGCAGTTCGACTGGTGGAGTATTTCGACTCTACGGAAGATCGCAGCCAAGCAACCTTGTCTTGTGTTCCTGGGTTGAGTAGGGTTTTCACAGTTCCTTATGGTAGGCGTGTTTAAATTCGGTAAGTCGTAAGTGATATCTATGTATGTGTCCATAGGCTACGGTAACCGTTCACCATCAGGCCGGCCGTATGTTTGTTTGTCACCTTAGTTTTGTAAAAAAAAAACGTTCTACTTTCGAATGGTTACTACGAGCTTCCCTCCACCCTACTAGGGAGTTGCAGCTGCCTGCATTAGTAGGTAGTTATTTTTATTTAGCTAACGAGTTAAGCCTAGAAAGACGATACGAAGTTTTGTGCACGGGATAAATCATTCCATGAATGATGGGATATGAAAATTTTCAATCACACTTTTAGGAATAGTAAAAAAAAGTGATTTCCAAAGAATATTTTTAACCGATTTGACATACAGGAAGTAACTATAAATAATAAAATAATTGATAGACTTTACGATTTCTTAAAAATAATTTTAATTGGAGAAAAAATACATAAAAAATATATTTCTAATTTTTATTCAACCACTTTTTTTAAATTTCGTGGACGGGATGCATAAGTTATTTTTTAATTAGGATTATGATATAAAAAATTACATGTATTTCTTCAATTGATAGGCTATATGAATTGTTAATAATATAAGTAAAAATTATTACGGTATGTAAATAATTACTGCATAAAAAAGCGAGCGGAGCCGCGGGGATACTGCTAGTATAAAACAAAATCTTGCCGCTTTATTACTAGTTAATGATTTTAATAATGCATCTAATTATTTAACATAACATAATTAATAAAAAATGTTTTTTTTTCTTACGTTTTCTATTAAGTATTACTTACATTCCTTAACGCCTATCAAATGAAGAATGATCTCAGCTTTCTGCGTAATAAAATCATTAAAATTGGTTAATTTGTTTTTGAGTTTTGTTGAGAGTTTTCGAGTCAAAAAAAAAAAAAAAACAACATTTAGTACCTACAGTTTGAACTACAGACTTACTGATATATAGTTCCGAGACAAAGAAGGAAAAAATAATCTATTAAAAAACAAAATTTACAGCTATGCACATGAACAACCCTAAGACACTTCCGATGAATTTATATCCATGTAAATATACATTGACGTCACCGTGTCTCGTGAATGTCTAATAATGCACGCTTATAGGGTTGAACATTTCCTCGTACTAAATTAACAAGGAATATAATAAATATTTTCCTCTTCCGGAAAATGGGATATCGTTAAAGAAAATCCATTATTACACGAAGATTTCGTTCAATAAAGGTGAAAACATTAAATAGGAAAAATTTATATGAGTACTCAATGTAATGATGGCTCAGTCGTAGTGTGTACGAACGCCGCGTCGATATACGTGAGTTCAAATCCCTGCAATGAGCCCTGAGCTTTCGAAAACATCGTGATGAAACCATAGCATGATGGTAGGGTATTTTTTAATGCCCGCCTGGCTAGCTTACAACATCAAGTTAAAATTCTATTGCTAAACAAATTATGTAATTATACGGCAGTTTACTTGACAGCCTGTCCTCTCATTAGCTTTAGTAAGAAAGAAAGAAAAAAAAAGAACATTTATTTGATAATGAAAATACGGACATAATTAACACAATACTCATTAAACATGAGATGTTGCCATCCGTGCGTGTTACCATCTTGGGACCATTTTCACTATTATTCACCCCAATACAAATAATAGTAGGTATACACATCTTTGATAACTTAATGTATGTTCGTAAAAACTTAGACAAGCTGGATTTTGTCAAAGATTAGCACAATGTTAATACTAGAAATAGAGATAAATTAGTCGCACTGTGTTTTAGACTTAGTAGTACTAATAAAAGTTTTTTAGGTAATAGTGTTAGGTTCTATAACAAGATCCCGAAGCACATTACTGATTTAATTGACAACAAGTTCAAGGACCATGTCAAGCGGGTTTTACTGTCAAAAGGTTATTATAGGGTGGATCATTATGTGAACGATAGTGATGTCTGGAAGTGACTCCCTCTCTGTGCATCCACTGAATTTTATTATTATTGTACCTGTTATATTAACATTTGTACAGTTTACAAAAAAAAGATAAGCCCGATCGAGTTTCTTACCGGTTCTTCTCGATGTCTGGGACGTTTTCCGAACCGGCAGTAGTGTTTTGACGTTCATAAGTGCCTTCTTAGAGCCTAAATTGAATAATGATTATTTTGATTTTATCAGATGAGATTGTAGCCAAGAGCTAAACATATAACGATTAAAAAAGGACCTTGATCTTTGAAGGTATCCTTGAAACCACTGCATGTTGGTAGAACATTTTCTAATACTGAAGCAAGTTAAAAGCACCTGCCCTTGAGAGCCAGCCACAATTTAGGCTTAGGATTTTTGCGGGTACATATCACAATATTACTAACGGCCGTTTTTAATAACATATCTGAGTTTACTTTCCCCGATTACTAAATATTTGTAATTAAGACAGATACAGACACAGATAGACAGTTATCGGCTTCCCTCTTTTCTGGTCAAGCTATAGGATATGGATATAAATTATGTAGATACGAAAAACTATCCAATGATAGGTTGTTGAAAATAAAGTAAGGACAAAAGGTTATATTTGTCTATCTTTAGTAACTGAAACAGAGGACAGATAGGTTATTGAAAACGGCCGTAAATCTCGAACGCGGCACGCCTATGTGCCAGTATGGCGTGTTTTAGTTTTTTCGTCATCAATTTTCATGTCCTACTAAGTACTAAAATATAAGTAACGGTAATATACTTAATACAAAAGGCATACCCGTCTGATGGTAAGCGGCTACCGTAACATACGGACGCTTGTAATACAATAGGTATAACGGAGCCCCATTGATCCCTGGAAAGTCTACTAAACGCAGGAATACAACACAAAATTATTTGACTGCGATCCTCTGTATAATCTCCAAAAAAAATTTATCTATACCCTACCTCTCATAAATCTAATCTTTCAAAGCTATTTCATAAATATTCTACTGAGATTTCCTGAAAATATCGTTGAATCAAACTACTCCCTTAAGAATATCATTATAAAATGATATATTTATAAAAGCACTCGGATTATGCTCATCATTGCTGTGACAGTTTTCATTTTTAAAACGATGCAAGCTTCTCCCTTTGGGACCAATTTATATTGTCTCTTGCAGATTAGGAACGTCAGGAAGCGGGGGTTGGAGCAATTAATAACCGTCAAGCGTTGAGCAACAAGTCCAAATAATAATCTATAGAAATAAATAAAATTGAGTGTCTGTAATGTGAAAATAACAGCTTTATGCTAAATGCAAATAAAAATATATACGTTACTAATAAAAAAAAATAAAAAAAAATTGTCTTGTTTTCTGTCTGCATGTTCCGGCTAATCTCCGAAACGGTTGGGCCAATTTTGATGGCACTCTCACTGGCAGATAGATGATGTTATAAGGAGTAACTTAGATAACTTTTATTTTAGAACAATAATTTTGATTCTGAGCACATAAAATGATAAGGATTTTTATGTTTAAAATAACCGGTGGGTAACCACCATGGGTGGAAGCGAGGCTACCACAATACCGAAGACATTCTGTAGTCTACGCGAGCGGAGCCGCCTAGATGGATTACTCAGCGTAAACCATTTAAGAGCCCAAAAATCGCCTAAGTTACTCCTTAAAACATCAGCTATTTGCAGTCCCGTCAAAATCGGCCCAACCGTTTCGGAGATTACCGGGAACAAACAGACAAACAAACAAAAATTGTCTTTTTTTGTTATAAGTGTCGTATATACTTTCATATGCATTTATTAAAAAGCTGTTATTTTGACATTACAAATAAACACTTAAATTTTATTTGTTTGTATAGGTATACATTTCAATACAGCAAAACCGAATTGAGTCCGTAAAAAAGAAAATCAAATTCAATAAACATTACATTTCTTATGACTTGGACCACAAAGCACTAGACAGCTTAATCAGCTTTTCAGTAAGACTTATTATAAATTTGTGAAATTAACTTTAGTAACAGTATTGTGTATAAAACTAATAGGTAGGTAAAATGGTAATCGGATTACAAAATAGAAAATAAAATAAATACTGTGAATCCTCTTATCTTCGTTAAAATTATTGGTTGATGTCTGATATTTTTAGAACATCCTCACAGCTTTGTAAACTATAATAAAAGATGTATTGATAGGTGTAAAGAATAACTAACTATTCGTGCGCGATAAGTTGAGACCCGCGCGGAATGCGACTCTCCACCCGCTTCCCCGATGACACCCGCGTTGTACAGCGCGCAACGCCATTATTTAATATAGGTTTTTTTAGTCTCATAATATACTAACATAGTTGTGTTCTTTTTTTGTTCACTGTACCAGGACCCGACAATGACGTAACCGCGCTCAGGTCTCAACTATACTAATGGTCGCCCTTAAGTTTTAACCATAATGAGTTTCTTTTGTCAATAAGTATTATTACAAGCTTTTAATTAACTTGCTTTGTTAGTCCATCTTGCAACTGAATTTTAAAACAATTATCCTCAACCAAGTGAGCTGCTGAAGTTTTGCATAAACGTTTAGTTTGTATGGCGATGATTAGCTAAGTGACATAATTCCAAGTCCAATATGACTGAGTCCCAAATATAGCGGATCTGTTATTTTTATGCACCCCCATTATATGGATATCAAATGAAATGGTTAGCTGAGAGGAATATGAAAAAAATAATAAGTAAGAAAAGTTTATAGAAACAAGCTTTTATTTAATATTTCAATTGTAGTAAAACGAAAAGAATTATTTTATGCAAGGGCTAATAAAAATAAATATTCATAGATACACCTACCTACATAATGTATTGTTACATCAAATGATTTTAAAAACTTGTAGCTTAAATAAAAACGGGAGAAGGAGAAATAATTTCTTACGCATTACAGTCTTGATTGTTTGTTCACTTCAAATTTTTTAGTAACTTCGTATCTTACGGGAGTCCCCCGACCCCATTCGATTTTAATTAATGTATTGACAATAAATAATTATACATTTTAGCTTTCTGCACTCCTTTATTTATGCCACATTAACTATGCCAAGAAAGGACTACAAAGTTTTCTCTTCACAATAAACAGATACTTTCGCTTCTTTAAAACGAGATTACATTATGGGCTGACAGTGAAGGAAAACATAGGGAGGGAACCTTGTAGTACCACCATGAACTGGGAAAAAGCGTATCAATGGAGTTTGAAATTGTCATTCCTTTGTCGATTTCTTTGATACAATTGATTGATTACTTGGGATAAAAACTTTGCTCAGAATTGGGTCATTTATAAGTCACTTGTATAAATCTAATTATACCACAATATTTTTAACACGGTAAAGTGGTGGCACCCGTACCTGATGGTAAACACAGTACAATCCAAAAACAACAAGAAGGTAAATAAATACATCAACGGTTACCCTTCTTATGCCAGTCTGCAAGCCTGTCGGCAACTGGATAGTTACAAACTGGCAGATCCCAAAACGCTATATACTAATTTTACATTCCGATCTCTTTCAATTGATTTATTTCAACTTTCTCATGTCGCTCTTCCGTCAAATAATGCGCGAACTGCTCTCACTTTTGCCCTATACTAAACGTGCCAAAAAGTATAGGATTAAATAGATTTAATTAACTTACCCAAAAAGGTACCAGCCCCTTCTCCTTGTCACTAAGGATCGCCTCCTCGAGTTTGTCACCACGCATGCTCTGACTTTCATCGGATTCGATATAGCGCATACGAACCAATCCTAAATGACAATAAACATAAGGTTTGAAGAATTTTTCCCAAATTCTCAGAATTTATGCAGTACTTGTTCTAGTAGGTATAATATAATAAAATATCTAAATATAGCTGAGTAATATAATTACAACAATAGTTGAAAATTCCCCAAAGGTTTCCAGACTTTCTTTTCTGATATAAACATAATTTCAGTCAAAACATGTTCACTGTTGGCGATAGGCCTCCTCACAAAGATTGCCACAATAACCGGCCCTACACTATTCCTATTCAGCGGGCTACGCATCTTTCATCAGGTCATTAGTTTATCTGCCCCTACTGAGTCTTACCGTACGAGGTTATCCCTTAACAACTGTTCATATGTTGTCCATTTTACTAGCTACGCGGACCATCCACTGCCACTTAAGTCTAACAATTCTTAAGTCTATGTAGATAACTTTGGTTCTTACGCAGTTCTCATTATTTCCGAGCAAACTCTAAGCATAGAACTCTCCATTACCATTTCCTGATAGTTTAAAAAATGTCCCTATAGACTTTTATTTCTAATCGCAAGCCCAATATTACACCTATAAAAAGACGTACAGTCTGGTATTAAAAATTGGATGTTCAGACCATAGTTTTGTCAGTGTAGTAAATTATAACTTAAATAAATAAGTACATACCTATTAATCCAGCTTTTTCAACTGATGAGTGAGCTTGGTCAGAGCAGTAGCAAATCAGATGTCCTAGAAGTTCGGAGGCATGAAGTTCAGGGTTTAGCTTGGAGAGTTCCACTAGGGCTCTGGTTCTAGCTGCGAGTAAGCTCACCAGAGTAGCCTCGCTTGCTGTTGTCTAGTAAATTAAATTTATTTCAACTTCCCACATAGTAAATCAAGTTCTATAACCTAATTTGCACATTTCTTTGGTGTCTAACAAAAAATTTTAAAGTTATTTTATGGATTTAACGTTTGGCCAGTATCTCAACTGATATTCAATGACAATGTGAATAAAGATGATAACATGCTAAGCTCTGTGGAGGACTGGCTCTCAAGTGGAATTGCCGAAACACATCTATAGGTGCTTGGAGACAGATTTTCAACTTGGGGTTTTTGGAGTTTAAAGAGTGTCGAATTACATCTTCAACATTGACATGCCAAAGCCAACCTCGCCTGCACGTGATGTACCCTGCTGAGCAACGAACGAGGAAATGGAGATAGCGGGGTGGTAGGGCTGTTCTGCCCGATTGGGTCGCTACCACCATGCATGTAGTGAAAAGCCCGTAATAGTGACTTGTTTTAGCGTGTCACGTTTCGGGATCAGTTTGTGCATATTCAATTATATTAATGCAGGTTGGTATGAACGATGGATCTCTCGGTGGTCGCCGTTGTGTTAGGATTGTGTACTGTGCTTACTATCAGAGGCAGTACCGTCAATTTGCCATGCTACATTAAAAAAAAAACCTTGAGGGTGATTGATAGCCAGTTAGATAAAATGTCCAACCACCATGCTAAGATTGCAAATCAATGTTTACCTTCACCAAAAGCTCAGGCACATTTTTGGGATTCGAACTCACGACGATCGGTTTTTTATCGTTATAGGTTTAGCGTTGACGCCACAATCTCACCTAATCTTAAGTGATGATGTGATCCAAGATGATAGCAAGCCAAGCTTAGTGGAAGACTGGCTCTCAAGTGGCTGTTTGGCTATATATTCAACTTCAGGGTGGTAGCTAACCAGGCGGGCATTAGAAAGAGCCCGAGCACCCATACTATGGTTACATCCGATGTTTTTCAACCGACGCGTTATCCGTACACGCTACCAACTGAGCCATCAATATTACAATGAAATATTAGAGAATATCCACATGTATGAAACAGATTTTAAAGTGGTCGCCACTTGCGTAAGTAAACCTGAAGGGAACAAATAGCTAAATGTCAACCTTGATAAAATTAGTAAAAGGTTTTTGATACTTCATCGATAAACACTATATCAGGGGTAGCTTCTAGAAATTAATACTATACTTGGCTGGTTGCGGAATTCGATATTTAAATTTCATATGTAATTAGCGAAATAATATACAAAACTTAAAGCCATATTCATTACGCTAAATATGTTTATAAGTATTTGCCATTCAATTAAGGCAATTAAAAAGGCATTGGACTCTATAAAAAACAACATATTATACTCAGGCAAGATTTTCCGTTAAATGATTAGTCAAATTTACATCTTAAAAAATTTAACAATTTATGAAATTTTTAACTATTACCTGGATAACACCACCTCCCGGGCTATCATCTTTTTCATTCAAGAAGCAGTCAGGAAGACCGAGCAGTTTGCCCAACCAGTTCATTGCAATAGTCTCCAACTCAGTTCCAGCGGGAGATGACGCCTGATGAGAGAAATTTTGAAAGTCACCTTCGTTATAGTGAGAAATACATTGGAATACAGTTCTATAATTATAACAGCCATATTTTGCAACACACTAAACATTTGGCCTTATATTGTTTGGGTATAAAAAGTACCTTAAATTACTAGACCAATTTAAAGTTGAAACCTTAGAAACGAGTAAAAATATTTTTGACTTAATGTCAAAATGTAAAATCTTTGATCTTTGATAACCGTATAGATAGTTATATATTACGTAGCATGTTTAGATTTAGGATTCCTTCCATTACCCTAGTCATTCCTATACCTTCTCAATTTTCATTTTAGAAAAAACTATTTATGTATAATTGAACTTATTGAGCCTATTACCACAGCGCCACGAGGTCTATCTTTTTATCAAACAATAAATAGATAAAAAAAAAACTGTTTTATTTTAAACTACTTTATGCTTGCGAGTTCTGTTGTACCCTTCCTTTCTTAAAAAAATATTGTATCGCTATTACATTTCATTCAGATAAAAATTCCCTAAAATTGTTTGGAATATCAAGTCTAATGCAAAGATAAATAATGTACTAACCCAAGTGAAGCACAGGACGTTAAGACCGCTTGACAGCATCTCCGCCATGATGGAAGGGTAGGAGTTAAGAGACGGGAAGTAAGCATGCATGTGTGGACTCTGCCAGTGAACGATCTGTTAAGTTAACATTTGCAAACGTTAATGGTGATAAAATACAATTTTTTAAACCACGGCACAAAAAAGGGGATAAGATTGTATCTGTTTCTGTGTCATTATAACCCCCCCTAACGGCTGAACCGATTTTGATCTAGTTTTTTCTTTGAAAGCTGACTTGATCGAGAGTGTTCTTAACTATGTTTCATTTCTTTTTAGTTGATAAATAGATGTAAGCATCTTCCACAGGTCTGATCGAGTTGAAATTTGGTATTGTTACTTCAATTATATTAGAAAAACATGGCAACCTTGACTTAATTCTGCAGCATCATCTAGAACCTGCAGGATAGCTAACTCATCACCAACTTACAACAGAAGTACCTTGTTTGGGCTCATTGGAATGGTCACAATGAATAGGTTACTTGTGTCTGAGTCAATATTGAATTTTCAGTTTAATTATCTCTCCATATATGTTTATTTATGGTAACGCAATATTATGACCCTTGATTATTCATCAAATTAATTATACAAAAAAGCTAAAATAGACTACTTCATTGTGGTTGCTAGATGCATGTGTGCTGATAACGGTGAATGATTCTGTACTTGCATATGACCTATAGAATTTATGAGCGCTACGCGGACACATGAATGATCGCATACTATCGGTAACTTTAATTTAACATCACAATTTAAATTTACTATTTCACTTTACTAATTATTTCACGTAAAGCTTAAGTTTCAAACTATTGAAGAAAAACAGGCAAATAGTTTAAAATTAATGTTTCAACAAGCTAAATTATTAAAAAGGAAACAAAAAACCCGACAGCAACAAAACACTTGACAACAACAAAAATATTCTATTTTTGCTTTTTATTTGATTCCCGGACGTCGTGTATAAATATTATAATATAGCGTTACACCCAAAATTAAGAAGAATCTAACGACACCTCGTACGCTAAAATCCATCAAACCCTTTAGGTTACAGAGCGTGCCAAAGAAAGTAATACCCTTGATAAACATACCCAAAAAATAAAAAACAGTTTTCGTAGTAGGGTAGGAAAAACGAATTAAAAACTTTTTATTAGCAGTCTCCAGAAATAATCTAACCAACAGTTGTCATATTAGTTAAACAGGCTGATAATAAATTGCACCTCTTACATGTTATTTGAACATATTTTCTTTAGGTATGCTAACAAGAGATGCCACATACCTAATTAAACAGGTTTATTAATATTTTATAACATATATATCATCACGCCTGTATCCCGGAAGGGTATATTTTTAGGTCCCATGTAATAGGGGGCGTGCCTATTTCCATTAATCAGACAAAGCCACTCCGAGCTGCTACTGAGAATTTCATATAAAAACCCAATAACACTTACGACCACTAGGCTAACGAGGTATTTTTAAAGTCAACATTAATTTAAAAGTAATCGGTTATTTTTCATCAATAGCTAGGAGAACATTACTTTAAAATGATTTTTTAATCATTATTTTGATGAAGAATTAAGGGTGATATGGTGGAACCAGACAAAATACCTTTGAGAAGTATTATAGAGAGATAAGAGCCATAAAGGTTGTAACTCGGGACCCTAGTTCAAAAGTATGTAATAAACAATTAATGAATGATCATAATAATGAAAATAATAGATAAATGTTTAAAATATGTACGCCAGGCATGATATGTTCCTTGACGTCTTTAAAAATTTCGTCCCATTTCTCCGGCTGTTGCGGAGCTTCCTTAGGCAGGAGCTTGTGCAGGTAGCCTGGCTGGACGCCGGGATACACGCGCCAATCGCGGATATTCTCCAGATAATCCGCTATGTAGTCCACCATCTCCTTGGCTAAACAAGTAAATATATACAATTAATAAAATTGAAGTTTCTGTTTGTAATGTCAGAATAATAGTTTTTTACTAAATGCATATGAAAATAAATACCAAAAAAAACCTTTTTTTTTTTATTCTTGTCTGTCTGTTTGTTTCGGGTAATCTCCGAAACGGTTGAACCAATTTTGAGGGGACTTTCACTGATAGATAGCTGATATTATAAGGAGTAACATAAGATACTTTTATTTTAGAAAAAGAATTAGGGTTCTGCACAAATAAAAAAAAACTGGCCATGGTGAGTCAATTCGGGTGCTTAAATGGCTTACGGTGAGTAAACTATAAGAGATATAGCATATTAATGTACTACATAATTTTAGGCATTAAAAGATATAAAAAAGGTCTGGGAGAGTATTCATTCATCTTCTAAGGAACACCCACAATAAGCATTTTTGTCTATAAAATAGCTGGGAGTGGGGGAGCACGATTTGCGCTGGCATTCTGTAGTCCACGTGAGCGTAACTAAGAGCACAGCAAGTTATAAATAAATCTGTTAAAATCAAAATAATACCATATTCAATTAAACCCTTAGAAGGCACACTTATGAACGTCAAAAAATTACTACCGCTTCGAAAAATATTCCAGTCATCGAGAAGAACCGGTAAGAAACTCGGCCGGGTTTATGTTTTTTTTTTTCAATTCTAGGTAGTTCTGTCTGTACAATTTTTTATTATTATTCTTTATAGGTATAGCCACAATATTACCGAATGTTAAGTGACGATCTGTCTCAAAATGGTTCACACGAAGCCCAGTGGAAGGCTGGCTCTCAAGTGCAGCTGCCGGAACACACCTCATTAGACGACAGATTTTCAAGTTGAAGGTGGTAGTTAGCCATGTGAGCATTTAAAAAAAGCCCTACAACTACTACTCATTTTGCAAATTATAAAAATCATAAATATAACATTGAATTTTTTGGTCTTGTAGATGAACTATTGCAAAGGGAGGATCCTCCAACCAGACGGGTGTTATGTCTGGCGGGCAGCTGCCCAACGGTTGTAGTCGGGTTCTTGTATATATACTCAACGATAGAGTTAATTTCTATAGCGCAATGTTGGATAGTAGGATGCGTCTTATGTGGCTCGATAAATGTCGCTATGTGTCGCTATGTGTCGCTATGTAGATGTTGCCACAGTCTATATGTATATTTTATGAAATTTTTGTACACGAGAAGTATAATATGTTATTCAATTTTTGACAAGCTATAAGAAACTCTAAAATTATTACTAAGTGTAGAAATTGTGACCCTGAAAATTATATAAGTGCAGCTGAAATTCTAGTTAACTCAACTTTGCACATAAGACCTTCAAACTTAGTTTTATTTATTGAACGATGACGTCGTTCGCGGTCACAATAACATAATGCCGAGTTCATGTTGCATATATTTTTTAATCTAAATTAAAAAAAGAAAGAAATAATGAATAAAAATAAATTCACATTTATTATTTTCAAGCAATAAAATGCTTAAAACAACTTTTCAAAAGTTGTTTACTTTCGGATTCTACAAGGGAAGTTACATTATAATTTCTGAACTGATAGACGATAATAATTATTAATAATATATAGTACGAGTAAAAATACACATTCGATGTGTTTCACGTTTTGTGGTCGATTCACGTTGTATCAACAACATAGTTCTTGCTTATTTTCTTATATTATTCGGACATTTTTAGTTATATATTAATCGGATCTATGTAACGAGTTAACCAAGAACGGCTATGCGGTTAACTTATATGCGATGGAAATGTGAGCGGGAGGTATTCCAGCGAAATCTCTCTATAACTTGTTAAAAGGCCTCGGCCTGACGAGAAATGCAGTAAGTTCTTTTTTAGAACGGGTATCTAAAGCATCATTAACAGACTCTTACGAAATCTGGCTTGGCAGGGAGGGTATCGCGGGCAGTCAAGGTGAGCGCTGATGTGCATCACAAGGGGGCCCCTTAAACCTACACTTGGGTCGCAAGTCCCGGGGACTGCTCGTGTTCCCTCTGCCTGCCAAACGATGGACCCGGCACCCGCACGGTGAATCCATGGAATGCTAAGTCTCTACTTATGTTCTTATTATTTATTACCTTTATTAATTATTATTATCATAGTTTTTATGTTATGTTTTTATGTTATGTTATAGGAAGACGAAAACTGCTGTTAATTAAATTATTTACGGCGGATTTTCGGAAAGTAGCGCTTTCGTCAATCAAATATCAAATATCTAATTTTGGATGTGCGGTTTGAATAAAGTTAGCAGCTTAATTTTTAAAGTATTTAATTTTTTTTGGAAGTTCCAGCGATCGACTGGCTTGGCAATACGAATTCCTATCGATTGTTTGATATATAGTAATTTATTCCATTCCAATTGAATAATGTAATCACCCCATATGTGTGTCACATTTGTTCATCTGACCGACACAAAGAAAAACCTTTGCGATTCTCTCGAACTGAAGACTCTTCCAGTAAATCGAATTTACACTTGTCTTATTTGAAACAGAAGTGGTAAAGACATTTATACGTTGCTGTATTATGTGGTTTAAAGATTTTAATATGCTTTTGATAACTCACAAGCCTTTTTTCCGTGCTTCTAATTTATAAATTGCTTTTTCTATAAACACAATACACATTTCGTCAAAATTTAAGGGTTCCGTACGTAAAAAGGGACCCTTATAGAATCACTTCGTTGTCCGTCTGTCTGTCTGTCTGTCAACGTGCGCGAGTTGAACTCTTTTTTATCAGGTTAATTTATAATATATCTGGAAGGAAGTGAACATTTTTTGACTCGAACTAACGACAACTCCTACTGTACCTACAACATTGAGTACAAGTCTGGTCGTAACACCGCCAGGCCAATTCATTAGTAATTATAGTCGTGAACATCAGGACTTGCATTAACTATATATAATTCTATCTCCTTCTCTCGTAAGCTAAATCCTATTTGTCTCTTTTCAGTATGACTTTTTACTTTCATAGAGTTTCAAATCACAAAGGTGCTAAAGAAGATTTTGCACTTTAAAAAAATCTCACAAAGGAAAAGGAAAAATGTATTTAAAAATTTCTCTACTTTAGAAGTATTTATCGTATATTTATAAATACTAGCGATCGCCTATGATCGAAATTCAACCAGCGACTTTTTAATCGAAGACATTTTCTGTTTAACATTTGCAGTATGAACCTAAACAATGAATATTATATTACTTGCTGTCTCACTTATCATTGAATGACAATGTCCATATTTTGGGGGGTCTAAGTTCAATGGCACTGGACGCTTTAGGATTCCCAGTATTAATTTATTTTAATTAATAATTATTAGTAACAAATATTATAGATAAATTTTAGTTTTCTGCACTCCTTATCTATATAAACTTTAACCATGCCAAATCTGTCTTCCGTGCACGCAATACGCTTAAAAAGGGGTAGAAATTTTTTGCTTCACGTATTAATATAATGAATGAATATACATAAATAACTTTGATCTTATATTTTTTTGGGATAAACGCCGAACAATGGAATCCAATATTTGGCGTAACTTTTCCACACGGTTATCTTCTAATAGGATTCGGTAATCGGCAAGGTAAGACGAATTTGCTACCGGATATAAATCATTACGCGTTCACGTGCAGTCGTGAGTCTAATCTATACATATTATAAAACTCAAAGTCTGTCTGTCCATTTATGTTCTTTTCAAGCGAATACCACTTATCCGATTTACATAATTATTGTTTTACTTCATAGCTATGTTATCTGGCCAAGTTATAATAGGTAATTATTAGTAAGTAATAATTAAGACATTTTTATAAATCAGAAGAAAAAATGAGATTTAAATTGATACTTTTTTTAAAATATTATTTCTATTATTAAATTAAAATTATTAATTTTATTAAAATAAATAATGTATTATATCTAACAACAAAATCTAATTAAGATCTAACACGAGGCTACTAGATAGTGTGCCCAAAATACTAGCAGCATTGCCGCGTTGTATGGCAACGCTGATTTTTTGGGCTAGGTAAAAAACTCGCCTTTATGTTTCGAGTGGACTCGAACAAACGCCCTGCAATTTCATTAAATAAGGCGTGTGCAATCGGCCTTCACGAACCAATTGTTTAAATAAATTTTTGATGTTGCATTTATGACTTATTTTAAAAAAGCTAAAAAACATGATAACTCAAAAACGGTTCACTTTTGCAAAATTATCATTATCACAAATAGTACCCCAGGAGCTGTAACGGGAATACGTCGAATTACCAAGAACCCTGTATTTTGTTTCTTAAAGTAAAGTAAGATGTAAGCAGCCGGGATAATAATGAATCAAATCCGAGTCCGCGTCGATCGACGTGAGTTCGAATCCCTGCAATTAGCCTGAACGCCCGGTGAATGAAAACATCGTGATGACACCATAGCAAGGTTTTTTCTGGCTAGCCTGGTGGTCCCTCAAGTTGGAACACTATAGCCAAACACCAATAGATGTATTCCGGCAGCTGCACTTGAGAGCCAATCTTCCACTAGGCTTAGCGTATACCATTTTGGGTCACATATTCCCTTAACATTCGGTAATATTATGATTAAACGCTAAACCTATAAAGAATAATAAAAAAAATGTACAGACAGAACTACCCATAGAGTTGAAAAAAAAAACAGAAGCAGCTAGCGGATTCCCGACAGAAGTGAAAATTCAATTTTGAATTTATAAATCAATTACAGTCTGAGTTATTGCAGAGCATGTCGGTGACGGGAAATCACAAGATTTTACCCATACATAAAAGTCAAACACGCATATGATACATCGAGTATATACAATTTATTAGTATATATATTTGCGTATACATGTACACAGACCGCTAAACTACGCGTCGCTAGTCTAACGCAAGCACAATACGTCACGAGCATGTCGAGGTCATCGGTGACGTGAACCCGGAAGTTTTTCCCCTACCAAAAATCGATCAACG
This sequence comes from Saturnia japonica, assembly GCA_033032175.1. Taxonomy (NCBI): domain Eukaryota; kingdom Metazoa; phylum Arthropoda; class Insecta; order Lepidoptera; family Saturniidae; genus Saturnia; species Saturnia japonica. Next base: position 7,349,926 of record CM065331.1, read on the forward strand.
CGGTTAAAGAAGTTTTTACATCAAAAAAAAAAAATAGACCCGATCGAGTTTCTTGTCGGTTCTTCTCGATGACTGGGATATTTTCTGAACCGGTTGTAGGTAGTGTTCATTTTACCACTTTTTCGGCTTGATTAATATGTAGGTATACCCATACCAAATTACAGCTGTCTAGTACTAAGAAACTCGGAGCGAAGTCGCGGACTAACAGACAAACGGATATTTCGAAACTATAATGTTTCGGTGACACCGGCACCTTAAACAGCCGACTTACCATACCGCAACCTTTTGAAACAAAAATAACGATGTTAGGTATACAAAGTGAAAACCCATAGTAACATTCATGTACTAAGGCTCCTTTGTTAGAAATCCTATAAATGTTTCGTATAATATTTTTATCGAGTTTATTTAATAAAGTAACTTGTAACAAAAACCATTTTAATATAAACATAGGTACTCACATGAAACTTCAATACAGTCGCTTCAAACGAATAATTGATAACTAATTCATCTATATTCATTAATCTGTAGTACTGTCTGTAGGTACATGTATTTTTTTCAAATTTTCCCATAAATATCCACCGATCTCAAATGTGACATATGAAAAGGCTTTAAGAATTGTCTATAATATTTTCTAAATGTAATTTACATATGGTTTCTAATTTAGAATTTAGTATTTCAAAGGCAATTAATGTAGATTAGATTAAAATTAAACTTTTCCATAAAAGCGTAACTAAGAACAGAATCTTCTTAAATAATTGGTTACAGATAAACGAGAAAAATATTGTCCTTCGAAATTGCTAATAAACGACATACAAAGAGATAAAAAGGAGTCGACAATGACGTCAATATTGTACATGTAAAGTTAAATAAAGGCAAATCATTTAGGACTCGCGCGTTTATTGAATGTTGGAACGGTTGGAACAAATCCACTGATTCCTTTTATGGTTTAATACGGACCTCACTTCGTTTATTGCTTAGACATGTCACATATAAATCACCACTACCATATATAAGTAGGAATCTATTATTAGCATTAGCAATCTTTCTTTCTATAAATCCAAACGATAGCATGCTTATTCCCTTTTTGTAACTTTAGACAAAAATCGACAAATTCAAACGTCTGAATAGGGCGTTTGTCTTGACTTGCCACCGATCATAGCTAAACCGGTTTTTTTTTTTTTTTTTTTTGGAACTGACTACACTGTTAGTCTTAGGGGCCCTATCCTAAAACAGAGCCGCTGCGGCTTTTACAGCTTCACCGGACTTGGGGGCGAGCGCTTAGGGCACTCAGCCGCGAAAGTTTGTGACGACCCGCACAAGGGTGCCAGAGTGGCCGAACCTCGGCTCGGGCGGTCGTCGCGAATGCGAAAAGGTCGCGATCTAACTAATTCCCTAATCCTACGAGAATTCGAACTAACTAACATATACTCATATGCACGTTCCCCTCCTCCTGGGAGGAAGGAGTGGACCATGCGTATGTGTATTTAATAATCGGAATGGTTTTTCTACACTAATTAGCGCAAAAAAACGAAAAAAAAGGTCCCTTACAGAACCTATGTACCTGTGTGGTGTGCACGTGTGTGTGTGTTCATACGTGTGTAATGTTGTATGTGGGTAGCTAAGTGTTGCACGTATAGTGTAACTTTGTATCGCGCGGGCGGCTGCCTGACCCAAGGGCTTCACACAGAGGAACGGACCTAGGCTTGGGTTGCCGCTAGAGAGGGTTGACGGGTGTGCGGGAGCGAAGTTAACCGCCCGTTCTCTGCGGAGAGAACGGTGGTTACGCGGGCGTGGGCGGTGGCACGCTCTGTTTGGAGAGACGGTGGCGTAGAACGCGTTAGCTGTTTCAATTTGGTCGAGCGGGTCAGTGAATAACTAGCTAAATCGATTTTTGATGCACAAATCAAAGAAACTTGCGCGTGTAGATACGTGGTGCAAGAATTGGTTAAGTCCTATGATAAGCTCCTACCAATGATAGTTTATAAGTAGATACGGAATTGACGCTCTTTAAATGTAATCGTGAATTGTGCGCAATTGTTCTCAGTTCAATTTCGAATTGATACCGGCGTGAGCGAGAAGAAACTTTTATCCTTTTTTGACAACATAGTTTCCGCCTTAAGCCGGGATGTCCTATCTCTTTCGTTTCAACATGCTGATACCAAAATTTGTAACATTTTCAAATTACTTTTAGTGAGAGTATAACACGTCTATTTATAAAACGTCATTGGTGCCTACCGTCTCTTTTCTAATTCTGCCCGACCGCATAAAGGCTTACAATAATAGCATCCATGTCAGGTACTGTCATCTGCATAGAAATGAGTATGACCTTAAAGCCGGTCTTACGTACAAGTGGTGTGTAGTCGTTATCAGGTCGAAGATAATTGTCATATAATTAAGTACATTTATCTTGGTTCGTGAATTGGAATTAAAATTATTGAGGTCTGTTATTATTATAGAATAATATTATTTGTAATAAAAACTATATCAATCATCATGGAATAATTATGGGGTAGGTGATTTTATATTTCGTATCTAGGTCGAATAAACATAATTAAAACAACCAACGTCAATGATTTTGAAGTTGAATTTTGAAGTTTAATCTTGTGTATCTTTGAAATTGAAGATGTTTAACTGACTTCAACAAAAGAGTTTTTTGTGAGAATGTTCAGACAGCATAACTTCTTTGTTTATGAACCGATTTTGATCATTATTTTTTTATTTGGAAGTGCGATACCTCAAGCTTAGTCTCGTTTTAATTTCATTTGCATTGGACCTTTAACTTCGAAGATACTATAGGGAACTCTTCAAAATCATTGATGTTGGTTCTCGTTTTGTAGGTAGGTATATGATGTAGTTTAGTTGTTATACACAAGTAAAGTGGATTATAAATAATCCCAATGAATATGTAAATGTGATAATGGTGCCAAGTCCATAGCTGTTTCTTTAATTATAGCTGTAGGAATGTACGTTCTTCAAATCATTTTCAAAACAATTTGTAACTTTAATATGGGACTTCTAACTTGGCAAGTTTAAATTGCACCCAACAAGTTTAAAAGCTCTTGTTAAATTGTTAAAATATAGATAATATAATTTGGTGTGTACAAAATAAGTGAATACATAACAAAGGAATTTGCATATTTGATAAATAACATTTTTTTTTACCTAATTTAATTAATTAACGCAATTAATTTTCTAAACCGATTTTTGTCCAAACCGGATACATTTTGAACCGTATTATTTTTTAGCTCGGCAAATAGACGGTCCATTGGCGGTCGGTAAATACTGTTCACCTTACGCTTGAAGGACCTGCTGTCGATTATAATATAAGAAATAATTTCACCGACTTTACATTTCATATGCTTCTTATTTACATTCTAAACCAGCTGTGCCTGCGGCTGCATTCGCTTGGACTTACAGAATGCCGTCGATCAGGCATGCGCGCGATTCGTGCTACCCGCCCTCCTGGTAATTTTAAAGACAAAAATGCTTATTTTGGGTATTTTTTATAAGATAGACATATACTCTGGCGGACTTTTTTGTAGATATTTTTAATGTCTATAATTATATAGTACACTAATTTCATATATCTCTTATGGTATACTCAGCGTAAGCTATTTAAGCGCCCGAATTGATTCACCATGAACCTTTTTTTATATTTGTGCAAACCCTAATTCTTTTTCTAAAATAAAAGTAGCGTAAGTTACTCCTTAAATTATCAGCTATCTACCAGTGAAAGTCCTGTCAAAATCGGTCTTACCGTTTCAGAGATAACCCAGATCATCAACAGAAAGAAAGCCAAAAAATTTCAAAATTGGTTTTTTGGTTCCGTGTATTCTTTCATATGCATTTAGTAAAAAGTTGTTATTTTGACGTTACAAACAGATACGTCAATTTTATTTATTTGTATAGATTACGGTATAAAATACATACCTTTCACGCGAAATTCGTTGTGATCCATCTCACTTGATAGGCGATGATACCTGTAACAATGGATTATTTTTCTTAATTTCTAAACTAGGATAAACAAACACATTTGAAAATACGTATAATTATTTCAAAACTCGGACAAGGAATCTGTACTATTTGTCCCTATAATATTAGGTCTTTACATATGAAACTGGCGCTTTGTTGAACTGTCCACTTTGATCTCAATTATCTGGCGATTCGTTACAAATTTAAATTTATTTCAAATTTCGGCTTATGTATTTGTGTATTCATTTATTTTCACATATTTAGATTTTTTTTTCGACATCGGTCTTTTCATAAAATGGAAACCTTTAAATATCGCGATATTTACGAATGCGAGTTTCACCGTGGCATCAGCGCTGCAGAAACAGCTCGAAGGATTAATTATTTATTTATTTATTTACACATCATGCGTTAAATACGCAATGGCGGACTTAATGCCTAAGGCATTCTCTGCCAGTCAACCATTAGGTGATGCAGAGATAAATGTTGGTAGGTGTAAAAGGTAAGGGTTTTATGAAATTATCTTTAACCTATTTAATATCACAATATATAAATAAAATATCAACACCAAAATATAATATATATAAGACATATATACTACACATATACAATACATACACATAACAACATCATACATAAATATCAATACAATAAATAAAAATATAATTAGTCAACATTAAGTACTAAATACAGCATTAACCAGATAATTCTGCTAAATGACACTGGTAAAGCCGACGTACCTTGACTTTAAAACTAAAACCATTAGATGACATCCTGATTTCATAAGGAAGCGCATTCCATAGGAGAATAGATTGGATATAGAAAGATGAATGTACTAGACCGGAAGTACGGACAGGACAGCAAAGAATAAGATTATTAGAAGAGCGAAGGTTAAGGTCATGATTAGAGTATAAAAACTGAAAATGTGGAGTTAAGTAAGAGGGAGTGTTGGGAGAAAATAGAATAGAATACAGAGTTGTCAGAGCCCGCAAACTCCGACGCTGGCGTATGGGCAACCAATTAAGCTCTGAACGATGGCTCGATACATGGTCATACTTACGAAGATTAAAAACAAATCGAATGCAATTGTTGAGTAATCTGTCAAGTTTGTTAAGAAGGTCAGCGTTCAGATCGTAAAAGCACACATCACCATAGTCAATTATAGGAAATATTATAGATTGCACTAGCATGGTTTTCGTTTTAACTGGGAGAAAATTTTTCATATTTAAAAAAAAAATTAATGATGTGTATGGGGAAGCAACTGTAAACGAAATCACGGTACGTTTTTGGTTCCAACGTTTTCGTTCTGGAAATTTTGATTTACGAAACAAACCGCGTGGACGGCCAGAGACCCTAGTTGATAAGGAAGAATTAAAGATGGTTGTGGAAGCGGATCCATCGCAAACCACGTCAGAGTTAGCGGCAGGCTTCAGTGTGAGTGATAAAACATTTTTCATTCAGTTGAAACAAATTGGAAAAGTGAAAATTTCGAGTAAATGGTTACCGTATGAATTGTCTGAAGCACACCAACAAACACGCATTGAGTGCTGCGTTACATTACTCAACCGTCACAATAACGAGGGAATTTTTAACCGTATTGCTACTTGTGACCAGAAATGGATCCTTTAGGACAATCGGAAATGTTCATTAGAGTGGTTGAACCCAGGAGAACCGGCCAAATCCTGTCCCAAGCGAAAGTTGACTCAGAAAAAGTTACTGGTGTTTGGTGGGCCAGTGCTGTTGTCATACACTACAGCTTCGTAAGATCTGGCCAGACGATAACGGCAGATCTGTATTGTCAACAATTGCAAACCATGGTGGAAAAGCTAGCCATTAAACAACCGAGGCTGGTCAATCTCTCTAGCCCACTGCTGCTTCAGGACAACGCTAGACCCCATACTTCACGACAGACGGTCACTAAAATAGAAGAACTACAATTGGAATGTCTCCGACACACACCATACTCCCCGGAACTTGCTCAAATAGATTACCACATTTTTCGGAATTTGGACAATTTCTTAAAATGAAATAAATCAATTCCGATGAGGCTGTCCAAACCGCCTTCAAAGATTTTATTGATTCTCGCTCCCACAATTTATTCAGCAATGGAATCAATGAACTTTCTATAAAGTGGCGAAAGTACATAGATAATAATGGTACATACTTCGAATGTATAATTTCATAAAGATTTTGTGATTTTCGTTTATTGTGCTAAACCTTGTTTGGTCCATAAAAAAAATATCTATACTTATTATAATCTATACTATAATCTATATTATAATCTATATAATATAATATAATAAAGCGGAAAAGTTTTTTGTTTCTTTGTTTAAATATATAAAAACATATTATAATCAAATTTTTATACCTGGGCGACTAGAGCGTCACAATCACAAAGTGTTAAAAAAAATTTGCACGTAAAAACTTATACGTCTTCTTTGGCGTACCAAAAAAAAAACAAAGTTTTTTGTCCCTCCTCACAATAACATGTTAAAGTTAGCCATGCATGATAATAATTATTGTAATCTAATTTTTAAATATTTAATCATCATATTAACACATTTTTTACATAAGCCTACATCATCGATTCACATCTTTTACACAATTAAAAACGGTCACTACAAGCAAATTTTTAACAAAAAAGAAAACCAACTTCTATCATTTTGAAAAGTTTTTTGGTGTATTTTCGAAGTCGGAGGGTACGACGTCAAATAAAATTAAAATGGGACTTTTTTTTTGGAACTGACTACACTGTTAGCCCCGCTGCGGCTTTTACAGCTTCACCGAACTTGGGGGCGAGCGCTTAGGGCACTCAGCCGAGAAATAAAATGGGACTACCCTTGAGGTATACAGAATGGCCAAAAAGTCGTGGATCAAACCTAAGGGTTAGATGGGGTCATCAGCTGCAAAAAATTGTTCTACGGGAAGTCCTTAAGGTCAACCCCTGCAGAGTTATAATTTATTTTGTGTTTTTATGAGAAAATTGACTTATTTTACTAATTCTTATTAAAATTCGAAAAAATCTACAGCCTGTATCTTTTTTTTATAATTTTCACTAGATTGTTACTGATGAGTCCTTGCGTTAGACATGCTATTTACGGTTGTTTATTGGGTGTGTTGAAGTTAATATTAAGTTTTTCGTTAACAATCGTTATTTTGTTTTATCGTCCTAAAAAGACATTAGAGCCACTCATGGCCATGTGTTATACCTTTTTTGAATCCCTATTTAATGCGTCAAAACTTGTAATACAGGGTCACTTTTCGATAGAGTAGTTTTTTTTCACAGTGGGATCCGAAGTAAATAAAAAGTTATGATTTGAGAATGATTTTTTTCCTAAAACTTAATATTATCTTCAACACACCAAATAAACAACCGTAAATAGCATGTCTAACGCAAGTACTCATCAGTACCAATCTAGTGGAAATTTTAAAAAAGATACAGACTGTAGATTTTTTCGAATTTTAATAAGAATTAGTAAAAAAAATAAATTTTCTCATAAAAACAAAAAAAATTATAACTCTGCAGGGGTTGACCTTAAGGACCGCCCGTAGAACATTTTTTTGCAGCTAATGACCCAATCTAACCCTAGCTGCGTTTGATCCACGACTTTTTGGGCACTCTGTATATATCCTTTCCAACGAAAAAATAATCATTTAAATCGGTTCATAAACAAAGAAGTTATGGCTAGGCATCCATAAATATATATTATAAACCTGTTCTTTTTTTGAAGTCAGTTATAAATGAATTCTAGTTATTAATATTAATGTTTAACTTCATATTGTCGCTCTTCCGTCACATGTGATGCGCGCGCAGCACTCAATTTCACCTTATATTAATTAATAAAAGTGGCATATTAAATATTCTTCATAACATTCAGGAACAGCCCCTGCCTAAACTAAACAGTTAATTGTTTTTGTCTATGTTGAATAAAGGAATATTGAAGGATGAATAAAATAATTAATTAATGAAATTATGAATGATATAATGAATGAACAAATGTTGAATGAATGAATACTTTACTACACTTTCCGTTCGTTCATGTGTACTTTCATTATTTACTCTAGATCACGGCGGCTCCTAGTGGCTATGCTTTAAGAATCGATGTGTCATAATCTATCAAAGAAAATAAATAGTAAGACATTTCGAACAAGTTCCTTGATCCTATTTCGATTCTATTATCAAACTGTGATATGATTGTACAGTGTTAATTGGAGGTCAGTGATACAAACAGTTTTCTAGGAATACTAATAAATGCCAGCGTAACCGCCCGCTACTTGTTACGCGTTTGGTAAAATATAAAATTTAATAAAAATAAAACACCCGTAAGACGTCAACAATTTTATTGTTTAGAGTTCCTACCTACCTTTAGCAACAATGTATCGGAGAATAGTCCCATTTATAGAATGCGTAGGCGTTATATAATGAAGTTAATTTACAGCACGGCATATTTTTCACCAGTCTTGCTAAATTTAAAAAGTTATATATTTGATTTATTTTTAATTGTAGATAATTTATTAAAATTACATATTATAATCAGTAGTTTTTATTAAGAATGTACATTGTACACGTATGTCATAGAGTATTACATTTAAATAGATATTTAGAGTTAATTTATTATTGTTATTTCTTTGATCTCTTACACAGGTAAGATTACGAATACAGATTTGTGCCCTAAGAAATAAAATGTAATAGAGGCACCACAGAATAGTAACAGAAACCCAGCTCCATACGATCACGACGCACGCACACATAAACGCGTATTTACGAGGATTTCAAGTAATGTCAAGTAAACGCCAGTCGACAGTATTCGCGCTTTAACGAAATACATACATACATAATTATAGTTTTCATAATATTTTGTTATGTATTTGGTGTTTAAAATACTACATGAAACCGAAATGAAATTACATTTTCTAATTTACCCCTCAATGCAGAAATTTAGGACTTAAAATTGTTTCTTAAATGTTGCAGGTAGATACTTAATTTGGGAAGTGTTTGTTATCTTATCGGTTATCTTGTTTTAATAGGTAAACCCCTTATCGTAAACAGGGATAAGTACTTAACTAAATTTTTTTTATAAAAAGCTATAGGTATATGTATACAAATAATATATTATTATAAATAATATTATTTATCGTCTCTCTGTTTGTCCGTTTGTGTTCTTTTCACGCGAAAACCACTTAACCGATTGACATGTCCGTTATTTTAATTTATAGCTATGTTATTTGGTCAGGTTAGGCGAATCAATTCGGAAAAAGACGCTTTTGGGGCACTTAAATGGCTTACGCTGAGTAAACTATACGAGATATATCAAATTAATGTTCTACATAATTGTAGACCTTAAAAAGACCTATAAAATATAAGTGATAGCATTTGTTTATATTTTAAGAATCATCCTCAATAATATTTTTTATCTTTCGGCTTTTTAGCGGGGCAGATTCGCGCGTGCATTCTGAAGACCACGCGTGCGGAGCCAATTTGAACCGATTTTGATTTGACGGGACTTTCAAAAGAAGATACCTGATGTTATAAGGATGATAAGGAGGTACTTTTGAGTTAATTACAGTTATTAATGCATCACAAATGCTTGAGGAGCTGCGGGTCTAGTTTATAATATAACAGCGCTTAACTTTATGCAAGCCTAGCGATTAATGCTTGATTAAGTCATGATTTTTACGACTGTGTGATAATCAGACTTATGGGCAATATGTATGAACAGTACGAATGGTCGATAGTTCGAGTCTCACCCCAGAAACACAATACAGAGTTTTTTATTTATAGACTGCCCCAAGTACAGACTAACCTCCAAAGGAATTTCTTTGTGCCTTCCTCTCTTAGGACTTTGTGGTCTTTATACACGATAAAAATGTGCAATAGAAAATAAATTCGGTTGTAATGTAAGCCAAAGTACCGTATAAACCTGTAATCCACTAAGTCCAAGGTATGAGAAGCCTTACAAATGGCGGGAAGTGTCTTTACCTACATCGCTCTGTCGATAATAGTTTCGTAAAAATGTCCTGTTATTTTTTTTAAATATCACTTACTGTTGAAAAATGTACATAAATAATACCTATATTATTTACATAGCTGTTTATATTCTTTAATTATGACATTCTTTACATTTTACCTTTACATATAGACCATATTATGACTTTTTAATATATAGATTTATGTGGGTAGTGCATTAATTTCATATGTCATATGGTTGACTTAGCGTAATTTATGTGCGTGGAACCCTAATTCTTTTTCTAAAATAAAAGTTGCCTGAGTTACTTCTTGAAACATCACCTATCCGCCATATTCCGTCAAAATCCGTCCAACCGTTTCGGAACAAACTTAAATACAAATATTGAAAAAAATTGGTTTTTTAATTAGTACCACTGTTTAAACTTTCATATGCATTTAATAAATAAAACGGTATTTTTCTGACATTACAAACAGACATCGTCGAAAAAGTGGAAAAAATTATACTGGAGGACACCCGTTTCAAGAAAAAACCGTTATCTGCATTAGTTGGAGTATCAGATACCACCATTTTGCGAACACTATATGACCTGGGTATGACAAAAGTCGGTGCAAGATGGGTACCGCGAATGCTCACGCCGCTACAGAAACAGCAGCGCGTCGCTGCGTCAAAAAAATTTTTGGTGTTGTGTGGAGCCGAACCTGCACAGTTCTTGGAGCGGATTATTACCGGAGATGAAACATGGGCTCATGACTTTGACCCTGAGTCCAAACAAGAGTCCATGCAATGGCATAAAAATGGGACACCGCCGCCAAATAAATTCAAAGTGTCGGAGTCGGCTGGAAACTTGATGGGTATTTTGTTTTGGAATTGTGAAGGATAATACTAATTGATTACAAAGAAAAGGAAAGGACCATAACCGGAGAATACTACACAACGGTACTAGAAAAATTAAAAAAGGCCATCAAGGAAAAACATCGAGGAAAATTTACCAAGGATGTGTTGCTCTTGCAAGACAACGCGCCGGTTCACAAGAGAAGAGTTTCAATGGCTACTCTGCACACGCATGCCTTTGAATCAGTAGTCCACTCACCTTAAAGTCCAGATCTGGCCCCAAGTGATTTTTATTTGTTTCCCAGTTTAAAAAAAGACTTAAAGGGAAGGAAATTTTCCAACGACAATTTGGTAAAGGAGGCAATTTTGGCTCTTTTTGAATAACTGTATTCAGCTTAAAGGTGATTATATTGAAAAGGAGAAATAGATTTATTGTTTCATTTTATTTAAATCCCTTCCATTCCTCGAACTTTTGGACCTCCCCTCGTAGGTACTATCACTATTTATGTTATTGTTAGAATCCTTTATCCCAGTAAAACATGATCACAATTATCACAAATGACCTTATCCGATGAAACAGCTTATAGCTTGCTATCTGCATTGAACTAAAAACACACAACACCTAATTCCCTTAAATAAAATCGAACTTAAATATTTATCGATGCCGACAACTTTTGTACTATCAGAGAGCATGCTCATGTAGCAGGATATGTTCTCTCATCTAAAAGGAGCGGACTTCTAGACGAAACCGTCAATCAAATAAAAGTTTTATTCACCAAACTTATGACTTGATTGAACTTTGATAATATAAAACAAATCAGTTTTATCACGTCTCCTGATCTATAAAATTTTTAGCTTTTTAAATAATAATAAAATTAAAAACTGTAAAGTCCAAAAAAACAGTATTTTTAAAGTACTTCGTTAAAACCGGTTCTGATAACTGTAACCGGTTTCATCACTAGTTGGTAATTTATAAAATCTAGCTTATCTAAGTTTTTGTGAACGTGTATTAAATTGTCAAGGATCTATAGAAGGTAGCATTCCCTTAATAACGGGTATATAACCAAAAGTGTTTGAAGTTCAAATCCATTTGCAAAGCAATTGAAAATGTACAAAGACTTTTATAGCAATGATTTTGTTATGACACTGAAATCATCGTGGTAAACTTTATATGACATCCATCATGAATTTTTTTTTTTTTTTTTTTTATGAGGATTAAAAAACAACATTTTTTCCGATGGTAACCACAGTACAATCAAAAAGAACAGCGGCCACCGAAGGATCTTGCAATCCACACACTAGTTGATCCCGAAATCCAACGAACCGAAAAAAAAATCAGCGTGCGGCTTTATCACCATGTGTATGGTGGTGCTTGCAACCCACTCGGGTACATATCTCTATCAGTCCACTTGATTATATATATATTAATATTAATACATTTTATATTTATTATCCCACTATAATTATGTATATTATTAGCTGTACACGTTACTTCGTGACGAGCGAAACCACGGGCACAGCTAGTTATATTATAAAGGTGAAAGTTTGTGAGTGTGATTGTATGTTTGTTATCTTCACGCTCAAACGGCTGGACCAATTTTGATAAAATTTGGTATGAAGGTAGATGACATTCTGGATTAATACATGGGCTGCTTTTGAGGTTTTTTTTAAAGTGTCTTATAATTATACGATGGTGAAACCGCGGGACACAGCTAGTAAAATATAAAAAAGCAGATTTTTTTTGTTTGTTTTTTTAAACACGCTAATCTCTGAAACTGCCTGCTGGGTTCGATAAATTGTTTTTGTGTATGATAGCTAGATTCACAAGAAATTGTGTAGGCTATCTAATATTAGGCTACAAATCTCAGCTAACTTTAAATATTGATCTTTGTTAGGTAAGTCGGAAGTGGAATCCCTCCCGTACTGCTTTATCTGCGTGCATTAGCGTAATGGTTAATAATACGTAAATATAATGCTCCATAAAAATAATTGACCTCAGTATATCTAAAAAAAAGTCCGTCATATTATATACTTATCTCTTATAAATAAGCCACATTAAGGTGTTTAGCAAATTATTATTTTTTTTTTAAATGAGTTATGAGCATTATTTTTAGGCATGGCAAATTAATCCTTACGAACAAAAGTTACTTCATCATAAAGACAATTTTACGAAGTAAAATTTTGCACTTTATAGCATGTTATTTGGGCACATAGTTTAAAAGATAATGGAAAATTAAAATAATTTGTACTTGCGGGAAGTAAGAAGAATTAAGATAGGCCACACAGTTACATGTTATACACCTCGTGTGTGGTGCTCGCGATGCAGTGGAACACAACTGTCGAATCCTACTACTCATAAAATTATATATAACTCAGTTAATAACATTTTAATTGCTATCCGCGGTAACGTAGCAATAATAAATTATGTGAATATTCATTATCATTTTATATAATCTAAACCAGACAACACGATAAGATCAGAAAAAAAGGTAATAAAAATACTATTATTCGTCAATTACCTATTTGGTCCGTAAGTTTCTGCTATTATAAATCATTTAAATTTAATATAATGTATATTATATGTAAAAGACATAATTTTTTGTGAATTGATGATGAGTACTTTTTCCACTTACCTACATTATCATAACTATAAAATTCATAAAATTAACCAAACGGTTTATTACTAGCAAGGCAAAATCAACATTATTGCGCAAAAACTCAGTTTGCGATAAGAGATCACTTCAAAATCAAATCGTCACGTAAAGTAAAAGCGTTATGCCCTCTCCATTCGAATTTCCCTCTCTCTCTCTCTCTCTGTCTATTATAAAAATTATACTGGTGGTTTTCATGCTCAGATGAGGCGCTCGGGCGCAACATTCAGCGAATGACACTGGAGCGATAAGTACCCCTCCACGTGCTCGGATTGCTCCCGCCACGACCTGCCACAACCCTAAAAACCCCTCTCCTGTGGCAACTCAAGCCTAGGTCTACTCCTTGGCCTGGAGCCCTTGAGTCTTGTAGCCGCTCGCGCGATGCATGTGACACTGCACTTACAATCATTAGCTACCCACATACATCACTACACACCATGTTCATACATACGTGCCCTTCCTCCCAGAAGGCAGGAATATGTATATATGTGTAGGTACATGTTAGTTTAGCTCAAATTCTACAGATAGGGAATTAGTTAGATCGCGACTTATGTGCAATCGCGGCAACAACCCAAGCCGAGGTCCGGCTACAGTGGCACCCTTGCGTGCATGTTGCCCCGCTTTCGCGACTGAATGCCTTAAGCGCTCACCCCCAAACCACGCTGAAGCTGTACAAGTCGTCAGAGGAAAATATGTTTTTAAGGGAATGAAAACATTTTCAAAAATGCTTTTTCTTTTCTTTCAAAAACTTTATTCTTTTCCTATATTTCATACGTTATTTTTTCTCAAAAAAGGTTGGCAACCCTACTTGCAGCCTAGTTCGCCGTTCATATAAATTTAAGCAATCCTGCTCTAGTATCTCGTATTAGAAGTAGGTAAATAATGCTATACATTCAGAGACAGGTTTCGTTCATAAATATTTTTAAAAGGACGATTTCTGCAAACAGGTCACCGGGCACAAATAAAAGCACACCCTTATCTTGACACCGGTGTTTGTGACTGAACTTTTTTTTAAATTCATTATTTAAAAAACGGGAAATAAATACCGTTTGATATATCTACAGGCTGGAAACTTTATCTATTTGCGAGTGGTTATGTTTTCATGGAAAAAATACTGAAAATCTTTGTCAATATAAATAATTAAAAATGAAATACTGTTCGTTAGTAAGCGCATCACTTGAGAATGGCTGGACCGATTACGATAAGTTTTTGTTTTAAAATATTCATAATAGTCCGAACTAGGTTTTCAAAGCAAGAAAAAATGAAAAAAAATCCTGGAAATTAACCAAATTCGGGAAAATCTGAACGTACTTTTTCTATCGGATTTTCGTATGAACTCAAGACCATAAACTCACGAATCTAAAAATGCATAATTTTTATATAATTTTTTTAAGGCAATTTCAAAGTTATCAGGTAACAATCGGGATAGATTGCGCTGTATTCGATTCATTGACTATTGGTGAGGGTAGAACAATTTCTGCCGGGCCAAATAGTATGAATAAAATAATAGAAACTCAATCTTACTTATATATAATAATAATAATATAATAAATGTGAAAGTGTGTATGTCTGGATGTTTGTTACTCAATCACGCAAAAACGGCTGAACAGAAATTAATTAAATTTGGGACATAGATATTCTATGACCTGAAATGACATATATGGTACTTTTTATCCCGATAAAAGTCATAGTTTAACCAGTGTTATTCTACAAATATAATAAATGGAAAGTTTGTAGATTTGTTCCTCAATCACGCAAAAACGGCTGAACGGATTTAGATGAAATTTGGCACACAGATAGTCTATGAACTGTAATAATATATATGGTACTTTTTATCCCGATAAAAGTCATAGTTTAACCAGTGTTATTCTACAAATATAATAAATGGAAAGTTTGTAGATTTGTTCCTCAATCACGCAAAAACGGCTGAACGGATTTAGATGAAATTTGGCACACAGATAGTCTATGAACTGTAATAACATATATGGTACTTTTTATCCCGATAAAAGTCATAGTTTAACCAGTGTTATTCTACAAATATAATAAATGGAAAGTTTGTAGATTTGTTCCTCAATCACGCAAAAACGGCTGAACGGATTTAGATGAAATTTGGCACACAGATAGTCTATGAACTGTAATAACATATATGGTACTTTTTATCCCGATAAAAGTCATAGTTTAACCAGTGTTATTCTACAAATATAATAAATGGAAAGTTTGTAGATTTGTTCCTCAATCACGCAAAAACGGCTGAACGGATTTAGATGAAATTTGGCACACAGATAGTCTATGAACTGTAATAACATATATGGTACTTTTTATCCCGATAAAAGTCATAGTTTAACCAGTGTTATTCTACAAATATAATAAATGGAAAGTTTGTAGATTTGTTCCTCAATCACGCAAAAACAGCTGAACTGATTTAGATGAAAATTTGCACACAGATAGTGATATCCAATAATACGCAGACGAAATCGCGGATACCAGCTAGTTCGTAAATATAATGTTCCACAAAAATACTGGAGCTTAGTATGTGTTAAAAATTCCGCCATAAAATATACTTATCTTATATAAATAAGCCACAATAAGGTATTTTGCAAATTAGTATTTTTTGTTTAAATGGTTTATGAGGATTATTTCTAGTCATGGCAAATTAATCCTTACGAACAAAAGTTACTTCATCATAAAGACAATTTTACGAAGTAAAATGTTGCCCTTTATAGCATATTATTTGGACACATAGTTTAAAAGATAATGGGAAATTAAAATAATTTGTACTTGCGGGAAGTAAGAAGAATTAAGATAGGCCACACAGTTACATGTGATTCATCTCGTGTGTGGTGCTCGCGATGCAGTGGAACACAACTGTCGAATCCTACTACTCATAAAATTATATATAACTCAGTTAATAACATTTTAATTGCTATCCGCGGTAACTTAGCAATAATAAATTGAGTGAATATTTATTATAATTTTATAGTATAATCTAAACCAGACAACACGATAAGATCAGAAAAAAGGTAATAAAAACACTATTATTCGTCAATTACCTATTTGGTCCGTAAGTTTCTGCTATTATAAATCATTTAAATTTAATATAATGTATATTATATGTAAAAGACATAATTTTTTGTGAATTGATGATGAATATATTTTCCACTTACCTACATTATCATATCTATAAATTTCTTAAAATTAACCAAACAGTTTATTACTAGCAAGACAAAATCAACATTGTTGGTAAGAAATTTCTTAACGCATTTTGTGGTAGGAGATCACTTGTAGAAATCATCACGTAAAGTAAAAGCGTTATGCCCCCTCCATTCAAATTTCCCTTTTTCTTTCTCTCTGTCTATTAGAAAAATTATGCTGGCGCTCAGGTGAAGGGCTCGGGCGCAGCATTTAGCGAATGACGTTGGAGCGATAAGTACCCCTCCACGTGCTCGTATAGCTCCCGCCACGACCTGCCACAACCCTAAAAATCCCTGTCCTGCGGCAACTCAAGTCTAGGTCCACTCCCTTGGCGTGGAGCCCTTGAGTCTTGCAGCCGCTCGCGCGATACATGTGATACTGCACTTACAATCATTAGCTACCCACATACATCACTACACACTATGTTCATACATACGTGCACTTCCTCCCAGGAGGCAGGAATATGTATATATGTAGGTATATGTTAGTTTAGCTCGAATTCTACGGATAGGGAATTAGTCAGATCGTGACTTATTTGCAATCGCAGCAACAGCCCAAGCCGAAGTCCGGCTACATTGGCACCCTTGCGTGCATGTTGCCCCGCTTTCGCGAATGAACGCCTTAAACGCTCACCCCCAAACCACGCTGAAGCTGTAAAAGTCGTCAGAAGCTCTAGTTTTAAGGCCCTCGGAAAATATGTTTTTAAGGGAATGAAAACATTTTCAAAAATACTTTTTCTTTTCTTTCAAAAACTTTATTCTTTTCCTATATTTCATACGTTATTTTTCTCAAAAAAGGTTGACAACTCTACTTGCAGCCTAGTTCGCCGTTCATATAAATTTAAGCAATCCTGCTTCAATATCTCGTAATAGAGACAGGTTTCGTTTATAAATATTTTTAAAGGGACGATTTCTGCAAACAGGTCACCGAGCACAAATAAAAGCACGCCGTTATCTTGACACCGGTGTTTGTGACTGAACTTTTTTTTCATTCATATTTTAAAAACGGGAAATACCGTTTGATATATCTACAGGCTGGAAACTTTATCTATTTGCGAGTGGTTATGTTTTCATTGAAAAAATACTGAAAATCTTTGTCAATATAAATAATTAAAAATGAAATACTGTTCGTTAGTAAGCGCATCACTTGAGAATGGCTGGACCGATTACGATAAATTTTTGTTTTAAAATATTCATAATAGTCCGAACTAGGTTTTCAAAGCAAGAAAAAATGAAAAGAAAAATCCCGGAAATTAACCAAATTCGGGAAAATCTGAACGTACTTTTTCTATCGGATTTTTGTATGAACTTAAGACCATAAACTCACGAACCTAAAAATGCATAATTTTTATATTATTTTTTTAAGGCAATTTAAAAATTATCAGGAAACAATCGAGATAGATTGAGCTGTATTCGATTCATTGACTATTGGTGAGGGTAGAACAATCTCTGCCGGGCCAAATAGTATGAATAAAATAATAGAAACTCAATCTTACTAATATAATAAATGGGAAAGTGTGTATGTCTGGATGTTTGTTACTCAATCACGCAAAAACATCTGAATGGCTTTAAATGAAATTTGACACACAGATAGTTGATATCCACAATAATACGCAGATGAAGTTGCGGGTAGTTAATATATAAAAATTGTTAAAGAGACTGGTGAAGTGTAGTGAACATGTAGAATACCTTCAACCTTACAGAAGAATGCAGCCAAATAATCTAGTGTTGTGTTCTTGCCGTGAGTAGGGTTTCCAGAGTGCTTTGGGGTAGGGGGGTTCAAAGTCGGCAAGCATCAATACAATAAGCGTCTATAGGCTACACTAGTCACTTACCATCAGACGAGCTGAATGCCATCTTTGTTGCACAAAAAAAAATTCTCTTCATTGTCTATGTGGAACCGGTTTGAAAAACTCCGTACTTATGTTTGCAAATAATTACTCAATTATTAGTTAATAAAAAATTAAAACGATGTAATCTATTTCATGGATTAATTTATAATTGTTTGTTGTCTATTTGTTTGAACGCTCTAACCTCTGGAACTAAAAGTTCTAACTTAAATATTCTGTGAACAATACATAATAATATGTTTGATTTTAATTTTTTATGATAATATCGTGGTAAATAGGTACAAAAACATTGGTTTCTCCAAAATTATTCAGTTTTTCAGTTAATATTAGATACCTTTAACGTTATGTAATAAGCAAAATATAATTTGCACTCTAGTGTTGGTAAAAAATCAATTAATCGATAGTCATTCGAACTATCGAGTAATCGATTGTTGAAATAACACAATCGATTGTTTATTATGGGGTACATTTTTGTGATTACAAGGCAGATTTAGCGCGATGACCTTTTTTAACTGACTTCAAAAAAGTTCTCAATTCTACTGTATATATATTTTTCGACTGTATATATATTATATTTATTATGAATGTTCAGGTATAACTTCATTTTTTATGAACCGATTTACATGGTTTTTTTTTTTTTTAGAAAATTTACACAAAATTGTCATCAAACACAAAAACAGTTATGGACAACGTAAGGATAACTGTAACTAATTTTGTTTACATATTTTCATGTAGGTAATTTCTAAAACTACTTTTTGTCAAATTTTTTAATCGACTTAAAAGACTTAGAATTTCAAGCTTATCTAGCTTCTTTGTATATGAATCGATTTAGATGATTTCTTTTTGATTGGAAAGGAGATACCTCAAGGATGATTTTGATTTAATTGGTGTTGGAGCTTCGACTTGAAAAATGCACCAGGGACCTCCTCAAAATCATTGAAGCTGGTTTTCTTTTTTTGCTAAGAATTTTCTTGATAGCTCATCAAGTTAGTAAGGTACGCAACCTTCGGAACACCACCCGATGACCTTTTTTTTCGCTGTCATCTCTCGACGAGCTGACATATATACCATACTAAAAAACAATCGATATACAATCGATTATTCGATTGTTTTTTTAAACTATCAAGTTCTATCGATTGTCAAAAAAACAGACGTTTTACCAACACAAAAATGGACATGGTGATGATTTTCATCGCGAGTCGAACGTGTGAAATAACTTTATTAAAAACTAGCTTCTGCCCGTGAATTCGTCTGCGTGGACTTCAGAATTTGATACATACAGAGAAATTTGACGATGTCCCTGAATCTGAATAGGTGGGGCGGCGCGGCGCTGTGATTTAGTTACTGACTATTGGTATATAAAAACATCTTCAGGTTAAATTACTATTAAATAGAATTGTGTATGTTCAAGTAATTATTATAATAATTTTAAAACATTATATGTGACTTGAAATAAACAATAGTAAGTCAAACTTTTATTCTTCTCCAGTACCTACACCGAATATTTGGCAGCTAAATTGGCGAAATTGTCAAAATAGGCATATAGTAAAAAAAAACTAAAAATATATGTGACCTGTAGTTACATACATGCCGTGTAGAGTCAATGAAGATTTTTTTAATTAACTTTTTAAGATTTTATATCTTGTATTTTATTTTTCATGGAATAATTGCCGACAGAGTTCATGTTAATTTAATTTAAAAAGACAATTCACTAAAAATGTAATGTAAAGAATAAATACTAATTTAACACTTATTTAAAACCTATTTGTTTATTTCTATCAATTGCATGATTCACTACTTAATTTTTATATTTATTACTTTTAAATTATGAAAATCCTAAAACTTGGCATATCTTAATCATTTAAGCAGGTATGAGTGCAGAGGAGTTGAAACAAGACAATTTTCTACAAAAAAAAATGTAATCGAATTGAGAACCTCCTATTAGGTATATTTTCTGATAAGTATATGAAACTCTTTTAGAAATGTCAAAACCTAGCAGTTGCGCGCAGCTCCGCCCGCGTACGTATTTATTTTCTCTGCGTGTAAAAGTACATATTTATTTTTTGCTTTTTTATTTTACTTAAAATATAGAGACTAAGTTTTAATTAGGTTTGATTTAATTTAAATTTACTTAATCAACGTGTAAAACTTCTGGTTTTAAGTTTTTTCTTTACACGCCTCTTCATTTAGAAATGTATATGTTACAAAGTGGGTATCACTATATCAGCTGTCAAAAACATATTTGAAATTGATGAATTTTCAAAAAAATCAATATTAGGTAAGCATGTGGTCAGGGGGTTTACCCAAAATTGAAAATATCAATTTGTAAGTGCTCCACGAGATAAAAAGAAGTTTGGAGACCTCTGGTGTACATAATCACCATTGTCATAATTACCTGTAAGTACTAAATAATTTAATACGCCGAGGTAACGCCAGTCACTGATTAAATAGTTTAGTCACTTAAACACCAGGCTACAAATAAACCATAAGAACTATATTTAACAATAATTTTTTTTAGGTCAAGGTTAAATCTTAATAAATCAAATAATTACAATAAACTTACCACGAATGGAAAAAATCACAGAATTTATAATAATAGTATTTTTTTAAATATATGTATATATATGTTTTTTGTAAATATTTACAAACGGAATATCAACGTGATACTGTTGCTCCGCGAAGTACAGCAAGGCTTTTATAGGGGGTGAGTATTACGTGATAGATTCATGGATTGGTCGACGGGCGGATCTTACGGTAAGGTTTTGTTACATAAGCGATAGCGAGGCGATTTCATTATACCTAAATAATTAATTGTAATTAATGATATTCTATGTTTTGAACCACAGAGATCTACAGAAGTGGTAAAGGTAGCAAGCACGTCAGTCCGCAATAGGGGTATTCGGTTACGTTGTGTACAAATTCATAACAGTCGTAATTTATCGACAGTACGCGCCTGGTTTGAGAAATTTATATATTAATTCGTGAAGCAAAAGCTTTCGGTACCTTTTTAAGCGTATTTCGTTCACGGAAGACTGTGAGATTTGGCATGGTTAAAGTTTATATGGAGAAGGAGCGCAGAAAGCTAAAATGTAACTATAATATCTGTTACTAATATATTAAATTAAATAAATTTATGCTGCGAATCATAACCCGACAAGTGTCATTGAACTTAGACCTCCCAAAATATTGACAATGTCACTCAACGAAAAGTGACAGCAAGTGATGTAGATAATACTCATTGTTTATGAATACTGTAAATGTCAAATAGAAAATAGTCTATGATCAAAAAGTCGCTAGTTGAATTTCGACCTTTAGGCGATAGCTAGTTTAAATAAAATGCCGAATTGCGTTGTGTTAATATGTGGAATTATAAGTAGAAGTGTGAAGTATAAGCTCCATAGCTTACATAGCTACTATTTCAAGCATAAATTACAGGATCCATTATCACTTTTAAATTATGTCCTATTAACAAGTTGCAGCTTCCATGAAATCCAACTCTTATGCATTGCCGAGTAATTGTGCACGAGAAAAGCTAATTTATTGTCAAACGTGCAATTAAAATCGTGCTAAGCGAGTTAGTCGATAACGAAATACGTCTGCTTCCACTCTTCGTGAATTAGAGATGTAGACGTCACACTGTTTTATGTCAAATACTATAAAAACGATATGAAAGTAGCTAAAAGCACACATTTTCAAATTAGTCGAACTCTCACATCACTATTTACCAGACAATGAATTGCTTAATTGAAAATAGAGTGTATTTGAATAACTACATTGTTCATCGCTATACAAGGTGTCCAGAAAGGGTATCGGGTATTTGTAAGTTCAATGAAACAAAAATTATTTGTATGCAATAAAAAAGTTTATTGTTTATTATTAGCATATGAATTGGAGAATTATTTGGAAAAGATGATGTTATCCAAATGATGACCGTTACGTTGCTGGCACTCTTCTAAACGGAAACGAAGGTTGGCGATAACACGTTGACACATAGCTATCGATATTGCTGCCATTTCTGACCTGATGTTTTGCTTTAACTGGGTTAGGTTCGTCGGATTGTTTTGATAAACCTTACTTTTAAGGTATCCCCATGCAAAATAGTCAAGCGGGCTAAGGTCGGGGCTTCTGGGAGGCCAGTTGATGTTACCCCTTCGCGAAATGACTTTATTAGGGAATAATTCGTTAACAACTTCCATTGAGTCATTTGAGGTATGGCAAGTGGCCCCATCTTGCTGGAACCACGTTCTTGAGTTGAAACCTGCAATTCCTGCAACTCTGGGACCAAAAAATTTCGCAACATATCGCAATAACGGTCACTATTCACATTAATTGCTCGGCCTCGTTGATCTTCATGAAAATAAGGACCAATTATGCCTTTATCAGACATAGCGGCCCAAACAACGACCTTTGGGCTATGCAGGGGTCGTTCATGCTTTCGTCTCGGATTCTCCACTGCCCAGTACCGACAATTCTGCTTATTAACATGACCATTCAGGTGAAAATTTGCTTCGTCACTGAACAGTATGTTGTTAAAGTTGTTAAATCGCTGCAGCATTTCGTTCGCAAAATTCAGTCAATTAGCATAGTCCGTATCCTTCAATTCTTGAACCAATTGAATTTTATAGGCTTTTAGATGTAAGTCTTTCTTTAAAATCGAATGTAAAGACGATTTTTTGATGTTCAACGCTTGGCTTCGCTTTCGGATGGATAAAGACGGATTTTGACGAACTGACGCCTCAACTTCTTCAATTGTTTCTTCATCCCGAACTGAACGAGGACAACCAGAGTTTTGAATTTTAACTGTCGCACCTGTATTCTCGAACATCCTGATCCATTTCCTAATGCTATCGTTACTTGGCGCGTGGCGTGTACGATATTCCGCACGATAGAGACGTTGAGCAGTCACTATTGAATCACCATTACGATAATACGCTCGTACGCAAAATGCGCGATGCGTCCCCGAGTACTGTTCCATCGTGACTAAAACTCCACAAAATGGCGGACTCCACGAACCTCTCCCCGCACCCTTTAGACGCCCCGTTTCGAATATGGCGCGAAAACAAATACCCGATACCCTTTCTGGACACCTTGTATAAGGACACTATATACTATATTCTCATTAATAAGGTATAAAAGGGCTTTACGGTAAAGGTCAGTGGGTTTGAACATCAAACTAAGAAATATTTTTATTTGTAAATTGAAATGTTTGAAAGAGTTTTGAAACATACATACATAAATCACGCCTATATCCCAACGGGGTAGGCAGAGATCACGTCCTTCCACCTGCTACGATCCTGGCATACCTCTTTCGCTTCTTCGACATTCATTAATCTTTTCATGCATGCTCGTCGGTTTAGAGTACTCTTGACCTTACCTTTCTTCGGAACGTCTCCGATTTGATCGATAAATGTTCGTCTAGGCCTTCCTCTTCCAACGATTCCTTTCATACTCGCATCATAAAAAAATAAATTTGTTTAGTCATTCTTCTTTCATTCATCCTCTCAACATGCCCAAACCATCTAAGCATCCCTTTCTCAATTCGTGTGACTATATCTTATTTCACACCACAAAGCTCTCTGAAACACTTGAAAAATAAATAAACAAATATAGGTAATTAAAGGAATAGTAAAGGTACTACTTAATATTAAAAATTATTTTGTGTATGTAAATTTTATATGATTTATTGAAAATATGTGTTTCTGCACCTACCTCTTCCAGCCTCCATTTATTTCAATTTGTTGTAATGGAGTACAGTATGCAGTACTTAATGTAAAATCATTACAGTGTAAATTTAGCAGACGCTGTAGCAAATTTTTATTCTTGACTAGCTGTATTCACAGCTTCGCTCACGTGGACTACAGAATGCCCGCGCTAACCTTGCTCCCCTTTTTGTAGATCTTTTTAAAGTCTACAATTATTTCATACATTAATTTGCTAAACCTCTTATGGTTTACTCAGTGTAAGCCATTTAAGCGCCCGAATTGATTCACCATGGCCATTATTTTTTATTCTTTTTCTAAATTAAAGTAGCCTAAGTTACTCCCTATAAAATCAGCTATCTAGCAGTGAAAGTCCTGTCAAAATTGGTCAAACCGTTTCGGGGATTACCTGAAACAAACAGACAGACAATAGACCAAAAAAATTTAAAATAGTTTTTTGTTTTATGTATCGTATATACTTTCTTATGTATTTAGTAAAAAGCTGTTATTTTGGCATAACAAACAGACACAGACACTTCATTTTTATTAATTTTATAGACTTCATTGCTATCGAGGCTGTTACGTATTGCGAGCGAGACGTTCTGAATAGAAGTGAGACGGAAAAAACGGAGTACGTAAAACGCTTCCGCTTCTACACTAAAGCCTCTCGGATAGCTTGAGGACACTATAAACTAGAAAAATGTTTGCGTAGTATACTTTTAATAGATTTTCCGGGTGAACTTCAAACATCTGATCATTATCAAATGAATCGACGACGTAGCTCTGATTCCTATCATTTACGTATGTTTCTACATCTTGTATAAATATTTTTTGTTAAAATATAAATGTTTAATTATTGTGCATACATAATTTCATAATAATACTAGCGCTGAGCCCACGGTTCCACATGCATTTGTTACTACGCAGCAGTTATTTACATCCCGTAATTTTATTTGTACTCATATTGTTGACAATTCATATGCCGTATTAATTGAGGAATGGCATGTATTTACCGTGTAAAATTTTCATCAAAATTTGTTGATAATTTTTATTATATTGTACGATTTGTAATGTATTTATTAACGATTCTTGTTTCCTCTCAATTATGGTATCATGTATGCTTTTCGTCTACAAAATTTGATTATAAATAGTTCAGAATTGATGTAATCTTTTTTTTATTTCTAGTAGTAATGGTGATAATTGTTATAGCCCTTCAACTATATAAATACTATATTTATTGTTTTAAATAATTAAAATTGTCTTTTTTGATATGTAACATCTTTCCTTTCGCTTTCTTGCAAAATGTGGGAGTGGTTTCGTGAAAAGGGACGGAAGTGTGTAACAGGAAACCAGGGAAGCGCGTTATATTTGATTTGACCAATGAGCGCGCGCGGTGGTGGAGTTGGTCGTCAGATGGTACCAACTAGTGTTGGGCGCAACAATTAATTTTTCAATCGACTTGGTTAAATGACAAAAAAAAATTCAAATAATTTAATCGCAATTAAACTACTAGTTGCTCGTTGCAATTAAATTTATCTTTATGTATCTATATGTGTCTTTATGTACCTTTGTTTATCGTTATGTAGCTTTGTGTATCTTTAAAACTATATTAAGCATACTTGCATCTGTAGTATGCTGCATATCGTATGCGACTACTGTAAGGCTCGTTCGTTTTTTTTTTATCGTAACACAAAGTGACGGTACTATGCCGATAGTGAGCACAACAAACAAACATAAATATGTATAATGTAACCTATATACAATTACTGAAATTGAAGTGTCTGTTTGTAATGTCAAAATAACAGATTTTTACTAAATGCATATTAAAGTATATACGATACCTATAACAAAAAAACCCAGATTTAAAATTTTTGTCTGGCTGTCTGTCTGTTTGTTTGTTCCGGGTAATCTCCGAAACGGTTAGACTGATTTTGATGGGACTTTCATTGATAGATAGCTGATGATATAGGGAGTAACTTAGGCTACTTTTATTTTAGAAAAACAATTAGGGTTCCGCATAAATAAAAAAAAACTGGTCATGGTTAATCAATTCGGGCGCTTAAATGGCTTATGCTGAGTAAACCATAAGAGATATTGCAAAATATTGTAGTACATAATCACAGGCATTAAAAAGATCTACAAAAAAGTCCGGGAGAGTATACATCTATCTTCTAAGAAACACCCACAATAAGCATTTTTGTTTTTAAAATAGCAGGGAACGGGGGGCAATATTCGCGCGGGCATTCTGTAGTCCACGTGAACGAAGCCACGGGCACTGCTAGTACTATTATATTAAGCGAGCAATTCTTGTATATATACGTATATACCTATGATTATATAAGACATGTATATATAAACCTGTGTCCAAAAGTATCCGACCTGTACCTGTAAATTCGCATTGAAATTATTTTTCGCCATCCGGCTCATGGCATCCTTAGAAGTAGTCCCCCTTCGACTGAACAAGATGCTCCTATCAGTGCTTCCACATCCTGATGCAGTTCTGGTAATCAGTTTTCGAAATGCCCATGAGTGCACGCGTCGCATTCGTTTCAACTGTCTCTCAGTCGTGAAACCGGTGTCCTTTGTGCGGTATTGTATATTTTGGGGAACAGCCAAAAGTCGCAGGGGCTATATTGGGACTGCACGGAGTTGTTTAATATTGTGTTTCATTAAAAACTGTTGCACGAGGTTCGATGAATGCGCTGGCGCGTTATCATAATGGAGCAGCCAGTCGCCGCTCGCCCAAACACTCGTGCGACCATTTTTGAATCGCTTTACCACTGTTTTATCTCAGTTTTGCCCATACAAGCATCTTCAAAGGCCTCTTGCATCATTCCGATGGTTTCTACCCAGTTTTGAGTAAAATTTTATGCAAATTCATTATTTCCATCTCCGTTAATTTCGTCGACAGCAAAATCCGACGAACGCGAAATCGACAATGTACGTAAAGACCTCCTATATACAAAAGTACTCTGTGGCTCGAAAAAACAAATCTCGTCGGTTGCCATGGTAGCCGACGACTTTATGAAGAGTTACTTGTTCTTCTTCTTCTTCCATTTGTTTTGGCGCTGCAAAAGCACGTAGGTACCAGTGTCAATGTTTTTACGACTTCATAAAATTTTCCGATAAACAAAGTGGGGTTTTCAGTGTCAATGTCTTTAAGCCTTCGTAAAATTTTCCAGCGTCAATGTTTTTTACTTCGTAGTAATAATTTGTATTTTATACCAAATGGCGTCCAATAAGATAGTGGCTACCTTGTTAGAACCATCTAGGGAGCTTTTGTGAGATCTCAAATTTCATGCTTTCTGCTTTATATTTATAATCCACTTCACTTATGCACAACAACTATATTACGCAAAATTACATATTATATAGGGTAAAAAAAACCTAAGTTAATTAATCAAAAATAAAAACCACAACATGTCACTATAAGATCCCACCAAAAACTCCAGTCAATTGTTAGGCTCGTACTTCATAAAGGTCATTTGGACGTTTTGGCGCGAAGTTATAGATACAGGTCGGATACTTTTGGACACACCTCTTATGTAATTGGTTTCTTGGAAGCGGCTCTAATGATTTGAATGTAATTTTGTATTTTATGTAATTTTTCGCTTTTCAAGTTACGTAAATACATATTTTTTGCTTAGTATAGAAATAATTTACCTTTAGTAATATGTATGTAGTTCTGTCTACACATTTAATTATTTTCTTAAATTACTTGATAGGCATCCTATAGCATTGAAGTAATTAATGATAGCTCAGTAGTAGCGTGTACGGACATCGCGTCCATCGACGTGAATTTGAATCCGTGCAATGAGCCCAAGCTATCGGTGATTCATCGTGATGAAACCATAGCATGGTTATTGGACCCACCTGACTATCTATCTACCACCCACAAATTCAAAGTCTGTCGCCGAGCACTGATAAACCACATCGTCACTTAAGATCAGGTGAGACTGTTAATATGACGTTAACTACAAAAAAAAAAAACATAGCACACTGATCACGAATATAACATTAATATTTTTTTGCCTGTCAGTCTGTATGTCCAAATTTAACTCATAAATGGGCTGACCGATTTTTATGACATTTTGTAGACGGAAATCTTATATCATTAATTAAATGATAGGCTATAAGAATTAAGAAATTGTAGAAAATAATAATGATTTGTAACTGATTTTGATGTTGGTAAAATGTACATGGGAATTGCATGGTATTCCGCAATTGGTATGCTATAAGAATTATCTACACTTATAATAAAGAGGAAGAGTTGTTTGTTTGTTTGTTTAAACACGCTAAGCTCTGGAACAATCAGTCGGATTAAAAAAATTAAATTTTGTATATTTTAGCCAGACTCACGCGAAATAGTACTAACATTGGGCTACAACTCACATTTGGCCTTTAATATTGATTTTTGTTACGTAAGTCGGAAGTCGAGGCCCTCCCGAACTGCTTCAACCGCGTGCGCTGGCGTAATCGTTAATGATACGGAAATACAATGTTCTACAATAATATTAGTCCTTAGTATATATATAAAAAAGTCCGGGATATCATATGGCTATCTTTTATAAAAAAGCCACAATAAGCTATTTTGTGACAAACAATAATTGTTAAAAAATCAAAAGTTATTTATGATCATTATTTGTAGACATGACATATTAGTCCTTGCATACAAAAGTTACTTCATCATAAAGACAATTTTATGAAGTTAAATTTTGCTCTTCGATAGCATGATATTTGGAGTTTTAGTTTAGGAGATAATGAAAAATTAAAATAATTTGTACTTGAGGGAAGAATAATTATGATATGCTACACGGGTTGGCGTTATCGTTGCGGTGTTTGTCGGATAAAATTAACACGGGTGAAACCGTGGGGCACAGTAGTCAATAATATAAGTAAGAATAAAATTACGGGATGTAAATAACCACTGCAACTTTTTATTTATTGAATAGTTAAGTATATTTTATTTGTATGCCTGCTGACCCAACATACTTTATTCTGACCTTTACTACAGTCCATAAAGCGACTACACTGCCACCTATATCAATGTTTTTATAGAAAACTTTTCTGGGTACCATAACTGCAAAACTACAAATATTGCATGAACAGCATTTGTATCATTTAAACCTAAAACCTTTCAAATTAATATGGGACACTTCTCCTACGTCCAATCCAACAGCAAAAAACAATACAACAGCATCAGTAAGGAACCCAACATAGACATATTCGGCTAAAGTTACAAATGCTACAAAGACAATGTTTTGTACATGTGTAGTGACTAAATACCTAAGTTATGTATCTATATTCTCTTGATTTTATGTATATTACAACTTATTTACTTATCTTTAGCATGTTAGAGCAACCTTTAATTGAGGCAACACTTAGATTATAATTTAAGCATGTTTTGTATTTTTAATTTTAGTGAAGTGTATATATAGTTGGTAATTTAATAAAATAAAATCAAATAAATAAGAACTTTGCGTACATCTGTCGCTCGAACTAACGGTTAGTTATGGTTTTGAGCTCATACAAAAATACAATAAAAATGTATTTTTTGAGATGAAAAAAAAATCAGTTAATATTGTCCAATTTTTCTTTAACTAAAACTTTTCCAAACTATTACTAACATTAATAAAAAATTTGCAAAATCGGTCCACTTGATTTTTATTTATATACTAGCTGTGCGTGGACTACAGAATGCCGTCGATCGGGTGCACGCGCGAATCGTGCCACCCCTACTCCCGTGTATTTAAAGGCATAAATGCTTATTATGGGCGATCCTTCGAAGATCGACATGCTCTCGCTGACTTTTTGTGGATCTTTTTAATATCCACAATTATGCGCTACATTAGTTTGATATATCTCTTATGGTTTACTCAGCGTAAGCCATTTAAGCGCCCCAAAATCGTCGCTTTTCATAATTTATTTTTATATGCGCGGAACCCCAAAACTTTTTCTAAAATAAAAATAGCCCAAGTTACCGCCTATGAAACGAGCTATCTGCCAGTGAAAGTCCCATCAAAATTGGTCCAACCGTTTCGAAGATTACCCGGGACAACCAAACAGAGACAGAATAATTTTTTAAAAATTTATTTTAAGTGTAATATACTTTTTTATCAAGGTTTTAAGGTAAAAGCTGTTATTTTGACATTACAAATAGACAATTCAATTTTATTTATCTGGGTAGAAAGAAGTTGTGGGTAGAAGATATAGGTTCTTTATTACTCTGTGATGCAGGCTGATTACAGTATAATAATTATATATTAAAGCCTAGTACATAATTACTTTTAACTATATGTAATTTGACGCATTTTGCGGTTGACTATAATAATTAGAAACTCAATAATATTGTAAATAAGGATTTTGTACTGTGATACTATGGTCAATATTTAATATAAAAAATATAATACATAAACTAAATTAATTACGAATTCTGAATTTTCTACCACTCATTTAAATAATAATCGACCGCTAAAAACTGAAATCGAGAAACAGGATATTAGAATTAATCAAATAAGTTTAAAAAACTAAAACACGACAACCGAAAAAATCTTGGTCTAAAAAGTACGAAACAAGAAAATATTCTTCTACAAACTTATTATCATAACTCCTCAACTATTTATGATCTAATATGTAGACAACTTATATATTTAAACTTAACACATGAATATAGTAATGTTCAGAGGATAGCTGAGGTCGCATGCCCACCTTAAGGACTGACATTAAGGGCTGCTTTACTTGAAATTCTTCAAAATACACATTAGGTCATTAATAAATCTGTCATGTTATCATTCAGCTTCGCGAGTATTTCCTTGCATAAACCCTCTAGATTTATATTGTAAGTAAGCAATCAAGATGGCATGCGACGTCGGCTATCCTCTGAACATCACTATATCCATGTGTTAAATTTAAATATGTAATTTTTCTACGATATTAGATGATAAATAGTTGAATGGTTTAATAGAAAAGAAGTTTGGACAATAATATTTTCTTGTTTCGTACTTTTTAGACCGCGTTTTTTCCCGTAATCAGGTTCTAGTTTTTAAACTTATTTTTTTATTTAAATTATTTAGAGATTTTGTTTTCGAGAGAAATTTTATGACGTAGCCAGATTTTAGTAAAGGGCTGGGGGTAGGCTTTGGAAAACGAATTTAAAAATTTAGTATCATTCGGTACGTGTGGTGGTGGCGGTACAAGTGGTGGAAAGAAGGGAAGGGAGAGAGGACAGGATGAACAAAATTTTGATAAAGCTAAAAGATGGCACTCGTTAGACGTTCCAATGACACACTAGTTTCGATCATTTGGCGCGTGCTTTTAGTTATCGCAAGAAACTAACACACTTGTCACCCCAACCGCTTACCATGAGACAGGCTGTATGCTTATTTGTCAACCTAGGTGTATAAAAATCTTGAGTATACATTTTCTTCGGTAAAACTCATAAATTGTGTGAGCAGCGTATCACGTATAATGCTGGAATATTTTCGCTGCCTTAGCCAGCACTCAGCATAGGATGGAATACTTTATTTAGTCCTACCCGAATGAGAGGGGGTCTCTAGCAAACTCACCCCATTGTAATGCTTGATGAGGTGGGTAAGCTCTAAGAAACAGCCACTGCAAGCCGCCTCATCAAACATATAAAGTACTTGGATCCGAACCTGAGAGCAAACGTGTTCGATTTTCGCAGAGAGCGCTCTGCCATAAACGCTATAATGGAAGTGAGGAGTCAGTCAAGCGGAGAGAGTTACCTAGCAGATAAAGATACCTAAGTTGCAATGATCGATTTTGTTGTATTTGAATCTTCTTGGAATCCTCCCTAACCCAAGGAGCTCTGGAAACCCTATTCACCGCAAGTTTATTTGGTTAGAGTGGAGGTATTCCACCAGTCGGACTGCCCCAAGTCGAGAGAAATCTCCAAAGAAATTTCTCTGTACCCTACCTCTCTTGGGGAAGGCCTAAGGAGCTCTGAATGAGAGGCCCCTTAAACTTACCGGGTCACAAGTCCCAGCGACTGTTCGAAGTTCCTCCCTCTGTCATGCGATGGAATCCGCGCGGTGAATAAATGGAATGCTAAGAAGTTTATCTCTCTCGTTCTAAAGTTCAAAAATGAAAAACGACGACAAAAATCCTTCCACTGTGAACTCTAAACATATCAAATTATCATAAAACATCGGAGATATAGCGTCAAAATAACAATTTAATCATTTAAGGTCATCAAATTAATATATACCTATTATAATAATTAATGCATTATAAGATATAGCATAATTTCGTATTAATAATATTCATATATTTATGTTACGGAATATAATGTTATAGGTACTGTTTGTTTATTTTTACTGAATGATGTGTTGTATATAGTGATAAAGTCGTCACAGTGACTATTTTTTGTTCTATCCGGTACGGGTCTGTGAGTGTAGGTACATCTAGGTGAGAGCTGAGAGAGGTTTGCAGGCTAACATAGAATCGGTGGTCTTGAGAAGCTACTTCTTTTATATTTACTTGCAGTATGAATACTTTTATTAATAAAACACCATATTGAACACATTACATCTTATTATAATGTTATATATCATCCATTGGTATAGTTTTCTAATAATTTAATAAACTTTGAAATGGAAATAAACTTTATTTTATTAAACATGAGACATTCAAAGTATTACAAAGGAAGCTTTAAAGTAGACATCTTAAATCATAGACTTTTTATTTATCTTTCTATAACCATACATCTCAATAGTTTGACACCAGTGACCACAGATATTATATTACCATAGGGCACAGAAAACTTACAGACAAAACATAAGTATGTAATCATAACACTATCGCACAAATTTAATTTTTCTTAAACTTAATTTGACATATCTGGACACAAATATCTCATCAGTTTGTGGGTTCTAAAGTGTATATCCATTCACTGAATATCCTACCATTCTAGCTGATAATACTCGGCTCGTTAACTTGTCTTATTTAGGCGTGATGTGTGCCCATGCCTTACTCCATTTTTTTATTGGAAGTGAACTCTTTGTTTAATATCCTTGCAGGTACTTTATTGTTTATTGATGAACATGGTGATCGATCTAGAAGATACGTAGCAGTTGGTGTTTTGGTAGATTAGATTCATCTAACATAGTTCCCCCCTTTTCATATATCGTCCTATTCATACGTTCGGCTTTTTCATTTTGTTGTGAACTGTATGTCTGGGTATATTCAATTTTTATTTTTTTTGTTTCACAAAAACTTTAAGATTTTTCGCTGTTCATTCCCCACCGTTATCACATCTAATCCTACATTCAATTTTTATTCTTTTTGTTTCACAAAAACTTTAAAAATTTTCGCTGTAAATTCCCCACCGTTATTACATCTAATCCTTTTTATTTAAATTTCTTCTTGCCGTTCCTGATCTATTAATAAATTTAATTAGTTTATCTGTAGATTCACTATTACTTCTTAATAAATATGCCCTGGTGTAATGGGAATAGTCATCAATAATCGTTTGAAAATATTTATATCTTTCTTTAGCTGGCTGTCTTGTTGGTCCAGCTATGACTGTATGTAGGTATCAAATCTCCTATGTCCAATTTCCAGACGGCTGGGAAATGGCTTTGGGCAATGGCTACATTGAAGATGCAGACCAAACGAGCTATGAGCTAATCGGCAAGAAGTTTGAGTACTTCGTTCCTGGATAACATTGGGACTAGGTGTTCTCCTAAGCTTAGCGTTTTGAGTATGTAACAGATTTCCTCCGACGTGACCGGGGTCAAGGTCTCCGACGGGGGGAGCAAGCTGAGATCCTGCACGCAGGATTCGATAGCGTCGACATGGTGGGTGTCTACATGTTCGTTGTTAGGGAAGCATTGGCTCTCCAAACAAGCAGCAAGGTACTCCACCTTGTCAACACTTTCGAACGCGGTTATGGTGCCAGGCCCTTGTTGAGATGTGGCATTGGGGTGGGGGCATCTATTTTAAGGTTACAGGCTAGTTTCCACTTGGTGAGATGAGACGGCTAGAGACCCTCAACGAGGTTGTCCCATCTGAGACCTCTGAACTCGGTTATGTGGGCTTTGACCGCTCTTTGTAGTGCGCGAAACCGTGCGCTATTTTCTCTAGATGGATAAGAGTTGTGTGCGTGTGTCCCGGCGTACTTCTCGGTGATCAACGCTCGCACGTCGGCAGGGAGTACCAAGAGACGATCGTTAGCCACTTTGATCTCTCTCGTGGCCTCTCCGATACCGAATTGGAGGTGGTCGACCAGGGTATCGATCGCTAGATCGGCGTCCGCTACTGACTCCAGTACGTCTGGGATCCTGTCTAAACTGAACGAGGACGTCCTGTCCGCAAGGTATTGTTTAAGTTTGGCGTAGTCAACCACGTTGACAATAGGAGGACTGGGGTCAAAGTGTTGACCTAGTCGAGCTCGTGTACGATTTGAATGTGTTGTGACCGAAGCGCGATAACTTTTAATAGGGCTACATCAAGCTGTCGGTCGACAGTTCACTTGAAAGTGATTGGGAGTAGGAGGAGCTATGCCGTCAAAGTTGAACACATTTATCAACGGATCAAGTATAATCCCATCACGGGAGTAACTCGAACTGTTGAACTGAGTGTGCTCACTGTTGAGGTCGCCTGCTTTAATGACCGATGGGCCAAGCGAAAAGAGCGCCTCTAGGTCAGACCGTAAGAAGTGTTTTCATCGGTGAGAGGTGCGCGGACACTGTCGTTATTGACGAGAGATTGGTCATACCTATTCTGCAAGTACCGGAGGGTCTACAGGCATGCAGTATAAGGGAATGCTTATAATAAATGACGGTGCCGTCATCTCGGGTGGCACGGTCATTTATATGTTGTAGCTCGCAATATTCGGATTGTATCTACTGGGCTTTAAGAGTGTTTCTTTTACTAGAATCTGGTAATCCCTGAGGTAAGTCGCTACTAGATTGCGTTGGGTAGCAAAATTCCGCGGGTTGAAAAAAGATATGTTTAAACTCTTAGGCCTGAGTTGGAGGCTATGCGGTGTAGACGGTGCAACGTCTCTGTGAGCCTAGGAAATAGTCGCATGGCCACGCGGCGCTCGGGGACAGCAATCACTGGAGCGTGGCGAGGGTTCAGGAGGCTGGGAAAAGCCTCTGGTGTGTTAGAAGCTGTGGGCTTGGCCGGGGAACTGAGGCTGGGGGAATAGATGCCTTGTCTGACGAGGGCGCGTGGTACGTGAGGCCATGAATGAGCCGCGATAGTTCGCGGGATGCCCCACCTCCCCACATAGCACGCAGCTCGGGAGCCGGGTGTGTCACGCTTGGTCTTCTAGGCACTTTACGAACCTCGGGCGAAGATAACAATTACAGGTGGAATGCTCGTACAGTTGGTAGTTGTGACACTGCGACGGTGTACAGTGTTTGTACGAGGGTTCCACTCTGATGCCAGAGAGGCCGCACACGGTAGGGACATTGAAAATAAACTTACTCTCGAGGGTATTATCTAGTATTAACACAACCATTTGGTATGGTTGCTTATCACGAGAGTACATGCAATGTACCTCGAGGACTGGGTATTTCTGCTCCTTAAGAGAAGTGAGAACCTCCTCGGAGGTGACCTCCATCCAGAAGACAAGTGAAGTTTAAGTGAGGTGAAATGGAAGACAAGTGACGCCACGAGGCATCCTTAATCGTTATAATATAGCAATATCTCGGCGATCGAGCTGTGCTCGGTGTCATAAAAAGAAAAACACCCATCGAGATAGACTTGGAAAGTACGTATCGTTACATTCCTAATTAAAACATAGATTTAATTTAGTGATAAGTAAGATATTTATTAATTTTATTAAAACAAATTGTTAATTATCTTCTTTTTGTATAGTTCGAAGTTGTTTTAAACATTCGCTTGACCTCTTTGTGTTTTTATTTTTTACTAACTGTGCCTTGTGGACTCACCCGCTTTGAATTTGGATTTTACATGGGTGTTTAATACATATATGATAACTACTTGCCTACGGATTTTCAGACTTCTTGAAGTTTTGGACACTACTCCGCATCTAAGGGTCATAGCATGATGTTAGATAGCCTATAATCTTACTTGATAAAAAGGGCACATATATTTTTTTTTTTTTTCAAATCTGACGGGAATTTCCCATGATTAGCGCGATCAAACACAAAGACAGAGAAACAATCTTCTGAGCTTTATTATAATACTTGGTGTTGCCCCACGGTTTCACTCGATTTAATTTTATCCGACAAACACCGCGCCGCCAACGCACCCATGTAGTTCATCATAACGGTTGTAGTCGGGTTCTTGTATATATACTCAACGATTGAGTTAATTTCTATAGCGCAACGTAGGATAGTAGGATGTGTCTTATGTGGCTCGATAGATGTCGCCACACTAGTGTGTATAGTGAGTGCGTGAAGGTTCAGGAATTCTGAATTTAAATAGCTAAACCACGTCGGCGCCGACCTGCAATTCTCACAGAACGCAGCACCGCGGCACCGGTCAGTTGACATGACGTTTTGAATACAATTCTTTCGCTGGATCTTCTTATCGTAATTTCGCTATTCGTTTCGTGTCGCAGGTTGGTTCTATATTCGCGTGGGATCCAACAGGTTAAACCTATGAAACATACAAAAAATAAACACTGTCATGCGTCATGCCTAACTAAGTAAGTCATTAAGAACAATTATTAATGCCACATCAATAGACGAATGATTTGACAAAACAATAATAGACAAACACGTGAATTATAAAAAATCATTTTCCAATTCGTTGTAGATCGATCTGCTGATTTGTTACGATTGTAGATTTTTTAATTATTTTTTTATTATTAACATATAAGACTCAAAAATACACGCAGGGGTAACTCTATAATATATAATCATAAAATTGGTAAAGCCAGCTTATTAAAAAATATACTTATCTGGTTCAATCAGTTATTTTTTACACGCACTTTGGTGTACTTGATTTGTGATTATAAATTACGATCAAAAAATTTTACTCCAAAGGAATAAGTTAACGTAAATAGTAATTTACGTTAGCTTTAATTAAAAGAACAGCTATGGAACTTGGCACCCGTTAGGTCTCAGCTCTTTTATCTAAACGACTACCTCGAACTTCGTTTCTACCGAACTGGTTTTTACCGAAGTTGTCGTGTGTTTTAAATTCTACTATTGTATAATCTCCTTACCTCCCCTCCATTGATCGCCAAGGCCTGATCCACTTGCATACAATATTGCAAACCTCACCTGGTCGTCGATCCACCTTGTGGTGAATATGCCCATGCTGCATTTTTCGGTATGCAGTCACCACTCGAGAACTCTTTTCCCACATTGGTCATCTATTCGGCTACGTGCCCTGCCTAGTTCCATTTAAGTCTAGCTATTTATTTATCCATTTGCATCATGTATGTACATTTGTTCTTATATTATGATAAAGTATCCGACAACATGGACACTGAATAGCGTATGGCAAATTATTACATTTGTTTTTCAAACATACATTTTATACATTTTTATTTATCTAACTGTCTAATTATTTATTTATTTAAACATATACATAATTTGTTTGTGTCATTGTCATACATTTATTTATATTGGTCATTTATCTCTATAATCTTCATGTCATACAAATATTTATTACATAACTTATTACTATTCATATTATTTTGGGCTATGTCGGTAACTTTGATCCTTTTGCGGATCTCTACATTTCTAATTTGACCACGAAGAGAAGCTCCGAGCATAGCTAGAGAGCTATGGCTAATGGAGAGCCATTGGCCATTCAGTGACCTTGATCTTTCTTATGAGGCCCATAGTTAACGACTACGTCGAAGCACCATATATAATCACTGGCAACACACACTGCTCAAAGACTTTTGTCTTGAGACGCTCAGGTTGTTTTGACGAAAATATGTTGCTTAGCTTTCCAGATGCTGCTCAATCGAGTTTGATTCAACGATTAACCCCTTTCTTGAAGCGGGGTCTACGTAACTGGATAATTTGTCCAAGGTAAACATATTCATGAAGAACTTAAAACGTAGCGGCAAATATAAGATATAGAATTAATAATAGACAGAGAGAGACTGGATATATTATGTTTTACAGAATCCTGGCTTAAATCAAAACACAATAAATAGGAATTGTACCATTAATCTTTGTGTAGTGTATATACCAGATTATATTCCCTACGTAATGTTTGAGGATTTTCTAAGTAAATGTACTCGAATATTAGAATCTACCACTGATAGTAGTTGTATAATTTGGTGACTTTAATCAGGGGGACACCAAGTGGTCTGGTAAAACTGGTTGCCCAACGAACTACACAGATGATAAATCTAAGCTTTTGTATGAATGGGCTTATTCTAGCTGTGTACATCAGCTTAATAATATTTACAACCATAATAACAAAATATTGGAGCTTGCATTTACTAACACTCCTGACACATATACACTCACTCAAACTACTGCCCTTACTCGGTTAGACTTTCATCATCCACCGTTTGAACTTGATTTCTGTGGTATGTTGTTCACTTCAATAGATAATCCCTCAATTTAAAAACTGTGTTATTATAGAACGGATAATGAAAAATGTATTCTTGATTTGCAGGAAGTTGACTTGTGCGTATATGGTTCTGAACTAAGTTCTGATGATTTTGTCCAATTTTTTTACAACACTATTCTATTTTACAAAAGTATAGTGCTACAATAAAACATAATCGTAAACGCTACCCCAAATGGTTTTCAAAGCAACTTATAAATCTTTTTACAAGTAAAAATAGATTTCACTCGCTAATTTAGCGCTATGGAAACTCAAGAGACTATGGTACATTTTCAATGCTTCGATTAAGATGTAAAGAATTGTTGTTTGATTGCTTTAAGACTTATATATCACGGATTGAAGAAGATTTAGTTCTCAATCTGAAGGCTTTCTGGAGGTATACTAAAAGTAAGAAACTGACAAATGATATTCCTAGTACTATGTATTATGAGGATCAAGTAACGGACTCAGGTGAAGATATTGTTATATTATTTGCGGATTACTTCTCGTCCGTTTATGGGACTAAGATATCTACCAACTATGCTCCTACATTTTTGCCTTCTAACTTTGCGATTAGCAATATCCATATACCTCCTTGTAGCGACATCTACATAGCGACATCTACATAGCGACACACAGCGACATCTATCGAGCCACATACGATGCATCCTACATCGCAATATAGAAATTAACTCTTCAATTGAGTATATATACAGGAACCCGACTACAACCGTTGGGCAGCTGCCCGCCAGACATAATACCCGTCTGGCCGGAGGATCCTCCCTTTGCAATAGTTCTTCTACACTGGTGACCCCGACGTGATTCCCTATGATCGCGAGGTTTTGGCTATTTACGAGGGGGTAAAGCATTTTCGTCACATGATCGAGGCGCGTGACTTTGTGATTTACACTGATCACAAGCCACTTACATTCGCATTCCACTCCAGAAAGGAGAACTGCTCACCCAGGCAGTTCCGTCACCTAAACTTCATCTCACAGTTTTGCACCGACATTAGGCATATCTCAGGGAAAGACAACGTGGTAGCTGACACTTTATCGCGCATCGAGGAAGTTGCACAACCCATCGACTTTCACAAGTTAGCGATACACAACGACATCTATCGAGCCACATACGACGCATCCTACATCGCACTATAGAAATTAACTCTTCAATTGAGTATATATACAAGAACCCGACTACAACCGTTGGGCAGCTGCCCGCCAGACATAGCACCCGTCTGGCCGGAGGACCCTCCCTTTGCAATAGTTCTTCTACATCCTGATGAAATTCTGACGCGACTAAGGAAGATCGACATCCATAAGAGTGCTGGCTCTGATGATTTACCGCCTATTACTATTCATCTTTGTTCTGCAGCTTTAGTAGAACCATTGGCAATAACATTTAATAAGTCTCTTAACTTGGGTATTTTCCCTTCTCTTTGAAGGATTGCTCGAATATCGCCCACACATAAGGCTGGTGATAAAAAAGATGTCACTAACTACAGACCAATTAGCTTATTAAGTTGTTTTTGAAAGTTATTTGAAGGGATTATATATGAGCATATTTATAGTCTTATCTCGAATACATTAAGTAATAAACAACACGGTTTCGTCCGCAATAGATCGACAAACTCTAACCTTCTCGTTTAAACAACTTACTTATGTGATTCATTTAATATCAAAACACATGTTGACTCTATTTACATAGATTTTTGTAAGGCATTTGATCGTGTCAATCATTCTATTTTATTGTCAAAAGTTTACCATTTTGGTATTCACGGTAACCTCTACCGATGGTTAACTTCCTACCTGACAAATCGTTCTCAATTAGTTGCAGTGTACGGATTTGAATCTGCGCCGTTTTCTGCAAATACTGGTGTACCGCAAGGATCCAATTTAGGTCACCTGTTGTTCCTGATATATGTTAATGACCTACTCGATATGATACTAAGTGAATGTCTGGGTTATGCTGATGATATAAAGATTTTTCGCAAAATTAACAGTATACATGACTGTCACAGCTTACAGCGTGACATCCACATAGTAAGTTTGTGGTGTAATATTATATAAATCACATATCGTTAAATATTAGAAAGTGTTAGATTATTTCATTTACAAAAAATAAGAACCCGATTGATTACAACTACCAGATCGATAATACTCCTATAGTGAGGGTGAGTAGTGTTCGGGATCTTGGGGTTTTCTTTGATTCAACTCTTTCTTTTAGGACACACTATAATTACATCACTAGTAAGGCAGTCGTATCCTTAGTTTTGTACTACGTACCAGTAAACCGAAAGCGAGATCTTGTATAATTCTCTATGTTAGTTTGGTGCGAAGCATATTGGAGTATTGTTCATCAATTGGGTCACCAATATATCGGGTGCATGTGGATAGATTTTAATTCATACAGCGTCATTGTGTATGGACTTCAGCTGCGACGTAAACTTTCAGACAATGAAGATAAACTTAAAAAGTTTAATCTTAAAAGTCTTGAGAAAAGAAGAAATGTTGCGGATCTGTGTACACTTCACAAAACATCAAATGGTACACTTGGTAGTGAATTGTTGGGTAAACTCAATATAAAGGTGCCCACTCGTTCCGTTAAGCATCAACAATTCTTTAGTGTTCACCCCTTGTAACAATAATATATCAGAGAATAGTCCCATTAATAGAATGTGTAGGGGATATAATGAAGTTAACTTACAATACGACATATTTTTCACCAGTCTTCCTAAATTTAAAAATTCACTCATTTAATATATTTATTTGCTAGATTTTTAGTTCATTTACTATAAACAGTATTTGTTTTCAATGAAACTTTCAACATATGTTATAGGGTTTTCGATTTTAAGAAGTATTTAGAGTTAAGTTATTATTGTTACTTTATTTTTTTTATCTCTTACCTGTATTTGTGCCTTACTAAATAAAATAAAAATCTCTTCGGACCCTAAGTATAGTAAGTACTGGTTTACCAAATTCCTTCAATAGTTTAACTGTAATTCCGTCATCTTCGGGAGCTTAGCTATTTTAAGATGTTTGAGGGACAAAAAAAACTGATGTCCGGGACAGCTTGTGTATAGTGTCCGATTAATCTGGTTCTTAGGCCTCAAGTTAATTTCGTATCTGGTTTCTTCGTTGATGTGTATAACTGTCTGCAAAACTTCTCAAGCTAAGAGAGTTCAAGAGGTCAGTTTTGGATGATATCTTTCTTTTTTAGTTTAGCTTTTTTAGCTGGAATACTTTGAAGCCTTTGTTTCGCTCTATCGCCCATTAAATCGATTCGTATTAAACTGGGTTATGTCACTTTTCAATAACTGCGAAATTCGTCTATTAACCTATTGTTACGCGCAGGCATCACTTGTAAACTGGAGCATCATATCACGCCTCTCCCTCATGAGTTTAAGATTAGGGTGTGAGAGTTAATTGGTCTCGTTTGTACTGCGAGTTTTAAAGAACTTAGACCCAACCGTATAGACGGTTCATCAGTTCCAGCTGATAGCTGAGTTTTGGAGTTGGATAACTGTTGGGCGAAGCGAAGACTTTAACAGTCGAGATCTTTCAAGTCTGTTATCAAGATTCAATATGCCTCGTACCATACAACGATCGCTTCCGGTTTTGACCGAGTTGGTCACAGATCATGTCTTTGAATAAATTGTCTTTGTCGTCGACAAGTCTATCTCATCTGTCGTTGTGCCGTCAGGGCTCATTCATAAATTTTATTTATAACAAAAAAAATTGTAGTGTACTTAATTTATTATACTATGTAGGTATATAGAGTTCATTATTCTCAGAAAAATTATGTGATTTGGTTTATCTATTTTTTAAGATTAACAAATTCGTTATGCGACTTGACATAAGTAGGTACTGCAAGTCTATTTTTATTTCATTAAAATTAACTAAAAAAATGGGTTAACTGATTTTTATGAAGTTTTATACACGGAGAGCTTATTGTCATATCATTGTTTATAAAAATAAAAATTTGTTGACAAGCATACGTCACATTCCATGTGTATACGCTGTATATATATATTTATTTATATTATTAATTCACGCATTCATACATATATTCATTCACTCATTATTTCCTACCTAGTTCCCACCCCAGTCGTTTTGAAAACGCATTGCCGAGTGGTCACGTGATAGACTCGCTCAAAAACAAATACAAGTGACAGTGCACGCAATAGTCTTTAAAAACGCTTAACCCGCACCCGCGCTGAACTGCCTAAAATTAGTGCTTGTTGGAAAAAACCAGAACTCGAGTGCCAGTGAGAGTATAGAAACAGAAAGAACTTGCGACCTATCAAACGGGAGACGTGGAGCGACAAGGTACCGATTTCCTTTTCCTTCATTGTATACCGGCGCCTTCACCATTACTTATGAGCTATAATAACCGCTTCAGACTCATGCCGTGACCACCCCTGAAAGGGCGTGAACGCGAGTGTGGATAGATTTCACGTCGGTTCAAGGGGTTCACACCTCCGTTTCCGTTCCGACTCGGTTTTTTGTGTTGCGTCAAAGGGTTCGTGCGGCGCCACGCGAACAACGTGAACGTTTATCCACATTCACGATGTCGCAGTTCGATCCGTATATAAATTTAATATTCTAATCAAATAATATTGTATTGCAATCATTATATTAAGTTTAAATTATTCATCATTAATGATGATATTATTCCCAGATTTGACGGTAATGTAGGTAGGTGTATCATGTTTTAATAAATATGTCTAAAGCATAATTAACTCGTTCTGTTGCGATGTATACTAGTTATCTACTATTTGTTTTTTCTTTGCTTGTTTTGTATTTTTATTAAGCAACTGATTATAAAATACCTGTGTACATAGATTCAGAGACGAAGCAGCCGAAGTTACGTCCATTTAGTACGAGTGCGTGAACCCGACTGTGAACTGTTAAAAAAGGATTATACCAAACCTTTAACAAACTATAGAACTGTGTGTCTGAAAAAAGATTGACAAGTCAGTGTGTGAAAAAGTGTTAATAAACTAAAACTGAAATTGAAAAAATTGTGATAATAAAAGACTCTTAAATTTGTGTAAACCTCCAGTTATAATATCTGCTCAACGTAAGTGCTTCCAACTATAATATGAACATTGTGAGTGTGGAGAGTTGTTCGGGTCGCGCTGAGTTCACGGCATGAATTCTCGCCGCGACTTCACGGTGCGAGTCTGGAGCGGCTATAACAATTTTTGATTACACATTTAGGAATTGCAAAAAAAATTTTTGGAGTTTACTCCTTAAGAATCGATTTTCATGGATATTTATTGAAGAGTGAAATTTATGAAAGCATTATTAAAAAGTGTCACATTTTTCTGCGCAACGTACCTTGCGCACCTTTCACTTTGTATTCATCTTTGTGTATACATACATGATCTTGCTTTTAGATAAATCATTTACACCCAAATTCATTCATATTGATTTATCAGTCAGTCAGTGGGTCGGTCGGTCGGTTAATCAGTCAATCAATCAATCACCTCTTGCCTATTGCATAATGAAATACAATCGCACTTAAGGAGTAAACTCTAGTCGTACCTTGGAGCTGACACACACACACCTTTTTTACATTAATTCTCAACCGATTTTGATGAAATTTTGTACTAGGAAATATATATATCACTTTAATTGATATGATATAAGAATCGTCAACAATACTTTAAAAAAAATAGTAAAAAAAATATTACAAAGAAATATTCACAAAATTT
This sequence comes from Saturnia japonica, assembly GCA_033032175.1. Taxonomy (NCBI): domain Eukaryota; kingdom Metazoa; phylum Arthropoda; class Insecta; order Lepidoptera; family Saturniidae; genus Saturnia; species Saturnia japonica. The sequence goes on from CM065331.1 coordinate 7,394,319, forward strand.
TGTACCCGGGTAGTATAATTATTAATTTCTCAATTGAGAAGCTATGAGAAATGTTATTAATAATATGAGTAAAAATTAAATAACGAAATGAAAATAATTACTTCATAACAAACGTGTGCAGGACCGCGAAGTACCCCTCTAGTAACTTAAAAGAGCCCAGAGCGGAAAAATATTTAGTTTAGACCCTGTTAATGGTATTCGAGTTGTGTTGTGTTGAATCCATAGATTTAATAAATACATGTATGGTTGAATCTTTCGAAATAATTACGTTTTCTCCTTGTTAAAGTTTTTGTGTATGTTAGTTTTCTTGTTGGATTGTTACCGCTAACGCATTGACTACACGAAGTTGGGTTGCCACCTGTACTTTATAATAAAGTATTGTTCGTTATTTCTAGTAATTGTACTCTATATTTTATGAGAATAATAAAGTACGCGAAAATACTTTATTTCGCATGATTTTATTTCTCTGGGATTCATAAGTTTGGTTGTAAAGTTTTTGAGTAAAAGGGAATTTTATCGATTGGTGCCGAATTGATAGGTCGCCAGCACCACTTGAACGCTCGTTTTTGCACGCAACTTCACCCCAAATCTCAATATGTATTATCAATGTCATAGTCAAAACTTCTTGTTTGTTTGTTTCGTGTGAAGCGGTTTGAGTGCAATAATAATACGATTTATCGGTTTTGTAGATTTATGTTATAGTCAATTAAGGACGATGACAGCTTCAGAGAACAAAGTACTCTATGTACACCTACAAAACGTAATTTTGATAGTGAAACGGATCAAAACCTCTCTGAATTTGATAAAAAAGAATTTGAAGACTGTAAAGATGCTGTGCAATTATTTAGGAGTAAAACTAATCTGATAAAATTTGCTAAAAGCAATTAAAAAATATGTTTTTAATGATAATAATTAAAAAAAAAAATTACTTTATTTTGACAGTATGTACTTTTTTTCCTACCTATATTATAACCAATGTACTTTAATTTGAAAGAAAAAAAGGTAGCAACCCTAATACGAAGTGTCCTAACTTAGTTTTCAAGCGACTGCGAAAAAGGAGGGTTATGTTTTTCGAGTTTATGTACGTATGTTTATTTATTTGGCATGCAATATAGCCTAAACGGTTTTATTCGGCTTTAGCATACGACGTGTCGTTAGTTTTGTCTTAATTGAGGGAGTGAAATAGGCTGTATACCTATTTTATTTAAGTACGTCTGGGAATCAAATAAAACGCAAAAATAGAAAAATATTTTTTTTTGTTTAAGTGTTTCTTGTTGTAGTCGACTTTTTTGTTTCTAATTTAATTAGTAATATAAATTAATATTGGGTACTGATCTCGTAAATTATGGTGCTGCAGTCCTTTTTCCTTTATATGTTTATCCACAATCTCACCTGATGTTAAGTGACGATGTAGTCCAAGATGGCAAAATGCATCCATTAGAATATGCCCTACCATCATGCTATGGATTCATCACGATGTATTCCTTCACCGAAAGCTGAGGCTTATTGCAGGGACTTGAACTTATGTCGATTGTTGCGATATCCGTACACGCCACCACTGAACCGTTATTGATTGACGTATGATCTTAGTTTTCGTTGACTTCTGAACAACTTTTGAACCGTATACATGTTTGCCATTTTCATTATAAAATAAATATAATGTATAGAGTTCAATTGTTATTTTTAAACAAAACATCCCTGGTGTATCTTCGAAGTCGAAGGTCCAATACCAATTAAATTAAAATGGTGGTTGAGGTATCTCCTTTCCAACGAAAAAATAATAATTCAGTTCAGGTCATAAACAAAGAAGTTACGTTTCAACATCCATAAACAAATATACATTAGAATGAAGAACACTCCTCCTTTTTTGTAGTCGGTTAATTAAAAATATATTTAACCGTTTTCAAACAAGGAATTTTTTTCTTGGTATGTTTGTATGTAAGTCTTTTTTTTACAAATTATTAACCTATTTTCATGACTACTGGGTTATATATATCTTAAAGGGAGTTTTAGTATAAAAAATATTAAGGTTTGGTTAAAAAAAAACGTTTTTTTTATTTTGCCCGTCCGGATGCATTGTATCGATTATTATATATATACAGTAGCAAAACTAAATATTCTATTCCATACCATTCAAACTTTTATGAGTACTGGTTACTAATGTCCGTTAATTTAAGCGATTGTAATATTTCTTACACCTATTATTATCCATGACAAATAAATTCAATTTAACAAATAAATTAACAGCGACATCTATTAACGCGTGTTGATATCAAATTAATCAAGGAAAAAGACTATGTAACAATGGTTTAATTTTAAATTGTAAAGATGGTTTATTTATACATACACAGATGGCGTTATAACATAATATAAATTCAAACATAGGGAAATTAGTTTAATAGTAATTTAAGTTAACGGTTTTTGTGTAAAAGATGTATTTCCCATACTATGTCTATATATACCTGGTCTCCACAAACATATAGCACTCTTAGTTCCCAATAATTATGTGTGTTTAGGTTAATTTTACCAACAATGTTACATGGTGATGATGTCAGCCTGTACTCACGTAACTTTCTATCAATAAAAAAATTTTTAAAACTAAAACAGTACTTTCAAAGATTACCTCTTACAAATATCAAAACTCACAAACATTACTTAATTAAGATTGTCGTGTAGCTAAATTAGCTTGTGTCGGTAAAGCTGAATACATTTTAATAGCTAGCAACTTTTCCCTAGCTTTTTTATTACTAGTGTGTTGCCGAGAGCTCTGGATGCTCTGAAAACCTTACTTGCCACAGAAACACAACACAAGGTTATTTGTAGGGATGTAATGATACATAATTTTGACGATACGATACCGATTATTGTATTATATAATCGGCAATATCAATAGTTTAGTAAGTAATAAATAAAATAAATAATGATGTATCCACAATTTTTACACAACAGGCGGAGTGATTGAATGTGTATTTATTATGCACAAAACTGGCGATAAGCTTTTTTAATTATAAGTATAGGCTTTTGATATCTAATTTTTAACGGAAACTCAGCCTCAAATTGATGTGAAACATCTAATGCAGCGGGTCAGACCGGTTGTTGGCGTGGCGACGCTTTTGCCCCAACGTTGTCGATGTGGAGCCAAGTTCGGTTTTTTAATGGACAAACTGAATCATTTCAAAGATCATGTTAAAACATGAATAGACTACAAGCGGTTGGTAGGGATCGTGACCACCATACACATAGTAATTAAACAAACATCTTCACAGTGACTTTCTTTTCGTCTGTCGTATTTGAGTAAAGTATCGGTTGACAAATAATCCCTGGTTATTTGGCTACGATCTTCCGTAGGATGGAGAGATTCTATCAGTCGGGCTTTCCAAAGTAGAGAGAAATCTCCAAATATATTTTCTCTGTGCCCTACCTTCTTTAACCAGTTTTAAAATACATTCCACCATCTGCATCGAAATAATACTTTACCCGGTGTGTTTACCAACATATCTCAATTTTAACTACATAAATAAATGAAAATCCATTTAATTTTAATCTTTAATGAATCATATTTTAAGAATAATACAGTTGTTCGAGAAGGTTCGCGTAATATGTGCAGGACCCTTAATTCAATCAATCGCGAATCAATCCCTCTCGAAGCTATTGTTGCGATACATAGTATGTAATTAGTCTAATAACAAACAAAAGAGACTCACCTAGTCAAGAGCGGGCGGTGACCTTGACCTTGCCCCGTCGACCTGGACTGCAGATTGTGAAGTATGTGTGTGTAAAGTGAACTGTGTGTGTGCAACCTCACATCCCACAGGACACTATCACGCAAGTAATCTGTTCATCAAAATACAATGCAAAAACTTCAACCATCGTAAATCACATATATCTCAGCGTTAGCCGAACGTCCGGAATGACGTAGCGCGTACAAAACAAACAAACGCGAGTTCACGGCCAAAGCACGAAGCAGACTGGCCTACGTGCCAGCAGAGCTAGGGGGCGGGGCGGCTCAGCGCCTGCGCAGAACGATTGAACCTGCCATTACCCCGCCTATCACAGGCCTTCCCGCGATCTCGCCATCTCACGATGCGTGCTAATGTACATTTCTAAAAACAGTTTCTAGTCTGACTTATTTACTTGTTTAATAATTCAACTTAAAAATTGGTGAATTACATCTAATAAATAGTAATAATGCAACCTTCCCAGCCTCTATTTTGTTCCTAAGTGTATTAGCTGGAACACTGGATGGTGGAAGTGATAAATATCTGCGTGCAAATCTGGAGAGAGTTTTAAGTTCAACATGATTAACTTTCCACCAATTAAGTGGATTATCATTCAAATCGTCTAATATAAAATAAGTCCAGATACTACTTTTTGTTGGTGGCAACATTTTTATTCACCTTTTCACTCAATATTTAAATCGAAATAAGTATTCATCAACCACGCAAACAACTTGGATAAACCCAGTAAACAAACACAGTAATTGATTCGCAATGGAAATCACGTCGATTAATATAACAAAACCTATAGGATCTTGTCACCAAAGTGTGCCTTTCTATTGGTCACTTAACAAACACGTGCGAGGCACGCGACACACTGGCCCCAACCACTCTCTTTACATATCATTACTTACTCGCTTGCGCCTTGCACTTATAAATTCGAATCCTTAAAAGTTCCGCATCCATTGAGGCGGGTGCGAATGCGGATGCAGATGTCTAAATTCATGCGAATGTTCCTTAATTTGCGGATGCGGATGCGAATATCAGCAAAACCCATAGTGTTCACACGTTATAACTGGTCACATCCATCTTAACATTCGCATCTCTGCTACATTTTTTCATCTACTATGATCAAGGTCCTGGGTTCGATTCCCAGGTCGAGCAAAGTGTTATTGGGGTTTTCCTATGAAATTCTTAGTAGCAGCTCGGAGTTTGGCTTCGTGCCCGATTAATGGCAATAGGCTCGCCCCCTATTACATGGGACCTAAAAACATACTCGGTGAACTGTGGGTGTAACATTAGTACACCTCTGCCTAACCCTTCGAGGAATACAGGTGTGAAGGGTATATTATGTATGTTTATCTTTTCATCTGCGTTGCACAGATCCTAAATGATTTAAAAAAAAATCCTTAGGATTGCCATCTCTTGCTGGTAATGAAAATAAGCTCAAGGCGCCATCTGTTAACAATCGTATCTGCCGGAAATAGTCCGCTGAGCGGTACTGTAGCTACTGCTTGTATCAAAGCGAGTTCCCGTAATCTTCATCAGATCGTTGATCAACTTTGTGCTCCTGTCTTTGGCTCCCACCCATTTTGCCAGCAATGAATTTCACTGGCACTTAAGTCCAGCAATACTTATAGCTATGCTCGTCACTTTGGTGGTATTAAATCTACTAATTACTAATTCGATTAAGCAAATAAACATGCCGATAGACTGCTCGTCGTTCGATCGTTTTCAATAACCTATCTATCCGTTGTTTCAATTACTAAAGAAAGACAAATAAAACCTTTTATCCTCGCTTTTCTTTAATGACCTATCAATGGATAGATTTTCATATCTACATAATATATACTAAATATCCCATAGCTTGGTTAGATAAAAGGGAAGCCGATATCTGTCATATCTAAAAGATATTACAACAAATATATAGTAACCGGGGATAGTAAACTTAGATATGTTATTGAAAACGGCTGTTTAGTGTCCTTCGAGTATTATTTTCGCGTGGCGATTACGGCAAATCCTATCATTTATGTGATTATATAAATAAATTTTTATTTTAAGTATTATGATATAATATATTGAATACAAATCATATAAAATGTTTAAATAAATGTATAAATCAAACAGTGATTTGCAGTTCTATAGCTAACAAATATAATTAACACATACTGTGTAATGACCGGTTACTTAGCGCTTCTGTTTAGGCCAAGGGAAAACCGACCGGCCGTAAAATTGACTATTTACTTACCTACCATAAAAAAATCCCATCTACTACTACTTTGACTGAGAGATAATGATTTTTAAATTATGCTGTTGGCTATAGTTAGCTGCGTTGACTGTCTTTTTTAACACTTCACCGTTTTTTTTTAAATCTGTGACATTGAGGGGATGTCTATTATATGAGGTGCTTTTTTATTTTTACCCGACTACGGCGAAGCTAAAAGTTGGGTTATGATTTCAGCAGGCCATGTATGTCCATCTTCAGACGCATATTATCTTCTAAACTACATACTTATCACTATTTGACAAAAATCCACCGATACGATTACTTCAAGTTCCTAGCCTCGCTTAGCGCAAGCTCTGGTGAAAAAGAGTTAGCAGAGCCTAGGTATTTGTACATATATAAAATGAGAGATGTGAGCGAGGAATGCATGCGAGGGATGCGAGCGAGGAATCTGTGCGAAAGACGTGAGTGAGGAATGTGTGCGAGAAATGCAGCCGCTGCCGCTACGTTTCTTCGCACCACCCAAGTACATTGTTTCACAGCTTCGCTACGCATTTTCATACCGCGTAAGCTCCTTCAGCTTTGGTGGAAACGCAGCTTTAATGGAACCTAAAAAGTTTCACTTTCAAAAAAAATGAGTTAGATAATTTACGTAAAATGTAATTTCTTTAATAATTAAAAACCAACATAATAATATACATATAATGGCGTTAGAGTTGCAAGTCGTTTCGCCGTAACCTGAATGTTTCGTTTCTAGAACCGTCAGATAGGCGTCCCATGAAAAGTGCGTGCGGAATACTTTATTAGTAGAGGATCCCGGGATCCCGGTCGTATTTCGGGATTGAATTTTGACAAATCCCGGGATTTACAAGATTAACGAAAATTTTTAAAATTGTTATAAAAATATTGCACAACAAGGAAACATTTTGTCAGCCATGGTGGTTCTTAGATGATTTGATTAGTTTGCGTTTGCGCCGACTCCGCTTTGAGACGAAACATTAACATGTCATAGATATATTATCACAGAGTTCATTTGTATATAATTTTATTTTCGCAATACAAATAAGACTACATAAAGTATCTAGCAATTTTAAATCATAACTTGTCATTTTAATTTACTAACTTATTGTTTCGGAAACTTAAGTCTAATTATTATTATTTTTAAGTTTAACATATTAATTTTAAGTGTTATAGACAGAACTAGTTGGTTTATTTTCAGGGATGTTGGAAATGGTTCGATTTTGGTTAACTGATTTTTTTCTGATAAAACTTAAAATGTAACCATGTACCTACTCTGTAACGGAATTTTAATTCTAATTAAGTTGATATTTGTTTTAGTGGGCAGTTTAAAATAATATAGACGGAAGTTGTTTGTTTATTTTTAACGGACTCCAAAAAAGGAGGTTTTTTTTAATTCGAATGTTTTTTTATGGATGTTCAGGTGTGAGATCGTGAATCTATTTAGATGATTCTTTTTTCGTTAAATAGGGAAAAAGTACCTCAAAATTGGTCCTATTTTAATATTATTGGCATTGAACCTTAGATTTCGAAGACACTATGCAACTTTACAAAATAATTGATGTTGGTTTTCTTTATAAATGATCTTGTAATAATAGATTTCAGTTGAATTTTAACCTCTTACTTTTTAAACTTATTGTTTTATGAACGTTTATTTATTTTATGAATAAAAAATCATTAAAAAGCAATTTTTTATATACCTAGTAGGTACTCTGGCTTGTCATTACCTGACTACAATCCCGGGATTATCTCTTGACAATCCCGAAATCCCGGAATTCCAAAAAAGGACCGGGATCGAATCCTCTAATTACAAGCGAACATGGTTCCGAGGCCGGGTAGACGTCGATCAATCGTCGTAGTTTTTTTATTAATACAACTATGGTAGCAAGGAAGAGTACGGCCCACCTGATAGTAAGCGGTTACTGTGCTCTTTTATCACCGGAGGTAACATTATTAGCCCGTTCCCGACCTTATTTGGCTTGGTACAAAGTTATTTGGCTGCGAACTTTTGTAGGGTGAATGTATTTCACAAATCGAACTGTCCCAAGTAGAAAGAACTCCAAAAAGATTTATATATACCCTACCTCTTTCAAAACCTCTCTTGTCTTTTCTCATATAGCCTCAAATAGTGTATCTATCCCTTCTAGCCTGCCCCAAATTTCGGTATCTCGATTGTCTAAAAACAAAACAACGGTAAATCGACCGGAACGTGAAGAATCCGCGAGTTGACTACATGTTTAAAAATTTAAGTAAATTATTGAGTAATATTGGTGTATAGATAAACAGCCTAAAACAATTAAAATCTGGTGAAAGTAATTGATTATTTATTTAATTTTCCCTTTGAAAAATTAATATTTTGTCTGTGAGTCACGTAATTTGAAACGCCGCGCCGATTAGGGACCGTAACGTCACCATTCAGGAAATTCTAACGGTAGGCTCTTGCGTAAGTTGTCACATTTGTCATACAAAATGACATATAAAATGAATATTGACGTCACGGGACCATAATGCCGCGTTTTTATGGTGTACTTATTAATGAAAAAAATTATTAAGTTTTAAGTTTATGTAAGTTACATTTAGTATGTACTGCCTCTGCCTCTGATCATTAACAAAAGATACTCTTCTCCTGTAACTTTATTCATTCAAAAGTATTAACTCTATGTTCAATTTATAAAAAATGAAAATTGTATTTTTCAAAATAAATCTCCTTTAAAATAGTTATCATAATATATTATTTTTCGATAAATTTACTTATAGTATTGTTAGCAATGCCACGTTGGTATAAAAAACAACAGTTTATTTTGTTCTTATAATTCGTTTATAAATTAGTGTATTAAGTAAATTTTATAACATAAAATTCCGTTTCATTAAATTAAATATAAATTAAGTTTTGGCAATAATAATTATCATACTTAAGTACATCAGAATTAAATAATAAATATTATTTTACTAAATTTCATTTCCCAAATAACAAGTATATTTTATGGGATCCTTTCTTAATATTTTTCCTAACTTAGCGACTAATAATCGTTATTAAAGACCGTTCTGCCATTACATAATGAGCAACTATTTTGTTTTACAACGTATCTTGTGTTGAATTTGGTCCTCTAACGAAATGGTGTCCTTTTTAGAACTTTCCAGGAAGTTTTTGTGACATTTCAGAATATAGTCCATGATACTTCCAATCTACTTCCGTCACTTCTACACAGGTTCTTCTACTAAGGGTTAGGCAGAGGTGTACTAATGTACACATACAGTTCGCCGGGTATGTTTTTAGGTCCCAGGTAATAAGGGATGAGCCTATCGCCATTATTCGGGCACAAAGCCAAACTCCGAGATACTACTGACAATTTCATAGGAAACCCCAATAACACTTTGCTCGACTTGGGAATCGAACCCAAGCCAACTTATATTATACAAAATGTCACCAATATTCAAAATTTTCAGTGAAAATCAAGAAATGGATAAAGATAAAAACCACCACACGATAAACTAAGATCCTGCCAAAAACTCTATGGAACACATTTCAATAATATTCGTTGTCTTTGACATATTTTTTTTTTAATTCCCTTGACAAGGCAAAGGCATTTAGAACATACTTCCGTATAATTATTATGATGACATTATACAAAAATTTTGTACAGTCACAATACAAGTGATAGTGACAATAATGATGAATTTAATGATGAACCTTAAATTATATTATCTACCACTAACGACTTCGAACACTTTAATAACATTATCGATTTGAATAACAATAACCTATGATATCAGTTTGATCGTAGTTTAATACGCAGCAAGATGGACAGGTGACACAGCATTTAGGAACATTGTTTATTGTAGTCGATTTATTAATTGAGGCCTTCACTATACCACGGTTTAAGCTAAAATTTCTTAACGTATTTTTATGAGCTGTTAGCCTTAAGGGCGCTGAAGCCTTAGATGGCTTTGACAGCTTCACCGGTTTTTGGGGTTAACGCTGAAGGCACTCAGCAACGACAAACGGGGCAATTAGCGCAAGGCTTCCAACGTGGCCAAACTTTGGCTTTGGCTGTTACTGTATTATGCAAATAAATGGATATCTGACTAATTGTCTATCCATAGAAAATTCGATCTAAGTAACTATACATATATGTTTCTGCCTTCTGGGAGGAAGAAAGAAACATACGTAGGTATATGCGTTTAGTAATCTGGCAATTTGGAATAAGTTTAACTAACCAAAAAGAAAAAGGTCCTTATAGAACCCTTTCTTTTCACACCGGTCGTTGCCTGCTTATAAGTGCACGCGGTCACAAAGTACATCTGTTTCTATCGCACCCTGTCAATAGATCAGATCAATGGTACGAATGTTACCGTATTAGTACGGAATTCATAAACACATCGACACAATTCCCTGACTTATATTAAATAGTATCTTATATAATATAACGTATGTTGGTAGGGGAAACACGGTTCTTGTAGCAGTGGCTTTTGTTCCAGAGTTTATCGCCAATAAACATACACACAAACATATTATGTCGAGTAAATCAGTGTTAGACTTTCTTTGACTTCTTTTTAATTCTAGAAAGTGTTTATCAACTTCTTAATCATATCAACAGATTCGTTACGTCCAATACTATCTATATACGCAGTCGCTTTCTTAGCGTGATCTTCGTACAATAATTTAGTTTTATCAATGGCATCCGTCTTTAATATATTAAATTTCAAATCTTCATAGTCTACATCATTGACATCGTTTTTAGCTTGATCTATTATCTTGTATAGATCAGGGTTGCCTTCGAGAGCAAATAATACAGGGGCGCTGGCGAGACAGAACTGGTCTTTGGAGTCGGATGTTAGTTTTTGTACCTCGGCTGCGGCTTGCCAGGCCAGACCAACGTGACAGCCGAAGTGGTAGGCGTAGTTTTGGACATCACGATTCTGTTTGTCGAGAACCATCGCTGATTGGCAACCTCTACCAAGTAAACTGACTCCGTTGTAAACAGATCTCGCAGTCCATTCTTTCCTCGGTGTTCCTAAGTACATCATCGACCGCTATGGAAGTCGTATCAAAAGTGATTTCATAATCATTGTCCATGGTTTTTGGTTTTCCTGGTAGAGGCATGTTTTGTTCGTCTCTCTCACCGAAGAATTCCCCTTCAGACAAATCCTTTAAAGCTGTTGATACTATATAAGATACATCAGAATTTCTTAACTCAGCCAGCATCCCATTCGCAGTGACTAATAAATAATCGCCTAACAATATAGCTATTTTATTCCCAAATATAGCGGATTCAGTGTCTTTCGATCTTTTAGTGAATGGTACATTAACTATCCCTTTGTGAATCAAGTGACCTGTCCTTATCATTTCTATGAGTTCAGCGAGTACTCTTGTTTGTTCTTCCAGTTTCTTCGTTTGCGGTGTTTGGTTCAATTTTACAGATTTCGAAAGGAGAAGTATTATTAGTCCCCAGGGTTGGAGATTTTTGGAATCGCCATATAATATGTTTTTGGCTGTCTGCATAACTAAGTGATTGCTTCCGACCTAAAATAGAAAATATTTCTCAATTAAGTATATTAAAATTAGATTAAATATATTTTTATGTATGTGTCTTTGAAAATAGGTGTATGGTTTTTGGTGAGTAAGGGGTATCCAATTATAACTTTAAAGCCGAGAAACCTAAGCCAAACTCATCTTTACGCGGTGCACACTGCTGATCAACGAACGAGGAGATTGCGATAGCGGAGTGACAGAGCTGTTGTGCCTGACTGGATCGCGACCACCATGAATATAGTGAAAAGGCCGTCATAATGACTCGCTTTTTAGTGTCGCGTTTCGGGATTAGCCTGTGCATATGTATTGTTGCAGGCCGTCGATGGATTACGATCTTTTGGTGGTCGCTGTTGTGTTAGGATTGTAGTGTGCTTAACATCAGGGACAGTACCGTCAACTTGCCGTGCGTCTATGGACGTTGGGATACGAAATGAACCGCAGGTCCATCCCATCAAGTTAAATACAATTATTTTAGCTAACTCATTGTGTTCTTCTTCTTCTTCCTAACTTGGCAACCGGTCCTCTTTAATGAAGACCATTACTGCCATTATCAAGTGAATTATATTGTCAAGTGTTATGACGATACAGTATCCTAACAAGATGGTGGATCCCTTGTTAGAACTTTCTAGGAAGATTTTGTGGGATCTCAGAATTAATGTTTTTAGCTTATATTTATAATCCACTTCACTTATGCATAAAAACCAAACTATATCACGCAAAACTCCACTAATATTACATAATATAGGGTCAAAAACCTAACATAATGAATACAAAATAAAAACCACAACATGTAATTTCAAGATCCTGCCAAAAACTCCAATTCATTGTGTTAATCGTGAAGTTAATAGCACATACTAGTGGTCACCCAGAGGACGATATTGGACCAACGACTTTTTGGCTATAGACTATATTATGATCTCCTTTACATTTGCAGTATGAATGTAAACAATTGAATATTATATTATTTTATGTCTCTTATCACTGAGTCTCAATGTCAATGTTTTGTGGGGTCTAAGTTCAATGACACCGGTCGGGGTACTATTCGCAATTAACGTTATTTGTAACATAAATTATAATTTTAGCTTTCTCCACAACTACCCCATATAATCTTTATTCATGCCAAATCACAGCACGAAGTTACTCCTCGGATATTAATTTAAAGATGTACAGAAAGGCTAAGTCAAAAAAAAAATCAGCTACAGATAAAAGTGCAGATAGCGCATGGGAAATTTTTCAATGGTTACAGATGCGGCATTATGACCTTGATCATTTACACGTTTCACTGAGAAATAAAATAAAATACTTTCTCCTTCATATTTTTACTATAATTTTATAGTATGATTTTTTTACATTATTCCTATTTTTTTATAGGTTTATCGTTACCGCCATAATATCACCTGATTTTAAATGACGATGTGGCACGCTAAGCCTAGTGAAAGACTGGCTCTCAAGTGCAGCTGCCAGAACACACATAAAGGTGCTTGGAGACAAATTTTCAGCTTGAGAGTGGTATTTGGTATTGTAAGTGGTACCTAGGCGGATATTAGAAAAGTACTCCATCACAATGCTTTGGTTTCATCACAGTGTTTTCCTTTACCGAAAGCTCAGGTTTATTGCAGGGATTCGAACTTACGTTTATTTACACGTTGTCTATACAAGCTACCACTGACCCACCATTGCTTCAGAAAGCGTTCTCGTTATATGAACGAGAACTTCGAGGCTTCGTGGAACTATTCTTAGTTTGGATCAAATCAAATCAGAGGAAAATACATTATCCCCTGAATATTTTATATCATTTTATAAGATACTAGCTGTGCCCGCGGCTTCGCTCGCATGGATTACAGAATGCCGTCGGTATTGTGGTGACCCGCTTCTATCCGCCTGGTCGCCCTCCGGTTATTTTAAAGATAAAGATGCTTTTTATTTCTACAATTATGTGGTACATTAATTTGATATACTTCAGCCATCTACCAGTGAAAGTCCCATCAAAATCGGTCCAACCGTTTCGGAGATTACCCAAAACAGACAGACAAACGGGCAAAAAATTTAAAAAATGATTTTTTGCTATTACTACCAAATATAGTTTCTTATGCATTCTTTAATTTCTATTTTATTATATTTCGTAATAGGTTTGTATGATTAAAAACTGGTTAAAAGACATAATTATAAAAATATGATCTATAAACAAAAAATAAACCGGTAATATACGATAGAAAGTTGACACGATTGTAATAACTTTCACATACACGATTTCTCTATCATTCGACATAACGTAAACTTAATATTTCAAATTATATGTGGGTACGTGAATTTAACATTCTTTGTTTACTTCTCCAACTATCATATAAGATTTAACCTTCTTCATATTGTGACAGTAAAGTGCTAATGTCACGTGGATATAATGATTTAATATTCTTCAAAGTTTAAACAACTCTCTAACAGGAGTTTTTGGCGGGATCTCAAACTGTCATGTAGTGTGTTTTTGTTTATTGTTCATAAACTAGCTGTGCCCGCGGCTTCGCTCACGTGGACTACAGAATGCCCGCGCGAATCTTGCTCCCCCGCTCCTGGCTATTTTAAAGATAAAAATGGTTATTGTGGGCGTTCCTTAGAAGATAGACGTATACAGTCGCTGACTTTTTTGTAGGTCTTTTTAATATTTACCATTACGAGTACATTAATTTGCTATTATATTATCTTATGGTTAACTCAGTGTAAGCCATTAAGCGCCCGAATTGATTCACCATGACCAGTTTTTTTTTATTGTACGGAACGCAAATTTTTTTTTATCATCAGCTATCTGGTGAAAGTCCCGTCCAAATCAGTAAAACCGTTTGGGAGATTATCCGGAACAAACAGACAGAAAGATAGACAAAAAAATTTAATTTTTTTTTTTTTTTTTTTAAAGCTATCGTATATACTTTCATATGCATTTAGTAAAAAGTTGTTATTTTGATCAGACTTTTTAATTTAATTTATTTTTATAGATAAATTTAACATTCACGCATGTTCGGCATAAAGCAACAGCATACATGGCAATATTTAAATTAACAAAATTACTCAATTTTTGTAAGAAGGTTATATATATTTTTTAATTGCATTATGGTTGGTAATTCGTTTTTCGCCACGCGTGAATAATAATGTTATAATTTTGAATGGCATGCAATGAAATCAAATGTTAATTTGTTCATGACAATAAAATTGGTAGATACTCAACTTTCAAATTGAAACTAATGCAGTGTATAAATTTTTTTTAATTCTTTGACAGTTAAAGTTAATGAAAAAACAAACTTAATAGATGGCTATAATAAACGTTATTTATAATAATTTTTAACTCACCAGTTTTCTCAAATAAAGTGCCAAATTGGCGAATTCATCGCTCAGCAAACACCGCAGATTCATAAAAGAGGTTGGATATCCAACAACTTTCTCTGCGTCTCGTATAATGTTACTCCAGTTCGAGAAAGGAGGCCGCAACAGTATAAGGATTTCGTCTTTCGTTAAACTGGCCATTGTCGATTCGAATCTTTTTTGATAAAAGAACGGCGACGCGCGCCTTAAAACGCGGGAAACTGCGTACGACACCGCCATTATTGACAGACCACTATATTCATTTATTTAATTTTATACCACTTCAAAGCCGATAGTACTACTGTGTACGGATTGACGTTGAATAGTGAAATGTTATGCGAGCACAGATATTCCGTTAAAGTGTTGTCAGCGACAATACCAGAAAAAAAGGCTGAAATTAACCTGATTTTTTTCACGGATTCATATTAATAATAATAACTTTATTTGACCATAATAAGATACAAAATTGATTATTTCTTGGAAATACAATATTTTTGTTCTTAATTAATGAAACATTAACGTGTAACTTTTTTGCCTAGGAGTGTTTTTGATCAAATGAATATACATACGACTTCGGAACGAATTTCCTTATTGCGGGATTTTCTTACCTACATGGAAAAAGTGTTCGACCGACACTAAAAAAAGACAAATACATTCATCTATGGGATTGAAGAAAAAAATGAGATAGAATATATTATACGTGGTTTATGCAAGTACTGACGAGATGACGGGTGATAGGCTGGAATGGAAGAAGAAGACGTGCTGTTCCGACTCCACTTAGTAGAATAGAATAGAATACAAAATAATTTATTGTTTCAAACATACACTGTACAATAAAAATACAAAGTAGAAAAAATAACGGAACAGAAACAACAAGCGGCCTTATTGCTTAAAGCAATTTCTTCCAGGCAACCTTACAAAGGATTGGAAGAAAGAAAGAACGAGATAGTTCAAATATAAATATAGACTAGTTAATATCGTTAATATGTAGTAGTGTGGAATAAGAGCAGGAAGAAAAAGGTTAATGCAAGTACTGATTATAAAAACTTTGTTCGTCGTAGAATTGGCTTAGCGGTATGACGACCAAATTTGTACGAACTGTTGTATATACAGTACGAGTGGTTGATAGTTCGAGTCTCGCTGATTTAGAATTTTTAACATTAAAAATATATGTATTTTTAAGAATATATTCTTGTCTTTCCCGAAGATTATGCTTTTATCGCGTGTGAACTACACACATGTTTTTTGTTTATTTTCAGTTACATGAAATTCAACGAATAAACAACATTTCCGACAGTAGAATAAAATACAATTTTCATAAAATACCCGTGTAAACAGAGTGTATATTAAAAATTTTGAAGTTGATCAGATCGGCAAAATGACAGAAACATTTTTTAACACAATATATACCTACTTCAAGAATTTTCATGCAACTTTTTTAACTATTAATAATATATTCTATACTTAGTTTATAGAAGGACGTTGTAGTCCGTTTAAATAAAAAAACCTGAGTATTAGGAATATTTATCACCTAGCAACACCGTCATTCTTGACCGTGAAGTGGAAAGCGACAATGGACCACTATCAGAACGTACAAACTCATATTTACTTAAACAGATAAAAGTACATTCAATTTTCAACCTTAACACATTCAGTTAAGTATCATAAACAATTTAATTGCACCGCAAAAAAGTAGATATTCGTCACGCATACATACAGCAATTATAACTAGACCTCGTCTCGTAACATTTATAGTTGATTGATAGATCAATCGTTATGGACGAGTGTATTCTCAGTTTTTGAAGTGAATTTCTCCTTACAAACCAGTTTTAAATTTTATAAACTAAAATCATCTTTCATATCCTTACGACATATTTAACAAGGTGAGCAGATAATATCGCTGACGTAGAGAGAGAATTAGATAATATAACTTTTCTTGAAATTGATTTTAATGGTTTATCTAATGCATACAAGTTAAACTATGCGTCATTTGGTATTAGTTATTCTTATTGCCCACGCT
Source organism: Saturnia japonica (assembly GCA_033032175.1). Taxonomy (NCBI): domain Eukaryota; kingdom Metazoa; phylum Arthropoda; class Insecta; order Lepidoptera; family Saturniidae; genus Saturnia; species Saturnia japonica. The sequence goes on from CM065331.1 coordinate 7,411,181, forward strand.
CTGATATCTCAGTTCGTTAAGCACGGGTAGCATATAAATATAATTCGTATTTGTTTACGCGGCGCAGTCATATTTCATTCAATTCACAAAAAAAAAACATATAATGATTATAAAATAATTATTAACATATGTTAATAATATCAATATATATTGATTATAAAATACTTATCATTATATAATCAGCGGCACGCGCTCGCCTAGTATGGTTACATCTGAAGAAGAAAAACCTTTCTGGAATCGACAAGACAGCTTATCTATCGATAGATGTGGCTTATTGTACAATCATAGGATTGTTATTCCAAAGGTATTAAGAAAGTCAGTATTAACAGAACGACATGAGGGTCATATGGGAGTAGTTAAAATGAAGAATCTGTCTCGTAGTTATGTATACTGGCCTCAGTTAGACTCTCAAATAGAAAGTCTGTGTAGGGAATGTGGTGCGTGTCGTCAACAGCGATATGCACCTCCGCGTTTGTTATTACATCCTTGGGTATTTCCACCTCGTCCATGGCAACGAATACATATTGATTTCGCTGAATTTCAAGGAAAGCATTATCTTGTTACCGTCGATGCCCACAGTAAATGGATTTAAGTACAGCGAATGACTAGTACTACAGCTCCATTCCGATCACTAAATACACATACACATGATTTCCTCCTTCCTCCCGGGAGGAGGGGAACATGCATATGGGTATATGTTATGTAGCTCGAATTCGTAGGAGTAGGGAATTTGCTCGATCGCGACCTATTCGCATACATGACGACCGCCCGAGCCGAGGTTCGGTCACTCTGGCACCCTCGTGCGAGTCGTCCAAAAACTTTCGCGGCTGAGTGCCCTAAGCGCTCGCCCCCAAGTTCGGTGAAGCTGTAAAAGCCGCAGCGGCTCTGTTTTTGGATAGGGCCCCTAAGGCTAACAGTGTATTCAGTTCGAAAAAAAAAAAAAAAAATAGTAATACAGCTAGCTCGACGATAGGCAAGCTTTGGGAAATATTTACTCGTTTCGGGTTACCTGTACAAGTAGTTAGTGATCGGTGGTCCTCCATTTGGATCTCGGGAATTTGCAGATTATATGAATAAAAATTTAATAACGCACACAATTACCAGAAATAAAAGTGCAGTAAAATCAGTGAAACATTTTATTAAAAAAGCGACTCATGAAGGGGTGGACGTAGATACGACGATTTTGAAATTTTTATTTCCATACCGAAACTGTGAACATGCTACGACTGGAGTAGCGCCAGCCGTCGAAATGTTGGGTAAGCATTTACGAAGTAGATTAGATGCACTTATACCAAATTCCGAAAGAAAAGTTGAGGCATCGGCAGAGCAGGCCGGTCGTCTCCGGCCCGGATCTGAACGATATGTCGCGGTCGATGATCAAGTGCTAGCTCGCGACTATAGCGCGCGCGCTGATAAATGCACAACAGCTGAAGTTAATGCTAGAGACACTCCACTGACTTATAGAGTTAGAACATCTAATGGGAATGAATGGAAAGGTCACATAGATCAGTTATTGCCTATTAAAAGTACTAGTTACGGGAACAAGACACCCATTTACTAAAAATGAAAACGCGGATTTAACAATAGGTGGTTCAGTTCAAATCGCTGAACATAATATACTTCCTTCGGAATCCGCGGAAGATACGGAAAACTTAGATGAAACTCAGCAGCTCGATTCTGCTATAAATGACAATTTGAGCCCAGGCCTTGATTTCGGAAGCGAAAAAGCGTATTTACTGGAAAATATCCAAATTAAAATGTAGACGATTGCTACTGTATCTTCATATAATAATATTGTGTATTTATAGTTAAAATTAGTACTCGCGTTTGGTTTTTATTTTCTTTTCGTTGCTTTTGCTTTTTGTTTATTTAATATACCATGTTGTACATTTATTTATGTATATAGTGATGTTAATTTAAGAGGGAGGTGTGGTATCCGTATATAATATAGCTTTTGTGGGTAAGCCAATAAACCAGTTCTGTGAAAACAACTGGTCACGGTGAATCAATTCGGGCGCTTAAAATGGCTTACGCTGAGTAAATTAAAAGAGATACAGCAAAATAACGTACTTAGTAATTGTAGACATTAAAAATACCTACAAAAAAGTCAGGCAGAGTATACGTCTATCTTCTAAGGAATACCCACAATAAGCATTATTGTGTTTAAAATAGCCGGGAGCGGGGGAGCAAGATTCTGTATATGTTATATGCTACCACGGACTATTTTTTAGATATACTATACTATTTCCATTTCTTTATTTTCTCGATGACAGTTCTAATTTGATAGTTTTAGTGTTGTGACCAAATAAGTAATGATATCGATCGCATATATTTACGACAGTGACGATTCATCAGATTTTGATTAAAATAAATAAATAAAGATTACCTGCCGTTATAATTATTTCGTTTCATTGTCGAGTACCTACCTATACCTACCTACATCACAACAGCTTCGAAAATTTTGAAGAAGTTGGCATTATCAATCAAGAATTAATACGTGTAACATCTTGTAATGAAATATAATACTAGTTAATAAATTTGTAGAAAAGTATCCGGCAGTAGTTTAGTTTCTTACATTTTGTAAAAAAATATAGGGTTTGTTGTCGTGTTACGTTTATCGATATAGCTCCATCCCTATCAGTTTCTCCGACTCTGCTATAAGCTTGTACGTGTGTAAACGTCATATTTTTATAAAATAATACATACATAATGTAAAAAAGACGGTCGTTCGAGTTTTCACAGGAGCTGTCATAGAGAAAATAAAGAAATGGAAATGGTATAAATTTTTAAAACATTATGTTTTATTTTGTTACGTATTTGTAAACATTGTGTACTTACTGAAGTTTTTAAATAAACTTTTAATCTTAAATTTTACCAAAAAGAACATGTCTATCTCATCGTAACCCAACCTTTGTATTTACACAGAACAACATAACCCCCATTTTACCCCGAGTGCAAAAAAAAACAATGATAAAGTTAATATTAATGAATGATAATAATATAAATTCATTTCACTGAATTCTTTTGTTGACTAAGAATAATTTAACCGTGTAACATTAAACATTAGTAAAATCAATAAAAAGAGTCAGTAAAATGAATTAACATTATTATCATTTATAGCTAACTTCATCATCGCGCACTTCCATCACACGATGCGCAGACAGCTTTCAATTTTACCCTCTAAAAATAACAAACTAAAACTAAGTTTATCCGTCGTACTAACTACATGATGAAGTTAGCTATTAATGATAATAGTATATTTATACTTTATTTTTATTTTTACTTATGAATCAATTTTTATTTCACAGAATTTTTGGTCTGAGCAAAAGTAATTTACCCGTATAAAATTAAACATTAGTAGAATCAATAAAAAAGTCAGTAAAATGAATTAACATTATTATCATTTATGGCTAACTTCATCATCGCGCACTTCCGTCACACGATGCGCATACAGCTTTAAATTTTACCCTCTAAAAATAACAAAATAAAAATAAATTTATCCGTCGTGCCAACAACATGATGAAGTTAGCTATTAATGATAATGTAGCGACATCTCTCGCCACAACTGACACATCTTACACATAGCGACATCTCCGCCAAAAAGGACATCCTACATCGCGATATAGAAATTAACCGAACAATTGAGTATATACAAGAACCCGACAACAACCGTTGGGCAGCTGCCCGCCAGACAAAACACCCGTATGGTCGGAGGATCCTCCCTTCTCAATGGTTATCCTCACTTTCGCTAAAGTGGTAACCCCGAGCATGAACGTCAGCGCAACCTTCTTCGCAAAGCTACATCGTGACGTCATCATCACTTCCTCAAGCTTTCGAGCAGCGAGTCATACAGCCAGCCAGCTTCCACGGCTACTACGGGTATCCTGACCACCAGCATGCAGCGGACGCGCATTCCTGGTCATCACCCACAGCCTTCTCAGCGACCTTGGCACAGCACACTGCACTTCGCCCGGTCAGCAAGCAGAGATGCACTTTTCTCCTGGTCGACGCAGCACTCTGCACCACTCCGACTTACTGGAGCATTCATGCAGCATCACCCCGACTCCCTGGGGCATCACCACAGACAGTTCTGACTCACCGTGAACTATGCAGCATCTGGTTCCGACTTACTGGAACATTCCACTGGCCCGGCAAGCATCACTAGATGTATGGACGATTCAACCTGCTATCGACCTCCGGTCTCGGAGGGAAGTGATGTAGCGACATCTCTCGCCACAACTGATGCATCTTACACATAGCGACATCTCCGCCACAACTGCCGTCCTACATCGCGATATAGAAATTAACCGAACAATTAAGTATATATACAAGAACCCGACAACAACCGTCGGGCAGCTGTCCGCTAGACATAACGCTCGTCTGGTCGAAGAACCCTTCCTTTTCTATGGCGGATGAGGAACATAACACTCTGTTCCTCACATCCGCTAAAATAATAGTATAAATTCATTTCACTGAATTTTTGTGCTGAGCAAAAATAATTTACCCGTGTAAAATTAACATTAACGTAAATTTAAACATTAGTAGAATCAATAAAAAAGTCAGTAAAATGATTAACATTATTATCATTTATGGCTAACTTCATCATCGCGCACTTCCGTCACACGATGCGCATACAGCTTTCAATTTTACCCACTATAAGTATTATAACTTTAATTAAAATCTTTTCACTCTCGGATTGTCACCCAAGGCGAAGTTACTCCATTGAATTGCTCTGATTATTTTTAAAATCTCTTATTAGATATCTTTTGCCTGCCAACCCAGAGAGCAGCATATATGTGCCATTGCAAATGGTAGAACCCAATCACTATTAACGTTATCATGATAAAGAAAACTGGCATGAATATTGTACCGTTAAGTTTTGCGAAAATTGGGTATATCCAAGCACCGTAATATTTGTGGACACTGAAAAGCCTGGAAAGAAACAAGGTCAATTAAAAATTTATTAAACCCTCGACGCAAGTAACCAATTCATTGAGGCCATTGTAATAAACCCGAACACGTATCTCTGTTGTAAGTTGATAGCGAGTTAGGTATCCTACATATTTCAGATGATTCTGCAGCATTGGGTTAAGATTTTTCTAATATAATTGAAGTAACAGAATACCGATTCTCGACTCAATCAGACCTGTTGAAGATACTCATATATATTTTCAACTAGAAAAGAGCTGATTATCTTCAAACGGACCTACAAATTTTCATAAATTATAGCTAGGAACACTCTCGATTAAGTCACCTTTCAAACAAAAAAATTACATCAAAATCGGTTCAGCCCGTTTGTAAGCCACGATGCCACAGACAGACACACAGATACATCATGGATACACAACTTTACACGTTAAACTTATAACACCCCTCTTTTTCCTTCTGGGTTAAGGAACACCCACAATAAACATTTTTGTCTTTAAAACAGCCGGGAGCGGGGAGCAAGATTCGTGCGGGCAATATGTAGTCTACGTGAGCGAAGCCACAGACACAGCTAATTATAAATAACAAAGGAATATTTGGCATGGGTACTTACGTAATTAAGTAGACCACTTCAACTGACAGACCACTTATAATTCTCAAGGTGTGCGCTTTTGGTTTTGGCCTGTAATTAAACATTATTTCCCACAGAACCACGGGTAAAATAAACCCGTGCATGATTTGGTTAGATAAATTTGATATCACTATGTCAAATTTAATTGGATAGATGAGATCTCTGTCGTAAAACCAAAAGGCCCAGAAGACTGTGAACACGATCTGGAAAAGACCACAAAAACCTTCAGTGTATACAATACTACGTAAGATGTATCATTGCACAACGTTGCCAACCAAAACATTTATATGCCAATGTATTATTTTAGTAGACTACTTTTAATTCTTCTTCTAGTTTTGGCGCCGCAAAAAGCACTTGCCTGTGTCAATATTGTTAAGCCTCCGCAAAATTTTCTAAGATTGTGGCTCGCACGTCATAACTATATAGGGAGTTTTGCGACAACTTAAAATGCATGTTTCAAGGTTATATTTACAATTCACTTCAAGTATGCACAATAACCAAACTGTGACATGTAAAATGCCACCAATATTAACATAATATAGGGTTAAAGAACCTATGCTAATGAGATAAAATAAAAACTACAACAAAGCAGCTCAAGATCCCGCCAAAAACTCCCATAGTATTTATTTATTTTAGGAAATCATACAGCTAATAGAAATAGTAGTAAAAATATAATCGAAATAGAAGGCCAATTACAAGTTTTCACAAATAGAGAAGATAAGTTTAAACGAAAAAGAAAGACAGTCAGCCACGAAGTGATACACAAAAAAAATTACTTAAAAATTAGTGAACAATCCTCTGCATAAACAATGTCTTAGGGAAGAAACACTTGTAATAAATATATCAACACTATCGTCTAAAGAATTAAATTGTTAACTTATAAATAAATCTTTTTAGAAATGAAATGAATAAAAGAACACCCTAAAGATGATCGCAGCCAAATAACATTGTTGTGTTTGCGGTGTACAGTAGGGTTTCCAGAGATCCTTGGGCTAGGGGGTAACATGGTCACTACGCACTAGTGATACCTCTGGGGTTAAGCGTCCATAAGCTACTGTAACCGCTTCCCATTAGGCAGATCTTATGCATGTTTGACAGCTTAGTTGTATAAAAGATACTCACAGAACTCGATGGCCATAAAACAATATTAAAAAATTCTCTTCTGATATTCTCCAATAACTTCGGATGTTTGTAATCATTGCTTGCATTTCTTAGTATTTGTACGTCACAGTAAAGACTGAAAGCCGCATAAAACAATTGAAAACCCTGAAAATACAATAGATGTAGTATTATATTAAAAATACATACACAAATTGGACATTGATGGCAATGTATTTACTATAAAATACCGAATGTCCTCAACAGGTCTTAAATAACCGTTATAAGTGAGAGAAAATAAATAAAGATTCAAAAAAACAGAGCGGCCAATATCCATGTGGAAATTGGTATATTTTTCCACATACGTTTTGCCTATCGACCACTGTAAGCGCGACCCTCCAAATGCTTTGCGGGACGCGGGACGTCGCGTCGGTGTACATGGATATACATGGTATTGAGACGATACCATATATTTTAAGATCAATAGTTTATCCATGTTATTGTAACTGAGACTAATAATAAATAATATAAGTAATTTACATAATATTGCTGTCTCTATTAGTAGGTTAATCAAATACATCAAACGTTTATTGCTGCCGGCGGCCAGAGTTCACGACCGTACGACAATAATTAACTGTGGATATCTAATTAACCTAAAACTATAGGATATGAATATAATATGTAGATACGAAATACTATACTATACTACTATAGAAACGAAAGTAAGTACAATACAAAAGGATATAATATTTAGTAACTGAAACAACGGATAGATAGGTTTTTTTCTTAGTTTTATGATGGCCTTTATAGTAACAATCAATTGAACAACATTTAACATATCTGAGTTTACTATCTCCGATTTGTACATATTTATAATAAGTACCATATTTAACTTGAAACAGTTATCGGCTTCTCTCTTATGTATTCAAGCTATAGGATATGTTTATATATATTATGTAGATACGAAAAATTATCCATGGATAGGTTATTGAAAAAAAAGAAGTACAAAAGGTTATATTCGTCTATCATTAGTAACTGAAACAATGGATAGATAGGTTATTGAAAACGGATGTTTAGCAACCAACTTCAGAGTGTAGAATTTTTGTTACAATGTGCGCTCTCATCACAAAATATTAACTTACATCATTGTTTTCCTAAAAAAATCATATAAAGATGTATAATTTCAACCAAGTCTTTAAATCTAAACGAATTCCTTTCAAGAAACCTTTTCTCGTCGTATATAATGGCCATTGGTGAAATATACCTCAAAATTTATTATTCAATTGTGAATACATACCATATTCCAAGAAGTGAAGAAAAATAGCTGCATTTGTTGGTAATGCCTTATCTCCGGGTCCTTCATAACCTCCCCATTGAAGGAACTAAGCATAACTGCAATATTTATCGTGTGCACAAGCAAAGTGAAGACGTATCCGAAGATGCGGTAATATATTGTATTAGCCGACATCATTCTGTAAGAATAAGTAAATATCTTTATCTACTGGCTGTGCTCGCGGCTTCACTTGCGAGGACTGTAGAATGCCTTCGGTCAAACGCACGTGCGAATCGCGTTGCCTCGCTTTCATCCACGGCGGTCACCCACCAGTTATTTTAAAGACGAAGATGCTTATTGTAGGTGATCTTTCCAAGATAGATATATATTATCCTGGACTTTTTTGTAGCTCTTTTTAAGGTCTACAATTACGTACTACATTTATTTGATATATCTCGTATGGTTTACTCAGCGTAAGCCATTTAAGCGCCCCAAAAGCGTATTTTTTTCTGATTAGTTTTACCATTATTATCATTGCTAATTTCGTGTATTAATTGTTATATTTTAAAATCTGGCCAGCAACGAATTAAAAAAAAAACGAACGACACTTACAGTAGTCGCATTATGATGTGTAAAATCTGACTTAATATAGTTTACAAATATAAATTAGTTTTATGAAAGTACTCTTTAAACACAACACTGTAGGTTAAGATTAACATATATGGTTTTAGTTTCCCTAAATATTTAGCAAATTTGCGGTGCAACGCAGCGGTACGTTTGAACCGTATGGCGGTACGCTGCGCCGCACCGCCTGTATTGCCATGTAGGTTTTCTCATTTAACTAATTTCTTTTACATTTTATTAGGGGTAATTTTTTTTTAACTTATAATCTGAGATAGATAACATAAACAGCATATAATCTCGATACCTAATAACACCTACACGGATCCGACGAGGTTTTCAATACATATTGTATATATATTGCTCACTCATTATAATAAGAATAATACATTATTGCAACCACAGATTATTGCAACGTAAAAATAACTTCAAAGATCTAGATATCTAGCTTGTTCTAAACCAACATACAGACACCATTATGAACATGATTTGGAAAGCAAATAAAATGAAGGAATTCCTCTTTAGGATAACCAAACCTTTTAAAAAACCAATCTAAATAATCATATTCTCTACAAGTTTAATGATAAGTATCTTAAAATACTGTTCAGTAGTATGGTTTTCGTATTCTCGAAACCATTTAAACAGAACTCAAGATATTCAGAACCGTTTCTTACACCATTTGGCTTCCAAATTTGGTATGAGATACAAGTTACCCTCCTATGAAGACAGATTAAAGCATTTCAATATAAACACATTGTTATCAAAACTTACGATCAATGGTTACTCTGTCCTTTATAAGATAGTGAATGCTAAATGGAACGCCAGTGAATCCTGAGCCAATTCTCGCTAAGAACAGGCAGCAGACGAACGCAAACGCCTTTTAATTCAAAATACTGTTTCAGTAATGTAGCTTGTTATGACCAAGTTCTCCGGATGTAAACATAGTAATGATTTAAATATATTTAACTAGGGGTTAGCTGTAACAGGTAAAATATAATACCTGTTACACCTGTTCCTATTCCAGAGATATAACAGTTCCAGTAACCTGTACAAAATAACAGCCTGTTACGCCTTAATAGTGATAAAATATGTAGTAGCACTTGTAACCATAGATTAATACTATCGGCCTACCGTATACTTATAACATATACCAATCTATCAAACAATCCATCAATCACGCAATCCATGAATCACTCAATTCATCACTCAATCAATTAACTAATAAAATCCATCAATCAATCTACCAATCAACCAGTCCGTTATAAGTCGTTAATAATAAACATCTTTACGTTAGAATACAGAAAAGCATGTTCCAAACTGAAACAGTGACGCTCTCCGGAACAGGTACGTAAAAACAGACTGTTCGTTTTAGAGGTAACAGTTCCGTGCGGTTACTCAGAAATACCTGGTTTTTTTAATGTGTGCCGATAAATATACCTCACTAGTATGTGGAACAGGTTGTACAAAGTATTTAGTTACAGCTATTTCAGATAACAAATAACAGTTCCAAACTGTTACTTGTAAATACTTGTTATTTTTACCTGTTCCGGTAAATATGTACGCCTCACTCTTGTAATTAACTCTAATATAAGTAGTTAAGTTATTAAGTCAAGATATTAAGTTTAAGTAAATTGTAAATTATTATTGTGTTACTGATCGATACCAATTTATTAAGAAAATGTTGTGCGTTGCTATAATCGGTGTGCAAATTATATGATGTTTAAATTTTATTAGTATAAGTTCATTTTGTTCTCTGTAGCAGTAAATAGCTCTAGACACAAATAAAGAAACACAAACATGTATTATGTTAACAGTACTCGTTAACGAAGAATAGTGAGTCTACCTAAATTTGTGCATTTACTTGTGAAATATATTCATATTTTTTATTAATAATATTAACTAGCTGTACCTGCGACTTCGTACGTACCGAATTTTGTATGCGAATGCGAAGGGTAACGTGCACGATACTGGGCACTGCTACTTTAGTTTATTTTATTTGCGCGGAACCCTAACTCTTTTTTTTTCTAAAATAAAAGTAGCCTAGGGTTACTTCTTATTAATTTTGCTCTCAGGGATGGCATATATGCCAATTTAACGTACATTTCTGTGATGTTGGGAGGTGGGTTAAATCGTCTCAGCTACCTGCCAGTGAAAGTCCTGTCGAAATCGGTCCAACCGTTTCGGAGATTACACGCAACAAACAAACAGGCAGTCTAAAACTTTAAATATAGTTTTTTTTTGTTGTACATTTATATACTTTCATATGCATTTAGTAAAAAGCTGGTATTTTGATATTACAAACAGACACTCCAAATTTTATTATTTGTATAGATTTTTATCTTACAGAACCTTGAAAGTACGTACATGACCTTTATTATTATGATTCCACAAGTATTATAAAGTAGATTTTCCGTTTTGTTAATTATTCAAGACAATTTTCCAGTTTCATTTTACGTTGTGTTTATTTAGATGCATGTTGTTAAATTGTATCGACTTTTCTACAACCTATTATAAACTCTAGAAATTAAAATAAATTTTATCTCTATAGTTTCTCCCTTTATAATCCCGTTACCTTGTAATGAAAAAAAAAAAAACAATTGGCGGCTACAACAGGCCTAAAGATTAGCGACTGAGTTCTTTAAGCGATAGCCCCTAAGCCAAGGCTAAGCTGTAAAAGCCGTAGGACACCTAAGGCTAACATTATAGAAAAATGCTTAAAGATCATTCTCGCTCGAACTGTTCAAGGTGTAAGTAGTCCGTGATTTATAAGTATTAAGTAAAGTAATAAAGTTCACACGCGGTAGAAGTATACATCTTCAGAAAACATACAAATATTCACATAAAATCTCTTTAAAAATCCTTAACCGGCGGGACTCGATTTATCGACAGTTAGCCAGGCATTAGAAAATGCTCTAACACCATACTATGATTTTATCACAATGCTCTCCTTCACCGGGTGCTCAGCCTCATTGCAGGGATTCGAAGTCACGTTGATCGACATAATGTCCACACACACACACACACACATTGATAATCATGTTGTTGGCACGCGCACATTTTGAAATCAATTTTGACCGACCTCATAAAAAGGAGGTCCTCAATTCGAACGTGTATTTGAAGTGAAAACTTCTTTAGAATCGTTGTGATTTCAAAGTCCATGAAACAAAAAAACGACAGCGACAGTAAAAAGAGACAGACACATAAAATCATAAGATTTAACGTGGGATAAAATTAGATAGGAAAGTTTTCATCATCATCATCATCATTTCAGCCGCAAGATGTCCACTGCTGAACATAGGCCTCCCCCATAGATCTCCAGAGCGACCGATCTTGTGTGGCCTGCACCCAACGGCTCCCGCGACCTTTATTAGGTCGTCTTTCCATCTAGTGGGGGCCGTTCTACGCTGCGCTTTCCGGTGCGTGGTCTCCACTCGAGAACCTTTCTGCCACAACGGCCGTCAGTTCCCCGAACTATGTGCCCCGCCCACTGCCACTTCAACTTGCTAATCCTTTTGGCTATGTCGGTTACCTTAGTTTGTTTACCTATCTCCTCATTTCTGATTCGATCTCGTAGAGAAACACCAAGAATAGCCCTCTCCATAGCTAGCTGAGCGACCTTGAGCTTTCTTATGAGGCCCACAGTGAGCGACCACGTCTCTGTGCCGTATGTCATCACTGGCAACACACACTGGTCAAAGACTTTCGTCTTGAGGCACTGAGGTATTTTGGAAGAGAAGACGTCGCGCAGTTTCCCGAACGCTGCCCAGCCGAGTTGGATTCGTCGACTGACCTCTTTTTCAAAGTTGGACCTACCTAACTGGACTGTTTGTCCCAGGTAGACATATTCGTCAACAACTTCTAGACAAGAGTTCCCAACCGATACTGGGGTGGCCACCACATGGACATTCGACATGATTTTCGTCTTTTCCATGTTCATTTTAAGGCCCACCTGTTGAGAAACTTTGTCGAGGCCATCGAGCATTGTGCCAAGATCTTCCAGCGATTCAAGATTCAAGATCAGCAAATCGAAGGTGAGTGATGTACTCGCCATTGACATTGATGCCGGGTCCTTGCCATTCCAGGAGCTTGAAGGCGTCCTGTAGGGCGGCGGGCGGTAAACAGTTTCGGAGATATTACGTCTCCCAGTCTAACACCTCTCCTCAAAGGAATAGCCTTCGTGCACGGCTCCTGTATTCAGACCGACATGGTAGCGTTGTTGTAAAAGCACTTCAACACTTCGATATATCGATAGTCAGTACGGCACCGCTGAAGAGACCGCAACACTGCCCAGGTTTCGACCGAATCAAAGACTTTTTCGTAGTCCACGAACGCTAAGCATAAAGGCAGATTATACTCCACAGCCTTCTGTATAATCTGCCGCAGCGTATAGATGTGGTCTAGTGTGGAAAGTTTTAGGCAATGGTAAAATGGTACAAAAGAGGTTTGTTGCCATCCAATAATGAATTTTATTACCTCACCAAAAAGGCACGAAAAAAAACTTTTTAGACAACACTTGTGACATTCTGTTACTGATTGATATTGTGTTAGGTTACCATGGATATTTCAAATTGAATTTTATTACCTCACTAAAAAGGCACGAAACAAAAACTTTTTAGACATCACTTATGACATTCTGTTACTGATTGATATTGTGTTGAGTTACCATGGATAGTAGTGTGTATTTGAAAATTTTCTGAATTAAAAAAAACACATTGATGTGAAGGGTTCACTTCTACCACGTGTGAATTGCACACATAATTCTTTTATGTAAATTCAGCCATGAATAACTTCTTTGTTTATGAACCGATTTGGGTGATTATTTTTGTTGTTTGAAAGGGGCTACTTCAAGAGTGGTCCAAATTTAATTTCATTGGCATTGGACCTTCGACTTCGAAGATACCACCAGAATACTCCTCAAAATCAATCGAAGTTGGTTTTCTTCTTTGTTAAGAATTGTCTTGTTTTCGGTATCTTTAGGTAGTGTTCGATGCTATGCAGCGTAACTAAATTAACAAAGAGCTATCAGAGTTATCAGAAGTCATAGGTCCATTACCATTTAAATTAAAATGGGACCACGCTTGAGGTATCCCCGATTCAACAAAGAATCATCTAAATCAATTGATAACAAAATAAGTTGTGGCTGAACATCCATATAAAAAATATACAATCGAATTGAAAACTTCCTCCTTTTTTCAAGTCGGTAAAAAAATTAACATTGTCAAATATAGTTTTTGATTACTTACCATAAAATATATAGAGCAGCAACCGACTTCGAAGTTCAAACTACACTGGCAATAATTCCTCTAAATGACTCAAAATAATTTATACAAATTAATTCATATTATATTATACGAATTAATTTAAAATTCTTATTGTTTAATTAAATAAGTGAAAAACTAAACAATAATTAATATAATAATTTGACATAAACATAATTAGTTATAAATGATCTCATATATGTAAGTTTTAATATGGACAGGGCATTTTTTCACAATGATATATTGTTTCTACAATTGCTTTATATGAAAACTATGATGTAAATTCGCCGAGCATTGTTGTTTTTCGGTTCGCCAGGGTCGCATAAGTAATGTGTCCGGAAAAATGTGCCGTTTTTGCAAACAATTATAACGATTTACAAGACTGCAACATAGGAAGGTTATGTTTTTCGAGTTTATGTATATATGTCTATTTCTTTGGCACGCTCTGTAGCCTAAAGTGCTTGTTGGATTCCAGTCACATAACAGTGCTTTGAGATATTTAAATTACAACGTCTGGGAATCAAACAAAAAGCAAGTTTGTTGCGGTTTTTTGTTTCCATTTCAATAATTTATTTAAATACAGTGTAAACTCTTTATAACGTTATCCTTTATAACGATAAACTCCCTATAACGTTGAAGTGAGCCCAACTTGGCTGGTTTGCGTTAGAACCCACATATTGAAACACTTTTTATAGCGATACGCCATTCTCTATTACGAAGAAATGTGTTCATATTTTTAGACAGTAAATATTTATTATCGGTATTATTGTTTATGTTATGTTATCAGGTAACAAAAGACTTTGAAGCTCCGAAACATCCGAGGTCGGTCTAGCTTTTGTTATCCTTAATTGCCCTGAACACGTGCAGTATGACGCATTGTTTTCTCGGAAGTGATGGTCTTCGACCAAGCATACCGGGTACCTTAAACATAAACCACTTTGAAACTGTTAACATGGCCAGTAAACGGAAAGCGATTAGTGTTAGATTAGATATGAATAGAATACATATAATAATACAAAACAAGTACTGGCATAGCAAAAAACGTCAGACAAAGTTATCAGACTATATGTGTAAACAATAATTTATAAGCATTTATTATGCTAAGACATACATATTAACAAATTCTTGTTAATTTGGGTTGTTTTTTATTGTATCGGACTCCATAATATACTTGATATACTCGTCTGATCAACGACAAAAAGCAATGCTCAGTTGCGCTTTTTTGTTTCCATTATAATAGAGTTTATTCTAATAATAAAAATATGTATACAGTTTTGACTTTGAAGGTTGATTATCAATTTAAAAAAAAAAACACTTTTGTGCTATCAATCTAAACTGATCGAGCTTTGGTATAATTATTATTGAGTACGTTTTTTGTCTGTTTGGAAAGTAAAGTGGCTGTCGAAAGAGAATTTTGTCAAATTAATAAAATATTAATGAGTGGAAAAAACACACACTCACTTTTGAAAGCAACTTTTGATTACCAAGACCAATATCAACAAATCATTTAATAAGCTGCATTGTTACTTGAAAACTAGACCTGATAATAAAAAATCAGTTTAGCTCCGCAGACAAACATAAGACAAGTGATTAAATGTTACATCAATTCCTACTTACCTACTTATTATTAATTTAGTATTGTTGCGACCTGTTACAAATTAAAAGATAGAAAAATCCTGTTCCAGAAGTGTCTCGAAGCGGCTACAACCTTCTCAGTACTTCGAAATGTTTCGCGTCGTAAAACAACCGCAGCGCATGTTTTCGTAAACATCGCAGTTTACACACGCATGTCTATACAAGCCCTATGGCTTATCGCCCCGATTACGTCATCGAGTAGGCATAGCAACTGAACGTCGAGAAAGTTAGTGATGATTCACGATTTTTGTGCAATCGTTTAGAGTACGTACGTATTTAAGCGGCTCAGGCACGGTGCCGAAGTAGTAGTTCAGTTTTGAATTATAAAGCGATAACATCGAGCCATAAAAGGAAGCAAAACCCACAGTGAAATAAATTAACAGTGTTGTGAGTTCGTGTATTTTATAACTGTGTAGAATTTGAAATAAATCTTCTTCGCGTCAAACACCGGCATTTTTAATACCCACGGGTCTAACAGTATTATAATGTTACCAGGTCTGCGTTTTTACCCGACTGCGAAAAAGGAGGGTTACGTTTTTCGAGCATATGTATGTCTATTCCTTTGGTACACTCTGTAGCCTAATAAACGGCTTGATAAATTTTAGCATAGGAGGTGTCATTAGATTCGTCTTAACTGAGGGAGTGACATAGGCTATATAATATATAAGTACGAAATATGGGAATTAAATAAAAAGCAAAAAAAATATTGTACTTTTGCTTTTGTTGCAGTCGGGTTTTATTACTTTTTAATAATTTATAGCTTGTTTAATAAACAGTAGTCTAATAAAAAATAGTTACAAAAATAAATAGTCACGCTACGCATACGTCATTAATAAAAAAATTATTTTTGTTTCACTTATCACAAAAACTAAAACTGTCCGATGATGCGGTCTTGACTAGGGATTCGTGGATCACATATTTTTTAATTGTCCCATTCTATCTTGTTCCATAAATAATCTTCTTCCTTGTAATGATTTCTTCGTCCTACTAATGTCAATATATTACTTAAGTATGTGTATTCTACTTTTACTAAAATATTTAGTGTCTCTATTTATCGTAATAATATAAAATTGTAATGTGTCCTTTGTTCCTGTCTATATAGATAGTTGTGTTTTTTATTTATATGTTTAACATATGTAGTTTTATATTACCCCTTCAATTCCCATAACAAATATGATGTATAAATTTGTGACTTTTTTTATTTGTGTCAATATATACATTTGGGTTATTCTGACTGGTTATTCTACAGTACACCGAACATTCGGCAACTAAATTCTTTAAAGTATATTTGTCACACTTGACATTGGCAAAATTATTGTTTTAAAAGTTGTAAAAAATGTAGCGTGTACAACTACATATTTAAAATTTAAATACTAACCCTTACGACGTTGTTGTATTTAGGTATTTAAAATCAAGGCCATTGAAAATGGAGCGTCTTACGTAGGTATTTTCCAATAAAGATAACTAAATAAAACGTTTAATTAAGTTACTAGCGGTGCCCGCGGCTCCACACGCGTTTGTTACCATACAGTAGTTATTTACATCCCGTAATTTAATTTTTACTCCTATTATTCAAAATTTCTGTCCTAATCTATCAAATTGAGGAATTACATTATTATTGACTAGGTGTGCCTGCGGCTTTACTCACGTGGACAACGGAATGCCGTCGATCGGCGACACGAGTGAATCTTGCTAACCTTGCTCCCGGTTATTTTAAAGATAAAAATGCTTATTGTAGGTGATCCTTATAAGGTTGGTGTGAGCCAGCCGAAATAAGGGCTAGCGGAATGCGCCCATATGGGAGGGGTGCATATGCGATGCATATGATGTTATGATTATAATTTAATTTAGGATAGTTATGTATAAATTTCCAGCATACCTTACAATTTTCAGAAATTATAGGTTT
Organism: Saturnia japonica; assembly: GCA_033032175.1. NCBI lineage: Eukaryota > Metazoa > Arthropoda > Insecta > Lepidoptera > Saturniidae > Saturnia > Saturnia japonica. The sequence continues at coordinate 7,428,529 of CM065331.1, forward strand.
TACAAATTACTAGTACACAATTTTAATGTCCATAACCGAGACGTTCTTCTTGCTCCGACAGCTCAGCGTAGAGATCCTTGCCTAGGATCTAGAATAAAAGTCAACACGGTGTAGGCCGTATCAGGATACACTGCTCAAGCAGACGACGCAGCACCAAATATCTTATCTATTGAGATTTCCTCATATGTAAAAGGAAAAGTTATTATTTGTATTATAAATACAAAATCCAGGTGATACTTTCCCGGTAGTGTTCTTTCAATGTTCAGTAGGTATTTGTCGTTTTGACAAAGGGTATTTCACCCATATTAATATTAAAATTATAAATATGTTATAAAATAAACTATCTTTTCGACTCCCAGGTCTGTTGTACAATAATTTGGTTTTTATCAAAACACAGGATAATTATGATAATGACCCTTCCCCTCGCCGCGGCCAAAGTGTTAGCCGAGGCTGGCCGCCTACTTGTGGGGTGGAGCTCTGCACAAGTGCAGGTGATGGAGGACAAGCCCATGCGATGTTATAAATGCATGGGCTTGGCCCACACACGCGCAGTATGCCCATCGGACGCGGAGAGGGGTTGCTTTCGGTGTGGGGAAGCAGGGCACTTGGCGATGGACTGTAGGGCCAATGTTCTACGTTGTGCAGTGTGCGCTGATGGGGGGAGGCCTTCAACGCATCAGATGGGGGGAAGGGAGTGCAGGCCCCCTCCCATCAAGAGGGGAGTGCAGCGTATGGCCGCACCCGAAGTAGGTGGCTCTAGGCCTGAGGTAGCTACTATGGACTCTTAATGGAGTACACTCATGGCAGCTACCTCCAGGGGAATTTAAACCACTCCGCCACTGCACAGGATCTCCTTGTTCAGTCAGTGGCGGAGTGGAATATCAATGTTGCGGTTGCCGCGGAGCCATACCACGTTCCGGCCCAAAGCAAATGGGCTGGGGACCTGGATGGATCTGTGGCAGTGTATAGTCCGGAAATACCCCTCTCTGTCAAAGAGAGGGGGGCGGGGTTAGTGGCGGTCGCCTGGGGAGGATACGCCATTATAGGGGTGTACTTCTCCCCTAACCGGGCCCTGGTGGAGTTCGAGGCCTTTCTCGACTCACTGGGGCTGGCGGTGAGGCGGCTAGCGCCGCTCCCCATCATCCTACTTGGCGACCTAAATGCTAAGTCGGAAGCGTGGGGGGCGGTGGCCACGAACCCTCAAGGTACGGCCGTTGAGGAGTGGGCAGTCCAGGTTGGGCTGTCCCTCCTCAACAGGGGGACGACGCACACGTGCATGCGATATAATGGGGGGTCGGTGGTGGACCTATCGTTCGCCACTCCGTCCGTCGCACGCCGTGTGCTAGGATGGAGGGTACTGGAGGAGGGGGAGACCTTGTCTGATCATAGATATATTAGATTTGAGGTCTCCACCTCTTCAGGAGAGCTGGCGTCCAGCCCTCGTAGTGGGGCAACATTTCCCCGCTGGGCGCTTGGCCGCCTTAACCGGGAGAGAGCGGAAGAGGCGGCCATCGTCTAGAGCTGTCTGGCGCCAGCTTTGAGGACCGAAGATGTCGACGCGACCGCAGACCGTTTCCGTAAGGCCCTTACGGCGGTTTGCGACGCGTCGATGCCGCGGGGCAATAACCGTCCGCAGAACAGGCGGGCGGTGTATTGGTGGTCCCCGGAGATTGCTGATCTCCGGGTGGCATGCTCCGCGGCGCGGCGGCAACTCCAACGATGCCGCCGGCGGCGGGTCCATGTGGAGGGGGAAGAGGCCCGGCTGCTTGGCCACTACAGGGAAGCCAGGAAGTCCCTGCAGGTGGCCATCAGCCTGGCGAAGGATGAAAGGTGGGAGGAGCTCCTCAGGACCCTGGATAGGGACCCGTGGGGGCGCCCGTACCGGGTGGCCCGGAAGAAGTTTCGGGGGCAGGCACCCCCATTAATGGAGTCCCTGGACTCAGAGGTCCTGGGGAGGGTCGTGACCACGTTGTTGCCCGACCCTCCGGAGCTCCTCCCGCCTCCCATGATAGATGGGAGCTCTGTTGCGGAGGAGCTATTGTCGCCCCCCCCCCCCCTGTCACCGAGGAAGAGATGGGGTTGGTGGTGGAGCGCCTCCGCCAAAAGTGGAGGGCGCCCGGCCCGGACAGAGTACCGGGCCGGCTTCTAAGTGTGGCGTTGGACCACATGGGGGGAGAGCTTCGGGAGCTGTTCAACCGATGTTTGTCGGTTGGACGGTTCCCGAAGCTCTGGAAGATGGGGCGACTCTGCCTTCTGGGGAAGGAGGGTCGCCCCCCGGACTGCCCGTCCTCGTACCAGCCCCTAGTGCTGCTGGACGACACGGGGAAGATGCTGGAGCGCATTCTGGCGTCTCGTTTCGTCCGGCACATGCAGGAAGTTGGGCCGGTACTTTCGGACCGGCAGTTCGGTTTCCGGAGAGGGCGTTCAACGTTGGACGCCCTCTCCACCCTGAAGGAGTGATCTGCGGAGGCGGCCGAGGGGGGAGGTAGGTTGTTGGCGGTGTCAATCGACATCGCCAACGCCTTCAACAGTCTGCTGCATGGTGTTATACGGGAGGCGCTCCGGTTTTTCGGGGTGCCCTCGTACCTGCGGCGGCTGTTGGGGGACTACCTCCAGGGGAGGGAGGTCTCCTTCGTGGACGGAAGGGGGGCTGTGGTCCGGCGCCGCACTGGGGGTGGTGTTCCACAGGGGTCGGTGTTGGGGCCGCTCCTGTGGAACATGGGCTATGACTGGGTGCTCCGCGTAGCGCTCCCTTCGGGGATTCGCGTGCTGTGCTACGCGGATGACACCCTAGTTGTAGCCCAGGGGGGGACATATGGAGAGGTGGCGTGCCTGGCCATAGAGGGCACTGCCCTCGTGGTCGGGCGCATAAAGACGTTGGGCCTCAGGGTGGCGGCTGATAAGACCGAGGCCATACTTTTTCATGGGCCTCGGTGTGGGCCGCCTCCTGGGGCCCAGATGAAATATCTGGGCCTCATCCTGGACGGACGATGGCGGTTCGAGTCCCACTTTAAGGGACTCGAACCGCGGATAGTGGGTGTGGCGGCGGCTCTCGGCCGGCTTTTCCCGAACTCGGGGGGGCCGGGCGCGAGCTGTCGCCGTTTGTTCGCGGGAGTTGTCAGGAGCATGGCCGTCTACGGGGCACTGATCTGGGCCGATGCTCTCAGCGCCACGAACCGACGCGTACTGCGTGCTACGCAGCGTGTCGTGGCGCTGAGAGTCATCCGCGGGTACCGGTCGGTGTCCGCGGGGGCGGCCATGGTTCTTGCCGGCTCCCCACCGTGGGAGCTGGAGGCGAAGGTGCTCGCCACCGTGTACAAATTCACGGCGGCGAGAAGGGAGTTAGGGGAGCCTCCAGCTCCCACGGAAGTTGAAAGAGTGAGGACGGAGATCCGGGAGGTTGTTTTGAGGAAGTGGGAGGAGGACCTGGCGGACGCGCGTTATACCATAGACGCCGTCCGCCCGGTCCTCCGGGAGTGGTGCGCCAGGGAGCGGGTTCCCTGACGTTTAGACTTGTGCAGGTACTATCCGCACATGGTTGTTTCGGATGGTACCTGCACAAGATAGCACGGAGGGAGCCAAACACTACGTGCCACGAGTGCGTGGCTGCTGAGGATACGGCGCAGCACACTCTCGCTGAGTGTGCTGCGTGGGTGGAGCAGCGCCGCACTCTGGCCGTAGCTGTTGGAGGAGATCTCTCGCTGCCGAGTGTGGTTAAAGCCATGGTCGGCAGCGAGACCGCATGGACGGAGATGGCCTCCTTCTGCGAGGAGGTCATCTCGCAGAAGGAGGCTGCGGAGAGGGTACGCGAGGGGGATCCCCTGAGCGGCCCTCTCCGCCAAGGACGAAGGGGTGGCCGGAGGAGGCGGTTTATCCGTCAACTCCCGCCACCCTAGCCGAACCAGAGGAGACGGGGTGGGGGGCCCGTCTCCTCATTGCACTGGTTCGGCAGGCAGAGGAGACAGCTATCGTGTATTATAGCTGTCTTCTAATTAGGCCGGGGCCCGGTTTGCCGGGCCGGCCGCCGGGGCGGCGTGGCTGAATGCTAACGCAGTGCCCACGTCGCCCCAGTATGGCGGCGGATGGTACACCGCGGAGTTTTTTAGTGAGTATGAGTCTCACATAACCACTCGACCCCCCATTCGAGTGTGTACCCATGAAGGGTTTTCCTACTCCGCGTTAACAAAAAAAAAAAAAAAGGTGATCCTTATAAGATATATATATATAGAATTACTGACTTTTTGTAGGTCTTTTAAACGTCTCCATTTAAGTAGTACATTAATTTGTTATATCTCTTATGGTTTACTCAGCGTAAGCCATTTAAGCGCCAGAATTGAGTAGCCATAAAAAAAATTTTTATTTGCATGGAACTCTAATTGTGTTTCTAAAATAAAAGTAGCCTAAGTAAGTCCTTATAGCATCAGCTATATACCAGTGAAAGTTCCGCCAAAATCGGTCCAACCGTTTCAGAGATTATCCGGGAAGAAACAAACAAACAAAACATTTAAAAATATGTTTTTTGTTATAGGTATCGTATACTCTCATACGTTTAGTATAAAAAGCTGTTATTTTGACATTACAAACAGTCATTTCAATTTTATTAATTGTATAGAAGATTATTCTTATGGCTTATCAAATATGGAATGTCGTATAGTATATCTAAAGTACACAGATATAAAATTTAAGTTAAAATTTAAATCGGTTATGTACTAATAAAAAACAAAAAACATATATTCCCCCTAATAAACGGCCAACGTAATTGTCTGGAAAGAGAATGTGCTTGTTTGATTTACGCGTACCTCCGTTTAATATATTGAAGAAAAGCTCTTGTACTTGTTTGTTACTGTTTTGGGTAACGGATATTCTCCCTATTGCGGCCGTTTCTTATGCTCCTATATTGTATAAACTTGTAATCTCACCACGAAACGAATTGGTTTAAGAAACTGGTGGACAACCTGACTTAACTTATCCCACCTTTCCCTTGACTGATACCGGTGAATTTTAGAGTTTCTTCCGTCAGTGATGAGTTTGTTTATATTATTACAAAGTAATAAATTGTCAGCCCTGCGAAACGCAGGCCATTGTTGTGTAACATACAACGCTCCATTAATGCTTCAGTTGAGAAGTCTTCCACTTCGTCTTAATGCTGTTACCTGAACACTTAATAGAGGGCATAGCAGTGGCCATTATTTACAGTGTAAATAAATAAGCTGTTTGTATATTTACGTATAATTCATAGATCTAAACATGATTATAATTCTACGGTCTTTACACCAGAGTTAATTCACTTAAAGTCGGAATGTAAACTTTGTTCAGTATTCAAAAATATCAAAACGCGAATGTCTCTAATATGTACCAGCTTACTGCAAAATGCGATCCAAATAAGCTTTATAGAAATGAAAGAAAGAAAGAATGTTCTGAAATCTCTTTCATAGACGTGTTTACGATGAAGAAAAACATCGTCATGAACCCGGAGTATAAAAATACTTAAAAAATATATTTATTGCAGACAGCAAACGGGCACACAATTTTTACATAGAAAAATTTAAATCTTATAAAAATTACATGCCACATCAACAAACTACAAATAGCACACAACTCAGTATAAGCTGGCTGCCTTAATTCCTAGTTCCCCAGTTCTGATTTTCATTTGCAGCCACGGACGGGTACGGTGGGGCTTACGGGAAATTTCTAATGCACGTCTGGCTAGTTACTACCTCAATTGATTTATTATCTGTACGTAATAGATGTGTTCCGGCATCTGCACTTAAGACCTTTAAGACGAGAGCTTATTCTTCCGTAAAAGGCCGGCAACGCATCTGCGAGCCCTCTGGTGTGTCGGATGTTTGGCTTTGATCACTTTCCATCAGGTGCACTAACTGCGCGTTTGACCTCTTTTTATAAAAACAAATTCTTTGAAAATTTCTCTCTACTTGGAGCAATCCGACTGATGAAATGCCTAACTTTAAAGAAGATTGCAGCCAAATAACCTTGTGATGTTGTATTTCTGCGGCGAGTAGGGTTTCCAGAGCTTCCCTGGTAAAGGGGTATCAAAGAGAAGTAAAGCGCAGAGAAATATCTTTTGGAAGTTTCTCTCTACCTGAAGCAGTCCAAAATTCTAAAAAGCGAGAAGGGTCGCACCGTGCTATCTGCGCACTGCTGCAGGTACCTAAATAATTTTATGCAAAAGTTGACGATACGTTTTCACAGCACAATTTAATTACAACATAAATTCTGAGAATCGGCAACTTTTGAAAAAAAATTCACTTTATAAAAAATATGTTGAAAATAATACCTATGAATTAATATATATTCATAATTACACCTTTAAAGTAATATAAATTATGTTTTAATTTAAATAAAAAAACATGGCATAAAAATGCATCATTATAGCCACGTGGCCCCGTGTGACGTCATCGTTCAAATAATAAAACTAAGGTTAAAGTTTTTATTTGTGCAAAGCTGACTAGAAGTTCAGTTATGAAATTCTTGAGCACCTATATAATTTTAAAATCAATATTTCCTAGTTTTCAGTTCCTTTAAACACAGCGATAATTTTAGAAGCACTTATCACAAGATAGCCTAATAAATAACATAACTGTGAATGTTTATTGAACGATGACGCATTGTTTTCTGATTTACGTTTTCAATCCCGTGACTGACAGCCTTAAAATCTTAGATAAACAAGACAATTTTTAATAAGAAAAAAGAAAACGCAAATCGTTTTAGGATTTTTATCAATAGACCAATTTAATTAAATAATTAACTTTAATTGTCAAACACACTATCAACATGCGAATTACGAACTGCAATATATTCGAAACTCTGAAGTTTTAAATATTACATTTTAAACTCAATTTTATATTACATTAACTGTAAGAAACCTTGTCAATTTTATTTACATAAATCCACCTATGGGAAGTGTCATTGAATTTTCTTGTTATATATCACTTGTGATCCATGTACGATATCATTAAGCCACCATTGTGAATAATAAATGAATAAGCAGAGAACACCGATGTAACACGTGCAATAGGAAAAAATGAATCGTTCCAAACAATTTTTCAAATATTGGGTAAAGCCATAGACCCTGTTCAAAATACGTAAAATGAAATCTGAAACAGAAAAAAATAGATTCAATAGTTCGGCACATTGACGATACTGTCCCAGATGATAAGTCCACAGTCCCACAATCCAAACACAACGGCGACCACCGAAAGAACTAAATCCTATCGGAGGAAGAAGGAAGGAAACACACTAGCCGGGAGATGGTTCCACAGCTTTAAGGTACGACAAAGCTAAATCTGGTAAATCATCGAGAACTTTTTAGTTCGTGCCGAGGTGGAGGTTACCATATAACTGTACTCCGAAGCCAGCGCGTGTGGTTCAGTTGTGGAATGGAGAGGAGGGAATGAAATTGAACAGTTCTAATTAATTATTATTATTGGAATGGAGTTCTTTAACGCGGCTTAAGGTAGAAGTTGCTTAAACAACTCCAACAACATTTGTAGGAGGGCTACAAAGCTGAAGGTGATGCTAGCTGATATCGCCACGATAGCTAGACCAATTAAGAGGATGTATATTAGCATCGTCGGTCCTAGATGAAACTGTGGAAGGTTGGTGACACCCTGCAAAATAACTGAGGAGGTGGCGTAGCACAGTTCTCGCTTACAGTCACAATGACGAGGATACTGGTAGAGGCTGGATCTTATCGGCTGGAATGTGGTCCGCATTCACCCACAAAGATAAGCCCATGCGCTGCTTTAAGTGCATGGTCTTGGGATACAGTTGCCCGTTGTAGTACCAGTTGGCAGCCGACAGGTGGGTCCTGTGCAGATGCATGGGACAGGCGATACAGTGACGAACTGTGCAGCAGAATAGTTGCCAGGAACATGGAGCACGCGTCGGAGGTAATTTTCATAGTTCAGTAACCATATAAGGAAGTTAACTTACAACATGACAAATTTTTCACCAGTCTTCCTAAATTTAAAAATTCACTCACTTAATATATTATATTAATTTCTATTTAATTGTTAGATTTTTAGTCCATTTACTATAAACAGTATTTGTTATCAATGAAAGTTGTACACATATTATTATTATTATTATTTGGTAAGACACACTAGCAGCTAATTAGCTGATGCGTGCGTATCAAATAGCTTGGAGATATCTTCCTTGACCAATCTGCTCTTAAAGGAAGTTATGGTAGGAGCCATCACAACTTTATCTGGAAGTTTGTTCCATGCTGTGACCACTCTGTTAGGCAAGAAATGCTTCATTGGGTTTCTTTTTGCTGGGAATTCTCAAAGTTTCAAGGGATGACCTCGTAGGTGTTTATTTTCATTTGACTTAAACATATCTTTAAGGCTGGGCACATCGTAATAATTAGTGAGGATTTTATAAGTTTCAATTAACCTGCCTCTTGTCTACGCTGTTCTAGTGTGGTAAGGTCAAGGTTTATGAGGCGCTGTTCATAGGGTAAGTTACGCATTGCATACACCATCTTAGTAGCCCTTCTCTGTGCATTATCAATGAGCTTAATGTCTTTTTTGAAGTAGGGATCCCAGATAATATAAGCATGTTCAAGAAGTGGTCTTATATAGGTCTTGTATAACTTTATAAAAGTTTTAGCTGTTAGGAATTTAAATGCCTTGCGAATGATATAAAGGATCGAATTAGTTTTCTTCACAACCTCAAGCACATGAGTTCCCCATTTAAGATCTTTGGATACTGTAACTCCCAAGTCCCTTTATGTTTCAACTGCGGTTAATTGCTCACCACTAAGATAGTATACCTGACAAGGATTATTACTACCAATGTGTAGCACGGAGCACTTATTCACATTTAAAGTTAGAAGCCAGTCATGAGTCCACTTAAAAATCGCATTAAGGTCATTCTGTATAACTTGCCAGTTGCTTCGAGGGTTAGCAAAAAATTTGGTATCATCAGCAAAAAGCGAAAAAGGTAGTTGCAGAGTATTTTTCAAGTCTGAGAGGTACAAGATAAAGAGCAATGGACCAAGCACCGAACCTTGAGGAACGCCACTGAGGACACTTCGCGGATCGGACATGACTTCGCCAATGCGCATCCGAAACGTTCTACCAGAAAGGAAGTCGCATATCCAGGCTAAAATGCTCCCACGTATGCCAAGGTGTTCCAATTTGTGTATGAGGCGTTTCAGAGGAACACGGTCGAATGCCTTCTCATAATCCAAGTAAACGATATCTGTTGGCTGTCCATTACTATGGTTCCGTGTCCACTCGTTTAAGCAATTTAGTAAATTGGTTGTAACAGATCGTTTTGGGATGAAACCATGCTGCTCATCCAGGGTAATCTTTTCATGTATTAGAAATTCTCTTATGTGGCAAGCTATCATCTTCTCCATGGTTTTGCACAATACACTGGTGAAACTTATGGGCCTATAGTTGACAGGCAGTAATTTATTTCCTTTTTTATACATCGGTACTACATTTGCCGTTTTCCAGTCAGCTGGCACTACTCCATCCTTCAGAGTTTTGTTCATCATTTTCGCTATTTCGTCGCTTAGAGCTCCTGAGTATTTGAGGACATTAGATTTTAAGAGGTATTTAGAGTTAAGTTATTATTATTACTTTAATTTTTTTGATCTCTTACCTGTATTTGTGCCTTACAAAATAAAATAAAATATATTAGCCAAATGAACTTGAATCATTCAAGCATTGCACAATACCATTTTGGAGGCATACTACCTACGCCCCTGCCCAGCTATTGGCATGTAGCTTTCCATAAACCGGCCCTGATGGAGTTCAAGGTATTCCTCGATTCATTGGGGCCGGTGGTCGGGTGGCTCTGGCTGTTTCCCGGCATCCTGCTTGGCGATCTCAAAACAAAGTCACGGACGTGGGGGCGGTGGCCATGAACAAACAAGGCGTGGCAGTTGAGGAGCGGGAAGTGGGGATTGGACTGCTCCTCCTCAAGAAGGTAGCATCGTATACATGCGTGCGTTAGAATCTAGGGTCCGTGGTAGACGTTTCGTTTACCACGTCGTTTGTTGCATGCCATGTTCGAGAGTGGTGGGTATTGGACTAGGTGGAGACTTTATCGGGCCACCGATACATCAAGTTCGAAGTCTTCACCTCTCTAGGATATTACTCCAATATTTCTCTACTTGCACGATATATACGCACAGTTAAGTACAAAATGAAGGAATGCATTTTAAATTTTCTTTTTTAATGTTATAACTACCTACATTGGTTGTTTAAAGATGCTTCGTAGGTAATGTAGTTTTTTGCTGAAAACAATTTTTGTGATGTTTTCTTTCTGTTCGCAACGTATTTCTCTGTCTTATTCCAGTAATGTATAGTGCAATAATCATAAATAATCTAAGTGCAGTTTAATGTACTTTAGTGTAGGCCCGTCTGAAAACCAGTGTTATAGTATTTTGCTATAGCTTATGCTGCGCTAAGGTACTTTTTGATCATTAGTACGGCATTTGTTTGGCAATGTTGCAGTATTATAAATTACATTAGTGATACTCCAATTCATTATAATCAGTTAATCACGTATTTAATGTATGTTGTGTTATTTATGGTTGTTTTTAACATCATGTAAATGTGCTTTCTTTCTTTAAAAGAGTTAGAGATCCACCTCATTGTTCCCTGGGCTGTTGCTCGCTTCAACCAAGAGATGGCGGTAGAGTAAGAATTTCTATTAACTTTATCATATGCAATAGCTAAAAAAGCGTATTTAATACGTCGCTCCGAGGAGACATACAATGTACGATATTTCAGCTGTTTATGCTCTTAGAAGAACGTACCTAGCTCGTCTCTCCATCCCGTATCGTATTTGGAAAGTTTTTTACGCTTCCAGGATCAGTCGAGATATATCCAGCAATCAAGTGGGGTGATAGGGATGAGGGATGAAAACCATGTATATTGTGATTTTGAGTTGTAATGGGTTTCGAATTACACACTGAGAGCTAACCTCACCTCACGTGGTGCACCCTGCTGAGCAACGAATGAGGAAATGGCGATAGCGGAGTGGCAGGTTGGGTCGGCTTGATGCGACCACCATGCTAGCGGTGTAAAGTCTGTCATAGTGATTCGCTTTTGCGTGTCGCATTTCGGGATCGGCCTGTGCATATTCAGTTAAATGAATGCAGGCTGGCATGACAGCGGTAACCGTCGATGGATTACGATCTCATGGTAGTTGCCGTTGTGTTAGGATTGTACTGTGCTGACCATCAGGGACAAAACCGTCAATTTACCGCGCTACTGTAAAAAACTGCCACAGTAACTATTTTGGTTTGTCTCGTTAAAAAACCAGTGTATGTTGAACTGCACGAGAGCGGTAACTGGCATTTGTGTTTTTGAATTGTATCCGGCTTACCATTAGAAATAGTTCCGCTATTGTTCTAAACAAATCACCACCACGGTTAAACAGTTGTAAATAAAGAAACATACTCACACGCAGCAATAAACAATCATATGTAATGTCAACTGCATAAGGTTTCTTGAGTGACTTCTAGGCTGTTTTCTAGGCCGAAATATAACCTCCCAGATAACAACGGGTACGATGGCCGAGTGTATAACGTGGTTTGAAATTGGCATAATGATTTTGTCTAGAAACTCTGGGAAAATAAGACTTCGGTCGTAATTGAAGAGGCACCAAAAAACTATGGACACCACCTGGAAATTATGTTTTTTTTTTTAAACATTTAATATTAATGACCATACTAGCATTCTTCTGTCGTTTCATCTGCGTGTTATTTATACTCCAAGTACCCGGATTAATAGCTGTAATCGTCTAGCAAAGATATATCTAACTGATGTCATTATACTATTTCAATTTCTTTATTTTCTCGATGACAGTTCTAATTTGATAGTTGTAGTGTTGTGCCCAAATAAGTAATGATATCTATCGCATATGTCGATACCGATGACGATTCATAAGATTTTGATTAAAATCAATAAATAAAGATTACCTGTCGTCATAATTATTTCGTTTCATTGTCGAGTACCTACCTATACCTACTTATTTTACGACAGCTTCGAAAATTTTGAAGAAGTTAGCATTATCAATCAAGAATTAATACGTGTAACATCTTGTAATGAAATATAATATTAATTAATTTATTTGTACAAAAATATCCGGCAGTAGTTTAGTTTCTTTCATTTTGTAAAAAAAAATCGGGTCTGTTATCGTGTTACGTTTATCAATATAGCTCCATCCCTAACAGTTTCTCCGACTCTGGTATAACCTTGTACGTGTGTAAACGTCATATTCTGCCGAGTGCCCTAAGCGCTCGCCCCCAAGTCCGGTGAAGCTTTAAAAGCCGCAGCGGCTCTGTTTTTGGATAGGGCCCATAAGGCTAACAGTTTAAAAAAAAAAAATGCATGCATAATGTAAAAAAGACGCTCGTTCAAGTTTTCACAGGAGCTGTCAACGAGAAAATAAAATAAAAAATGGAAATGGTATAATAAATAATAGCTTATTGTTAACGTGTCCGGACACTACATTGATCGACGTAGGTTCGAAGCCTATACATATAGCACCTACGTATTCAATGAATATAAACATCGTGATGAAATAAAAGCACGATGGTTAGGCATTTCTCAAGTCCATTATGGCCGCTTTGAATATATTTTTATTAGCATCAACACATGAAATTCCTAATGAGAAAGTTTCTTGATCATTATTTAACGAAAACAATAATTTTCATTAATAACGGGAAATATAAAGTATAGAATTATGTTTGTATAATTTATTATGATGAAGAATTAGTGGAGATATGCCGTTGTAAAGAAAAAAACACCTGTGAGAAATAGTATAAACATGATTTGTCGCTCTGCTACGGTTTCTCCAGTCCATTTTCGTTCGCAACTAAACTGGCTCAATATTCGTTCTCGTCGGAATGCTCATAATATACAACATTTCCTCTATGGCGTCTTATTTAACCCTACATCTCCACAATATCTCCAGAAACGATTTATGTTCCTAGACGATTGCGGTCGCGATGTATGCTCTGCTTACAGCAGAACCCTTGGGATCCATGAGCACAAATCAGCACTCTATTCAAACTCCTTTACGATGACTTCCATACGACTGTGGAATGCGTTGCCGCACCATCTTTAAATTTCTAAAACAATCACCAGCTTCAAGTCAGAACTGCATCGATATTTGTTTAATAAACAAGAGAGGGTAATCAGAATTTTAACGATTTGCATTTATAACTTGTGTACTTATATATTTTTATATGTACATGTAAAGAAAAATGTAATTTTTTTTAATTTTAAGATTTCCACGCATCAAGCGTCATCGTATTAGACCGCGACATAAGACTAATACTAGTCGCTCTGTAATCTGTGGTCGAATGATGACAATCTATGAAGTATCTAACTAGCTAGCTGTCTTTTGAAAATTTATAAAAAATAATTAATTTTGTTTCCCAGTTGTGATTTAGGAATTGACATTGTCATTAATAACATTAAATGTCGTTTCTTTTATTACAGGTAAGATTTTGTTACTAAACTGTTTTATTTATAAGTGGATCAGAATATGTAAAATTAATACAATAAAACTTTTATTACAGAGAAACTCAATTGTGTTTTGAATAACTGTGTCGCCCAAATCACAAGAAAATACCTTATATACATATAAGTATGTACATATGTTCTTGTATGTATTTATAATTATTTCTACTTTATTTTATTCATTTAGTATACTATTATATTTTTAACAGACTTTAACAAGTTCATTGGCATTGTACCGTCAACTTCGAACATGCACAAGGAAAACTCTTCAAATTGAAATCATTGAAATCTGTTTTCTTTTTTGATAAAAATCGTCTATATATTTTATTATTTTATGTTTTTATATTTTTGTGTTTATTACCGAGAATAATATTATGTTCCACATGGTAACCGCTGGTTAGCTGGAAGAAAGTGCTATAAAGCATTAAGCTCGCCAGTGTGCAAAATAAAACTGCAATAAAGTATTCATTAATTCATTCAATCCTGTTTGCTACGCTATACCTAATAATATATTACATTTCCAACAGGGATTTCAAATTTGCAAAAATCTCTGCTAATTTATCATGCTTACCCAACTAGAAGGCCACACTAAACCACCAAACAATATTTCCCTAAAATCACTTAAAGCTTTTGGTAGTCTATAATTTTTATCTCCTTTATTCAGAAGTAGCAGTGTTTCGCAGAACAGGCTGTATACAGAGTGTCCTATTTGGAGTCCCTGTAATTAGAGACATTACAATTTTATTTTTAGTTACCGTAGAATTTTAAAAGGATAGAAATATTTCGATGAAGGGCAACATCGTGATGAAACCAAAGCATGATGGTAGGGTTTTTTTCTAATGCCCACTTGACTACTTACCGTCCTTAATTTGCAAATCTGCCACCAAGCAACTTATAAGTGAGTTCTGGCAGCTGCACTTGAGAGCCATTTTGTCAACTAGGCTTAGCTTGTCATCATCTTGGGCTACCTCGTAACTTAACATCAGGAGATATTGTGACCATAACATTAAATCTATAACGATAGAGTAATCACTACCACAATTTTTTCTAATTATTATAAGATTCAGTAAGAGTTCTTATTGTTGTAAGAAAGTGACAATATCTTATTTTAGAGACGAGACTGACTTTGAATTGAATCATCAATTCCACAGAGAAATTAATAGAAAGAAGAATGAACGAAAATATATTAACTGTTTTTAAAATACGGATACAGTTTTTACAGACAAAACATATAACATATTATCATAGCTTATAACAAAAAAGTTAAACACTAATAATGAAAATTAAAAATGTAATATACACCCTATGTGCCGTAGTCCACTACAAAGGTTGTATACTCAGTATAAGCTGGATGCCACTTTTCTGAATGGCCCTAACGCTGATTTTCAGTCAGCCTAGAGGGTTTACAGTAATTATTTAAGTACAATATTAAACGAAAAGAAGAAAAAGTGAAATATTTAAGATATTGTGGTATGTGACATGTTTAAATAAAAATATAGTTATAATGAATAATAATTATGTGTAATGTATATAATAAATACGTATTAGATAGAGAATCAAAACTAAAGAAAAAAAGAGTTATATAGCTGAAATGTCCAAATTACAATTACAGAGAAACGCCTGATATTCGAGTTAATACTTCCTTAATTTATTTTTAAAAGATGATAAACTAGACGCTGACCTTATTGGTGGTGGAAGCATTTACTGGTGTTGTATTGAAAACTACCTCTAAAAGCTGCTATACTGTGATGAGAAGTTACTAACTGTATGGAGTTAATTCTACGCTCAGATGATCCAAGACTATCTACCCATTTAATTTTAAAATAATAGGAATAATAATAATTAAAAATTACTTACAACAGTCCAAGTAGTAAAGTAACGATACTCCGTACTTCTGAAAGCCTTGATGCCTTCATCTCCTAAGGAATCTCCAGTTACATTGGCCGCTCGGATTGTATATCTCATGTAAATCAAATTGGAGATATGCATCAAAAGTGTGGCCGAGTAACCGAAAATCCGACAGAAGACTTTGTCAACCATCATCCTGGAATGTAAACATTTTTATATTTAATAATCTGTGCCCGCGGTTGCACTCGAGTGGACTACAGAACACGAACCTTGCGTTTATCGCTCTCGGTTATTTTAAAGACACTTGAAAATAAACATACACTTTTACCGACTTTTTTGTAGGTCTGCATACTTCTTTATGGTTTACCCAGCTTAGGCCATTTAAGCGCCTCAGAATCGTCGTTTTTTCATTTTGGTTTTTATTGGCGAGTTCATTTATTTCGGGTGTCGAGTTACATCTTTAAAGATGAGAAGCCCAAGCCAACCTCACCTGAAAATAATGCAGGGTGGTAGGGCTGTTTTGTCCGGCTGACTCGCGATCACCATGCATATGATGTAAAGTCCGTCATAGTGACTCGATTTTGCGTGTCGCATTTCGAGATCAGCCTGTGCATATTCAGTTAATTTAGTGCAGCCCGGCATGACAGCGGCTACCGTCGATAAATTACGATCTCTCTGTGGTCACCGTTATGTTAGAATTGTACTGTACTTACCATCACGGAAAGTATCGTCAATTACCCGTGCTACTAAACAAAAATACTGATGCTGATCGTAAGTGATGATGTGGTCTACGATGGAGCACGCATGCCTAGAAGGTAATTCACTCGAGACTTCAAGATTCCCAGGTTATAATTATCGGGAAATACAAAATCCGGCAAAGTGTTCTGCTCTTTAGCGGTGCGCATTATAAATGTGCTAGCAAAACGCTTTGTACACTTTGTTGGTTGTAGGTAACCTAAGTTAGATACTACTCCTTATAACATCAGGTGTCTGCCAGTGAAAGTCCCGTCAAAATCGGTCCAATCGTTTCGGAGATTACCCAGAACAAACAGACAGACAAAAAGATTATAAATTGCTAAAAAATTATAAAGCTGCTATTTTGACATTACAAAGAGAAACTTAAATTTTATTTATTTGTATAGAATATCTTACATGTTCCGTTCAGTTCTGTACGGACTCCCGGTCTTGATCCGTTATTAAAATTAACATAATTCATGATGGGGAAAATTAACTACAATTATCAAGATGATACCTATGGTTGTTTCAATGTCATACATGACTAAGCTATTTTCATAAAATTACACAGGCATGATAAGTGTACAATACAGGGTCAGTCAATACAAATGAATGAATAAAAAACTAAAACCACTACATGACAGACTTGAGTTCCCGCCAAAAATACTTAAAGACAATTTTCCTGTCCTATCACGACGCAAAATTATTCGTTTTGCGTATACGAACACTGTCATAAATCACTTAAAATAAAGTTTAATCGTAAATTACACGTAAAAAATTAATTCACTTACCTTATTAAAAACCACCGTTCAGTGTGAAATACGATGAAATTTTAAATGTCCACTACATTTAAAAAACTTTTTGTTTATGAATTATTTATTGCATAAATTTATCAAGAACGTAGGTTTAACTCTTTCAAAGTTTACGTATCGACTGGTTATTTTCACTTCGCGAATACGTTGATGTCTAATGCAAGAAAAACGTGTAGTAACTGTATGTCCATAGAAATAGAGTTCAAGTTTAATTGTACAATACCGATAATTAACTGACATATCTAAATATCAGGTTTTTGTTACTCGGTATAGTAAAGTTTTGTATTTTTTATTTATAAAAGTAAAATGTTGTTTCCACGTAAATGGTTTTTTTAAATGTTATAAATACTATTTTACAAGTTTCAGGTTGGCCGTCATTAAGGTTTAATAAATAATCATGTCATTGTAATATGTCCAGTTTCTGTAGATCTCCACAAAACATACAACTAAAGTGAAAGTTGAAGTAATATTAAAATGGACCCTTATCGTTCCCAATAGATAATTCAGCGGCGAATTTTTTAAAAACTCTGTTGTGTTATTAATGTAATGTAAAGAGCGATCAAATTAAATTGATTCATTATCTGATAATTTCATAGTGACCCACTACCCTATTTTCACAGTTTATTCAATTATAAACGCTTTATACATTGAAAATAAAGTTCAAATTCTACTGACTTGAGCGATTTGGAATAAATGAAAAGGAAAGTAGAAAGTGGTAAACGACCTGTTCAAAATGAATTCAATTTTTATACTATTTATTGCACAAAATACGTTATATACATTATGTATATTTTAAGGAATATCATTTACATTTTTTATATATTGGCAATTTTTTCTATAATTGCTCAGCAAATTGATTTTACTGTTTGTGATGGTGATCGGTGGTTGTCGCTGTCATACCAACATGCTCAAATGTCTCTTCACGTTTTGTTTGAAGGACTCCATGTTGTAGGAACGAGAACACACTAACCGGGAGATAATTCTTAGTTCCACAGCTTCACAGTACGGCAAAGATATAACTTAAGTGTATTGTTCTGATCTATATCAAATCACCAACACCTCACCAGTATACGTCCGATTCGCACTACTGTCGGCTTGCAACTGTCTCAGTCATAGGCGCATATCTCTATCGTAGGTTCTTGAGACGAAGACTGTTTAGGCTAGAATTGTGCAAAGCGGCATCCTATCCTTGAACGTGAATATTCTTGCCTTACTCTCCGTCCCCCTCCACCCACCACCCTGTGGTATGTACGACACTTCACTTCGTTGTGGGCATTGCGCGAGGCAACGAACGTCCGACCGACATCCGACATAAGTCATTCATTTATATTAATTAAAATACATTGATAATTACTTAAAGTGTTTAGAGAACTTGGTGTTGTGTACCAGTGGAGGAAGAGCGAGACAACAGGGAGCGCAGCCCAGGGTGAGTCCCATTTTTTCCGTCCTTTTCCAATGCTGCTTTGCACATGGTAGGTAGGTAAGTAAAAAATAATAATTTCATCAATAAAAAAGAACTAGCGTCTTCATAGTTGGTCCAAACGATCCGAATAATTAAATATTTAGTGTTATTTAGTCCACTTTAGGATAATAAAGTAAAATAAAATGCCTCCTACCGTGCAAGAACGCAATATCAAAAAATTGCAGATTAAAATATCGACTTTGTTTGCTCGAATACAAACTATCTTCGATTTAATTGTGCATGTAGGAAATGATGAGCAAAAAATAGAAAACTTTTTATCGGAGTGTTTTACTATAGACAAATTTCGTGAAGAGTTTCTGACCACGGTCGAACAATACAATGACCTTCAATTGTCATCAGTAGACAGTTCTGATCCTTCATATAGCACAGTTATTTCGTTCGATCAATTGTACACCAAAATTAAATATAAAGTGCATCAATTGACGTCACAAAATACTCAAAATGCGAGTCGTGACGTAAGGGTAAAATGCGAAAAATCTTCATTAAAATTGCCTCGATTAGAACTCTGCTCGTTTAATGGCGATAATGAGTCATGGCCTATCTTTTTTGAGACTTTTAAAGCAACCATTCATGAAAATACTGATCTCACAGACGGTGACAAAGTCCAGTACTTGATGGGTAGATTAAAAGGGAAAGCCCTAGGTATATGTCAAGGTATTTTACCTACGCCTGAAAATTACACCGTTATATGGAATGCGTTAATAAATAAATATAATGACAAAAGAATATTAGCCACTACCTACTTGGATAGGTTGATTAATTTAGCCGCGGTAAAAAATAATTCACCCAAGGAGGTAGAAGAATTTATTGACCAATTTTCGTCTCTATATCTCGCGTTAAAACAGCTAAATATCGACAGTTTAGAAGATTTCATTTTTATACACATTGCGTGTAAAAAGGTAGGCTTAGAGACTGTCAAAGCATTCGAATTAAAATACAGCGAACTCACTGAATTTCCGAAATGTTTAGACTTTATTAATTTCACACGAAGTCAGTCGCATATTTTACAGCGAGCACATAATGTGGCGAGCTCAAGTACAAGTATGAGAGTGGGCAGTATTCAGTCGCGTAAAAATTATATTATATCGTCGGTCGGACAAATGAATTCACGTTCTTCTAATAATAATGTGAAAACATTTATAAATATACAGGAGTCAAAGAACTGTGTTTGTTGTGGGCTTAATGACCATTTTCAATTATTAAAATGCAGTAAATTCTTGACAATGATTCCTAATGATCGTTTTAACTTTGTTAAAAATAATAAATTATGTGTGAATTGCTTAAATAGTACACACACTATTCAAAATTGTAAGGATTCCAGACGTTGCAACGAATGTAGAAAACCTCATAATAGCTTGCTGCATTTTCCTGTCCGTAAAAATACTTCGGGGGTCAACGTAAGCGGGCACTCTATTACGACAACGGCTGGCGCGCCTGAGTGCGGCCCTGCCGCATCCGTATCGCTTTGCGCGGTTGGCTTGTGTTCTGCGGCCACCGCGACAGATCGCTCGGTCGGCGCATCGTCCGTCTTGCTCGGCACTGCGCTGTGCAACGCGCTCGATGCAGATGGCAATATATTCGTCTTGCGCGCGTTAGTTGATAGTGCGTCTCAACGAGATTTAATAACTACGGAATGTTGTAAACGTTTGAAACTAAAAATATATGAGCCGCAAAATAAATATGTGTCAGGTGTAGGCGATGTCAGTAATCCTGTTGTAGGGACAACCTGCCTGACCATTCGTTCACGTATCGATGATTCGGTTAGGTATACAATTCAACCGGTGATCGTAAATCGCATCACCAACGAGTTACCTACCGCGAAAGTGGACGCTGCGCGCTTAGATTACTTGAATAATATTCCCTTAGCTGACAATAATTATTACACACCTGCAGGCATTGATCTTATAATCGGTAGTGACTTGTTCGCGCGCATCCTGCGTCCGAGAACAATATCTCGAGGCTCGAGCGAACCCGTGGCGATTGAGACCTTATTAGGCTACGTCATAGTAGGTCAAGCGAAGGTCATTGATCCTGTATGTGATAGTTTCCGCACTTATCTTACTATAAATGATGAGTCAATCGAACACTGCATGAATCGATGTTTTGAGCTGGAAGAGGTACCTAATGTACCTAATTATTTATCTAAAGACGAGCAATTATGTGAGAAATATTATAATGACACCACGCACCGCGACATGACTGGTCGATTTATTGTTTCACTACCATTAAAGGGAGACACCTCTGCGTTAGGAGATTCCATGCACTCGGCCGAGCGTAGGTACGTGTCTTTGGAGCGCAGATTATTAGCAAACTCTAAAGTAAAGGAATGTACCAAGCGAAAAATACTGTCCACTATTGCCCAGCTATGGGACATAATGGGTTTCGTGGCTCCAGTTACGCTATTGTCAAAATTAATTATTAAATCTTTATGGGAAAACAAAGTTGGATGGGATGAATGTCCTCCTGCTAATATAATATCTTTATGGAATAGAATTCATTCGGAATTGCACTTGTTGAAACAATTAAGATTACCGCGACACATCGGCGTCAATGATAATTGCATAATATCGGTAGTGGGTTTTGCTGATGCTTCTGAACGCGCTTACGGTGGAGTTGTATATTTACACGTTTATTTACCAAACGAAAATCGTTCGGTGATAAATTTAGTTTGCGCTAAGTCGAGGGTGGCGCCTTCAAAAACTGTTATCAGCCTCGCTAGAATGGAGCTCTGTGCCAACTTACTTCTTGCTAAATTAATACGCATAGTTATTACGACGTACTCTGGTCGCTGTCAACTAGCAAACATTCTTGCATTCACGGACAGTACTGTGGCTCTGGCCTGGATCCATTCATGTCCTACACGTTGGCAGACTTTTGTCGCTAATAGGGTCGCAAAAATTCATGATGATCTAGATCCTTGTCATTTTCATCACATTAATGGGAAAGATAATCCCGCAGACTGTGTGTCCAGAGGTCTTACTCCAGCTCAGCTGCTAGAACACCCACTTTGGTTTACTGGACCTCCATTTGCACACTTACCAATTGATGAATGGCCATTTCGACGGTTCGATCCCGCCAGTGTACACATAGAAATACCTGAAATAAAGGTGAATGTTCTGTCCACTATAAGCGTCACGCCTCCAACATTGCCGGTCTTTTGTGAACTTGCCGCTCGCGTTTCTTCGTGGCCTAAATTACTTCGAATAACGTTGTTTGTGCTTAGATTTATTAAGAAATTGTCGCGAAAGTTTGAAATTAGTCACTTAGATCGGGCTGAGGAAGCTGTTATTAAGGATCTACAAAAGTTGTACTCTAGTAATGAGATTAAAATTGCTCAAAATGGGGGAAAGTTACCGCCAGCTTTTCTAAAGCTCAATACCTTTTTAAAGGATGGATTATTAAGGGTAGGTGGTCGTCTGTCCAATGCGGAATTAAGCTATGACAGTCAGCATCCTATAGTATTGCCTAATAGAGGTCACATTGTCGATTTAATTATAGACTATTACCACCGGAAATACCTACACACAGGTCCCCAATTGCTAATGTCGTTATTAAGACAAAAATTTTGGATACTGTCCGCGCGTAACATTGTACGTAAGCGTATACGACAGTGCATTATTTGTTTCAAGGTCAACCCTAAAAATAAGGCACCTATAATGGCGGATTTACCAGCTTGTAGGGTTAATGAAGCGAAAGCATTCTGCCATACTGGTGTTGACTATGCAGGGCCGTTGTATATAGTACCGTACCATCGCAGAGGAGTGCGAAGTCAAAAGGCGTACTTATGCTTGTTCGTGTGTCTTGTCACTAAGGCAGTACACATCGAGCTCGCAACAGATTTAAGCACGGATTCCTTTCTAAACGCGCTCAGAAGATTCTTATCTCGCCGCGGTCCTGTCTCAGTTCTTTACTTAGATAATGGAACAAACTTTATAGGTGCAAAGACATATCTTAATTCCGTGTATCAATTACTAGAGTCGGAACAATACAAAGACAAATTTGCGAACGAGTTACGAGATAACCGCGTAGAGTGGAAATTTAACCCAGCTTCTGCCCCCCATTTTGGAGGTATATGGGAAGGTAATATTAGAAGCATTAAAAATCATCTAGCCAAAATCGTAGGTTCTCAATTATTAACTGGCGACGAAATGAATACTGTCCTCACTCAAATTGAGGCCATTTTAAATTCGCGCCCATTGTCAGTGCTAAGTAGCGATCCATCTGAACCGCTGGCATTGACTCCCGCTCATTTTTTGGTAATGACGCCTTTAAAGTCCTTACCTTCTGAGGATTTGAGCACTAAGAGGGTCACAATACTTCAACGGAAACGCATTATTGACCATTTGGTGCAGTCTTTTTGGAAAAGGTGGAAGGTCGAATACCTTAACACTTTGCAAGTCCGAAATAAATGGCTCTCATCTAATGCTCATATCCAACAGGGTGCTGTTGTACTGCTTGAATCAGAGAACAGTGCTCCTTTGGATTGGCCACTGGGTATCATAGAACGGTTGTTTCCCGGAAAAGATGGTGTTCCACGCGTTGTAGATGTCAGGACTAAATCTGGAGTCTACCGCAGACCCGTAGTGAAGGTTTTTCCATTACCCAACCAATAATAACATTTTCATTTTTAACTTACAGTCCACAAAATTTATCGTTAGGTTATTAAATATTAGATTGTTAATAAATTACTACCTAAGTTACGTAATAATAATATGTGTTCATGCAATGGTATGGCTCATTTTTAAATTGAAATAAATACAACTTTTACTTCTTAATCTTGAAGGACTATATCCTGTCAAGCCCGGGGGGATGTTTAGGCTAGAATTGTGCAAAGCGGCATCCTGTCCTTGAACGTGAATATTCTTGCCTTACTCTCCGTCCCCCTCCACCCACCACCCTGTGATATGTACGACACTTCACTTCGTTGTGGGCATTGCGCGAGGCAAGGTCCGACCGACATCCGACATAAGTCATTCATTTATATTAATTAAAATATATTGATAATTACTTAAAGTGTTTAGAGAACTTGGTGTTGTGTACCAGTGGAGGAAGAGCGAGACAACAGGGAGCGCAGCCCAGGGTGAGTCCCATTTTTTCCGTCCTTTTCCAATGCTGCTTTGCACATGGTAGGTAGGTAAGTAAAAAATAATAATTTCATCAATAAAAAAGAACTAGCGTCTTCAAAGACAATACACTATCTCTTAAAGTCAATACACCACACGTGGTAATATTTTTGCATATGGTATAAGACCCGTCATATAGTGATTTGCTCATGTCACGTTTCGAAACCAGTCTTGATACAAATCTCGCCTGAAGAATATAATTTCATTAAAAGTGTTTTATTCGCTCAATTGCTATTTTATTTTGTCAGGCGCATATTATATATTTTAGAGATGAAAAGGATATCCTGTAACTATCCGGTATCCGACCGGACTCTGCATAGTACAATTCTCATTATTTTACATAAGGCAAATCATAACACAATAGGTTATGGACACCGTTTATTTTTTTAATCACACGTTAAAAATGTTTGTTTACCATTATACAAATCAAACTGATCGCGTCATGTATCGCGATAAAAGGACGAATATCCGGCGATCCGGATTCGTAGCTTGCCGAATAGCCGGTATCCGGCCAAACCACCGACCTTTTCATTTGTATTATATGTCTTTAAGTGTCGCACTGCTGGGCAAAAGCGTCTTTCCAAGGAAAAATGTAGGAACTTCATCACCAAATTCATCAAATTCAAACACCGAGAAATCAACATTTCTGTATTTTACCTACGACAAGAACATTTCGATGGTTTCCTTCACCGTCAGCCGATAGTGATGTTAATTGGTTATTTGATCGATATTGGTGCAGATATATCTAATATTAAACACTTTTTTACATGTCTTACATCTTCTTTTATTTCTCTTTTTATTATAAATAACTGGGCGCCCGAGCTGTGCTCGGTGTCTTATAAACAAAACAAAAAAAAAAAGAAAAACACCTATCTAGGTAAACTTGGAATGTAAAACATTATTTAATTCAAAGTTTCATTGAAATCGTTGGAGTCGTTACAGTCGTTAACAAGATAAGATATAATTATTTATATCAACTAGAACTTGTTATATTTTCCATTTGCAGCAATAACAACTGCGATCGACACACAAATAGAAAATAACTACATAATTTTTATATAATACTAGATGTGCGCCACAGTTTCACCCGTGTTAATTTAATACCACAAACATCGCCAACGCACCCATGTAGGCATTATTATATACTTTGTGTAAAACTATCGACATTTTAATGAGGAATAAATTATTTTTTCTATACTATTGTCTAAATTTTGGTTCCAACACTCATGTACGAAAGTGAAAGCTGTGTGTGGCAGAAAAATCATGAAAGTAAAATAAATGCAGTAGACTTGAGAGCGCTAAGAGGTATGTTAGGAGTGAAATTGAGTGACAGGATAAGAAATAGTGTGATAACAGAGCTTTGTGGTGTGAAAGAAGATATAGTCACAAGGATTGAGAAATGGTTGCTAAGATGGTTTGGGCATGTTGAGAGGATGAATGAAAGAAGAATGACTAAACAAATGTATGATTCGAGTATGAGAGGAATCGTTGGAAGAG
Organism: Saturnia japonica; assembly: GCA_033032175.1. Classification (NCBI taxonomy): domain Eukaryota; kingdom Metazoa; phylum Arthropoda; class Insecta; order Lepidoptera; family Saturniidae; genus Saturnia; species Saturnia japonica. The sequence continues at coordinate 7,453,538 of CM065331.1, forward strand.
GAAGGCCTAGACGAACATTTATCGATCAAATCGGAAACTTTCTGAAGAAAGTTAAGGTCATAAGTACTCTAAACCGACGAGCATGCATGAAAAGATTAATGAATGTCGAAGAAGCGAAAGAGGTATGCCAGGATCGTAGCAGGTGGAAGGACGTGGTCTCTGCCTACCCCGTTGGGAAATAGGCGTGATTTATGTATGTATGTATATTGTCTAAATAAGTCATAGTTGTGTGTAGGGGCGCCTAAGTAATTATAGAAAATATTAAACTGCCTATACAACTTGTGACATCAAGGAATATTGTAGTTAGCTATTAATACCGCGCGCAGTACCCTAGGAATGATGCAAACTCGTGCTAAACTGCGTAAGTACTTAGTACCGTTCGCCACCCATAGATGGCGGTAAAATATAGTGTTGTATAAGTTTAGGACAACCACGTGATCTATGTTGCGCTCACCGCTTGCATGCTCCTGTAGTGATGTAGCGACATCTACATAGCGACACACAGCGACATCTATCAAGCCACATATGACGAATCCTACATCGCACTTTAGAAATTAACTCTTCGATTGAGTGTATATACAAGAACCCGACTACAACCGTTGGGCAGCTGCCCGCCAGACATAACACCTGTCTGGCCGGAAGATCCTCCCTTTGCAATAGTTCTTCTACACTGGTGACCCCGAGCATGAACGTCAGCGCAACCTTCTTCGCACAGCTACATCGTGACGTCATTATCACTTCCACAAGCTTTCGAGCAGCGAGTCATACAGCCAGCCAGCATCCACGGCTACTTCGGGTATCCTGACCACCAGCATGCAGCGGACGCGCATTCCTGGTCATCACCCACAGCCTTCTCAGCGACCTTGGCACAGCACACTGCACTTCGGCCGGCCAGCAAGCAGAGACGCACTTCTCTCCTGGTCGACGCAGCAGCCAGCCACTACGCAGCACTGCATCACCCCGACTCACTGGGGCATCACCCCGACTCACTGGGGGCATTACCCCGACTCACTGGGGCATCACCCCGACTCACTGGGGGCATCACCCCGACTCACTGGGGCATCACCGCAGACAGTTCCGACTCACCGTGAACTATGCGGCATCTGGTTCCGACTCACTGGAACATCCCACTGGCCCGGCAAGCATCACTAGATGATGTATGGACGACTCAACCTGCTATCGACCTCCGGTCTCGGAGGGAGTGATGTAGCGACATCTACATAGCGACACACAGCGACATCTATCAAGCCACATACGACGCATCCTACATCGCGCTTTAGAAAGTAACTCTTCGATTGAGTGTATATACAAGAACCCGACTACAACCGTTGGGCAGCTGCCCGCCAGACATAACACCCGTCTGGTCGGAGGATCCTCCCTTTTCTATAGTTCTTCTACACTCCAATCGCCAACCCCCGCCGAAAGTCAGTTATCTGCCTTTGGCTTTTGTGAGTGTTTTGCCATTTTATTAATAGACAGATTATGAATTTACACGTCGTCCATTTCCAAACTCCACTATGCTTGACCATTCCTGAATTTGAAACTGATTATTAATATTTAGTAAACGGTATCTTGACAAACTAAATTATTAAAAAGGATACAAAAATCCGACTGCAACATCGTCACAAAAAATACTATTTTTGCTTTTTATTTCAATCCGAGACGTCGTACTTAAATATTAAACCTATAGCTTATGTCACTCCCACAATTAGGACGAATCTAACGACACCTCGTATGCTAAAATCTATCGAGACGTCTAGGCTACAGAGCGTGCTAAAGAAATAGACATACATACATACTTTCAAAAAACATAACCCTCCTTTTCGCAGACGGGTAATAAATGAAGAATTAAATCAATTATGGCTTAGTTGTAACATTTACGGATACCGCGTCTATCGACGCCTATCCTTACAATTAGCCTTTTGGTGAAGGAAAATATTTCATGATGGTAGGGTATTTTTTATTGCCCGCCTGACTATTAACTCTACTTCAGAACCAATGTGGTTGCTCACCTTACTGTTAGCCAGAGGGACCCTATACAAAAACGGAGCCGCTGATGGCTTTTACAGCTTTACCGGGCTTGGGGGCGAGCGCTTAAGGCACTCCGCCGCGAAAGCGTGCGTGGTTTGGCAAGGGTGCCAAAGTAGCCGGACCTCGGCTTGGGCTGTTGCCGCGATTGCAAAGAAGTCGCGATCTGACTAATTCCCTATCCGTAAGATTCGAACTAAACTAAAATATACATATATACATGTCCCTGCCTTCTGAGAGGAAGGAAGGCAGATGTGTGTTTAGTGATCTGAAATATGGTCTACAGTAACTAGGTTCCTTATGTGGTATCCGGTAATAATATAGTGGGTATGCTAATGAAACAGTTGTGTCGCTGACTCGGTCTATATTTGTTCTGTCTTCTCAATTTATCCCTAATATTCCACTCCTTACAGAACCTATGTAACCTATATGGTGTGCACGTATGTATGAACATATTGTGTGCAATGATAAGTATGGGTAGCTAAGTGATCCAAGTACAGTATCACCTGTAGCATGCGAGCGGCTGCCAGATTCAAGGGTTTCACACCGACAGACCTAGGCTTGAGTTGGGTTAAGTTGCGACGGTGGGTGTGCGGGACCGAAGTTAGCCGCCCGTCCCCTGCGGAGGGGTTTTAGAGAACCTGTCTTCCCACTATACTTAGCATTTTCCCATCTTGCGATTGTACAATATAATACTTTGTTTAAATAGAGTGGACAATCTGTTATTATTTATCTATGGTAAAAATTAAATATCGCACATTGCCCTTGTCTAACTTAGATTAGATAATTGTGATAAAGTTATTTTCCGTACATTGGTTAATTTTTCATGTTTCATGGATTTATTACCTTCTATTTCGATAGGTTTAATATTAAGATATTAAGACTAGCTGATGCTTGCGAATGTTATACATACCAACTGTACCCGTGGCTTCGCTGACGTCGACTACAGAATGCCCGCGAGAAACTTGGTCCACCGCTCCCGGCTATATTAAAGACTAAAATGCTTATTGTGGGTGTTCCTTAGAAGATAGACGTATACTCTCTTTGATTTTTTTTGTATGTCTTTTTGTATGTGATTTTTTAAAGATCAGCAATCTTTATATAGAATAGTTTAATTTATTTGTTATTATTGTATTTTCTTATACCTACTGATTGCCACTTTAATTTTATTTAATATAAAAATGGCTAACCTATCTATTTTTTATCAAAATGTGAGAGGTATGAAAACGAAATCGTCTGAAATATATATGTCAATTTTAAATTCAGTCTATGACTTAATATGCATTGTAGAAACTTGGTTGGATGAATCGTTTTCGTCTTCTGATTATTTTGATCAAAGGTACACAGTCGTCCGTAGAGATCGCTGTGCTGATGATTTTAAAGAACGGTACTCCAAGGCTCATGGAGGCGGAATACTAATAGGCGTTAAAAAAGATTTCACATTTATTAATAGGGTTGATTGGCAAACCTCTGGTGAAGACATGTGGATACGCGTAAGAGTCGGGAGTGTTTGCTTGAATATGTGTCTGGTTTATCTACCATCCTACATACCTTGCGATACGTTCAAAGGGTTCCTTACAAAGTTAGAAGAAACTTGTTTAGGTAATTTAGATGATAAAACAGTGATTATTGGCGATTTTAATTTTCCTCATATTAATTGGAGTTGTCCTGAAGATCCTTTTTCTGGTATCTTCGAACCAAAATCATTAGCTTTAAGGGATTTCTTACATATTACTGGCTTTTTACAAGTGAATAATGTATGTAACGAGAGAAATAATATTTTAGACCTTATTTTGGTGGATGATCATACCAATGTTTGTGTCACTACAGCTGTTCCACTTAGTAAAATTGATACCTACCACCCACCCTTAGAGTTACACGTGTTGCTGAAACAAGCTAAAAGCAGTAAATTGGCTCGTAACACTGCTTCATTGAAACATAATTTTTACAGGGCTGACTATATCTCATGTATAGCGGTGACCAGGTTGCAGACTTATTTGCTATATATTTCTCCTCAGTTTATACTGATAACCAAGCTTCAGATGCGGTTACCCTGTCTTATACCTCACCGAACTATTCCCTCCCAGAAATAAATATAAGTGAAAAAGATATCAAAACCAGTTTAGAAAGTTTGGATGTTAGTAAAGGGTCTGGTCCTGATGGAATTCCACCAATATTTATACGGCTTTGCTCAAAAGCGCTTATTAAGCCTCTGCATATGATCTTTAATCACTACTCAAAGAAGGAATATTTCCCGATTTATGGAAAATCTCATATGTAGTCCCTATTTACAAGTCAGGTAATAGGAATGTCGTATCAAATTACAGACCAATATGTATTATCTCACAATTTGCAAAAATATTTGAGGGTATTATATACAAAGTTGTGTATTGTCAAGTAAATACCATGATGAGCTTGCGCCAGCATGGTTTCATGTCTAATCGTTCTACAACATCAAATTTACTTATATATGCTAATTTTATATCCAATACTTTGGAAGGCCGAGGCCAAGTTGATGCTATTTATACAGATTTTGCCAAAGCGTTTGATCGCGTTGATCACTCTATACTCATAGCCAAACTTAATCACGCTGGCATTCATGGCAATCTGTTAAGGTGGTTTGAGAGCTATTTATGTAATCGTTCTCAGCTAGTTGCATTGGCAGGCTACGAATCTTCACCTTTCATACCTTCATCTGGTGTCCCCCAAGGATCAAAACTGGGACCATTATTGTTTTTAATTTTTATAAACGACCTCTTAGATTCCTTAAATTGTGATTGCCTAGCCTATGCGGATGATATAAAAATATATATTCGGGTAACAAACCTAAGTGACTGTATTAAGTTACAGAGTGACCTTAACACTCTCGAGTTATGGTGTATCATCAACAAAATGGCTCTTAATGTGAGAAAGTGTCAATACATAACTTTTACCAATAAAATAAATTATATTGATTTTACCTATCAGCTTGGAGGTATAAGCTTAGAGAGAGTATCCGTTGTTCGTGATTTGGGTGTCATGTTTGACTCTTCTTTTTCTTTTCGACCACATATACTTAATATTGTACCCAGAGCCAAAAAGGTACTTGGATTTGTTATGCGTACTTCACGACCATTTCGCAATAACGAGAGTGTTATCTTGCTCTATAACACCTTAGTTAGAAGTATTCTTGATCACTTTCAATTCTTGGTCACCTCACTATACCACCTACGTAGAGCTTATAGAATCTGTCCAAGCTCGTCTTGTTAGATGCCTGAGCATAACAAATGGTATTCGTAAATCTATCCCTAATTATGTTAATAGACTAAAATATTTTAACATGATAAGCCTAAAAGAGAGGCGAAATATAGCTGACTTACTCATCCTTTACAAAATTGTAAATGGTTCAATAGATGCGTTACTTATTAATTACTTGTATTTTAGATAGTATACCCGTGCGGTGCGCAACCCATATATATTTTACATTCCGACTACAACACTGAATACTGCTTTTAATAGCCCTTTTGTGCGTATGGCAAGGTTATACAACGAGAGATCAAGCACGATGAATAACTCAATAGATATCTTTTCTCAGTCAATCAGTTCATACAAGCACTCCATGTTTAATAATTAAAATATAATTTAATATTTTAATTATTAAACGAGGATTTTATCGTTCTAATGAACTGTCCTCGGAAGTAGGTTGTCAACAGGGTGATCCCCTTGGGCCTGCAATTTTTAGTTTGGCTATAAATCCGATAATCAAAACTTTAAATTCTAAATTCAACGTTTGGTATTTGGACGACGGAACCCTAGGAGGTGATGTGGATAGGATACTGTGTTTTCGGACCTTTTTTTAATCAAAAATAAATTTGAAGCCATTGGTTTGGAGCTTAATTTTAGCAAATGCGAACTTTTTATAAATAACTGCGACTTAAATTTAAATGACGTAAAACAAAAATTTTATATTTTGGCTCCAAATATTAAGAAAGTAAACAGTAATTCCCTTTACTTTTTAGGTTATCCAATTTTTGATAAATCTTTTTCTGAATTTTTGAATATTTCAATTACTAAATTCCAAAATTCTGCTGCCCATCTCCTTGAAATTAGTCCACATTATGCACTTTGCATCTTAAAATTCTGTCTTTTCGTCCCTAAATTTACATATGTGCTCCGTTGCTGCTCCTTTTGGAATCACCCAGATCTTTTGACACAAGTAGACGATTAAATCAAAATTACCTTAGAATCGATTCTTAATATGCAGCTGCACGAGCAATCTTGAACCCAAGCATCCTTACCCATCCGTTATGGTGGTTTAGGGATTCGCAAAATTTCCAGTGTCGCTTTACCAGCCTTCCTATCTTCTGTCCATAGCTCAGCAAATCTCATAAGTAAAATTTTAAGTGTATCCCCTTCATACTTTGAGATTGCTGGCTTGGAAGAAGCTAGAAACGCTTTCTTAATTGCATGCCCAGGTCAAAATTTTCCAGTTTCTCCAAATTCACAGAGGAGCTGGGACGACATAAACTGCAAATTGATTTATGACAATATTTTGAGCTGTAGTACGGGTTCGGCGCGTGCTAGGCTTTTGGCCGTGGTTGCGCATGAGGCCGGCTACTGGCTTCAAGCGTATCCTTCGTCAAATACAGGAACATTTCTTGAACCTGACACGCTCCGAATCGCAACCTGTCTACGGCTTGGGGTTCCGGTCTGCGTTCCTCATAAATGTCCCTGTGGCAGTGATGTCGACAAGCTAGGACATCACGGACTGTCATGTCAAAAAAGTGCAGGCCGCTTCTCGAGACATGCCGCACTTAACGATATCATACGCCGGTCACTTGCCACCGTCAACGTTCCAAGTTTACTTGAGCCGACTGGTATTGCAAGAGACCGGATGGTATGAGTTTGGTTCCATGGAAGATGGGCCGGGTGCTAGTATGGGATGCAACCTGTTCAGACACGCTGGCCCCTTCCCATCTACCTGGAACCAGCAACAGAGCTGGTGTGGCTTGTGAGGCGGCTGAAAAAGCTAAGACATGCAAATACAGGGGTCTGGGCTCTGAATATGATTTTGTCCCATTCGGCGTCGAGACCCTTGGCCCGTGGGGTCCTAGCGCTACAAGGCTTTTTAAGGAAATAGTAAAAAGGTTAGTCGACATCACAGGAGACCGAAGAGCTGGCAGCTACCTCGGACAAAGAATTAGTCTAGCTATTCAAAGGGGGAACGCTGCCAGTATCTTCGGAACCTTGCCTAAAGGGACTCCTTTTCATAATATATTTTAATCTGTAGTTATGTATGTACATGTAATAATTATAAATGTGTATTGTGTAAATAAAGTAACTTTAAAATACACTCTATGTAATTTAATATTAATTTTAATGTGTAATGTTAGACCTAGAGTAAAAACTTTATTTGATTCGTGTTTCAAATCTTATATTAATAGAATAGAACAAAATTTAGAAACAGATGTTAAGGCGTTTTGGAACTATACGAAATCTAAGAGATCTACTAATGATTTACCAAAAAAAATGTTTTATAAGAACATGGTTGCTGAGGATGGTAAAAGTATAGCTGATCTGTTTGCAAATTACTTTGCAACTGTCTATAATACTAGTTCTTTCCATGCGTATAGTCCTGATTTTCCAGAATCGTCTAACTGTATTGCTTCAATTAATATAACTGATAGTGATGTGGAATTGGCCCTTAAGTCTATTGATATTAACAAAGGAGCGGGGCCAGATGGTATTCCGCCAATTATGATTCGCAATTGCGCAACTTATCTGAAAGAACCACTGGTTCTGCTCTTCAGAAAAAGTATTAATGAAGGCAAATTTCCGGAACTATGGAAATTAGCCAAGATCGTCCCCATATATAAATCAGGAAACAGAATGGATGTGACAAACTACAGACCAATTAGCGTCCTTAGCTACTTCGCAAAAATTTTCGAAAGCATAATTTATAAGCAAATTAATTATCATCTAAAACATATTATCACTGAAAGACAGCACGGCTTTGTTACAGGGAGATCAACAACTACTAATCTGTTAACTTACACTCACCATTTAAGCTCTGCATTTAATGCATGCACACAGATAGATTCGATTTATGTTGACTTTGCTAAAGCCTTCGATACAGTTGATCACTCAATACTTTGCCGCAAAGCTTATCACATTGGCATACATGGATCGCTATTGCGCTGGTTAGCTTCGTATCTATCAAATAGAACGCAACTGGTTGCAGTATATGGCTATGACTCTACTCCATTTGAAGCAAAATCAGGAATACCACAAGGATCTAATTTGGGGCCACTCTTATTTGTTTTATTTATTAATGACCTTATAAACTCATTGAAAACTAAATGTCTAGCATACGCTGATGATTTAAAGGTCTACCATAATATTCTATCATATGAAGATTGTATTGATTTACAAAATGACATTAATAATTTGCATCTTTGGTGTACTCGAAATAACATGACATTAAATATTCAAAAGTGTCATTTGATTATTTTTACGAAAAAACGGTCTCCAATAGTGTATCCATATAAAATAAACAATACATTGTTACAGCGTCAGAATACAGTAAAGGATCTTGGTGTATGGTTTGATTCAAAACTAGCCTATACGTACCACTATGACTACATCACATCCAAAGCTAACAAAGTTATGGGTTTTATATTTAGAATGTCAAGACCATTTAAAGATCCTGCTACATTAATAACTTTGTTTATGACATTGGTTAGAAGCATCCTGGAGTATTGTTCGGTGGTATGGAATCCATACTATCACATACACAATGACAGGATCGAAGCTATCCAAAGACGTTTTGTACGTTATTTAGCATCAAAATGTGGACTGAGGCGTAAACTACCTTCATATGAAACTAGGCTAAATCACTTTGGTATCAAAACACTGTCATCCAGACGTAGCTTTAGCTCATATTCTATTCTACATAAAATATTCAATGCCAAATGGGATACAACAGAGTTGTTAAGCCAACTATCAATAACCACAAGAGTAAACCGGAATCAAAGTATCTTCCACGTTCCATATTGCTCAAATAATGTCTCATACTATAATCCGTTATACAGAATGTGCAGAGAATACAATGATAATGCCAGGGTTTTGGATATATTTGATAGAAATATAAGCAGTAGTTTTCAATCATCTGATTAATCTTTTGATTTTATTTGGAGAAGCTATTTATGCGCTAAAACTTTATGTAGTTTTTCTAATATAATTAATTGAATTATTTTGTATTATTTTTATTTTTTTTATTATTTTCTTTATTCTTTGTATTTTGTTTGTAAAATTAAATGTTGTGCCCAACTATAATAGGAAAGCAAATTTAGTTCTATAAGTTACTATTGTTAATGTGTATTTTGTGTTTTAGTTTGGTTTCTGTTGTTGAGCCATAATAAATAAATAAATAAACATAGTAGTTATCCTTATTAATTATGTGTTTAAATGTCAGGCATGGCCTATTATCTGAGCGATTGCATTGTTTTTATTATGTGTAAATGATAACATGTAATTTTTCCTTTTTTGTAATTGCTCTGTTGGCATGCTAAATATATAAAATAAATAAATACATTAATTTTCTATATCTCTTGGGTTAACTCAGCGTAAACTATTTAAGCTCCCGAATTGATACATCATGACCAGTTTTTATTTATTTATGCGAAACCCTAATTATTTTTCTAAAATAAAAATAGCCTAAGTTACTCTCTATAAAATCAGCTATCTACATGTAAAAATCTCGTCCAAATCGGTTTTTGTTATCATATATATATGATATATATGTATCTATATATTCATTTAGTAAAAAGCTGTTAATTCGATATTACCAATAGACAATTCAATTTAATTATTTGCATAGATAGAAAAAGTATATACAATCTAACTATCAGCTGCCATGTTAGGTACAAATATTATTAATAGATGTCGCCACCTACATGTTAGTTTAATATATTTTCATTTGGAATACCAACTTTTTATCCGTCTGCAACAAAGGGGGGTTATGTTTTTCGAGCGTATATATGTATGTCTATTTCTTTGGCACGCTCTGTAGCCTAATTACAGGAGACCATGAAATTTTACAATTCATACATGTCGAACTAACATGAAAGCATATTTATACCTAAAGAAGATATAATTATATTAAAATTGTTATTATCATACATTTTAACAAATTAACTGATAAGCTCGTATTGAGATCCATTTTCTTGTATGCACATATTATGACTGTTTTGCATTTTATTGTATACTAATATGTATTGTTTTTAACTCTTCAGTAACTCACAGTATGTTAATATATATAACAGGCAGTTCGTCTGGTGGAATACTTCAACCCTAAAGAAGATCGCAGCCAAATAACCCTTTGGCTATTAGCAACGCGCTAATGATACCTATTGTATTAGTAGCGTTTATAGGCTACGTTAGCCACTTACCAACAACTGGACCGTATGCTTGATGGCCACCTTTGTTGTATAAAAAAGCACTCCAGTATTTGTCTATCCGGATACCTCTAACTATTAATATGAAACTTTGCGGTTTTAAAAGCAAGCTTCTATATAATCAAATTCTTACTCATAAGTAATTATAAATTACTATTGCGTAATAGCGGTCAAATGAACACAAACAGAAAACAAACAAAAAAAAATAGGATAGAAAAACTCGACTGCAACAAAAACTCTTAATTTTTTTACTTTTATTTTTGTTTTTTATTTGAGTCCCACATGCCTTACTTAATTACATAGCCTATATCACTCCCACAGTTAAGACGAATCTAACGACACCTCGTATGTTAAAATCCATAAAGCCGTTTTTCGTCCCCCTTTTTCGCTTTTTCGCAGTCGGGTAATTATCGAGATTTAATCTTATATTTTTGTCATAATATCTTGTCTAATAAATAAACGTTGAAAGGTAAAGTAAAAATAATCTTGCCAATTACTTTAGGTATGAATTAAATGAAAACTTTTTTACAGATACGACACACATCATCTTTTCATTTATTTACGTACTTATTCTCATCGTGGAATTCTAAGAAAATTAAAATGACTTTTTCATTTTTATATACGTAAATCTAGGTTAGGTAATATCCGAGCTAAATAGTTAATTTTCATGTTCTCCTTTAACTGTAAAATCTATTCAATTCTTCTCTATACTGTGATTATGAAATCTACTCAAACCCGACATTATTTTAAAATTATTGGTCACTCATGTTTTCATACTTTTTTTATACCCAAGAAGCTTAAACTTTGTAAAAAAATATATTTTAGCAAATTTCTCACAGAAAAATTAATTGTTTTTTTTTTTTTTAATAGTACCATAGCTAGTCAAACTACTTACTGCTTTTCGATTGGCATAGTTAGCGTATAATAATAGTTCAACAAAAAACCGATAGAAATCAGTCATTTGTGGTCGCAGTGTACAAGAATGTAAAACAAGGTAAAAATGTATAGTTTTTTATTTAAAAAAATCATATCTTAGGTACTACCTAGGATATATTTTGTTTCGCATTTTTTTCTGAACGGCCATAAGTTCTGCTATAAGCCATTTCAAGGTTATCCATTTATTACCGGACACCCTGTATATATTGTATGTTAATTACTATGGCAATGTGTATCTATAGCCGTATGTGCCACATACTATATATGTGCCAAATCAATGGGCAACGTAAGTTATAGTAAGTATTTTTACGACAATAAGTTGCGGCCTCATTAGTCATTACCTACGTAAAGTATCGTATGTAAAACGTACAATACAGTATTATCGACGTAATCTATCGTATGTCATTTATACGACATTTTAGATCGTTATGAGCAGAATAATTGATCAAAACTACTAATTATAAACTATATTAAATTGTGTTACCTTGCATTCGAGAGGCAGGCTCCAGGAAATAAGTCTTATTCATGTAATCAAAATTAGTTTGTTTTATTTCGTTTGATTTTTCACTAAATTGTCTGCCCTGGGTTTTATGTATTGTCAAATCACAAAACATTTGAACTCTACTTCGTTTTCTATTAATGGTTCACCTATTAATTTAAAAAATAAATAAATATAAATACCAAAATATCCGTCGAAACCTTTCGTAAAACAACATGTACTTTTGTCTCGCATCACAGTGTAGACGGTGGTAAGCGACACGTACGATACGCGGGAGGTGCGCTCTCTCCGTTTTCAACCCGCTGTAATATATCGGAAAGGCTTTAAAGAACACTTTACTTTGTATTCGTTTTTGACATAGCATAATATACGTTAGCGAACACGTCTAAATATGCAAATATTTGTTAATTTATTTCATTTCCTAAGGTACTTTACATTTAAAAAAGGTGATTTATGAAAAAAAACGCAAAACCTAACTTTGTGGCATACGATACTTTGCGTAGGAGGGGTCGATGTATGCACAATCTAGTATGCACAATATCAAAACTGGTTTATACAGGATGTGTTTAAATGCCATATTGTGTTTTCTTTATTTTTATGATTAGTTGTACGCTATAATTGCAAGCAACAAATCATTTCCGCGTGACACGGACATATATAAAAATGTTTAAATGCAAACAAACAAGTTGGTAACATGTTTTGAGTTGGAGCAATTTCGTATATACAGTTATTATCATCATCATAATCATTTCAGCCGCAGGACATCCACTGCTGAACATAGGCCTCCCCCATAGATCTCCAGAGCGACCGATCTTGTGCGGCCTGCACCCAACGGCTCCCAGCGACCTTTATTATGTCGTCTTTCCATCTAGTGGGGGGCCGGCCTAGGCTGCGCTTTCCGGTGCGTGGTCTCCACTCGAGAACCTTTCTGCCCCAACGGCCGTCAGTTCTCCGAACTATGTGCCCCGCCCACTGCCACTTCAACTTGCTAATCCTTTTGGCTATGTCGGTTGGTTGTCGGAGCTTTCTTATGAGGCCCACAGTGAGCGACCATGTCTCTGTGCCGTATGTCATCACTGGCAACACACACTGGTCAAAGACTTTCGTCTTGAGGCACTGAGGTATTTTGGACGAGAAGACGTCGCGCAGTTTCCCGAACGCTGCCCAGCCGAGTTGGATTCGTCGACTGACCTCTTTTTCAAAGTTGGACCTACCTAACTGGACTATTGTCCCAGGTAGACATATTCTTCAATAACTTCTAGACAAGAGTTCCCAACTGATACTGGGGTGGGCACCACATGGACATTCGACATGATTTTCGTCTTGTGCATGTTCATTTTAAGGCCCACCTGTTGAGAAACTTTGTCGAGGCCATCGAGCATTGTGCCAAGATCTTCCAGCGATTCTCCATGACTACGATGTCGTCAGCAAATCGAAGGTGAGTGATGTACTCGCCATTGACATTGATGCCGAGTCCTTGCCATTCCAGGAGCTTGAAGGCGTCCTCTAGAGCGGCGGTAAACAGTTTCGGAGATATTACGTCTCCCTTTCTAACGCCTCTTCTCAAAGGAATAGCCTTCGTGCACTGCTCCTGTACTCGGACCGATATGGTGGCGTTGTTATACAAGCACTTCAACACTTCGATATATCGATAGTGAATACGGCACCGCTAGAGAGACTGCAACACTGCCCAGGTTTCGACCGAATCAAAGGCTTTTTCGTAGTCCACGAACGCTAAGCATAAAGGCAGATTATACTCCTCAGTCTTCTGTATAATCTGCCGCAGCGTATAGATGTGGTCTACGGTGCTAAAGCCTTTTCGGAAACAGGCTTGTTCGGGAGGCTGGAAGTCATCAAACTTGTGCTCGAGACGATTCGTGATGACCCTCGAAAACAGCTTATAAACATGGCTCAGCAACGAGATGGGCCGATAGTTCTTCAATAAGGTTTTATCACCTTTCTTGAAGAACAGGACCACCACGCTGCCGCCCCACGTTTCCGGCGTTTTACCCTCGAGTATAACGGAATTAAAGAGCTCCTGCAAGATCTTAAGTACCGGTGTTCCACCCTCTTTAAAAAGCTCTGATGTAATTCCGTCATCACCCGGCGCCTTGTTGTTCTTAAGCTGCTTAAGGGCCATCCTAATCTCGTACAGGGTGATGTCGGGGATATCTTCGGTATAGTGTTGGGTCAGCCCGGCTCTCCGATCTTTAGCCGGGCTGGTAACAGGCTTAGTTGACGAGGTATATAACTGCCCATAAAACCTTTCGATCTCCCTTAATACCTCTGGCTTGGTGGACGCTACACTGCCATCATCTATTTTCAGCTTCGTCAACTGGCTCTGCCCAATAGATGCATTCCTTGCGAACTGTTATGAGCCTCTTTAGGATTAGGTTTTTAAAAAAAGAAATTAATTGATTTCACAGCCGTCTAGCTCAGTTAGAGGGTGGATAGAGACTAACTGGGAAGGGACTGTCTAGCTAACTAAATACACTATTGGAATGCAGAGTAAGCAGGATAAAGTGAGGTGTATGCAAGTTAGGGTGCAATTTAGGGATATAACAGAACGCTTTGGAGTCTTTATTCCGCTCTATCGTCTCTTTAATACTTTTGGTATTGTAAGATCGGACATCGTGTCGCAAGGATTTATGAATAGATCTATTGAGCTGCCTATAGGACTTAGCGTCATCGGAAAACTGCAGCGCCATACTACGCCAATCCGCCATGAGTTTTTGGGTTTGATCTGATATCTTTTGAGTCCTAAAGCTACGGTGAGTTTTTAAGAACTTGGACCCAACCGCATGAACAGTTTCTGCCAGCCTATTACTAAAATCATCTACGAAGACGCAACTATCTAGGCAATCGAATTGGTTTTTCAATTCGAGTTGAAAGCTCTCGGGGTTTTGGTGTTGATCATTAGAGGGTCGGAGCGTAGACTTCATCAGGCGAGACCTTTCTATTTTTAGATTGATATTCAATGTGCCTTTAACCATTCGGTGATCACTCCCGGTTTTCACTCTGTGGATCACAGTGACATCATTGAATATTTGTCTTTTCGTGGTCATGATGAAGTCTATCTCATTTTTCGTGGAACCATCGGGGCTCATCCAAGTCCATTTCCTATGAGGTGGCTTCTGGAAGAAATAGTTCATCATAAAGAGTCCCTCTTTCTCCATAAAATCTGCCAACCTCTGGCCCCTAGGGTTCCGTTGCCCATAACCAAATTGCCCCACTCCCAACTCTTCACCATTTCTTTTGCCCAGCTTTGCGTTAAAGTCTCCCATTACAACAGTGAAGTGGGTTTTCGAGGTATGTATGGCCCTGCTAATGTCCTCATACAAAACCTCCACTTCATCATCAGGGTGTGCCGAGGTCGGTGCGTAAACCTGTATGACCTTCAACGAATATCTTTTGGATATTCTGAGTATCAGGTACGCTACCCTGCTCGACACACTGTCGATGGTCACGATGTTGTTAATGAGAGACTTCCGGACGATAAACCCGACACCACCTAGGGACTGTTGGTCGCCCTCCCTGTAATAGAACAAGTTCCGGATTACATGATTATCGTGTCTTCACCCTCTCTTCGGACTTCTGATAATCCCATAAGATCCCAGTGTAACTTGTCTATTTCCTCTTCCAGCTCGACAATCTTCTCGTCAGTCCTCAAAGTGCGATTATTATATGTTGCCAGGGCCAGTTGTCGTGAGGGTCGGTAGCTGGAACTCTTCCGGGGATTCTTAGCACCTCCTGCCCCGCCGTTACCATAGCCGCTACCGAAACTAGAAATAGCGGGGCCGCCGGGGACTGGGTGCCTGGTCGTTCTTGTCGTTTTCATAGGGGGGATTTGCCCATACTCGCCACGCTGGGCATGCGGGTTGGCGAGCGCATATATTTTGATTTTTGTTGTTTAAGTGGGGGATGCTGCTGCCCATCCCCTAGCTTTTTTTTCCTTAGTCGCCTCTTACGACATCCACGGGTAGAAATGGAGGGGTCATTTCTAAGCCGGAACCACCACGGCAAACAGTTATTATAACTACATAAAATTATTATTTATATAGATTTTAACATTTGAAGACTAACGATTTCATAATAAGCTTAATATTATCATACATTACGGTTAATCATGTGATTTATTAATTGAAAAATCCCGCACCATTTTGATATAAAACTCGATGATACCAAAAAGAGACAAACACAAACATCTATAGGATTTAGCTTGTGAGAGAATGAGATAGAATACATTATGCAGTGTTTCTTATTATCTCGGTCTCATAGCCAGCGTGGTGTATCGTTCATATGTTTTTTTAATATATTTTGAAGGTTTTTGTATATTTTTTTGTAGTACGGCAAAGTGAATACACTTTACCTGGTGGTTTTTATCTATTTATTTTTACTAATAAGAATTTTTAGATAAATTTTAGTCATAGGTATCCTATTAATATGAAGCCTCTGGGGTTTGTCTAAGCATGAACCTGAGGTGAGCAAACAACGGTGGCCACCAAGAGATCGTCAATGCATCGACGGCTGCCGCTGTCATGAAGGAGTGCTCGCCTCTTGGCAGCAAGACACAATGACTGACCGTGAATAGCAATAAACTAAATCAATTTACTGAGACGGTTTTATCACCATGTGGTCCTTTTTTATTGTACCTATCTGTGTTTACCTTTAAGTGATATATAAAGGTTAGTAAATGCTGGTAATATGGTGAATGGGTTCACAAACCTTTATGAACAGCCAGAAAATCTCTACGAAGGCTCGTCTGGTCCAACACTCGCATGCGGAAGTGGAAGCCGGGTGTGGCAGAAAGAGCACGAACTTTGTGGTGTGAAAGAAGATATAGTCACAAGGATTGGGAAAGGGATGCTGGGATGGTTTGGACATGTTGAGAGGATGAATGAAATAAAAAGACTTAACAAATTTATAAGGCGAGCGTAACTGGGAACGTTCTAAACCGACGAGCATGCGTGGAAAAATTAATGTTTGTTGAAGAAACGAAAGATGTATGCCAAGATCCTAGCAAGTGGAAGGACGTGGTCTCTGCCTACCCCATTGAGAGAAAGGCGCGATGTATGTATGTATGTGTTTAACATCAAGAATGTCAATCACTTTACGTACTACTGTAAAAACATCCTACCTTCATGTTTATTTTTGTTAATAATTTTTTTTTTTAATGTTATTCCTAAAAAGGTGGAATGTGGGAAAACCCCGGGTTTTTTATGTCCGTCGCTAACATTTAGGAATGCACACAAGATTTATTTATTGAAACCCATATTACACTGCAAAACAATCTTTATTTTAAACCAAATATATATTGTTTTGGCTTGCATCAGCGTGAATATCATTTTATAACCAATTTTTATAAAAGCTCTAATGTCGCAAGATTTATAATGCATAATTATTGGTAGACCTATATTTAATACGTACTAATTAAATGTAGGTCATTCTTAAATTTGTCTTACCGTGTTTTAGACTTAGTAAGACTAAAAAAAGTTCTTTAGGTAACAGTGTTAGGTCCTTTAACAAGATCCCGAAGCACATTACTGATTTGCCGGACAAGTGCAAGGACTACGTCAAGCAGGTTTTACAGTCAAAAGGTGGATCAAGACAGGGAGATTTGCATCATTAGCTGTTGTTAGCCTATAAAAACTTTCATGGTGACTTGCTGATTTGGGTGTTACGTAACGTTTAAGGAGAGCCAGGAGGGGTACGGAAAAATGTTACGGCGCGTTACATGGGATGAGGGAGGCTCAAGATAATCAAAAATTGCGTTATGTAATACTTTAACGCCCCCTAACCACTATGTCGGCACGAACAAAAAATTTATCTGCGTCATATCTTTGTCATACTGTGAAGTTGTAAAGTGACTAGTGTGATCCTTCTTTGCTACAACTTGGAGTTCTTCAAACATAATCTGAAGAGACATTTGAGCAAGCCAGAATGGCTATGGATTTCACTGTGTTTAGCATCCCTTTCGTAGAGTCTTCACTTTGCCTTGCTACGAAAAAAAAATGTTTGGGTTGACTTGACTGACACCAAGTATAATTATAGTCGACCGTAAGAAAAACCAAGCCACGGGTGTACGATAGTCGATGATAAAATTTAATAAAGTTATCGGGTAAATAAATGTTTATATTAAAGGCCGCACCTTTATTTCTATGGAAGTTTTGTCCACATAAGGGTTTATGCTGTAATAATGTTATTTTGGAAGCCTCTCTGACCTAGACATTTAAGCAAGGCCACGAGTCACCAATGAGGATCACCAAAATTAACATAACCAAATAAGGATTTAGAATCATTATAAAACTATATGACCTAGATAAAATACTAAATCGTCAATTGATTTTAGAAACTCCTTTTCTGTAAGTTGTATGTAGGTAGGTGTATTTCAATGAGAGACAGTTAAGGAGTTTTTTGGCGGGATCCAGGTCTAATGTTGTGGTTTTAACTTTGATTCGTAAACTTATATTATTTGATCTTATATTTGTAATATTGGCGAAATTTTGCGTGATATATTTTGGTTATTGTGCACAAGTGAATTATTATAAACTAGCTGTGCCCGCGGCTTCGCTCACGTGGACTACAGTATGCCCGCGCGAAGCTTGCTCCCGCTCCCGGTTATTTCAAAGACAAAAATTCTTATTGTGGGTGTTCCTTAGAAGATAAAATAATATATACTATTGCTGACTTTTTTGTAGGTCTTTTTAATATCTACCATTATTTAGTACATTCATTAATTAGTCTGTTTGTAATGTCAAAATAACAGTTTTTTACTAAATGCATATGAAAGTATACGGTACATATATCAAAAAACCCATTTTTAAAATTTTTGTCTGCCTGTCTGTCTATCCGTCCGTCTGTCTGTCTGTCTGTCTGTTTGTTTGTTCCGGGTAATCTCCGAAACATTTGGACCGATTTTGATGGGACTTTCACTGATAAAAAGCTGATATAGGGAGTAACTTGGGCTGCTTTAATTTCAGAAAAAGAATTAGGGTTCCGCACAAATAAAAAATATCTGGTCATGGTGAATCAATTCGGGCGCTTAAATGGCTTATGCTGAGTAACCCATAAGATATATAGCAATTTAATGTACTATATAATTATAGCCATTAAAAAACCCTGTAAGAAAGTCCGGGAGAGTATACATCTATTTTCTAAAGAACACCCACAATAAGCATTTTTGTCTTTAAAATAGCCGGGAGCGGAGGAGCAAGATTCGCGCGGGCATTCTGTAGTCCACGCGAGCGAAGCCACGGGCACAGCTATTATAGAATATATTTATTACTGCGTATTGTGGCGGTTACATAACTAACTTTGTTAATGATGTACGAACGCGTTTTGACCATGTCATTGACCAACTAAGGTAAAGTAACATGTGAAGGCCACAGTTCGCTTGACCCTTTATTAATTTTTTTATAGTATAAAGTATCAAGCTTCAAAACCCTCGATTGTATTGTACGTCATTTTTATTTTGTTGTCTCAAGTTGGCAACCCTTTTCGTATGTCTTACTGGGAATCCCTCGAGTGTATTGGTAGTCAGTGTTGTTAAAGTGAGTTCATACTGTGTAATATCCTCAAAACATAGAGATTTGCATCATCAGCCGTTCATGGCCTATAAAAGCTATCATGCTGACTTGTTGACTTGGGTGTTACGTAACGTTCAAGGAGGGGGAGAGGGTTAAAAATCTTCTAAAATTGTTTTACGTAGTACTTGAACGCGGACCGAGAAGGAAGAAAGATGTGTCGCCTTAGGCGCTCGCCTTCAAGACCGGTGAAGCTGTCAAAACCTCGAATGGCACCGACTTGACTTAACGCTAATAAAAAAATAAAATAAAATATATTCATTTCAATAATCATTAAAAATAAACATATTCAGTAAAAAAAACACGACAATGAATACCAATCTCTCGGTCCCTCTCTCGATAATTATCAATTATTTTACTCAAGATGGTAAGAAGAACGGTTGAAGAGAGTTAGGGGACAGAGAAATGTCTGGACTACAGGAATACCTCCATCCTACAGAAGACCGCAGTTAAATAATTTTGTGATATGTTCTTATGGTGACTAGGGTTTCCAAAGCTCCTTGACTTAGGGGAGTTCGAGTTTGCCAACGCGCTTGTTATACCTATAGTATTACAAGCGTCCGTAGGCTATGGTAGCCGCTTACCATTAGGCGGGTTTGCCATCGTAGTTGTAAAAGAAAACACACTAAGCCTATTCAGGAGGCTGGCTCTTTAGTGCAGCACCTGAACACGCCTATAGTTGTTTGGCAACAGATTTCCAACTTGAGGGTGGTAGCTAGCTAGGCGGGCATTAGAATGCCACCACCATGCTATGGTTTTATCGCGATGTTTTCCTTCACCGAAAGCTCTGGCTCTTTACAGGGATTCGAACTCATGTAACACCTAACCCATCATTGCTTCAAAAATCTAAATGATAAGTTGAAAACAATAGTTGATTCATAATTGACCTTTAAATCAGTGTCATATCTGTTCGTAGGTATGCTTAATCCGTAGCGGTTTATACGGTCAATAGTAAATACTTTTATGAAACCAAAATATTAATGTCAGAGATGCGAAACAGTGCAAACGTGAGTGACTGAAAATATTAGTCCGATTTGAATTATTTTAAATCCAGTGTTAATGTTTATCAAGATAATCTAGTTACAAAATTGAAACATGGAGAAATCGACTACTTCTCGGTAATTTTTTTTTATTGTTCACTCAATTGTTTATTTTAATTTTAATGATTTACCTACGGAAAATAACCATTGTTATATATTGCGTTTATATTTAACAATAAACAAGTACCTCCCTTTTTATCACTGTTATATTTCTATAGAAATTTCTAGATTTTAAAGTATTTACCTAATTTAAAATCAAAAAATACTTTTCAACTTTTCAATTATGCCAATGTCACGTGAACAGAATAATTGTGTAACCTTAAAATTCATTCTTTTAGTTAGTATTTTTAATTCACATTCAAAGCAGAGCATACCAAGTTAATCAAGATCCTAAAGAACTTGAGAAATCAATTTTCATATAATATTAAGTTAATAATATGATTGACATTGCTTATAAAAGTACGCAAAAAATACATAACGTATTCATGATAAAGGGTTTTTGGCGGGAACTTGATTTGTCGTGTTTTGTTTGTTATTGTAATTCATAAATTTAAGTTCTTTGTCCATACATTATATAGTAGTGGTAGCATTTTATTAATCTTATTGTGCATACCTGAATTGGGTTATAAATATATGTATGATTTATGGATACGGGTATATGCATTTTAACTTGTTAAAAAACTCCCTAGACAGTTTTAACAAGAGAGCGAGCATCTTGTTAGTCCTCACTTAGAATACGAAAACTCAAAAATATTGACAAAGGCAAGTAGTTTTTCGGCGCCAAAAAAAATTAGTTCATGTTTGGTCTTCTTGCATATCAGATATAGTGATGATTTTGCTTTTTTACCCTCATCTACGTTTATAAATCTATAGTTATGTTTGTATGTGTAATTATAAAAAACGATATAAAGGACGCTCATTACTAATATGCCCCAAAATAAATTGTTTGTCTGTCTGTTTGTATGTCCAGATTTAACTCGATAAGTGCTTGACTCATTTTATGAATTTTCTCACACGAGATGCTTATGTCATTGGTCAAATGATAGGTTATAAGAATTTTCGGTTATAATTTAAAAATCATATAAAAAGATATAAATTTTTTTTGTTTAATTTTATCGGTTTTGATGGTTTTTTTTAAACGGCATGTATAGGCCATACAATATTCTGCCTATATCATCATCCTATAATCATTAGCCTAGTGGTCGTAAGCGCCACTGCTATGCTCAAGGTCCTGGATTCGATTCTCAGGTCGAGCAAAGCAAGATTTTCTATGAAATTCTCATTAGCAGCTCGGAGTTTAGCTTTATGTCCGATTAATAGCAATAGACTCGCCCCCTATTACATGATACCTAAAGCATATCCGGCAAACTGTGGGTGTACATTAGTACACCTGCCTAACCCTTCGGGGACACGGGTGTAATGATATGTGTATATACCTATGTTATATTATAATCCCTAATGTGCGCATCACACAAAAATGTCTAGATAGATCTTGAACACATTTTTAAATTGTTTTAATCCTTAGACACTTGATCGGTCCCTATGTAAAAAATATCTCGATGTCTTCATTTAATAAATAGGTAATATAGTTCTATGAAAGTACGATTCTTATAAGCACTACGCGTTCAGTGATATGTTTACTTGCCGTGGAGAAGTGGGGATTATAATATTAGTATAGATTAACGCGAACGAAGACGTGGGCGGTTGCTATTTGTCTATAATACTTTAAGAAATCGTAATGAAAAGTAAAATTATTAATAAATCTCAACCAAAGATGTAAATTGTAGACTGGAAGTACATATCATTTAGGAATTGACAGGCTATAGTAACATGGGAAAAAATTAAACTATGAAAATAATCCGGGAGTTGACAAATTTTGGAAAATTGTTTTAAACACTTTATAATTTGAAAATATGTATGTAATACCAATGAATATTTTTTCCCCATAACAAGTTTTTTAAGTATATTTTTTTAATTTAAATAAAAATCCGCTACATAAATGCGGTATTAAGGTACCGTGACGTCATCATTCATTTTATATGTCATTATGTATGATAACAATGACAAGTGTGATAGCTCATGCAAGAGTCTAGCGTTCATATTTCTTGAATGCTGACGTCACGTTTTCTAAATCATCTAAATCTAAATCAAATCACGTGATTCACAGATAAAGATAAAAATTTTCCAAAGGGAAAATTAAATAAATAAGTAAACGATAACTCTGTTCTAGATTTGTATTGCTTTAGGCTTTTTATCTATAGAACAAGATTACTGAAAAATGTATTTTAATTTTTAAACTTGTAGTCAAATAACGGATTACTGCGCAATAAACGCGTGCGGAGCCGCGGGAAACTGCTAATTTAATATATCATCATCATTATATACATGAAGCAAAAACTTTGTACCCCTTTTTAAGCGTATTGCGTGCACGGAAGACTCTGAGATTTAGCATGGTTAAAGTTTATATGGAGAAGGAGTGCAGAAAGCTAAAATTTATATATAATATCTGTTACTAATATATTCAATTAAATAAATTAATACTGCGAATCCTAACCTGTCCAGTGCCATTGAACTTAGACCCGAAATTTGTACTCAATGAAAAGTGACAGCAAGTGATATAATATTCATTGTTTAGGTTCATACTGCAAATGTCAAACAGAAAATAGTCTATGATTAAAAAGTCGTTGGTCGAATTTCGATCATTGGGCGACCGCTAATGAAAAGTGCAGAAAGCTAAAATTTATATATAATATCTGTTACTAATATATTCAATTAAATAAATTAATACTGCGAATCCTAACCTGTCCAGTGCCATTGAACTTAGACCCCCAAAATATTGTACTCAATGAAAAGTGACAAGTGTATAATATTCATTGTTTAGGTTCATACTGCAAATGTCAAACAGAAATAGTCTATGATTAAAAAGTCGTTGGTCGAATTTCGATCATTGGGCGACCGCTAATGAAAAGTGCAGAAAGCTAAAATTTATATATAATATCTGTTACTAATATATTCAATTAAATAAATTAATACTGCGAATCCTAACCTGTCCAGTGCCATTGAACTTAGACCCCCAAAATATTGTACTCAATGAAAAGTGACAGCAAGTGATATAATATTCATTGTTTAGATTCATACTGCAAATGTCAAACAGAAAATAGTCTATGATTAAAAAGTCGTTGGTCGAATTTCGATCATTGGGCGACCGCTAATGAAAAGTGCAGAAAGCTAAAATTTGTATATAATATCTGTTACTAATATATTCAATTAAATAAATTAAAATGCGAATCCTAACCTGTCCAGTGCCATTGAACTTAGACCCCCAAAATATTGTACTCAATGAAAAGTGACAGCAAGTGATATAATATTCATTGTTTAGGTTCATACTGCAAATGTCAAACAGAAAATAGTCTATGATTAAAAAGTTTTATATAATAATAGGTGTGTTTTTTAAATGTTGTTGACCTTTTTTATATATTCTTTTTGTTGTTTGGTTGTATTGAAATTTTGAATAAATAAATATTTAATTTATAAAACATTAATTAAGATACATCGGAGAGTCTAAATATGTCAAAATCAATTAAAATTTTATTCAACCGACAGTGAATGCGTTCGTTATCTTCTGAATTAGAATTTTAAGAACCAATTTACTCATTCCGCGTTATTCAAAGTTACAGACACACGTCGATAATAAATATAAAAAAGCATCATAACTCATTTAGTAATGGATTTCAGAACTGCCATAAAAAATCGACTTCATGCTTTTTTGCATGGTAATTGAAAATTAAATGATACCTGTTTAAAGCCCTTTCTTCTCAATATTTGTGAACGAATAAAATTAAATATGTACATAAATAATCAATAAAATTAAATATGATATAAAACACCATTTTTTTTATTTGGATAATTTTATTTTAAGGAAGAGTTATTACTATTATTTTATGAATAACAGATTTGTTTAAGACAAAATAATTTGCGTTTAAAAAAGGTTAGAATTGATTTATTACATGTAGAGATATGGTTGTTCAACTCAAATGTAATTTTTTATTTGCTCAGTGTAGGTATACTTGTATTTATAAATCCCGACGTAAACAAATAAATATGGTATAGAATATAGTTTTTTTTTTGTTTTACGGCCGTTTTCAATAAATTATCTATCCGTTGTTTCTTCAGTTACTAAAGATAGGCAAATATAACCCTTTCCCTTCCTTTTTTTTAAATAATTAATTAATGGATAGTATTTCCTATCTACTTAATATATGTCCATATCCTATCCTATAGTTCGGATAGATAAGAGGGGAGCTTATATATGTCTTAAGTTAAAGATAGTACTCATAACAAAAGATAATAAATAAACTCAGATATGTTATTGAAAACGGCCGTAAGAGTTTTCTTATTTATGATTCAATGAGATCTGTTCAACCGTTGAAGATTTTCAGCTCTTTTCTAGTTAATGAAACGATATGTGCATCTTTCACATGTCTGTTTGACTCAAAAAGTAATATTTTGTTACTTCAATGTTAACAGAAGAACATGGTATCCTTCCATGATAATACACCAACTTACAGTACAGATATCGTGTTTGGGATCATTGTTTAGTCAGATCGCGACTTCTTTGCAATCGCGGCAACAGCCCAAGCCGAGGTCCGGCCACTTTGGCACCCTTACGCGCTGGTTGCTCACGCTTTCACGGCGGAGTGCCTTAAGCGCTCGTCCCCAAGCCCGGTAAAGCTGTAAAAGCCATCAGCGGCTCTGTTTTTAAATAGAACGATCGAAAAAAAAATCATTGGAATGGTCTCAATATATAGGTGTCTTTCTAATTTATAAATTTATGTTGTAATATTAGGGTTGGTTCTGAAGGTCGAAATTTCCAGAACGAAAACTTTGAAACCAAAAACGTACCGTGCTTTCTTTTGCGACAACAGAGCACTGGCTTCAGCACTGGTGCCACGGTAGAACTCGTACTCGTAAATATACCGATATTTCATGTTTTCCATTGTGCGGTAATAAGCGACACCAAAGAAAAAAAATAATGAGGAAAAAACAAATGAATGACTGTTTTCAAAACTCAAATGTACCAGCTAAATGAATTTATAAATTTGAATTTGGAATTCTTAACCAAAGAGGAGATAATTCAGATCAAAGTGGTCACGACAAAACGCTAATTTCATATGTAAGGAACTAGTATAATTAAAGTTACAATATTATTAATATGGGTTATCAATTTTTATGTTATGGTTATGTTTTTCGAACGTATGTATGTACGTATGTCTCTTTCTTTGGCACCTTCTGTAACAACGGCTAGATGTATTTTAGCATGTAGTAGCGTGTAGCATGTATAGTAATTGTGGAAGTGACATATGTAATATTTAAATACGACGTTTAACTCTTTTTGTTGCAGTCGGATTTTTTTATTTCCTTATAATAATAAGCACTTGATAAGTGTATGTTATTTATAAAAACACGTCGATAGTTAGTTACCTGTTCCTTAAACCGATGAGCTTCGTTTGTAAATTTCCAGCAAGCCAGTTTTATTTACAATACAATAATATAATTATAATGTTTTCAATTTAATAAAAGGAAAAGAAACCAATGTATGGAATATTTTAGCCGTGCTACTTTTTTTATTTTATTGTTTTTTTGAAGTGATAACTTCTTATGGGAGGGTAGACCGCTTCGTAACGTAACGCGTTACGGCGCCTTTAATAGTAGAATAGTTTCAGTTATTCCTAACAACACGCTCGTAGCCCGACGGTCGTAAGCGTGACTGCTATGGCCGAAGTCCTAGGTTCGAGTCCTCGCTCGCTTCCTTTTCTCTCTTTCGTTTGGTCATTTTTTTTTCTTTTTGATTAGTTTAAGTTATCCTTTCTGTCGAGCGTCCCGAGACGCACAATTTTTTTTCTACATACAATAAAGCTGGTACACATGCGTAGGGTTCGACAGATGGTAAACAGTTACCGCAGCCTATGATGCTTTTAACACCAAAATATCACTAACGCATCGCCGACATTGAACCTACGTTCACCAAGGAGCTCTGGCAACTCTACTTACCGCTGGAACACAACACAAGGCTATTTGGCTGTACTGTACAGTGAATGTATTTCACCAGTCAGGCTGCCTTAAGTGGAGAGAAATTTCAAACTTTATTAATTTAAATTCTTTGAACACAACATCACATAATGTTATAGGTGGCGAAGTGGCCCAATATGGCAAAAATGAGACAATTGGCGTCTCGCAGTTATCGTCAGAAACGGGACGTCTCACCCGCGGTCTCGTGGAAACGTTGGCAACCCTAGTTACAACGGTCACTTAATAGCAATAGGAAAAAAATAGCTTTGAATGTCAACATTATTTGTATAACTGGTTTTTATTAGTCATCAGGACGTTATCACACCAGGTTTACTATCTATTAAGTCGACATTAATTTATGTTTTATTTAAATACAGCTCATTTTTTTGTTTTTATTATACACGTGATCGAAGAGTAATACAAACCACACGTGCAGTTCGCACTCGCTTCAAGTGGTATATTATGAAAACATAAAAATATCTCCTTTAAAATACCGACTACTCGTACCGATACAAGTTTGGTCGTCACACCGCTAGGCCGATTCGTATGTTAGTGTATTAATATAATAACGAATTCGGGATGTTAGTGGGGTTGCCCCGTTTCTGCAGTGCATCTGGTATGGTTACACAGACACACGTCGATGGGTTTCATGTCAATCTTCAAACAAAAATGTGCCCTGTTGCCAGCTCCAACTCCATCCTGAAAACTATAGCAGGGAGGTACGGCTCCTCTATTATTGATCATCTTGTTCGAAAATGTATCACAAGAACCGAAATTGTTACAAAATATTAGTGTTTACTAACATAGGTATAAGATCTTTCTTTCATTTTATACTAATCAACTATGAAGGATACTTATCCGAATCAAAGACTTTTTATCTCATTCTCTCGCAGGCTAAATCCTATAGATGTATATGTTTGTCTCATTTTTTTTTCATCTCGATTCAAAGCACAACGGTACTAAAGATGTTTTCACTTCAATAATTCTTTATGTATTATAAATATTGAATAGAATCGAATATTTTTTTATTTAGCAGATTAATACAATGATGACGACAGTAATAAGTATAAACTGAGCTACGGTCAACAACGATTCATAATTTTTACTAAATCAACTTTTGGAAAATTGTTTTAAATACTTTATATGTTAACATTTATGAATAATTTTATCCTCATTAATTCACCATAAAAGTGATTTCAATAAATTTAAATAAAAAATACGGCAATAAGATACCGTGACGTCATCAATCATTTTATGTCATTTTATATGATAACAGTGATAACTTACGCAAGTGTCTAAAGTTCTTTTATTCCTGAATGGTGACGTCACGTTTTCTAATCGGCGTTTCAAATCATATGAGTGACAGAAAAAGAAATTTAATTTTACAAAGCGAAAATTAAATAAACTAGCGGTCGCCCAATGATCGAAATTCGACCAGCGACTTTTTTATCATAGACTATTTTCTGTTTGATATTTGCAGTATGAACCTAAACTATGAATATTATATCACTTAACCATGCCAAATCACACAGTCTTCCATGCATGCAATACGCTTAAAAGGGTACCGAAAGCTTTTGCTTGACGTATTAATATATAGATAAACAATTACTTTTTGCAGATTGTATTGTTTCAGGCTTTTAATCTATAGACCAATAGTACTCAATTAAGTCGCGAACTGGCTAATTTCCCCATCCGTAGAAAATCGAGCAAACTAACTATACCTACATAAATCTATGTTTCTGGCTCCCGGGGTACAGAACCCATGTACCTGTGTGGTTTGCAAGAGTGTGGGGTACAATGTAACGAAGTCTGTTGGTAGCTAGTGATTACATGTGCAGTGTCACATGTATCACGCGAGCGGCTGCTAGACTCAAGGGCTCCACGCCGAGAGAACGGCCCTTGACTTGTTTTTTTGTTGTTGTTTTAAAAGTTGCCGGATTTTAAAATCCGGGAGAGTACAACGACGACAAAGGATGAAAACTCTATAAAAACCAACACCGAGCTGGTGGGGAAGAGGTACGTTCATTCACCTGCTTCCCCTGCCATTTAATCGACGGTAGAGGAGAAAACATTGTAAAAAAAGAATAGCCGAACTTGTGGGGGAGGTGGTGCGTTCATTCGTCTCCTTCTCTCCGCCATATGCCAAACAAAAAATGGCAGAGGAGAAAACCTTTATAAACAAACCCAACGCCGTAGCAGGCCGAACCAAGGGAGATGAATCAGGGGACCCATCTTCTCATGGCACTTGTTCGACGGACGGGGAGACAGTTCCATTGCACCGAACTGTCTCCGTCAGAAGCGTCCCTTTCGGTGCTTGCCGGCGTGGCGACGCGGTAGAATGCACTAGCGGACCTTCGTCACCCCATTACAGCGGCAGGCGACGCGGTGGAGAATTGCTCGAATACATTTAACACGGTGGATACCGTAGGATACAGCTAGTACATATTATACATGTTGTTATTAATGAACATGTGAAGCAATTATGGCTCAGTAGGTAGCGTGTACGGACTCCGCGTCGATCGACGTGAGTTCGAATCCCTGCAATGAGCCTGAGCGTCCGGTGAAGGAAAACATCGTGATGAAACCATAGTATGGTGGTAGGGCTTTTTCTAATGCTCGCCTGACTAGCTTCCACCCTCAAGTTGAAAATCTTTCACCAAACACCAATAGGTGTGTTCCGGCAGCTGCACTTGAGCACATGAGAGCGAGTCCTCCACTAGGCTTAACGTGCTACTATCATGGGCTAAATCGTCAGTTAAGATCAGGTGAGATTGTGGCCATAACGCTAAACCTTTATATTCAAAATACTATTTTGAAATTACACAAATTGTTCATCACAGTTTTGTGAATGTATCGCGCATCTTACGCGATCTTATCCGTCACACTTGCGAGCAATGGAGTTACAAATGCGCCCTTTCTCGTCCTTATTAACATGGAACATCACTTAACCAACCGACCAACCAACGAGATTAACCAATTATTAAAAATTAAAAACCAAAATTAACCAACATGTTTAATGTTGATTCAATTGTGTTTATTGTTCAACTAGGCGTGCACCACGGTTTCACTCGTGTTAAATATATTCCATCAACTCTCCACCGCACCGCACACCTATATTTTTTTTTTCTTTTTTTAATTTTCGGTTTTCAGCCAATTTTGCTAATGTCAAGTGAACCAAAGACAAGTTATACAATTTAGTTGCCAATATCCTACCTATTATCATTTACCGTATTTACGTGCAGCTTTCCAGATATCTTGACGTTTATGTTTGCTGCTCCGCTACTTATTGTCGTAGCGTGAAGTTTTATAGCCTATAACCTTCCTTAATAAACGCTTTCAAATAAACAAACAAACAATAAATTGAGCTTTATAACATTAGCATGGATATAACGCAAGATCTGAATTATTTTCTGCTTTACGTTTATTATGAATAAAACACTGTACTCATTTAGACTGAATTTGTGGTAAAAATTATGTAAACTCGTCTCGACGTAAGAGCTTGCTGATTCTTATGTTCGAGTAATACTCATGAATAATGTACACGGAGTAGACACGCTAAAAAGGAAACATAAAACCCGACTGCAACAAAACCACTTGAATAAAAAAATCTATTTATGGTTTAATAATCTATGGTTATATATAAGTTAATTTCATAAGTATAATTATTGGTTTCCTGGATAAAGATGATGGTTGGATAAAGATCTTGATAAAATTTCGTAGCAATTTTCATTATCTGTTTGGGTTTTGTAATACATTGTTGATTTTTATTTTTCATTATTGGTAACCACGTATTTCTTTCTTTAAGTAAGAGCTTGCTGATTCTTATGTTCGAGTAATACTCATGAATAATGTACACGTAGTAGACACGCTAAAAAGGAAACATAAAACCCGACTGCAACAAAACCACTTGAATAAAAAAATCTATTTATGGTTTAATAATCTATGGTTATATATAAGTTAATTTCATAAGTATAATTATTGGTTTCCTGGATAAAGATGATGGTTGGATAAAGATCTTGATAAAATTTCGTAGCAATTTTCATTATCTGTTTGGGTTTTGTAATACATTGTTGATTTTTATTTTTCATTATTGGTAACCACGTATTTCTTTCTTTAAGTAAGAGCTTGCTGATTCTTATGTTCGAGTAATACTCATGAATAATGTACACGTAGTAGACACGCTAAAAAGGAAACATAAAACCCGACTGCAACAAAACCACTTGAATAAAAAAATCTATTTATGGTTTAATAATCTATGATTATATATAAGTTAATTTCATAAGTATAATTATTGGTTTCCTGGATAAAGATGATGGTTGGATAAAGATCTTGATAAAAATTTCGTAGCAATTTTCATTATCTGTTTGGGTTTTGTAATACATTGTTGATTTTTATTTTTCATTATTGGTAACCACGTATTTCTTTCTTTAAGTAAGAGCTTGCTGATTCTTATGTTCGAGTAATACTCATGAATAATGTACACGTAGTAGACACGCTAAAAAGGAAACATAAAACCCGACTGCAACAAAACTACTTGAATAAAAAAATCTATTTATGGTTTAATAATCTATGATTATATATAAGTTAATTTCATAAGTATAATTATTGGTTTCCTGGATAAAGATGATGGTTGGATAAAGATCTTGATAAAATTTCGTAGCAATTTTCATTATCTGTTTGGGTTTTGTAATACATTGTTGATTTTTATTTTTCATTATTGGTAACCACGTATTTCTTTCTTTAAGTAAGAGCTTGCTGATTCTTATGTTCGAGTAATACTCATGAATAATGTACACGGAGTAGACACGCTAAAAAGGAAACAAAAAACGCGACTGCAACAAAAACAATTGTATAAAAAAATCTATCTTTCTTTTTTTGGCTTTTTATTTAATTACCACACATCATACTTATTAAATCACACACACACATCATTAAATATTTAAAAGCCTATGTAACTTATACAATAAAGACGAATCTAGAGACATCGAGCCATTTTGGCTACAGAGTGGGCCAAAGAAATAGAAATACATAAAAATAAAAACGCTCCTTTTTCGCAGTCGGGTAAAACACAAGCGATACTGGTTCTATGATCATTTGCCGGAAGGAGGTGCTAATACGAATTATAATACCTCACCTTTTTAAGACAGAGAACAATAGTAGATTTTGTCCATTGGTCTGGTATTTGTTCTGTTTTTAAGATTTCATTGAATAAATTTGTAATCGGATTTAGAATAGTAGTCAAAGTTCCCTTCAGTATATCATTGGTAATATTATCTTCACCAGCTATTTTATTACCTTTTTAAGTTAAGATAACCCGTTCTACTTCACTCTTTAAGAATACTGGTATAACATCAGTTTCGTTGTTAATTCCTAAGTTAACTTCATAAGTATAATTATTGGTTTCCTGGTTATTATAAATATCTTGATAAAATTTCCTAGCAATTTTCATTATCTGTTTGGGTTTTGTAATACATTGTTGTTTTTTATTTTTCATTGTTGGTATCCCCTTATTTCCTTCTTTAAGTTCTTTGATAGCTTTTATATATATAGTTATTAATCTTTTCTATTCGACTTTTGTTTCTGTGAGTCCTTATGCTTTTATTTATTTTTTTACTTATTTATGTTATTTCTTTTCTATTATTCTTTTAGTTATAAAAAAGGGTTTGCCTTTCTTTTATTAAACTTCTAGCTAATTCACCTAGTTTGACTTTTTTTCTTTAAAATACATAGGTAATTTTTATTCACTATTTTGATTTCTTCTTCCAATATGTCATATTTCTTTTGTATACTTTGTACATCTTTCATTTTGCTAACTACTGATGCTAATTTATCTTTAGTGTGTTCAGGGATTGGTAGAATAATTTTATTTTGAACATTTATAATGAAATTGCGTTTTAATTTAGATTCATTTAAAAATAACTTACATCTGACCAAACGATTGTCTGAGTTGAATATAACACATTTTTGGAGGGTAATGTGAGGGACAGGGTGTACAGTTCCTCATCCCACCATAGAAAAGGTAGGATAGAAGAGGTAGGTAGGACCTAAGTGCGAGTGCTATGATCGAGGTTCTGGGTTTCGATTCCCAGGTCGAGCAAAGTGTTATGGGTTTCACTATGAAATCCACAGTAGCAGCTCAGAGTTTGACTTCGTTCCCGATTAAAGGCAACAGACTCGCCCCGTAATTATACGGGACCTAAAAACATACCCGGCAAATTGTGGGTGTAGATTAGTACACCTCTGTGTAACCCTTCGGAGATACAGACGTGATGTCAAATGTGATACTCTGGAACCATCTCTCGGCCAACGTGAAGGAGGAGCCTTCCTACGATATCGGGTCTTCAAAGAGTAACGTGAATAAATATTTACATACAGAAGACTTTACATGAATGAAGAGATAATTATGGTCCTCATGACAGTGGTGACCGCTGTTACATTTCAAACGAAAAAGGTTTCGCAAATGATAAAGTTTGTAATTATGTTTGTACGACGTAATCTCTAGAACTACCAGTCCGGTTCTGAAAGTTGTCTCAAGCTAAAATATTATCCCTGAGTAACATAAGTTTTTGAATACAACTAATGTATCAAACAAGCATACGACCCGCCTGAAGTTAAGCGGCTACCGTAGGCTATGGACGCTTGTAATACCATCAGCGTGTTACCGACCATATACCTCCATAATTAAATTAGCTCTGGAAACCCTTTTCATAGGAGGAACACAACACTAGGTTATTTAGCTCGGATCTTCTGTAGGGTCGAAGTATTCCACCAGCCGAGCTATCCATTTCTCTGTTCCCTAAAGGCGTCTTTTTTCCGCATTAAATCACCATTTTTTACCATTTAAATCATGCCCGCTTGATAACTTATCCATGCACGCTATGCGGACATCATAGATTAAATTCTTCATATCTTTTTATTGTTTGAGGATTAGTGATGTACCTGTATTTCTTTCTTTTTTTTCAGGGTCATATCAAATATTACGTATCTTAGAATGATAGGCTATGCCATCACCTTACCCGTTCATATAATTAACGGGCTGGTGATGGAAAACGGCTTCTATGGTGACGTAATGAAGGATCCCAACGTCAGGTTGTACTACATAAATAGAACGAGATTCATATCATGCTGGGTTTTTGTAAGTAATTTTTATGTTTTAAATTTTTTTAATTTACTGACTCGCGGACTTTGATGTGTTCTTTCCAGTAGTTAATAGCTCGACTATAGCGCCGCCTATCGCGTTCAGGAATAGCATTAAAATAACACTTCTTAGATCTACCAACATTCATGCGTACTGATCAAACGGTTTTGTAGTTTATTAACTTGTTAATATAGGCAGGCTCACCATATTAATAAAGGTCTAAACCATCACGGGAGTCTTTTCTAGGGTTATTTTGGGCAATGATGGTCAGTTGGTAGTGTGCATGAACTCCTCGTCGATCGACGTGAGTTCGAATCCGTGCAATAAGTCTAAGCTTTCGATGAAGGAAAATATAGTGATGTATACATAGCATGGTGGTAGGGCTTTTTCTAATGCCCGCCTGACTAGATACCACCTTCAAGCTGAAAATCTGTCGCCAAGCACCAGATGGTGTGTTCCGGCAGCTACACTTGAAAGCCAGTCTTGTACTTCCCCGGCCACATCGTCACTGATCATGTGAGACTGTGACCACAACGCTACGATAAAAATAAATATTTTATAATTTGTACACAAAGTATAAATTACCCTGAGTCTACGTTACACGGATAAACAACCGGGAAAAATTACCACACCGGCCGGCCGGGATGCTGGGACTAACGTTAAAAACCGGGACAATCCCGATTAAACCGTGGCGAACATAGTAAGCCTAAATAAAGGTATATAAACAACATTCATTTTTAACCCTAAACGCAGAACGAAAGGTATTATAAATAATTGTGTATCTGTGTCTGTCTGTGGCATCGCACTTTCTAAACGGCTGAACAGATTTTGCCTAGTTTTATTTTTAAATGATGTAATTGAGAATAGTCTTAGCTATTATTCAAGAAAATCTGTTTAGTTATCTAACGGTTATCAGCTCTTTTCTATAGCATAAATATAATTGAGTTCTTTCACAGGTCTGACCGAGTCGAAATTTGAAATTCTGTTACTTGACATGGTACAAAACATGGTAACATGACCTGATGCTACAACTTTTAATAATTGATTATAAACAACCTCATCTGGAAACGGTAGGAAACCTAATTCCTCACCAACTTACATCAATAATATCGTGTTTGGACTCATTGGAATGATCTTAACTCTTAATGAATAGATTAGTTGTGTCGGGGATTCCCCAAATGTTCAATTTCCCTTTTTCTATGAATATAGATTGCTATAGAAGTATATACCTTTAGATCTATAGATTCAAGTTACTGTATATATTATTCCTTATATATTATTTTAATTTTCAGGTTGGACAAGCGATATACGCGGCCTTGGGACTTTACTGCGACATCAAAAACATTCAGAAAGCGGAGAATAAACAGTCAAACACACTAAAAATAATGAACCAATTACGTCACTATTTCTTTACTGTTATAATAGTTCCTTATACATTTGTTAGTAATCTTCTTTTTATTATTTACTGTCAACGTGTCTTTCTTCTTCTTCTTGTTTTGGCACCGCAAAAAAACACTTGCTAGTGTCAATGGTTTTAAGCCTTCGTAGTCATTTCTAATAATCAAAGTGGCATCTAACAAGATGGTGGCTCCCTTGTTAGACCAGGGAGTTTTTGTGAAATCTCAAAATGCATGTTTTGAAACTATATTTATAACCCAGTTCACGTATACACAATAACGAAAACCTAAGTCAATAAATTAAAATTAAAATAACAACATGTCAGCTCAAGATGTCGCAAAAACTCACAACGTGTCTTTATACATAATTCTACCAACTACATAAAATAATTTAAAGTGAAATAATGTAAGTTTAGATGTGATCAAAGCCAGTATTATGATGGTATTTATTCTTTGGTTCTGTGGAAATGCGCAGCAGATATATCTCCCACCCTTACATGCCTGTTCCGCCACTCTTTTGAATCTGGTGTTGTTCCAAAATCCTGGAATCTGTTGGCACATTCAACCAATTCTTAAAAAGGGCCACCGTGCCTATCTTACTAATTATCACCCAATTGTCATCACAGGAGATCTTCTAATGTATGCCACACACAAAAACAAAAAATGGCGTGAGGCTAGTGAGAGACATAGTGAAACCTTGGCAGTCTCTTGATGTTACCAGGGCCTTCGATAGGGTAGGGCACGAGAGCTTTTTAAGCAAGTTTCGATCATACGTCATCCCTGACAGCTTGAGGGTCTGGATCCAAGACTCCCTGAGTGAACGGTCAATACAAGTAGTTAATGATCGCTGCTCTTCTGATCCCTTGATAATTGATGGTGGAGTTCTTCAGGGGCCAGTACTCTCTGCATCGCTAATTTCTCTATACATTAATGAACGGCTCAAAACCGGTTTTCTTCGATCTATCTCTGTCCTCTGACTGACAAAGAAGCCATAATCAACCGCTTGTATTTGACCCCTGAGTTCGTATCCGACTGTGATGAAACGAACCTTGTCAAACTCAACGCAACGAAAACATATGCATGTCTTTTCTGTTTTACTCCAACTCTCCAAGGTTTATTCATACCGGTTAATAATAGCCTCAAGCTGCCGAAAACAGCTGCCAAAAAATTGGAGGATTCTTTTCAAGGTGAAGCGGTACTTTACTCCGTCACAGCTCCTTAATATCTATCAAGCGCAAACAACCGTGTGTTGAGTATTGTATCTCTGGGACAGTTCCGCCAAATATCAGCTGGCCCCACTGGATTGTATCGATCGACGAGCTCAAAGGCTCATTGATGATAGATCACTGACAAGTGCAAAAATGCATAACCTGGAACAACGGCGTAGGGTCAATGCCTTGCAGTGTGCTATCGGCTACATTTTTGTGAAAGTGCGCAAGAGCCGCACCAACTAATTTCACCCTATCCATTCCATCACAGGACTAACTGACGCCATATGGGTCTCCATTCATACGTAGTCGACGTTCTACTTATTCGCACAAAACGATTTGCATCTTCGTTCATTAAGCGAAGCGCAAATGAATGGAACTCAGTACCTGCGTCTGTTTTCCTAATTCATATAACATAGTGGTCTTGAAAAGAAGAGTTGTTACTGAGTGATAGCATACACTCCTCGACCTCGACTTCACTTTCCATCTGGTATGACTGAGGCCAAGCGTCGAACAGTATTTAATAAAAAAGAAAAAACTTCATGAATTCTAATTTAACCGCAACTTGACAGATCAAGATACCACCAAAAACTCATTTGTTAGTAAAAAAAAATCCTTACGCACCATTATGGTTGACATACAGAAAATATGAATAGTAAAAGAGAAAGGGCAATGGATTTTGCTTCTTTATCGCTGTGACCACTTTTCGGTACTAAAAGCTACATAATTGTCAAAACAGTCGAGGTTGATGAGGGTTTGGTGATGGTTTTTTCAAACGAGAATAAAGTAAATGAACATTTTCTTGTATCTTTTTAAAATACTGAAATTGTTCTTAGACAGGGCACTATATATGCACTTGTAATAAATAACAAGTGTAAGTAATGGTCTTCAATGCAGAAGACTGGTTGCCAAGTTAGGAAGAAGAAAAAGAACTAGCTATGCGACAGTAACTGGGGGGAGTTTTTGCCGGGACCTTGAAGTGACATGTCGTGGCTTTTATTTTTAACTAACTGACCCGCGCAACTTCGTCTTCGTCACATATGAGAGAGAGGGAGAGGGTCGTAAGTACCTACAACGCAATTCGAAAGGAGCTGAAACTTTCTTTGTTTTATCTACGAACCATTTGAGCACCATTCGCCTCCATATGATCGCCCGCCTTCCATATCATTCAGCGCAATACGCGATGCACGACCATTATTTTACTGCAGATTTATTTTAAAAAACTAGCTGTGCCCGCGGCTCCGCTCGCGTAAAATACAGTATGTTTTTAATGAAGATATCGTAATGTTTTTTTTAGTTATGGACCAAGTATCTAAGGTATAAAGAAAACAAAAAAAAAGGTGTGCGTGCGATTCACACACGATAGAAGTGAAACTTCAGTAAATCGACAAAAACTTCACCCAGTTCCAAACGGTCATAAGCGCCAGTAAAAAATGCATGGGAATGTAGCCCTTACCTTACACATTATATCATTCATATTAGCTTTTGTGTCTCTTACCTGTCGTTTTTTCCGTTGCATCCGGTTTTAAATCACAGTGATTCTAAAGAAGTTTCACTTCAAAAATGATCCAAACCTATGAGATAGTTTTTGCACACACAACGGAAAACTTAAATCTTTTATTTTTACAAATAAATAGATTTTTTTTATTATTAAATATTTCAGATGGTGACTGTAGCATTTTGGCTACTCTACCTGTACGATAAGAATCTTGTTCTACCGTCATTCATGAATAAAGTTGTCAGCTCCCTGTCGAATCATATACTACACACGGGTATCCTGTTCGTGATCATTTGGGAGATGGCAGTCCTGCCCAGGAGAACACCAAAATCTCATAAACAGAACTTGTCCTTCCTTGCATATTTCACCGGCATATATTTATTCATGTGAGTTCCTGTTTTTTTTTATGTGAAAAATTCTTTATGCACGTTGGGTGCTTTTGGGATGATAGGAAAAGCACTGAACTCGCTTGATCGTCACGCTCAGATACATAATGTGTATATAAATAGCACTTTTCACCATCAAATTTGTATTAAAAAAAAATTACTTATATTATATTACTATATATTAATACATGAAGCAAAAGCTTTCGGTACCTTTTTAAGCATATTGCGTGCACGGAAGACTGTGAGATTTGGCATAGTTAAATTTGTATGGAGAAGGAGTGCAGAAAGCTAAAATGTATCTATAATGTCTGTTACTAATTTAATAAATGAAATTAATTAATACTGCGAATCCTAAAGCGTCCAGTGCCATTGAACTTCACAGTTGTTTTTATTCTATATTAAATAGATTCAGCATTTAGCCACAATCTCACCTATTTATAAACAAATATGTGCCCCAACATGGTAACATGCTAAGTCTAGTGGGGAAATTAGCTCTCAAGTACAGTTGCAGGAACAAACCTATAGGTGCTTGGAACAGATATCAACTGGAGGATGGTAGCTAGTGTGATGGGCATTAGAAAGTACCCTACCACTCTGCTATGGTTTGATTACGATGTTTTCCTTCACTGAAAGCTCAGCGATTTGAACTCACGTCGATCGAAGCGGTGTCCGTACACGCTACCACTCAACCATCAGTACTTCAATTGTTTTATAAAACAGTAAAATGACGGCGACCACCGAGAATTTGGCAATCCATCGCCATTCGTTTCTATATGTATAACAATGACAAACCACGGATAAAGATCCTTACCACCCCTCAAAGATTTTTTCGCATTATAAAATTGAAGGTGAAGTGGGATCTCCGTTCAAAAACGTTTGAACTAAACCCAATACAAATTACGAACAGACTTTAGGTACATACAATTCTGTCAAATTAAAATAATAACTTTTTTTTCAGACTGTACTACAGTCATTATCAACTAGGCGTATGGGCGTATCCAATTTTGACTTATCTCCAAGGCACGGTTTATTTCAACATCTTCGTGGCATCAGTCGTAGCTTCATTACCGGTCTTCTATTTCTTGCAATGGCGAATAACACGTATCTTTTGGGGTGAAGCGAGTGAAAAAACTGAATAAAGTGGTAGTGAAAACATAATGACACACAGTTATATTTGTGGTGAATGTGTTGGTTTAATATTATTTGTAACTCGTTGCCTATTATCAGTGTGATACATAGATAATAACTAAAAAAGAAAATACCGCTTCTGATTGGTAAATTTTTGACAACGCTCCTCATTCGCCTCTCGAGCGACAGAAGCGACATCTGCACGCGTGCACACCGAGTGTTGTTCGAAACAGCAATCAGCCATTCTAGAACTTTCGTTCAATCAAATATTTTGCGGGCATAGTAATACATTGTTTGAAATTGAATGAATGTGAATGAATTTGAAAACTAAATAAAGCAAGGAGTTTTGATGAAAATGATTGAAATTTTTATTGTATTAGGAAGAGTAAGGTTTGGCAATTAAAAATGAAAAATGAAATCGGACAAATATCCACCACAAAGACGCTTACAGTACCTACTGATTTGTCAAAAAACTATATGTTAAAACTATCATGTTCCTATTTGAACTAACTGAATCGATATTTCAACCAAGAAAACCAAGGGTAAATTTTTTCTGTTTGATAAGAATCATAAAATTATTTTGACGTGGTTTACGTGAAGTGGGTTTACGAGTTGCGACATGCAAACT
This sequence comes from Saturnia japonica, assembly GCA_033032175.1. NCBI lineage: Eukaryota > Metazoa > Arthropoda > Insecta > Lepidoptera > Saturniidae > Saturnia > Saturnia japonica. The sequence goes on from CM065331.1 coordinate 7,493,511, forward strand.
AGTCCACAAACTTCAGAGTGGCGCCTTCCTACAGAACTGAAACCGAAAAAACCTGTTTTCTTGGACTATCGCGGTGTTGTGCAGTTTCATATCTTACCGGAAGTTCAATCGTTAAATAAAGTAGGTATGTATATTATTTGAGCATGCGTCGTTTAAGAGAGCAAATTCGACGAAAAAGGCCAGATTCGTGTAAAGAAAATTCTTGGATTTTGCACCACGATAATGCGCCTACACACAAGGCAATAATTGTGAACGAATTTTTGACCAAAAACTCAATAAATACCTACGAGCGACCACCTTATTACCCAGATGTGGCTCCAGCCGACTTGTTTCTTTTTGCTTAATTCAAATTACCACTTCGTGGTTCCGTTTTCATTCGGTAGAAGACATAAATGAGAATTCGTGATGAGAACTAAACTCAATTCCGGAAAAAGCGTTTAAAAATGTTTTGATGATTGGACTATTTGTTGGCGTATGTGTATCGTTTCAGAAGAAGCATACTTTGAAGGCAATAAAATAAATTTGGATTAATAACTAACATTTTGTGTATTAATAATCTTTCCCCGGTACTTTTTTGACTGAGTAGTATTCTTAAAATTCGGTTAGTTAATAGGTTAATTAGTCAAACTTTTTATTTACATTATTTTTTATATAGTTCGATATTTAAACCTCACAATGAAACAAAAGACACTTCTAAAAAATATAGCTTATACCTAATTTATATTATGTATCCGAAAGTTACTAGGACTTAAGAGTATTTATGAATGAAAACAGCGAGGTTCCCAGGCTTATAGAGCGTCGTTTGCATGTTGATTGTGGTGCAATTTGGAAATGTATTCGTTAAAACTCTTTGTAAGCTCATACTAGCGATGATAGCTCAGTGTCGATGATAACTCAACGTATTCAAACACTGTATCGATTATTATAATAAAACTTCTTTGAATTTAATGTTCGGTCATAATATAAAAATGCCAAGTATTGCGATGACAGAATTTCATTTTAAGACACAAATACAGTATGCACTATACATGCACTAATTATAAGGCCAGTTTAAATGAAATTTTGAGAGGTGTCTAATTTTAATAGTTTCATTAGGTACTTTGTTTGAGTAGCTCCGCATAATTACTATATTACACCTCTATTGGGCTATTCATTGCCAACTCTGAGAACCTTCTACACACGGTGCCATGAACTTAAGAAGAAGAAGAGAACCTTCATAAAGTAATAAAAATATATCACAAGCGGTAGAAATGAAACCTTCATTTATAAACCATAAAAATATCTTCTATAAAACGTCATCTTAAAAACCCTCTAAATCAGTGAGGCTCGAACTATCAACCACTCGTACTGTACATACAACAGTGCATACAAGTATGGTTGTTACATAGCTAGGCCTGTTCGATGATGACGATTATAGTTGCGAAAATCAGGACTTCAATTAACCATGCATGCATTATATGTATATCTCATTCTCTAGCAGGCTAAATGCTATAGATGTGTGATTGTCTCTTCTTAGTCTTACTCTTTCGTTTCACAACGACAAACAAAATCACAACGATAATAAAGAAGACAACAAAAACGCCGATTCCCAAGCTCTCCAGGTACATGTAATTATTTCATGAGGATTAGTGCGACCTTTTTATTACCTTTTTATTACGGGTCCTTAAAAATAATTGAATACCTGAGAATATTAACATTTCAAATTTATAAATTTCATTGTATTATTTGTAATTCATTCCGATACCCATTAGTGACGCCTAAAGAAGTTTTACTACAATAGTATTTTTTTATTGGAGTACAATAATTTGCATTTTAGAAAGCTATGTGAGGAATTTGTGGTGATTCAAGACTTTATTTTTCCCCAGTTTGTGGAATTTGAGCAAGATTTTTGGGGAATTTAGGCATTGGACATTGACAACGCTTCATAAAGTCATTTTTAAAGGTGGGCTATTATGAATGATTTACATAATCGAGATAATTCAATAATGAGTGATAAATCATAATTGAATAACGAATATTTATGAATGATCATGGCATAATGATCAATGACATAATTTGATGTATTACCCAGAGGTGGGCGAGAGTAGAAAGAAAAAAAAAGTCGTGCAGTTGTAAACAAAAAGGAAAAAAGGTCGTTCGATCGTAATAATTATTAATTATTTCAAATTAGTAACCTAGCATTAGTAACCACTAATGGTATTTTATTAATGAATGATCGCTCATCTTCGAACTACTAATATTAGTAATTACCAATGGTACTTCGATTATGAATGATCACTCATCATCGAACTACTAATATTAGGTCTTTACATATGAAATTGCCGTTTTGTATGAAAAAATTTAAACTAATTTTTTTCATGTATTTTTTATTTGTATTAATCGAAGTAATCACCCATGCAATCAATGCATCCTTGCCAGCGCAGTGGCAGTTTATTGATGCCCTTCTTAAAGAAATCAGCTGGACGGGAGGCAACGAATTCTTCAAAGGCATTTTGTACTGCCTCTCGGGTATTGAATTTTTTCCCCGCCAAGGAGTTATCCAAATTCTGGAAAAAGTAGTAGTCTCTGTAGGCGCAAGGTCTGGTGAGTAGGGCGGATGACGGAGAACTTCCAACCCCAGTTCTTGTAACTTGGAGACCGTCTGCTGTGCAGTATGAGGTCGCGCGTTGTCGTGCAGGAGCAGCGGAGACGAGTGATTGACCAATGCTGGTTGGAGATGTGCCAGCTTCTCCATCATTGTGTTCAGTTCTTCACAGTACACATCTGCAGTAATGCTCACCCCGTTTGGTAAGAAGCTGTGATGAATCACACCGGCGCTAGACCACCAAACAGTGACCATCACTTTTCTAGGGGTAAGTTTTCGTTTAGGGCATTGTTTAGGTGCTGAACCAGGATCCAACCAACTTGCTGAGCGCTTGCGGTTATCAAACAGAATCCATTTTTCATCGCAGGTAACAATTGCGTTCAAAATTCCTTCATTTGTGTGTCTGTTGAGCAGTGCAAGACACGTCTCGACGCGTACTTCGCACTGGCGATCATTGAGTTCGTGGGGCACCCATTTGTCAAGCTTTTTTACCTTGCCAATTTGACGCAAATGGACCAATATTGTTTTGACGCTAACATCGAAAGCTGCTGCTAATTCAGCCGTAGATTGTGTATCATCAGCTTCCACAATCGCCTTTAAATCGTCATTGTCGACCAAAGTCTTCGGACGACCGCGAGGTTCATTTTTCAGATCGAAATTCCCAGAACGGAACCAATAACAGGTGGTGCGTTGGTTTGTAGTGTTAGCTCCGTAAACGTCGTTGATGTTGCGTGCCACTTGTGCCGCGTTGCTGCCACGACGGTACTTATATTCCATAATTACTCGAATTTTTAACGTATCCATGATGACAAAAAAGATTGAAATGCGATGAAAATGTAACACTAATCAATAAACAAATGACTACTTTTGGAAACAGAATTCCATGTTTTTAAAATAAAATTAATTTTTAATTAGAATTCTTAGCCAAACAAAAATTATTTTGATTTGAAATGGCTAGTACTGCGGAACGGCAATTTTATAGGTAAAGACCTATTATTAGTAATTACTATACCATTTCCATTTCTTTATTTTCTTGATGACAGCTCCTGTGAAAACTTGAATGAGCGTCTTTTTTACATTATGTATGTATGCATTATTTTATAAAAATATGACGTTTACACACGTACAAGGTTATACCAGAGTCGGAGAAACTAATAGGGATGCAGCTATATCGATAAACGTAACACGATAACAGACCCGATATTTTTTTACAAAATATAAGAAACTAAACTACTGTCGGATAATTTTGTACAAATTTATTAACTAATATTATATTTAATTACAAGATGTTACATGTATTCATTCTTGATTGATAATGCCAAATTCTTCAAAATTTTCGAAGCTGTTGTAAAGTAAGTAGCTAGGTACTCGACAATGAAACGAAATAATTATTACGACAGGTAATCTTTATTTATTTATTTTAATCAAAATCTGATGAATCGTCACTACTTATTTCATATCGATATTCATTCAGATCGATATCATTACTTATTTGGTCACAACGCTACAACTATCAAATTAGAACTGTCATCGGGAAAATAAAGAAATGGAAATAGTTTATTGGTACTTCAATTATGAATGATCTTGATCACTCATCATCAAACTACTAATATTAGTAATTACTAATGGCTTTAATTGAAATAACTCGATTTTCTTCATAATTGAATGATTACATTCGTTTATTTCATAATCACTCATCGCTAGGGATGATTCGATAGCACCATTTGATTGATACCAAGTACTAATTAAAGGTATTTAATAAAGTATCGAAACCTCATTCGATACCACTTCAAATATTTGATTATTGTGAGTACTCAAATAATTTGTTATGGCCAAATGACCTTTTTGTCTGTTTTTTCTTTTAACTAGGCTCTGGTAGATTTTAGTAAATTTTTAAAGTTGTCGAAGTAGTTTGACGAATTAAAATGTGGTCACACTGGAATCCATATCGTCCTAATTCAGGTATCGAATCAAAGTATCAAATTAGCATTCCTACCACTTTAAAGTTCGAGTTATCACTCTTATCATATTAGTACCTAATAAATGCATATTAAGGCTGGAGAACAAAATACAAGCCATGTTTCCGAATTTAAGAATTTTATTAAAAATTTAATGAGTATTGACCATTATCGAAACTTTGAAGTACCTACGTACGTTATATGCTGAAATAAATCAAAGCAAAAGCAAACACGAGCTTCGTCAGTATTATTTGTTCCGATATCTTCAACAATCGTCGTCATATTTAAACCGATTTACATAAAATCTTATTGAATTATTCCTTCCTCATTAATTACATCAGCCATTAATCAAAATCGTATGTAAATCCGTTCAATTTTGTTGTTAATTATGTTCAGATTTCAGAAAGACTGACAGACACAATGGGGAATTTTGTTAAATGTTATAGCGATAATAGCAATTACTATTGATTGTCCACAAAACGATAATTGTCAAACAAATATCACCGCCTGCTCTCCCGCCCCGCACCGCTATTCATTATCTCGCCCGCTAACTGGCCATGGGCCCAGGGCGGGGGCGATGTCGTGACGCCAATTAATTCGATTCCATTGTTTTCATTTGATACCATTACTCAGAATTGATTGGTGGTTTGGTTCCATACCAGTACTCAGTATCGAATGAAAAGGTTCGATACAAATGAGTACTCACTACTCAGCTTAGAGTGTTATATGGTATGGACTCAGTAGCTCTCGATAGAGAGTAGTAAATTCTTTGCTCAGTAGTATCGATTCAACCCCTAGTCCCTACCCATCGCTAGTCAAAATGTCATTGTCATTTGAGCACGTTTGAATTTGAAAGTTGATTTTTTGGGAATACAAAAATAGCATTGTAGTAATTTCGTGATGTTAAATTATTGAACTATAAACTTCATCATAAAAAAAGTGTCCTATACACAATGGATCAAGATTTTTATCGTGTCGAGGTCCTGCATCACCTCGATCCACATTTAATATGGATTGAAGTAATTCAAAGTGGAGATATTGTTTTTGAACAAATCGGTTTATATGGAATACTACCTTTGGAGCCTTCTATACATCCCGACGGAGATATTACATACAACACTACAGACAAATGGGTACCGGCTGCCAACGCCGTGATCAAGAAATTTTTCATGCGCCAAGAAGAAATTTGGTTTCATCCAATACATATTGATAGAAGGTAATATTGTAACACAATTATATAATACTAGGTGTGCCCCACGGTTTCATCCGTGTTAAATTTATTCGACCAGCTATCAAGTAGTAATAGTAGCTACTATACTATATCCATTTCTTTATTTTCTCGATGACAGTTCTAATTTGATAGTTGTAGTGTTGTGACCAAATAAGTAATGTTATTGAACGCATATATTTATTATATCATCATTCATCAGATTTTGATTAAAATAAATAATAAAGATTACCTGTTGTTATAATTATATTGTTTCATTGTCGAGTATATACCTATACCTACTTATTATACAAGAGCTTCGAAAATTTTTAACAAGTTGGCATTATCAATCAAGAATTAATACATGTAACATCTTGTAATGAAATATAATATTAGTTAATAAATTTGTACAAAAGTATCCGGCAATAGTTTAGTTTCTTACATTTTGTAAAAAAATATCAGGTCTGTTATTGTGTTATGTTTATCAATATAGATACATCCCTATCAGTTTCTCCGACTCTGTTATAACCTTGTACGTATGTAAACATCATATTTTTTTAAATACTGAATACATAATGTAAAAATGATGCTCGTTCAAGTTTTCACAGGAACTGTCATCAAGAAAATAAAGAAATAGTATAGTATATCAACTATACAACACAGGTGGCAAACAATATTACTGCCCCCCTAATGGTATACCGTAGGTAGGTAGGTACCGACCTTGAACCCCCCCTTCCAAAAAGATCTGGAAACCATACTCATCACAGGAATACAACACAAAGTTATTTTGCTGTGATATTCAACCAGTCTGAATCTCCAATGAAATTTCTCTGTGGCCTACCTCTCTTTTAGGGTAAAGTTATATTTTGAAGCTTTCTCAATAAACAGGCAACAAAATGAAAAAATAAATTTTTCGAATCTAATTGGTAATTTATGAGATTTCCCTCCATTTATATACACAAACTCATAAAATTTACAACTCTTATTATAATATTAGTATATGTATTTTAGTTAGGCAGGACTAACTGAAATATTAGTATGTATTCTTAATTTGTTGAAGGTGACAAATTTTGTTAATTTATATTTATTTTATAAGAACTTCCCTATACATTTTTGTCAGTGTTATAACATCAGAATATAATTAGAAAATGCCAGTTACATTTACTATGTTTAAAAAGAAAATCTTTGAGCTAGTGTGCAAAAGTGGAGCAAAGCCTTTATATGTCAAAATCTCTAATTTTGACACATAGTAAATCACATTCGGGGATAACGATCCAAAGTAAGCAATCATTAATTCTGACTTTAATTGGTATATACAGTAGAAGATTGGACTTAAGATTACATACAGCTGATTTGATAGTGTTAGAGGGTTGGGAAGTAGGGGAATTTATCCTCCAGGATAATTCCTCTGTGCTTAATAAAAAAGAATGAAAGATGTTTATTTTTGAGAAACTTTGAATTGAATTTTAAGGTTATTCTATTAAATAAACAAAACCATTACACTGAAAGCTGATTTATACATATATACAGAAGAGGCTGGTGCGCTAGTCTAGCTGGCATGTTAACACTTACAATGTACTGGCTTTGTGTAAACACATTCATGTCAGTCAAGTAGTGGCCACCAGCTGCAAAAAGTGTTTATAAAGAACTAGTACCTTGCCAGTGCTAGTATCCCAGTGATGCTGGAACCAGCAAACGGATATGTATAAATCAGTTTTTAGACTTGCAAAATTTGAATTTTAAAAGGCTTACTTGTTACTTGCTTAATACTTGCTAAGTAACTTATTGTTCATAACACAGTTACAACTGATCCTAACCAATGTGTCACTGATAGATACTTAAAATTCTAGAAGTTGCTAAAACATTATATTGAGTTACTGAAGGCTAATTTTCAAGTTATTATTTGTTTGGTTATAGAAGTTTTATATTTTAAGTAAAGAGGGTGTACATTAAATAGAACATAAATCTTTATAATTTATAAGGGTTTTACGTTATCAAGGCTTAAGGTTATCGGGGGTTCAAAATGTATTGTACTCAAAAATTATGAAACATAATTATAGGCTTTGTTATATTTAACAGTAGTTGATTAATATGCTTATATTTTTTACATATATATTTATTATATTTTACATTTTGACAAATAGAAAAATAATGACACATTTCACACAGCCAGTGATATTAGCAATAATCTATGATTACTACAGCCTAGTATTTCCTTAATATATATTATTTAAGCCAAAAGTGGGTTTCTCTTCAATATTAAGTTGTTATTATATGTATTTTAAAATTTTAATTAATATTATATTTCATACCCACAGAACTTCGATCTTTGATAGCAACATACATAAATTTGGAGATTTAGTCATAAAGAAGAAAAACAGTGAAGAAAGTCTCTCTAAACTTGTAATACAGTCAGGCTTTGGCATAAATGACAGTACACAATTTCACCAAAGACTAAGCTGTGGTGGGATCAAAACAAAACTCTCTCAAATCCAGACCATAAGTGTTATAGAACATATAGCATCCCACTATAGTGTATTGAAGAACTCAAACTCTAAATGGAAAACATCTTTAAAAAAACAAACTTCTATACATAATACAAGTCTACAGCTTGAAGCATTGACAGCAAAAAACTTAGAGAGACACAATAGTTATTTGTCACGGTTAAGTTTACTCCAAGATAAATTAGATGATCTATCTATGTGTAAAGATATTGATGAACCGTCACTTGGGAGAGCATCAAAAAAGCCTAAAGATAATTCTTCAAGAAGTTCAGTATTACTTGAAAGGACATCAAAGTTGGCTAAAGATGAGAGTAAGGTATCTGAGAATGATCCAATGCATGCATTAAGGTATACAAAAGAGTTTATTGAAAAACATGGAATTAAAATAAAGTGTTCTGATACAAATACATCTCTAAGTAACAAAGATGATAAAGATGGAAGATCTGATAAGAAAAATGTTGATGCTATTCTAAATAATGATACAGTCAATAATGAACTTAAAAAAAATAGGTATATTGATAAAATTAAGTCTGCTTATGAAGATTTTAGTTGTGAGAGTAAGAATAATGTTAACAAACTCATGTCTTTTCATGATGATGTTACATGGGAAGATAATCATAAGGAATTAAAAAAAATTGAAAATAATACTACAGATGAAGATGCTGTTGCTAACAATATTATAAAAAAAGGTTTGTTTTTTTTTTATGGTAAAAAGGGGGCAAATGGAGCGGTTTTGCACCTGATGGAAAGTGATCACCGCCGCCCACAAACATCCGCAACACCCAAAGCCTTGCAGATGCGTTGCCGCCGGCTATGTAATAATGTAATTAACTAGCTGATACCCGTGACTTTGTCTGTGGTGTTTATTATATTAACACCATGGCAAGAAATCACATTGCTGAAAATGTAGTGCTTATAAAAATCTTAGTTTCTTATAACGTTATTATTTTTTTATTTTATGAATATATCTTAATATTTTTTTAGCTAAGGACCAAGTTTCTAAGGAGTAAAACAATATTTTTTAAATAAATTCTATCGCAATATTTTTACTTGATGAAGGCATAACAAAATTTGATCATTTTATTTAAATAGATTGATGTATTCACTAAAATTAAACACTTTGGTTTTTTAACAATAAATATATGTTCAACTTTCTACATCATTAGATGAAAAGATATTATTTTTCCTCTAATAGC